>JASDDO010000014.1:338883217-339525532 GCA_030015575.1 Agapanthus africanus
GGTAGTGAAGTGGAAGATTATGAAGGTGGAGGAAACTCAAGAGGGGGGAAGAGGGTGAAGCAAAAAATGGGAGCTCAAGAATAATGAAGCATGCATGTGAGAGAAAATCAACACAATGGTTTTGTGTATCAATTTCCATGAATAAACAAGTGTAGCCATGCTTCAATAGTAACCACAAATGAATAAAGAATTCATTTTTCAACTATTGAAGCCATGCCACTCACCATGCCTCCCTCTCCTTAATTTCCACCTCATTTCCATTTATCAATAAATGGAAAAATCCATGATGGGGTGTCCACCTTCTAGAAGGTAATCTGTAATAAAATACGGATTACAGCCTGCTGTATATACATACCTGCATTCGGATAAAAACACGAATTCCCAAAAAGATAGAATAACACGAAGAATGTAATACTAGAATATACATATCGAAATACATATATGTAAATTATCAAATCAATACATGATTTAATAATCCGGCTCAAACCCGAGCCGGCTAATATTACCAACTGTCCGATCGAAAGTCCGGGTACAAAGTACATCAATCGATCGGAACCCTGCACGTATCCAATACGGCTACTAAATCATTTTTCCTGAACCAGGGAAACACTCTGTGTGGGACTCTAAAGACTCGATAGTACGCCGGCAGTGAGTTACTAGATAAATCCATAACCACAAGCACGTCAGCGGCACTAGCTATATGTAACGGCTTCCCGGGTACCTATCGAAATGGAAGGCCGATGAGCAAACTCATCCGGATCCCTACTGAGTCTATCTGTGACAATCTCCGTACAGTCGGGTCTCTTCATCTGAGAGTATCGCATACCGGGTCTAGGGGTGGTAAATGTCAGACCCTAATAACCTGGTAATTCGTGCTAATGCGGCTCAGGACCAATCAGGGAAACTACTGATCAGCCTATCAGTAAATCCCAACTGCCTTGGCCAATGTCTTATGGTCCTGACCAATCGAACACAGTGCGATATCGACTCCCTATACCAGGAGAGACGAATCCCCGACAATCGCCCACTGCCTCCATGTGGCTCTGGACTGTACCCAACCAAAACCTGTTTGCACGACTCAGTAAAGCCGTGGTAGGGTAGTGATCAAAGCACGGTGGGAACTCACACGAGACAAATGCCGATCTCAGGTCTAAAGACTAAATTGTACTCATGTCACCAGAGAACTTCCACCTGACGATAGGTATAGTACCATCTGGAAGTTCTCGGTGAGTCCGTCCGGTGTACTCACCCCCAGTGAGCACATGTATGCGATCTTAGGTGCGAAAGACCAATGGTTGCGGGACCAAACCATCTCCCCTCGTCGGGGTCTAGAAACGTATACACTAGTCTACTCCAGAATATCGATGCGCAGTCTCGATACTCCCATGAGTAGGGACCATTTAAGGATGTGCATACCGACTACCCAGCTCCCACAAGTATGATCGCCATCACAACGCAGGTAGTCTAGCAATGATCCTACGGGCTTTATCAACATGCACTAAAAAATATGTAATAGAAAGAAAAACATATACATGTTAAGATAAAGACAAACCAGATAGCATACTATCATATCGAGCAAGACTGTCTTGTACATATATATGTCCAAGCATCCAAATCTATACATATACAATAGTGGCCTCTAGGGCATACATATCCAACAATCTCCAACTTGCACTAAGACCATATACATCGGCATATCGAGTACCCAACGTCTGCTCTAGGGCCAGTTGTTAGCGTATCGAATACCCAACATCTCAAAAAGTCTCTCGAACTGTGCTTGAGGAAGGGCCTTGGTGAATGGATCCGCAGTGTTGTCTTTTGTGTCCACTCTCCGCACCTCGATCTCCTGGTGATCAATGATCTCCCTGATCAGGTGATACCGCCTCAAGATGTGCATGGATTTTTGATGGGACCGTAGTTCCCTTGCTAATGCCATAACTCCATTGTTGTCGCAATACACAGGTATTAGGTTAACAATGGATGGAACCACCTGAAGTTCAGTAATGAACTTCTTAATCCAAACGGCTTCTTTTGAGGCATCGTTGACAGCAATGCATTCAGCCTCCATCGTCGAGTCTGCGACAGTGTCCTACTTGGAACTCTTCCAACAGACCGCCCCTCCGTTGAGGGTAAACACAAAACCCGAGACAGACTTGCTGTCATCCTTATCACTTTGGAAGCTCGAATCGATAAAGGACTCCACCTGGAGGTCACTCCCGGTGAAGGGATCTCGGCTCTTTCCTCATCGAATGAGATGCAGGATATTCATGAATACCACTATGCAAAGAAAAAACTAGAGAAGCTGTCATAGACAAAACTGAGTGGGTTGTAGCATTTGCTAGTTTCGCTAAAGAGGTCACTCCCGGTGAAGGGATCTCGGCCTTTTCCTCATCGAATGAGGTGCTGGATATTCATCAAGGAATACCACTATGCAAAGAAAAAACTAGAGCTGCCCTTTTTGAAAATTTGATTCTACAATATCTTTTTGTTTCTTTCTTTTCATTAATCTCATTAATGAAGTCTCATCATTTAATGTTTCCTAAACATCACAGAAAAATGAAACGAAAATAGAACGTATGCTTATGCCATCCTCATTAGCCACGGGACCCCATCATGCACCGTTAGGTTACTTAACTACCGGTAGAGCGAGGGATGGACTAGCGCGGGTGCAAAACATAAGCAATGTTTATTATATATCATATATATAATATTACATTCATCTCACGCAGTTATATGATCAACATCACAGAATCAAGCAGCAGAAGCAACATATGAAATATTGGATATACTAGGATGTCCGTGTTTTAAATTAACCAGTAATGTAAAACACGGATTCCACGGTAATGATGAATAGCCAAACCCACATCCCCAGACCCCTATGAAGCGGCAAGTAACCCTGTCAATTCTAGAGTTAGGAGAACCGGTCTTAACTCCTTGAGATGGCCTCCCACTGGACTCTAGAACCCGGTTGCTTGTGCTCCCCGCCTTGGGTCTATCCTAATACGGAAAAGTAAATAATATACAACAATGGTGACATCATCCTCAACCCGGATGTGCCCAATAAAAGAATATTACATACAAATTTTACATGAATGAAAATATAAAAACTCTCATCTCACATAAAACCCCGGCTATTCAATCACGACTATCCAATAAAACATATCACCGGCAACACATAATATCACATATTATCAACGTAAGCAAATATGCGTATACCTAATTCCATTGACATATAGCAACGAGATTTGGGATACACCACGTATTACACTTACGGTCGCAGAAAAGAAATGTAAAACTGCAATAATTAGAATCTGCAAATCCTTAGACAGCATAAACCCGGAATATCTCATATTCTGAATTTCATGCCTAATCTATAAGCCTTGCATTTTAGACTCATATTAAAAACTCTTCTCAATGATTTAGTGGGGTAATTCAACAAGATTCCCGACTACCCGATCGAATACGCATCGGAAACTATAGTAGATGTAGGGTTACTAGGCACTGTCACAAGGGTCTATAAGGCATCAACCATGCCCAATTTAAAATTTAGACATTCCGAATAACCTAAAGCGAGGATCTTTGCTAGATAATTAGGGTTAAACATGCAAGTAAACATCTTTACAACTAAGAGAGAGGGATTACAACCTTTGTAGTCCGCTCCTTCGCTTCATGAGCTCCGAGTAGTAGTCCTTTCGCCGCGATCCATGATCTCCAGGACTCAAGAGAGGCTCCACAAGCCGAACGATCCATGCTTGCTTGAAGTCTACCTTTTCAAAGATGATCTACCTTGAAGTTTCTTTAACTCATGCTCTCGCTTTTGTAAGCAAGTATTAATGAAGTGAACACCCTAATCTAATTGGCTAGATTAGATGAGAATGATGAAGTAGGAATTTGCTCTCTTTTATTTTTAAGATCTCACACTAATTCATCACAAAATCAAAAAGCTAGAAAGCTTTCATGAAGGAAGAAGAAGATGATTTCTTTTGTGATGAATAATGAAAAGTTACTATGCTTACAAAATGAACCTTGAGCTAATAATATGAAGCATTAACTCATGTAGAGAGTTTACTTGGGTTAAGGGTTTGGGTTGGGTTAAATAATATCTTCAAAATATCAACACATAATATCTTAGTTTAAAATAAAACAAAAGCTTCTAGAAGCTTCAAGAAAAGACTAACCCAAATCAAACCCTAACCATGTTTAATCTCCACTAATCATGTTGCATTTGTAAACATAACTTGTTACAATATTATATATCACATATATAATATATTTTTGTAAGAAAAAAAATAATACAATTGACATATATCGCATATATATCAATGTATTATCCGGTGAGAAAATGAATCAATAAAGCGAGCCAATATTAGATAATGTAATGTAATATATCACATATATAATTATACATTAAATTATCGAATCAACACTTGATCCGACAATCCGGCTATTTCTCAAATAACCGACTAATATAAACTGTATCAGTTCATCGAATCAACACTTGATCCGATGACCCGGCTATAACATATATACCCGGCTGATATCTAATATCGCGAGAATAGAATACGGTATCTCATATCGTATTATCCTCGGTTCTGCACATATCACATATGTGCTCCTACTCTGTTTTTCCTGAGTCAAGAAACCTCTGTGTAGGACTCTAAAGAATCGTCAATACGCCGGCAGTAGGTTATGATCATATCAAACACCCACAAGATGCAAGCGGTCAGCTAAACATAACAGCCACCCAGGTATTGAGAGATCAGAAGATCAACAAGCAAGCCTGTACATTCTCCTGTGAATCCAATCAGTAACACTACCGTACAGTCCGGTCTCTTTGTCTGATATGTCGCATATCTGGTCTAGGGGTGGTAAACGTCAGACCCCAGTAACCGATAAGTCGTGTCGATGTGAGGCACATAACAGGTCGAGAACCTACTGATAACACTTACCAGTAGTACTTAATATCCGCCCTGGCCAGGGACTTCCAGTTATAGCCAATCGAACACAGCACAACATCAACTCCTTATACCGGGAGAAACGAAACCCCTCCTATCGCCCATTGCCTTCATGCGATTCGGGACTGTACCCAAAAGCTACCATTTTGCACGCCCTCTTGGACGTGGTATGATGGAAATCAAAGCACAGTGGGAATCACACAAGACTCTATGACGATCTCGGGTTTACAGACTAACATGTACCAGTGTCACCAGAGAACTTCCATCTGACGTGAGGTATAATACCATCTGGGAGTTCTCGGCGAGTCCGTTCAGTGTACCCAGTCTCCACTGAGCACCCGTACACCATCTTTGATGTCAAACACCGATGGATATGGGATCATCCATCACCCATGATATGGGTCAAGATGCGTATACGCTAGTCTACTCTGGTGTATCGATGCCCTGTCTCGATACACCCTCGACTAGGAACAGTTATAAGATGTACTCGTCGACTACCGTGGCCCCACTAGTATAATCTCATCATAGTCCCAGTAGTCGAGTACATATCCTAAGGGCTTTATCAACATGTGAGAGCAAGACAGTAAACTAATACAAGTCAACATGTTAAGACAAAGTAAAACCAAATAGCATACTATCATGACAAGCAAGAAAGTCCTCTCTATATATATCCAAGCATCCATTATAATATACATCATATGTACAACAATGGCCTCTAGGGCATATATATAACTAACAATCTCCCACTTGCACTAAGGCCAGCTGTTGTAGTATCTCATACCTAACATCCCGAATAATCTCTCAAACTGTATCTGGGGAATGGCCTTTGTGAGTGGATCCACAGTGTTTTCCTTCGTATCAACTCTCCTGACCTCGATCTCCCGGCGATCAACTATCTCCCTGATCAGGTGATACCGCCTCAGAATATGTCTGGACTTCTGATGGGACCTGGGTTCCTTGGCCAAAGCCACAGCTCCATTGTTATTGCAATACAAAAGTATTGGATGCTCAATGGACGGAACCACACCAATTTCAGTAATGAACTTCTTCATCCAGACAGCCTCTTTGGCAGCATCGTTGGCAGCGATGTATTCAGCCTCCATCGTCGAGTCAGCAACAGTATCCTGTTTGGAACTCTTCCAACACACCGCTCCTCCATTGAGGGTAAAGACAAATCCCGAGTGCGACTTAGAGTCGTCCTTATCACTTTGGAAGCTTGAATCGGTAAAGGACTCCACCTGGAGTTCTCCGTTACCATACACCAAGAACATCTCCTTAGTTCTTCTCAAGTACTTAAGAATGTTCTTCACAGCTATCCAGTGACTCTCTCCAGGATCTGCTTGATACCGACTCACTACACATAGTGAGTATGCTACATCGGGTCTGGTACATAGCATCGCATACATGATAGAGCCTACTGCCGAAGCATAGGGTATCCCTTGCATGCGAGCTCTCTCCAAATCAGTCTTGGGAGACATCTCTTTGGAGAGAGTGAGTCCAGAGATCGTGGGTTGGTTACCACGCTTGGATTCTTCTATACTAAACCTCTTTAGTATGGTGTCAATGTACCTGAATTGGGACAATCACAGTATCCATTTAGATCTATCTCTATAGATTATAATTCCCAGTATGCAGGAAGCATCACCAAGATCTTTCATTGAGAATCTTTGTGATAAGAAGAGCTTGACCGATTGCAGCATAGGAACATCATTTCCTATCAAGAGTATGTCATCTACGTACAATACGAGGAAGACGACCTTACTCTCTGCAAACTTGTTGTAAATACAAGCTTCATCTACGTTTTTGTTGAAGTCAAACTCTTTGACTACAACATCAAAGCAGATGTTCCAACTCCGCGATGCTTGGTTTAACCCATAAATGGATTTAATCAGCTTGCACACCTTTCCGCTGCTCCCACTATCTACGAAGCCCTCTAGCTGAGTCATATACACGCACTCCTCTAAATCACCATTTAGAAAGGCGGTCTTAGCATCCATTTGCTAGATTTCGTAGTCATGGTATGCAGCAATGGCAAGTAAGATCCGGATGGACTTAAGCATAGCCACTGGAGAAAAGGTTTCGTCATAATCTACACCTGGTCGTTGACGAAAACCCTTTGCAACAAGTCTAGCTTTGAAAGTCTCAACTTTTCCATCTACACCAAGTTTCTTCTTAAAGATCCATTTGCTCCCAATGGGTTTTACCCCTTCAGGAGCAACTTCCAAAGTCCAAACTTTGTTGGTGTACATGGATTCCATCTCAGATCGTATTGCATCCAGCCACTTCACAGAGTCACCACTCGTGATGGCCTGCTCGAAGCTAGTCGGGTCATCATCTTCCATGATGCAATCCTCGCTCCCACCATCAACGAGAAAACCATAGTATCTCTCAGGTGGATGAGAAACCCTACTAGATCGGCGGAGAGGCTGGGGTTCGTTGGGTACTATCGAGTCATCTTGTTCCACTAAATCTTCAGTTGTAATTTGTTCTGCTGGAACTTCTTCCAGCTCTACCGCATCGCCACTAATTTCTTTTGCAAGAAATTTCTTTTCTAAAAAGGTGGCATGTCAAGAAACAAACACCTTCTGTTCCTCGCCGTGGTAGAAAAGATATCCATGTGAATGTTTAGGATATCCTACAAACTTACAAAGAACTGACCGTGCCTCGAGTTTGTCCGGATTTTGCTTTTTGACATAGGCCGGACAACCCATATCTTAACTCATTTAAGACATGGTCTCTTCCTACTCCATATCTCATATGGTGTGGTAGGTACAGATTTAGATGGAACTTGATTCAATAGGTATGCAGCTGTTTCTAGTGCATGTCCCCGAAGGAAATAGGTTACTCAGTAGTGCTCATCATAGAGCGCACCATATCTAATAGGGTGTGATTTCTCCGTTCCGATACACTGTTGTGCTGTGGTGTATAAGGAGGAGTAAGCTGAGAGAGAATCACATTCTCTTTTAGATAGTCCAGAAACTCATTGTTCAAGTATTCTCCTCCTCGATCAGATCGAAGGATCTTAATACTTTTTCCCGTTTGGTTCTCTACTTCGTGCTTATATTCCCTGAATTTCTCAAAAGCTTCAGACTTGTGTCTCATCAGGAACACATGTTTGTATCTTGAGAGATCGTCAGTGAATGTAATGAAGTAGGAAGAACCATTCCTGGCATGTGTAGACATGGGACCGCATACATCACTATGTACCAGTCCTAAGAGTTCCTCAACTCTTTCTCCGTGTCCACTAAACGGAGTTTTGGTCATTTTACCTTTGAGACATGAATGACAAGTATCATAAGATGATAATTCGAACGGATTCAAATATCCATCCTTATGTAACTTAGCTAGCCGTGTCGCATTGATATGACCAAGTCTACAATGCCATAAGAAAGATTCGTTCATTTCTGAACTCTTCCTCTTGTGTGTGTTTTCTATATTAAGGATTGTATTTTGATTGAGAATGAATGTGCCATTATGTAACAAGCCTAATCCAATCAACTTTTGATTTAGGAAGATGTTCATAACATTATCCTGTATTACAAAATTATACCCTTCTTTACTTAATAAAGAAACTGATATAATGTTGCACATCATGTTCGGCATATAATAGCACTCATTCAGAATCAATGTATTACTACTTGGTAATGCAAGGTGATATTCGCCAACTGCTTTGGCTGCAATATTTGTACCATTCCCTACTTGTACGGAATGATCACCCTTTCCCAGTTCTCTACCTTTACGTAGCCCACGTAACAATTTACATATGTGGGATCCCAATCCGGTATCTGATACCCAGGACGTAGGGTGAACTGAGAAACAGTTCTCAATAACTAACACACCCGAAGAAGATGCATCAACATACTTGTTCTTCGTTTGTGCGGCGTGAGAATCCAGATATTGCCATATTCCCTGCTTAGTCTCATAACACTTATAAGAAAGAACGGTACCAACGTTCCCCTACTTAGTATAATAAGCGGGTTCAGTCAATACATCCATATTATTATCTTGATTATGGCCTGACATGGTCGCTACCTGGAGAGAGAGAGAAGGAAAACACTTTAGTGTATGCTCTTGCAAGATTTAGATTGGTTATTATCTTATCTAATCAGGATGTCTCCTACTGTTTTTATCAAATCTTCCTTCAAACCCTAAAAGGAAAACTAGCCGGGATTAATTACACCTTACAAGTTCGCCAATCTTTCAGCCGGGCCAGTGTTGGTTCTTTGAGGGAGGTTTCACGTGCTTTCGCACGGACCTAATTAAAATAAACCTTGTTTTCCCAGACGCATAACCTCGTAAACACATTTCTAGTCACCTACTTGATCGGCTAATTGTCCTGTGTAAAAGTCTCCCAAGAGTAACTCTTACTCGCAGTGGGTATCGGGGCCATCTATCTCATTGAAGGTATGCAATCTCATTGCAAATTTCAACACTTGAAATTCCTGATAATGCTTTTGCCCCTAACTCCCTATGACCTTGACAAAGGCCAACAAACCATAGGAAGCTAGTCAAGTTCAACCCGTCATTTCTTGATTGAAATAAACCCACCCGCACAACCCTTGACAAAGGCCAATAAGGTCGTACGACTACCCTAGTCCAATCGCATCACATGCTTAAAACAGATAAGTACTAGTCAGCTACCGTTCACTACGCCTTGACAAAGGCCAACAAACGCAACACGAATACTAAATAGTTTTTATCTGAAATGACGGAGGGCTATGCAGGTTTTTCAGAAAAACCATGAGCGTAATGAACTTGATATTGTTGTAGAAACAAGTGATTTTGAAAAGGAGTGTTTTTTTGAGGCTTTTCTAGTTTCGCTAAAGAGGTCACTCCCGGTGATGGGATCTCGGCTCTTTACTAATCGAATAAGGTGCAGAATATTTCATAAATACCACTGTGCAAAGCAAGAACTATAGAAGAAAAAAACTAATCCGTAAGTTTGTAGCATCTGCCAGTTTTGCTAAAGAGGTCACTCCCGGTGAAGGGATCTCGGCTCTTTCCCCATCGAATAAGGTGCAGGGTATATCATATATACCGCTATGCAAAGCAAGACTGTAGCTACCCTTTTTATAAAGTTTTGATTCTACAACATCTTTTAGGTTTCTTTTCTTTTATTAATCTCATTAATAAAATCCCATCAATTATGCTTCCTAAGCATCACAGAAGAAACGAAAGCAGTAATATTTATATATCAACATATATATATAGTATAAGCATTCGTCTCAGGCAGTAATATGATCTCATCACAGAACATTGCAGCAGAAGATAACATATGAAATATTGGATATACTAGGACGTCCGTGTTTTACATCGAGCCTGTATAAAACACAGATGCCACGGTCGCGATGAATAGCCAAACCCACATCCCTAGACCCCTACGAGAGCGGCAAGTAACACTGCCAATTCTAGGGTTAGGAGACCCGGTCTCGACTCCTCGAGATGGCCTCCCACTGGACCCTAGAACCCGGTTACTTGTGCTCCCCTCCTTGGGTCTACCTAAAGCGGAAAAGTAAATATTATACAATGGTGACATCAACCTCATCCCGGAAGTGTCCCAATAAAAGAATATTACATACAAATGAATTTTACATGAATGAAAATAAAAACCCTCATCTCACATAAAACCCTGGCTATTCAGAACACGACGATCCAATATAACATATCACAGCAACACATAATATCTCATATCATCAACGTAAGCAAGTATGCGTATCCCGATTGTCGTTGATGTATAGCAACGAAGCCGGCGATACACCACATACTACGCTTACGGTCACAGAAAAGAAAGTGTAAAACTACAACATTTGGAATCCACAATCACTTTAGACATCTTAAATTTAAAATATCACATACTTCGCATTTCATGCCTAACTATATGAATTCCACATATTGTATCACATTCCATATAAATAGATAATATTAAACTTTTCGATCGAATAATCAAACACCCAAGAATTCCCAAATAGCTCAACACTTGAGCGGAGTTCAAAAATCCCAAAACATGTCACCGCCCTAATGAACCAGCCGTAGAAGGGTCAAACCAACGCCTCATATGTGGCAACGCTAAACTACCACAAACCCAAGGGTTCAGTGAAAGTTTTGACGGTCACATAATCGAGTTAAGGTTACGTTCTTCTATGTTGGATATAGTGCCCTCAGAGTCAATTATTGGATTACAGGCATGTGATTGCAATGATTGAGGGAGGACCTATACCGGTAGGACAGTCTTACTCAAGATGATAGTATATTATCTGGTTTATCTTTATCATCATGTACAGCTTTAGGTGACCTTACAGGTCGCTATTACATATTGATAGAGCCCATAGGATTCTTGCTTGACGGCCAGCAGTATGATGGCGATCATATACGTGGGAGCTGGGGTCTATAAGCACATCCTTAAAGTGGTCCCTAGTCGTGGGAGTTTTCGAGACAGGACATCGATACTCCAGAGTAGACTAGTGTATACAGTCGAGACCCAGACGAGGGGCGGTGGCCGGTCTCACAAGCCATTGGTGTCAGTTGGATCACCTAAGATGTATACAGGTGCTCATTAGGTTATGAGTACACCGGACAGGACTCGCCGGGAACATGCTAGTTGGTATTATACCTGACGTCAGATAGCAGTTCCCTGGTGACATGTGTACAGGTTAGTTCATCGACCTGAGATCGTCATTTGTCTCGTGTGAGTTCCTACTATGCTTTGATTACTACCCTACCATGGCTCAAATGAGTCGTGCAAACAGGTTTTAGTTAGGTACAGTCCCGAGCCACATGGAGGCAGTGAGCGGATCGGCAGGGGTTCGTCTTTCCTGGTATTGGGGGTGAGGTCACGCTGTGTCTTGGAGAGCCATTACATGAAGTCCTTGGCCAAGGTAGGAGATTTACTGGTAGGTATTCCAATAGTATCTCAGGGTGTTCTGGGCTACACTCCGACACGACTTGTACCGCTTTTGGGGGTCTGACTTTTACCAACCCCCTAGGCCCGCCATGCGATGCTCATAGACTAACGGACCAGACTGTATGGATATTGTCACTGGCAGTCTCAGTAGGGTGTCAGGATGAGTTCACTCATCGACCTCCCTTTTGGTCAATACCTGGTAGCTCGTTACGTACGGCTAATACCTCTGACGTGCTAGTGGTTAAATCGACAGCCAAAGTATTAACGAGTCTTTAGAGTCCCCCACAGACAGTTTCTCAAGTTTCGGGCGAAACGTTGTAGAGGCCATATGGTTTTATGGCAGGGTTCGAACATACGCGTGCACTTGTGCACGTGTCGTATTTCGGACGGATAATACTAGCGGGCTTTGGTTTAAGCCGGATCCTAGTATTATACAGTGTAGATTTTGTCTCATTGCATTTGTATTCGGTCGGAATACAAATGAGGGTATGTATATACAGTCGCGGGGTTATCCTGTAATTTGTTACCGGATCACTTTTTGAAGTTGCCAGCTTGTTTTCCCTTTTCGGCCATTTTCCTTTCTTTCTTTCTTTGGCTGAAAATTGATGGGAAGGGCTTATTTGAAAAAGTGGCTTTTACAAAATGGGAGGGGTTTTTTGTGGTAAGGGGGCTCCAGCAGCATAGAGATTGCACATGGAGGTTTCTTGAGTTTTCTAGCATCTTTTGATTCCTTTTGGTTCATCATTACTTGCTTTTTTAAGATGGGATTGTGAGTGGATTGATTAGGATTTTGGTGTGACTCTTTTTCTTGTGCTTCACCCCTTTCCCTCCTCATTCCTTGAGCATGGGCCGGCCACTACTAGAGAGAGAGGATCATGTGTGTGTAAAAATAATTCATTCTCATTTGCTTGCATCAAAAATTCCTTAGCTCATCTCCATAGTTCATTCCTCCATCCAAAAATGGCAGCTTCATTAACCCTCGAGACATAGCGTTCTACACTCAGTCTACAGCAATCTTGGACACGTCGGCTAGCCAACTTCATGTCCAAGTTGCCTCGGTTCAGAGGTGGGAGCCCGTAAAAAGACTCGGTGATGTGGTGCCCTTTCCGACGAGGAGATAGAGACCGGAGATGCCGTAAGGAGATCGGGATGGTGGCCAAATACCGAAGGACACGGATCGCTCGGTATAGCATTCTATCCCTTCTCTAGTCTGCTAGTAGTAGGTTAATGGTCCGATCCGGGAAAAAGTATATGATAGCGCCAGTTTTCTAGTTTAGAAAAAGTTTTCATTTCCGCATTTTGGCCTCGGAAAGATGGCCGGAGCGCTGCCGTAGACTTACATGGTATCAGAGCCACGCCATTAACCTTTACTAGCTTGCTCTAACGTATTTAAAATATCGATCGAACGAATTTTCTAAAAACCCGCATTTCCAAGCATCAGTTTCTGTCGAAATTTTTCTGTTGTCCAAAAATTATTTGGTGTATTGCAGAAATACGTGAAGGGTTTTTTAAGACATCTGGGAAAATTTGGTAGATTATTGCCACTGTTCCGCCGCGGAACCACGGCCCAAACCATGCATTGGTCGCGGTTCCGCCGCTATTCTATCTCTTTAATGCACCAAATTTTCTACAGGTGTCTCTGACTTGGAAATGGGGTTTCTGGTATATTCTGTTTGGGCCCAGATTTATTTTGAGTGCTACAGTTGTGCTTGGGGCCCACTTCGGGAAATTTTGTCGATCAAAAATTTTAAATATGTTAGTTCACGGTATTTACATTATATCTGCGACCGTGAATGTCATTTGATCGGTAAATCCTGTCTAATTGCTATAGCTCTTTTAGACGGATTTGCGAACGTGACATTCACGTTGATGTTCTGTGTTGTGCTGTGATGTTGCGGATTTATCGTGGTGGATAGCCTGGATGCAATGGTAGTACAGTTTGGTTGTATTTGTACATTTGATATTGCGGGGCGAGCGTCCGACATATGGACTGACGTCACTGCCTGTTTGTATATTATTCTTTTGGGGCACGACCGGGCTGAGGTCGATGTACCCGTTGTATATTTTTACTTTCTGTACTAGGATTACCCCAACGTGGGGTGCACGGATAGCTGGGTACTATAGGGCAACGGGCCCGCATCTCATAGCTTTGAGACGGAGGGGGCTTCACTCTAGAATTGGCGGGCTATTCGCCGCACTCGTGGGGGTACAGGTTGACCCAAGGAGGGGTACTCAAGTTACCGGATTCCGTGAAGTGCTGGGTGGTCCATTCACGTTGTTGAAGGGGGCTGCCTCGCTTCAGGTTTTGGCGGGTAACTTGCCGCGCTCGTAGGGGTCTAGGGTTTCATTGCACAGGCTATCCACACGACCAGGAGAACGTCGGGTTTTCAGTAGCGGCTCTATGAAACCCGAGGATCCCAGATTATCTGTATTGTTCTGTGATGATTATTACTCTCTGTGATGTTGCATTTTATCACGCCTTGAGCGAATATTATATATTGATATATATACTAGTAGATGTTGTATATGTTTTACACCCGCGCTAGTCCAGTCCCCGCTCTATCGTTAGTTAAGTAACCTAACGGGTGATGACGGGACCCAGTGGCGAATGCGGATGGCATATACGTACATCGTATTTTCGTTCTTTATTGGTGTGATCAATTGATGGGACTGCGTTGATTCGGATCAGTGCAAGCTATACAAACCTATTCTGATGTTGTTGGAACATTTTTCAAAAAGCTGTTATTGCAAGGACGTTCTCTTTTGTTTTACACAGTGGTATTCGGTTATGAATATCCAGCACCTCAGTCGACGAGGCAAGGGTCGAGATCCCTTCACCGGGAGTGACCCCTTGGACAGAAGTTTGCGTCAAGGTAATAACTTCACTATAGCCGATTGCCTTTTGCTTTGCATCGTGGTATTCAGTTGGAATATCCTGCACCTCATTCTACGGGGAAAGAGTCGAGATCCTTTCACCGGGAGTGACCTCTTTAACAAAGGTTTTCGTCACTATATTTTTATAAAAAGCTATCTGGTTCCTTCAACGATATCAAGTTCATTACGTTAAAGGTTTTTCGCCAAAAACCATTCGTAGCCCTCCGTCATTTTAGAAAGGTAGCACCTAGTATTCATTCTATGTATGTTGGCCTACGTCAAGGCATAGGGTATGGTAGCTATTTGTTACCTTTCTGTTGCATAGATAGATGCATTAGTTTGGGACATTCGTACTACTATTTTGGCCTACGTCAAGGGTATGTACGAGTGGGTTCAAATTAACCTGGATAATGACGGGTAGAACTTGACATGTGACTTATGATATGTTGGCCTACGTCAAGGTCATAAGAGCATGGGGTAAAAATCACATCGGGAGTTTCTAAAGAAACTGAAACTTGCCAGGCATGCGCATACCTTCTGGAGTGTGATAACGTGAGTGGATTCCATCACGTTATCATGCGATGATAGTTGGATCCCGATTCCCACTGATGAGTTGGTTTACTCCTCGGGTGATCCCGACTAATTCTTCTTTCAGGTTTGGAGGAGAATTTGACGATACAGTGGGAGGTTTCCTGATTAGATAAAGTGATAACCATTCTGATCTAGGTTAGAGTGCACGCAGAGTGTTTCTTTTCTCTCTCTCTTTGGCAACGACCATGGCCCGACCCTTGACTATGACTCAGTGACCAAGATTAACCGAACCTTCTTAAAACACTGGCTTTTGGATTATCAGAGTTGCATACCTCATTGCCACTCCTACTTTTACCCTTTTCTCCAGAACACCCCGTATTACTACGAACATCCACTTCCATTGGATAAAACCATCGTATGGTTATATACGAACTCAAAGGAACTTGTTCCAGATTCGAGGATGGTTTCTGGTTATGGAGAAAATGAATATGACTATTCAGTTGTCTTTTCCTTTTTACCTTCTCTCAGGTTGCGAGTGCTCCTTGGATTAAAACAGTACACCTATTACGCTAATTGGATAGTCTTATTCCAAACCATAGGCAGGTGCCGAACGGTAGGGAATGAAGAAAACCATTTAGCCTAAAAGTTGTACAGAAGGTATTAAGTAAAGACAAATAAAGGGATTAGTAAAAGGGCAAAGTAAATTGCGACTGCTATTCACGACCAAACAAAGTATTTCATCGCCACTCCTACTTCACCTTTGTATTTCTCCAGAACACTCCGTATCACTACGAAGATCCACAGTTTATTGGATACTCCATCGTATGGTTATATACGAACTCGAAAGGACTTGTTCCAGTTCGGGGATGGATTCTGGTTTAGGAGAAATAGGAATAAGGTTTTATTCAGTTGTCTTTTATCTTCACCTTCTCTCAAGTTACGAGTACTCCTAGGATTAGGAGAGTACACCCATTATGCTTATTGGATAGTCTTCATCCAAACCATAGGCTGGTGCCGAACGGTAGGGAAGGAAGAAAACCATTTGGCCTAAAGGGGTGTACAGAAGGTAATGACTAAAGACATATAAAGGGATTTGGAGAGATGGCAAAGAAATATACGGTTACAGTTGTGAATCTGATAATGGAAGAGGCATTACAATGAATACCCGGATACCCCTTCGAAACATTTACATGTTTCAGTTTCACTGTGTACTGTTAAAAAAAAAACTAATTTCCTAATTAGACACTTGCTCCAGGGTATGTATTTACCAGGTTTGATTCTCACATCTGTATGGTTTTATAGATGATTGTAAGTCCATGTTACCTCTCCCGGTTCTTTCGGGCTTGCGGAAATGGTGAAAAACGATTTTTTAGGGTTTGGGTAACATGGACTACGAAAACGGATCTTTGCTAAACTACACACTAGCAACCTAACTAGAGAGTTGTCTACTCGGTTACGGGTTATACCTCAACTTGAACTCCTTATTCTTGACTCTTGATGGTGGTCGGATGATACTTTCCTCGTTGCCTTCTCTTGTCGAAGATGAATCCACTTGAGGGTTTCTTCCTTGAGCTCCTTTCTCGAACTTTGAGAAAACTAAAGTCTCCGGCTTGCTAGACCTTTAACCTTAGGAAGAGTAGAGAATGGCTTAGGGTGTTTTATCTCCAAGGAGATGTTTCTCAACACATGAGAATTGTTCTCCTTGAACTAGAGGAGGAAGAAGAAGAAAAGAGGAGAGAGAATGGTTATGATAGAATGAGATGGTTTTTACAACCATAACAAATATATGTGAATTAATCAATTGACAAAATTAATCTAAATGAAAAAGGTGATGGTATGTTGAAATGACCATTATCATTTCACATTAAATGAGTTTTGCAAAGATCAAAGAGCATCTTTGCTTGAAATGATGATGGTCAACCTTTCAACCTTGGTCAACTAGTCAACCTTGGTCAACAAGTCAACAAACCCAACCATGACACAATTTCATTTAAATAACATTATTAATTGATATATCACAAATTCATTAGGGTTTGGAAAAAGACGACTGTCAACTGTGCATACGCACCTGTTCCAAAACCCTAATGAAAAACCTCTTCCTCCGCCTCAATCAACTGTGCATACACACCCGCATTCGTGTTCCGAGGAACATGAATACAATGAGATAAAACTAACCCCAAAGCATATACTAGGATCTGGCTCAAACCAGAGCCCGCTAGTAATGTCTGTCCGGACGCCAAACGTGCACAAGTGCGCGGATGTGAACGAACCCTGTCGCAAAACCATGTGACCTCTACTCTGTTTTGCCCAAAGGCGAATAACCCTCTGTGTGGGACTCTAAAGACTCGACACTACGCTGGCAGTGGGTTTAACCACAGACCGCAAGCGGCACTAGCTGTACGTAACGGTCCCCAGGTAGATGCCGATAAGAAGACGGACGAGATGAAACCCATCTGAACTCCTACTGAGCCTGAATGTGACAATCTCCGTACAGTCCGGTCTGTTCGTCTGAGAACATCGCATGGCGGGCCTAGGGGGCGGTAAAAGTCAGTCCCCTACTAGCGGTACAAGTCATGTCGGAGTGTATCCCAGAACACCTGAGATAACACTGGAAACCTACCAGTCTATCTCGCTTGCCCTGGCCAGGGACTTTGTGTAATGGCTCTCCTAGACACAGCGCAATATCAACCCCCAATACCGGGAGAGACGAATCCTGTCTAACCGTCACTGCCTCCAAGTGCTTCGGGACTGCACCCAAAAACTACTTGTTTGCACGCCTCCTTTGAGCCGTGGTAGGGTGGTAATCAAAGTACAGTAGGAACACACTCGAGGCGAAGTGACAGTGTCAAGTCAACGGACTAAGCTGTACTCATGTCACCTGGGAACTGATAACTGACGATAGGTATAGTACCAACCAACAGTTCCCGACGAGTCCTGTCCAGTGTACTCGTAACCTAACGAGCACCCGCATACTATCTCAAGTACGACGTACTGACGGCTGTGGGACAGACCGTCTCCCAAGCTGGGATGAGAAGCGTATACGCTAGTCTACTCCGGAGTATCGATGCCCTGTCTCGATAGTCCTACGACTAGGGACCTGCATAAGGATGTGCTTGTGGATTACCCAGCCCCCACGAGTGTGACTGCCATCATAACGCTGGTAATCAAGCAAAGATCCTAAGGGCTCCACTAATGTGTAAAGGCGATATGCTAAAAGAAACACATGCACATATTAAAGAAGAAACAAACCAAGTAGCATACTACTATATTGAGCAAGATTGTCTATACAAGGTGAATATCCCAAGCTTCCATCAAGTAATATACAAACTAGTATGATACAGTAATGGCCTCTAGGGCATATACACTAACAATCTCCCACTTGCACTAAGGCCATGTAATGGCATATCGAAGACCTATCATCTCGATCAGCCGCTCGAACTGAGTCTGGGGTAAGGCCTTTGTGAATGGATCATCAGTGTTATCTTCCGTAGCAACTCTCGGAACCTCGATCTCCTGGCGACCCACGATCTCCCTGATCAGGTGATACCGCCTCAAGATGTGCCTGGACTTCTGATGGGACCTGGGTTCCTTCGCTAAAGCTATAGCCCCGTTGTTGTCGCAATACAGAGGTACTGGATCAACAATGGACGGAACCACCTGAAGTTCTATCAAGAACTTTCTCATCCAGACGGCTTCTTTTGCGGCATCAGATGCAGCGATATATTCCGCTTCCATCGTCGAGTCAGCAACGGTTTCCTGTTTGGAACTCTTCCAACACACCGCATCTCCATTGAGGGTAAAGACATAACCCGACATGGACTTGGAATCATCCTTATCACTCTGGAAGCTGGAGTCAGCAAAGGCCTCGATCTGGAGGTCTTTTCCGCCATACACCAAGAACATCTCCTTAGTCCTTCTCAGGTACTTGAGAATGTTCTTTACCGCTATCCAGTGTTTCTCCCCAGGGTTTGACTGATACCTGCTTACCACACTCAGTGCATAAGCTACATCTGGTCTGGTACACAACATCGCATACATTATAGAGCCTACCGCAGAAGCGTAGGGTATAATAGACATACGATCACTTTCCAAATTAGTCTTGGGAGACATCTCTTTGGAGAGGGTGATCCCGTGACAAGTGTTCAGTTGAAAATATTGCATTTTGGTATAAGTATTTTCCTTACATTTTTTAAATAATAAAAGGTATTTATTATAAATATTAAACATATTTGGATTTATCTGCAAAATACTATTTGCCATATGTTTATATATTATAATTAATATTATGAAGGAAAATATAGGCATTTTATATTTATATAATATTTTGGTAATTGAAAATATGCATATCATATCAAATATTCTAATCACAATTCTTAAAATATATAATATCATACAAATGGTTAGAATAATATTTCAAAATATATGCATAATATTTTAGTAATTGAAAATATGCATATCATATCAAATATTCTTAATCATGTTTCTTAAAGATTTATTACCATATAAAGTGCATAGCATATTAAATATTCTTAATCAAGTTTCTTAAAGATTTATTACCATATATAGTGATTAAGATACTCTCTCTAATTTAATAAATAAACTAACATTATTCATAGAGATATTGTGCAAGATTTAGCTCAGGTCAAGAGATCAAGGTGTTCAAGATGTCAGGATCAAAAATCTGCCAAAATCAATAAATCAATACTGACAGGGACTCAGAATCCAGGCATGGAAAGTCACCATATTAGGAAGTCACCATGTATGGTAACTAGTTTTTCTTCTTTGAGGGCTATATAAAGGACCAAGGGCTAAAGTTAGAAGGCATCAAGCTGAAGAGATCACGAAGTCCCAGACGCTCACGCATCCAGGCTGATCATCAACTGTTCGTCTACCTCCTTGGAAGAGATCGAGAAGCAACTAGTTTTGTAATCATTTTCTACGGAATAAAGTGTAGATTGTTCAAGTTCATTAATAAAGGTAGTTATTTTATTTAATTCTTTTGCATTTTACATTATGTTTTCCCTCTCTGTCTTTTCATCTTCTTCTCCCAACATGTGCGAGTAATTCTCCGCTTGTTAGGGTTCGTAGGATTAGGGTAGGCTAATGGATGATGAACATCTCTAAACCCTTTTTAAGTCCTATAAAGTTTATGAACTTTATCAAAAGAATCATTAACATCCTAATCGGGCGCGCTAACAATTCTTTCCGACCGCGATTAGAGATTAGATTAATGATTGTTTTGGTAAAGGCTAGATATGAACGGAGTTCCGTGTCGAGATAAGGGTTAAGAGTGGGATTCCTTTTCCCTCCAGAAACCCTAATCTACACGCATTACCGTCGTTCTAGTTTTAAATCTATTAATGGATAAAAAGGGTAACTTTTAATTAATCGTCCATGACTACTAAATCCTAACGAACCCTAAAAGCCCTCTTATTATATTAACTACATCCTTAAAATAATCTAGATCTATATTTTTGCATTCTTGCTTAACGTAGATCTAGAAACCATTCTTCAAAATTCTTTATCCCTCCTCTCTTTCTCTCAACACATCTAAAGTAGAACAAAAGGTTCCACGTTTCCCTGAGGAAGACCCGTACTCACCTCGGTCTAGCTACACGCGACACCGTTCTGATTGCGGTTAACTACAAAAACACACTCTTCCGAATCAATCAAATGGCGCCGTTGTCGGGGATACGTGCGTAATATTTTTTTCTTACTATTCGTGTTGAATTCTTATTCGATCTATATCATAAAAATAAACAAAACTGCAAATTGTATATTTAACGATTATTGTGTGAATTTTGCGAGGAAATCTGGAGTCACAGATTTGAGGAAACAGAGATTCAGAGACATTCATAAAGAGCCAGAGGAGGAAGGGAGGCCACGTAGAAAAAAATTTCATCAGATCTTCCTAGTCGGCGGCGGAACCGCGGCATAAAGAGCCTATTGGCGGCGGAACCGCGGCTCATTAAGGGATTTAGGGTTTCCAATTTCTCTGGTATCGTATTTACATCTTTCTCTCTTCTCTGAAATCCAATAAAATATTTTTTCTGCAGGATTCTTTGCAAAATATCGCCGCTCAAAAATCTTCTGCAGGATTCTTATTCGACACCGTTATTGATCGCCGTTTCTGCAGGATTTCATCACCCTTCCTAAGCCTCACAAATCACAAACCGAGCATCTAGATCGACCCTTCATTAATTTAAAAAATATCTAGACCAGACTCTAAGGACTGTCGCGCTCAATAAGGACAGAGGAAGGTCGTGGGTAATCTATCGCTTATCCACATTACTTTTGTAGTGCATAGGCAAGTGTGTCAAAGGTTAGTGGTTTTTAATTAGGCCCACTACTGTGGTTCCTTCCCACTTACCTGGAACTTACCTGGCTACAAGGGTAGTACAGAGGCGGTAGAGGATTGATCCTGCGGCTTGTCCTTTGGAAGTCTAGGAGCGGTCTAGAGACTGGACCCAGGTGACCTTAGTTCTAGGGTTGCTTGTGCATTTTAGAGTGATTTGTCTTGTGTCCCATTTTTTTCAAAACAAACCAATTTTAAATCACACACACGCTGCCACTTGCACTAAACCCGCTTAGTGCATGCTCGACTGGACACGGGATCCTAGTATCCGTCTTGTCCGCGTTCCTGCTATTGACGCCGAAGTCGGTACTTCTTCATCCTCTTTTCCCCCACCGCACACCACGACCGAGATGGACGGCACTCCATCAGAATATAACACCACGCTTCCACCGCCCGTAGGTGCGCAGAATCCACCGCGCATCTCTCTCCAAGAGAGATGCTATCCTAACCGTGGTCCTCTTCCCACTTGTCTATCTGTCACGACCCGCAGGGTACGGAACGTGACTGGCACTTAGGTTACGAAACGTCTCAAGACGTCCGTAAAATAAGTAAGCCAAAGCCCAGAAACCAAAACCAAATAAGCAAAAGAGTGAAGAGAACCCAATCAATTGAAAACGAGTTATCAAATAAGTCATATAAAACCTCTTTAAAAACAATATCAATTTTTCCGAAAATTTCGGCAGAGTCTCCTTTGTAAATACTGGCCCCCAAAATGGGTACAACAAGAATATATATGAATCCAACAAATAAGGCATCCCCAAGCGGGAGCTAGCTCTTCGCCACAAGGCGGTCATAAATCCCACGCAATATAAAGCAACAACATGCGAAATAATCATAATGAAGCATAAGAAAACATCATGTCGACTCAAGTGAGCTCGACCCCAAAATACAGCATAAAAGTCCACAAACCTCACAGTCTCATCTCTAGGTCAATATACAATAATACTGGTAGAAACAGTAGATGGAGTACACTAGATACAAAGAATATACAAGGTGGTACAAAAATAATAACATAACCCACCTATGAGCAAAATCTCGAGTCCAGGCAAAAGAGGCAAAAGAAGCAAGCGCACCCACCGCTACTGTACTGACGGAGCGGACCTGCAAAAGGCTATGGCACAACGGGGGTGAGTTGCCAACTCGTGAGTAATAAATAACATCTACACAGGCTATCGAATGCATGCACACAAGCATCCTAACATCTAAATACAGGTAAGGCAGGACATAATGGCAAGTATGTATGCAATATGGATATACTAGCAGGTATGAATGCAATGCGAATCAACTCGTGATCTGAATGTGTAAGTATAAGAAAACATATTTTTCCCTTTAAGAATGTCTTTTGAAATACCAGCACAATACCAATAGAATCAACAAGAACATGTGTCCAGCATCGACACCTCAAAACTGTCTCAAATCTCATATCAATGTATCTCTGGCCTCAGCCGTCCGGCTGACCCATCTCAAATATCAATATCTCATCATCTAGCGGCCACGTCGGTATCCTCTGGATATCCGCCGTCTCAAACAGTCACCGGTAGGTAATCCGTCCCCCGCCAGGCTCAACGTCAACACCACATTCCTCTTGCCCCGGGGTACCTTACCGGGCCCACCATGTACCCGTGACGGTTCCTCCACTCCTCGACACGGATCTCCAAAACCACAGCAAGCTCATGGTGGACGACACTTACATCACTAGAAAACCGCAATTTACATATTTTAAAAATATAATAAGTTTAGAAAATTTGCGGCTTTCCCCCGAAATCCAGAAATATCATAAAATCTCAAGAAATCCTCATAAGTGCATATGTCAATGATAATGAATGCATATGGTATCAATAATCAAGTTGCGATGTGTGATTAATAGATTAGGCATGAACAAATAATATGATGAAGCACATGCACATGAATAGCAATCCTACGATTTCATTTTTTAGGGAATTAAAGCAATAGTGCGAGTTTAAGTATCAATTATAGTAAAAGGTTTCAATTTAAAGGTTATCTAGTGTGGTGGCATGGCAATTACCAGGGTGTGTGTGTAAGCATGAATAGTGCTCGTGCTGCATATATAAAAAAAACCTTGGCAATGGTGCAGGTGTCCTATAAAATGGTTTCGCATATGTATGTCAATATAATGCATGGATGCAGCAAATAATCATATAAGTATTTCACCCCTAATTACTAACATCACTAAGAATCTTGTAAGTTACTAAAACTATCGGGCGGCTTGCGCCATCCAACGATAGTCCCCCGTAGATATTACATCTACTCACCGGAATCCCTGGCTAGCTGTGTCCAATCACCGCTTTCCCCTTTCGCGCCGCGTCTGACGTCTCCGCGACCGAACCTGGAATTTACATCAATACCAAACATAAGGTTACATATCAAGAACGACGCAAAACCCCAACGAAACTACTAATGTTCGCTAGCTAGGTACAACGTGCACAAAGTGCGCGGAACACACGCGAAAATCGCAAAAACTGCCAAAAAACGCCGATTTGGTCGCCCGGCAAAACTAAAACCCGACCACTCAAAAATCCGCACACCCGCATCCTAAACGTCATAGGATAAGCCAACACAATCATCAAGATGTCGAAAATAATCCATCACATAATTTTATAACAAAACTAGTAAGCAGTTACATTCCAAAAAAATCGGTGCAACATCGCCGATTTGCTACAAAAACTACTATCAAGCTTGAACAACCAACCACACTACAAGCAATCTACAAACACTATAATTACAACACATTAGCAAAGATTCAAAACCTATTTTCCATAAACAACCATCACTTGAATTTATAACCTAGCAAAACTTAATCCAAACTATATATGAAAAACCTTAAATTAACACTAATTTATAGCCCAATTAGCAAGTTAACCTCCTAGATTAAGCTAACAAAATAACTAGATAACAAAATAGCTTAATTAATCTCTTAATGGTGATCTAAACCCTAAATTAATTTCAAACCACAAACTTTAAAAAAAACTAGTATGCAATTAACACTAAAATTAACACTAAAACAATTTTCAAAGTTCAATTAGCACACTTTAAACTACAATTTAACCATTTGATTAGAAATTATACCTCAAAAGATCAATCCCTAAGTTGCTAAAACCTCCCAAGATGCCATCTTTCTCCAAGATTTGAACCAATTTGGGTTTGAGAAGAGAGGGAATAAGGTTTTGTGTTGAAAAAGTGAAGGATTTGTTGATTTTTATTGAATTTTGATGCAATTTTTTGAAGAAAATGAGAGAAAAAGAGAAGGAAAATAATGGAAATGGGGGGAGAGTAGGTCTCGGCCAGGAGAGGTAAGGGGAGGGTGTGGGTATGTGGGAAAAGTCACAAGTCAACTACCCCAAAAGTCAAAGCACCATACTTCAACAAACTATAATAAAAATAAATCCATAAACAAACCAATACAACACATGAAAGAAATTCAAGGTGAGGCCAGAAATTTCTGGACCTGAACAAGGTGGGGCTGTCCTAGGGCTGAGGGAAGAGAGAGAGGGGTTTTACAAAAGAAATTTTATGCAAAAAGACCCCCTACAAGTCAAAAATTGCAAGTTTTAGCTTAAAATTCAATAAATTCGTTTCCTATCATAAAAATTTGTTAAAAATCAAAGTAAAATACTAAAAATTTATGTTACAACTAGATTTTAATTAACATAATTTTAAAGATTAAAATTAGCCCAGAAAAATTTGTATTTATCGCTAAATTAATGTATTTTCCTACCGGCTTAAAATAATATTAAAAAATTGAAAATTAGGGAAAAATTTTTAAATGACCAAAATTTCATAAGTAACTCATTAGCTACTAAAAACAAGCAATTACCTATCCATTTTAGGTATAATTAGTCCTAAACTGCAAAATAACGAGAAAGACGGTTTTCGGAAAAATACCGAATTTTCACCGATTTTCAGGAAAACACCAAAACGACTTTTCAAGACGCTACACTATCTCTTCCACCAGCTAACGGGGATAATTTCGAAATTAAACCCCACTACATCAATCTGCTGCCCAAATTTCACGGGCTTGAGTCGGAAGATGCGTACGTTTTCATCACCAAATTCGAAAACGTATGCGCAATGATAGGTACTTCACAGTTGATTGTCGATGCTATGCGCTTGCGTCTTCTCCCATTCACACTGTGCGACTTGGCAGAAAAATGGCTTTATAATACTGCCGCACACTCTATCACTAATTGGGATGAATTTGTAATAGCATTTCTTAAGAAGTTTTACCCAAACCATAAGACCGCCCGTGTTAGGAGCGAGATCAACCAGTTCACCCAGCTTCCCAATGAACCATTTTGGAAGTGCTTTGAACGTTTCAAGGATCTGCTTGTCCAATGTCCTCATCATGGAATACAAAGATGGGATTTATGTCGAATAATATATGAGGGCATTAATCCAGCGACAAAGCAGATGCTTGAAACAATGTGTCAATGCAATTTCATGTCTAAAGACGACAGTGTGACTTGGAAATATCTGGAAGAGCTTGCTGAACACACTTTGCAGTGGGAAAGCGTAAGACCACCTTCATCTAGGGGAGGTATTCACCAGCTCGATGTTTCCATCACAGTAAAAGCCGAAATGGCAGCGATGCAGAAGAAACTCGGTGCTATTGAGAACAAACTTTCATCAGTCTCCCTAAATCAGGTCACGCTTCCCAAGACCGTCTGTGGTTGCTGTTAAGATCCTTCACATTTAACGGAAGAATGTCCTATGAATGCATCGGTTCAAACTAATGCTGCTTTTCAGCAGCAACCTAGAAACGATCCTTATTCTTCCACGTACAATCAAGGATGGAGGAATCATCCTAACTTTGCTTGGAACCAAAACCAACAAAGCAATTATCAAAGACCTCCTCCACAGCAACCACAACCATAAAATCAGCTCCCCTTTCAGTCACAAAATTTCCAAAATCCGGCCAACACTTCTACACCACAAGCGGCCGGTACTGACAACTCTTCACTCGCACAAACTTTGGATATGTTCATGAAACATACCATGCAATTGTCGGCTGAGATTAAGTCTTCTATTGATACCATACAGAAAGACTCCGCCTCCCACGGCGAGAGTATTAAATCAATAGAAAACCAACTCGCACAGTTAAACGCCGCAATGAGTGCGAGAGAGAAAGGGAAACTCCCATCTCAACCCATACCTAATCCTGGCCACTCACAAAGTTATAATGTGAGTGCTGTTACCACGTTGAGATCGGGAAAAGTGCTGAATAACCAAGTGGGTGAGCAATGTGATGATAGTGACACCAATGATACCCCAGCTTCTTCTCCTTCCCCTAATTCGTCTAGTCTCCCACCTTCACCCGAGCCTATTCTCCGTTTTCCCCAAGGCTCGAACCCTTTGCCCATTTCCTCGAATCTACCTAAAACGATCCCCACTCCAATTCTGGGATCCACTCCATCCCCACAATCCTCTCCAATGTTGGACCAAACCCTTATTGATAAAGCACCTTATCCAAACAGGTTAAGGGGCAACAGACCAAGTCCACAAATGGAGAAGATTGTGGAAATTTTTAAGCAAGTTAACATAAACATTCCTCTCCTAGATGCTATTCAACAAGTTCCGTCATATGCGAAAATCCTAAAAGACTTGTGCACTGGGAAAAGAAAAGTTCAAGTACCTAAAAAAGTTTTCCTTGCGAGTAATGTGAGCACTGCTTTTACACAACAACTACCCAAGAAACGAAAGGACCCTGGAAATCCTACAATTTCTATTTCCATTGGGGGTAAAAATATCAATCGTGCTCTACTCGATTTAGGTGCTAGTGTTAACTTGCTTCCGTATTCTGTTTATGAGCAATTAGGGATCGGAGAGTTAAAACCTGCGCATTGCACTCTTCAGATGGCCGATCGATCTATCAACCAACCTAGGGGTGAGCTAGAGGATGTGTTAATTAAAGTCGAGGAATTCATATTTCCTGTGGACTTTATCGTTATTGATACACAACCTGTGGCAAACCCACGCAATCAAATCCCGGTGATACTCGGTCGACCATTTTTGGCCACTTCCAACGCAGTAATCAATTGTAGAAACGGCTCTATGACCCTATCATTTGGAAAGAAGTCAATTGAGCTTAACATCTACAAGTTGGGAAGTGAACCCTCCGAACCCTATGCTCATGTGTGTTCTGTCGAATTAATGGATGTCGACAGCAGCGAATTTGATTAACCTCATGTTACTGACTCTTTTCATATGTTTTTGTTTGACCCAACCATGTACTCTTCCACCGAGTTGTCCGGGTCAACACCTAACGCTGATAAGGAACATTTTATAGAGTCTGACGATCACCCCATTTTTTCCGATGACATTATTCTTCGGGGTATCGATGAAAGCTTTGAGGAAATTTTCACTGATGAACTCGCATTGTTAAAAGATACGGGTGTTGAGATAAATCAACTCCAAGATAAAGAAATTGGACCTCCACCCCCTCTTTTGGACAATCATGATAATGCGAGTAATTCATCATTACTGTGTCGTCTCTCCAAATTGAGACGCAATCATTTTCCATTACACCTCTTATCACCTCCCCACTTCTTCACGTCGAAAGGTGACATGTTCTTCCACCAACCTTGGTGCTTCATCGATAAATTTTTTGAATGGTTGGTGTTGACTTTTGGTCTTTGTAAGGCTTTACTTTGACCAATAACTTTACCCCCCCCCCCAATGATTTTAATTGCTTAACATTATTTAACTCAAGTTTGGGGGGATATTTTGGCTCTTGAAAGAAAATGATTTTTACAAAATTATGAGCCTAAAATAAGTTTCGGAGTGGATTTTCACTTTCATATATTCTTGCCCCCATTAATAATTTCATCCCAAGTGTTCAGTTGATTAAACTGCACATTTGTTATTATACTTTTCCTACTATTTCTATATAATGAAAGGTGTTTATTATAATATATGATACATATGAGGGTTTATCTGTAAAAATACTATTTTCATGTGTTTATATATTATAATTAACATTTGGTAGGAAAAAGTAAGCATATATTATCCATGTAACATTTGGCCCAATTAAATATGCTTACCTTATTAAATACCTTTGACCAATTCTTAATGGTTAAGTTAATATCTCAATATAACAAACTCTACTAAATATTATTTGTTGAGATATTGTGCAGAATTTGCAGGGCTGAAATCAAGGAAATCAAAGTTGGCAAATCAAATCTACCAAAGATATTCAAGAAACTAATTCTGGTAGAAATGTAGAAAAGATTTTCAAAGTCTGGATACTCAAAAGATTACCAAGTGTTACAGATATGAAGCTACAAAAATTAGAGGCCATGATCTCACCAAAAGGGGGCGGATCCGCGGCCAAACCTATCCAATGGCCGCGGTTCCGCCGCGGATTTGAAGAGTTGAGATATGGGATTGTGGTGGTTAGGATCCTAACAACTAGTTTCCATATTAGGAAACTAGGGTTCTGGCTCTGTGATTATAAATAAGGACCGAGAGTCTCTTGGAAAAATCATCAAGCCGAAGAGATCACGAAGTCCAAGACGGCTCACGCATCCAGGCTGATCATCAACTGTTTATCTACCTCCTTCGGAAGAGTTCGAGAAGCAAACCAAGTTTTTGTAATCATTTTCTAAGGAATAAAGTGTAGATTGTTCAAGTTGATTAATAAAGGTAGTTGTTTTATTTAATTCTTTTGCAGTTTACATTATGTTTTCCCTCTCTGTCTTTTCATCTTCTTTTCCCAACATGCGCGAGTAATTCCCCGCTTGTTAGGGTTCATAGGATTAGGATAGATTAATGGATGATGAAGATCCTTAAACTCTTTTTACATCCTATAAAGTTTATAAACTTTACTAAAAGAATCATTAACATCCTAATCGGGCGCGCTACCAATTTATTGTTAGTTCTGACCGCGATTAGAGATTAGATTAATGATTGTTTTGGTAAAGGCTAGATATGAACGGAGTTCCGTGTCGAGATAAGGATTAAGAGTGGGATTACTTTTCCCTCCAGAAACCCTAATCTACACGCATCACCATCGTTCTAGTTTTAAATCTATTAAAGGATAAAAAGGGTAACTTTTAATTAATCATTCATAACTACTAAATCCTAATGAACCCTACAAGCCCTCTTCTTATATAAACTCACATTCATAAATAATCTAGATCTATATTTTGCATTAGTGCTTAACGTAGATCTAGAAACTATTCTATAATATTCTTTATCTATCCTCTCTTTCTCAACACATCTAAAGTAAGAGTAAAAGGTTCAACGTTTCCATGAGGACGACCCGTACTCATCTCGGTCTAGCTACACGCGACACCGTTATTGATTGCGGTTATTCTACAAACACACTCTTTCGTAACAATCAAATGGCGCCGTTGCCGGGGATACGTGCGTAATTTTTTATTCTTATTATTTGTGTTGAATTCTTAGACGATTCATATCATTATTAAAACAAAACTGCAAATTGCATATTTAACGATTTGTGTGTGAATTTTGCGAGGGAATCTGGAGTCACGGACTTGAGGAAACAGGAGATCTAGGATTCCGAACTTCTCTGGTATCTTTCTTAACTCCTTCTCTCTCCTCTCAAATCCAATAAAATCTATTTTCTGCAGGATTCTTTGCAAAATAGCGCCGCTCAAAAATCTTTTTGCAAAAGTTTTGTGATTGGTTTTGTTTTGCATATTTAATACGGATTTCTAAGGGGCAAAGACCAAATCAAGATTAGGTGGGGATTTCATCACCCTTCCTAAGCCCCACAAATCATAAATCGAGCATATAGATCAACCCTTCATTAATTTAAAAAATATCTAGACAAGACTCTAAGGACTGTCGCGCTCAATAAGGACAGAGGAAGGTCGTGGGTAATCTATCATTTATCCGCATTACTTTTGTAGTGCCTAGGCAAGTGTGACAAAGGCTAGTGGTTTTTAATTAGGCCCACGACGTGGTTCCTTCCCACTTACCTGGCACTTACTTGGCTACAAGGGTAGTACGGAGGCGGTAGAGGATTTATCCTGCGGCTTGTCCTTTGGAAGTCTAGGAGCGGTCTAGAGACTGACCTAGGTAACCTTAGTTCTAGGGTTGCTTGTGCATATTAGGGAGATTTGTCTTGAGTCCCACTTTTTCAAAACAAGCCAATTTTAAAAATCACACACACGCTGCCACTTGCACTAAACCCGCTTAGTGCATGCTCGGCTGGACACGGGATCCTAGTGCCCGTCTTGTCCGCGTTTCTGCTATCGATGCCGAAGTCGGTACTTCTTCATCTTCTTTTCCCCCACCACACACCACATCAACCGTGATGGACGGCACTCCATCTAATTATAACACCACGCTGCCACCGCCCGGAGGTGCGCAGAATCCACCGCGCATCCCTCTCCAAGAGAGATGCTATCCTATTCGTGGTCCTCTTCCCACTTGTCTATCTCTTCCACCACCTAATGGGGATAATTTCGAAATTAAACCCCACTACATCAATCTGCTGCCCAAATTTCACGGGCTTGAGTCGGAAGACGCATACGTTTTCATCACCAAATTCGAAAACGTATGCGCAATGATGGGTACTTCACAATTGACCTTAGATGCTATGCGCTTACGTCTTCTCCCATTCACACTGTGCGACTTGGTAGAAAAATGGCTTTATAATACTGACGCACATTCTATCGCTAATTGGGATGAATTCGTCGTAGCATTTCTTAAGAAGTTTTACCCAAATCATAAGACTGCACATGTTAGGAGCGAGATCAACCAGTTCACCCAGCTTCCCAATGAACCATTTTGGAAGTGCTTTGAACGTTTCAAAAATCTGCTTGTCCAATGCCCCCATCACGGAATACAAAGATGGGATTTATGTCGGATTATATATGAGGGCATTAATCCAGCGACAAAGCAGATACTTGAAACAATGTGTCAATGCAATTTCATGTCTAAAGATGACGGTGAAGCATGGAAATATATGGAAGACCTTGTTGAACACACGTTGCAGTGGGAAAGCGTAAGACCACCTTCAACTAAGGGAGGTATTCACCAGCTCGATGTTTCTATCGCAGTAAAAGCCGAAATGGCAGCGATTCAGAAGAAACTCGATGCTATTGAAAACAAGTTCTCAACATTCTCCCTAAATCAGGTCACGCTTCCTAAGACTGTCTGTGGTTGCTGTTCGGATCCTTCACACTTAACGGAAGAATGTCCTATGAATGCATCGTTTCAAGCTAATGCTGCTTTTCAGCAACGACCTAGAAACGACCCTTATTCTTCCACATACAATCAAAGATGGAGGAATCATCCTAACTTTGCTTGGAATCAAAATCAACAAAGTAATTATCAAAGACCTCCTCCACAGCAACCACAACCACAGAATCAGCCCCCCTTTTAGTCACAAAATTTCCAAAATCCGGCCAACATTTCTACACCACAAGTGGCCGGTACTGACAACTCACTTGCACAAACTTTGGATATGTTCATGAAACAATCCATGCAAAATTCAGCTGAGATAAGGTCTTCTATTGATACCCTAACGAAAAACTCCTCCTCTCATGGTGAGAGTATCAAATCAATAGAAAACCAAATCGCACAGTTAAACGCCGCAATGAGTGCGAGAGAGAAAGGGAAACTCCCATCTCAACCCATACCTAATCCTGGCCACTCACAAAGTTATAATGTGAGTGTTGTTACCACGTTGAGATCGGGAAAAGTGCTGAATGACCGAGTGGGTGAGCAGTGTGATGATAGTGACACCAATGATACCCCAGCTTCTTCTTCTTCCCCTAATTCGTCTAGTCTCCCATCTTCATCCGAGCCTATTCTCCGTTTTCCCCAAGGCTCGAACCCTTCGCCCATTTCGCCAAATCTATCTAAGTCGATTCCCACTCCAGTTTTGGGATCGAATCCATCCCCACAGTCTTCTCCACAAACGTTGGACCCAAAACTTATTGATCAAGCACCTTATCCAAACAGGTTGAGGGGCAACAGACCAAGTCCACAAATGGAGAAGATCGTGGAAATTTTTAAGCAAGTTAACATAAACATTCCTCTCCTAGATGCTATTCAGCAAGTTCCGTCATATGCGAAAATCCTAAAGGACTTGTGCACTAGAAAGAGAAAAGTTCAAGTACCTAAAAAAATTTTCCTTACGAGTAATGTGAGCACAGCTTTTACACAACAACTTCCCAAGAAACGAAAGGACCCCGGAAGTCCTACAATTACAATCTCTATTGGGGGTAAAAATATCAATCGTGCTCTACTCGATCTAGGTGCTAGTGTTAACTTGCTTCCGTATTCTGTTTATGAGCAATTAGGGATCAGAGAGTTAAAGCCAGCGCATTGCACTCTTCAGATGGCCGATCGATCTATCACCCAACCTAGGGGTGAGCTAGAGGATGTGCTAATCAAAGTCAGGGAATTCATATTCCCTGTAGACTTTATCGTTATAGATACACAACCTGTAGCAAACCCACGCAATCAAATCCCGGTGATACTCGGTCGACCCTTTTTGGCCACTTCCAACGCAGTAATTAATTGTAGAAACGGCTCTATGACCCTATCCTTTGGAAAGAAGTCAATTGAGCTTAACATTTACAAGTTGGGAAGTGAACCCTCCGAACCCTATGCTCATGTGTGTTCTGTCGAATTAATGGATGTCGACAGCAGCGAATTTGATCAACCTCATAATACTGACTCTTTTCATATGTTGTTGTTTGACCCAACCATGTACTCTTCTACCGAGTTGTCCGGGTCAACATCTAACGCTGATGAGGAACTTTTTATAGAGTCTGATGATCACCCCATTTTTTCTGATGACATTATTCTTCGGGGTATCGATGAAAGCTTTGAGAAAATTTTCGCTGATGAACTCGCATTTTTAAAAGATATGGGTGTTGAGATAAATCAACTCCAAGATGAAGAAATTGGATCTCCACCCCCTCTTTTGGACAATCATGATAATGCAAGTAATCCATCATTACTATCACTGTGTCGTCTCTCCAATTTGAGACGCAATTCTTTTCCATTACACCTCTTATCACCTCCCCACTTCTTCTTGTCGAAAGGTGACATATTCTTCCACCAACCTTGGTGATTCATCGATAAAATTTTTGAATGGTTGGTGTTGACCTTCGGTCTTTGCAAAGCTTGGCATTGACCAATAACCTTACCCCCCTCGTGTGATTTTAAAAGATTAACATTGTTTAATTCAAGTTTGGGGGGGTATATTTTGGCTCTTGAAAGAAAATGATTTTTACAAAATTGTGAGCCAAAAAAATAAGTTTGGGGGAGGATTTCACTTGCATATATTCCCCCCATTAATAATTTCCTCCCAAGTCTACAGGTTTTTGAGTTTAACGGATGACATCAGTGAGGACACTGTTGTAAACAGGTTTAGGGGAGGTTTGTGCTTATTTACACATACTTTGCATTATACTATATATAAGCAAAAAAAAAAATTTGATAATAAAAGAATAGAAAGTGAAAAATTACATCCAAAAGATAGGAATAGTTTAAGAAAACCAAGAAAATTAGAAGTTTTCTTAAACGAACTGGTAATAAGTAGTTATGAGCCGTTGTCCCAAGGGTTAGTAAGATGAAGGAAGTCACTAATCTGAGGATAAAAATAAGTCTGAAAAATAGTTTCTATTCTGGAAGCCAAATATTTGAATGTTGATACCCTACTATATGCACTTACACACGTCTTGAAACTCGGGATAGTAAAGGATACCTTGAAATGCTCTTGTCTAAAAGCCAAAGTATGAAGAAAATGAAAAAAATGAATGAATAAAATATAAAATGGTGAAGAAAAAAAATGAACACTGGTTTTGTTATCGCCAAGGCAGCAATAAAAAAATATAGCGAGGGTGCTTCATCACCTAGTGCCTTAGACCAACTGGTCTGGGAGTCACTGCTAAGCCTTAGGTGGTGCAAGACGAGGAAAATACTATCACCTAATCAGCAAGCACATAAGTAATCGGTCGTTTAGTACCTCAAGAAGTATTAACGGTCGCATGAAAATGTGTGAGCAAATCTAAATATTCATCAAGTTAAAAAGTACTGAGGTAGATGGACAAGAGTATGATAGCTTGAATTGAATTCTCCGAGTGTAGGGATGTCCATTTCACACACGAAGGGGTATATGATTGATGTTTGGATGAAAGGTAGGAATGAAGAATAAAGACGATGTTTTATTGAGGGATGAAGTGATTTCTAACATCTTTTCGTGACTATTAAGATAGGGCTCATAACAATTGAAAAGCTAGTGTAGTTGGAAACTCTTATTTTCAAAGTCTTTCTTTTATGGTTCTTATCTTTATATGTAAATTTCACCATCTCTCTTTTATTATAGGATTTTGTGGGTGTAATCCGCTGAAAACCCTCAGGAGACAACACTCCTCCTACTAGGGACACCTAGAGGTTTAACGGCTTGTTGCACGTGCTCAGTGCAATCGTGTTGCCTACGAAAGTGTGCTTAGTTTTCTCCTTTCTTTTTCTCCTTCTCTTGAATAAACTAGTTTGCTCGGGACGATCAAAAATAAGTTTGGGGGTATTTGTTCAGTTGATTAAACTGCACATTTGTTATTACATTTTTCCTACTATTTCTATATAATGAAAGGAGTTTATTATAATATATGATACATATGAGGGTTTATCTGTAAAAATACTATTTTCATGTGTTTATATATTATAATTAACATTTGGTAGGAAAAAGTAAGCATATATTATCCATGTAACATTTGGCCCAATTAAATATGCTTACCTTATTAAATACCTTTGACCAATTCTTAATGGTTAAGTTAATATCTCAATATAACAAACTCTACTAAATATTATTTATTGAGATATTGTGCAGAATTTGCAGGGCTGAAATCAAGGAAATCAAAGTTGGCAAATCAAATCTACCAAAGATATTCAAGAAACTAATTCTGGTAGAAATGTAGAAAAGATTTTCAAAGTCTGGATACTCAAAAGATTACCAAGTGTTACAGATATGAAGCTACAAAAATTAGAGGCCATGATCTCACCAAAAGGGGGCGGATCCGCGGCCAAACCTATCCAATGGCCGCGGTTCCGCCGCGGATTTGAAGAGTTCAGATATGGGATTGTGGTGGTTAGGATCCTAACAACTAGTTTCCATATTAGGAAACTAGGGTTCTGGCTCTGTGATTATAAATAAGGACTGAGAGTCTCTTGGAAAAATCATCAAGCCGAAGAGATCACGAAGTCCAAGACGGCTCACGCATCCAGGCTGATCATCAACTGTTCATCTACCTCCTTCGGAAGAGTTCGAGAAGCAAACCAAGTTTTTGTAATCATTTTCTATGGAATAAAGTGTAGATTGTTCAAGTTGGTTAATAAAGGTAGTTGTTTTATTTAATTCTTTTGCATTTTACATTATGTTTTCCCTCTCTGTCTTTTCATCTTCTTTTCCCAACATGCGCGAGTAATTCCCCGCTTGTTAGGGTTCATAGGATTAGGGTAGATTAATGGATGATGAAGATCCTTAAACTCTTTTTACATCCTATAAAGTTTATAAACTTTACTAAAAGAATCATTAATCTAATAAAAAAAATTTGATAATAAAAGAATAGAAAGTGAAAAATTACATCCAAAAGATAGGAATAGTTTAAGAAAACCAAGAAAATTAGAAGTTTTCTTAAACGAACTGGTAATAAGTAGTTATGAGCCGTTGTCCCAAGGGTTAGTAAGATGAAGGAAGTCACTAATCTGAGGATAAAAATAAATCTGAAAAATAGTTTCTATTCTGGAAGCCAAACATTTGAATGTTGATACCCTACTATATGCACTTACACACGTCTTGAAACTCTGGATAGTAGAGGATACCTTGAAATGCTCTTGTCTAAAAGCCAAAGTATGAAGAAAATGAAAAAAATGAATGAATAAAATATAAAATGGTGAAGAAAAAAAATGAACACTGGGTTTGTTATCGCCAAGGCAGCAATAAAAAAATATAGCGAGGGTGCTTCATCACCTAGTGCCTTAGACCAACTGGTCTGGGAGTCACTGCTAAGCCTTAGGTGGTGCAAGACGAGGAAAATACTATCACCTAATCAGCAAGCACATAAATAATCGGTCGGTTAGTACCTCAAGAAGTATTAACGGTGCATGAAAATGTGTGAGCAAATCTAAATATTCATCAAGTTAAAAAGTACTGAGGTAGATGGACAAGAGTATGATAGCTTGAATTGAATTATCCGAGTGTAGGGATGTCCATTTCACACACGTAGGGGTATATGATTGATGTTTGGATGAAAGGTAGGAATGAAGAATAAAGAAGATGTTTTATTGAGGGATGAAGTGATTTCTAACATCTTTTCGTGACTATTAAGATAGGGCTCATAACAATTGAAAAGCTAGTGTAGTTGGAAACTCTTATTTTCAAAGTCTTTCTTTTATGGTTCTTATCTTTATATGTAAATTTCACCATCTCTCTTTTATTATAGGATTTTGTGGGTGTAATCCACTGAAAACCCTCAGGAGACAACACTCCTCCTACTAGGGACACCTAGAGGTTTAACGGCTTGTTGCACGTGCTCAGTGCAATCGTGTTGCCTACGAAAGTGTGCTTAGTTTTCTCCTTTCTTTTTCTCCTTCTCTTGAATAAACTAGTTTGCTCGGGACGATCAAAAATAAGTTTGGGGGTATTTGTTCAGTTGATTAAACTGCACATTTGTTATTACATTTTTCCTACTATTTCTATATAATGAAAGGTGTTTATTATAATATATGATACATATGAGGGTTTATCTGTAAAAATACTATTTTCATGTGTTTATATATTATAATTAACATTTGGTAGGAAAAAGTAAGCATATATTATCCATGTAACATTTGGCCCAATTAAATATGCTTACCTTATTAAATACCTTTGACCAATTCTTAATGGTTAAGTTAATATCTCAATATAACAAACTCTACTAAATATTATTTGTTGAGATATTGTGCAGAATTTGCAGGGCTGAAATCAAGGAAATCAAAGTTGGCAAATCAAATCTACCAAAGATATTCAAGAAACTAATTCTGGTAGAAATATAGAAAAGATTTTCAAAGTCTGGATACTCAAAAGATTACCAAGTGTTACAGATATGAAGCTACAAAAATTAGAGGCCATGATCTCACCAAAAGGGGGCGGATCCGCGGCCAAACCTATCCAATGGCCACGGTTCCGCCGCGGATTTGAAGAGTTGAGATATGGGATTGTGGTGGTTAGGATCCTAACAACTAGTTTCCATATTAGGAAACTAGGGTTCTGGCTCTGTGATTATAAATAAGGACCGAGAGTCTCTTGGAAAAATCATCAAGCCGAAGAGATCACGAAGTCCAAGACGGCTCACGCATCCAGGCTGATCATCAACTGTTCATCTACCTCCTTCGGAAGAGTTCGAGAAGCAAACCAAGTTTTTGTAATCATTTTCTAAGGAATAAAGTGTAGATTGTTCAAGTTGATTAATAAAGGTAGTTGTTTTATTTAATTCTTTTGCATTTTACATTATGTTTTCCCTCTCTGTCTTTTCATCTTCTTTTCCCAACATGCGCGAGTAATTCCCCGCTTGTTAGGGTTCATAGGATTAGGGTAGATTAATGGATGATGAAGATCCTTAAACTCTTTTTACATTCTATAAACTTTACTAAAAGAATCATTAACATCCTAATCGGGCGCGCTACCAATTTATTGTTAGTTCCGACCGCGATTAGAGATTAGATTAATGATTGTTTTGGTAAAGGCTAGATATGAACGGAGTTCCGTGTCGAGATAAGGATTAAGAGTGGGATTACTTTTCCCTCCAGAAACCCTAATCTACACGCATCACCGTCGTTCTAGTTTTAAATCTATTAAAGGATAAAAAGGGTAACTTTTAATTAATCATTCATAACTACTAAATCCTAATGAACCCTACAAGCCCTCTTCTTATATAAACTCACATTCATAAATAATCTAGATCTATATTTTGCATTAGTGCTTAACGTAGATCTAGAAACTATTCTACAATATTCTTTATCTATCCTCTCTTTCTCAACACATCTAAAGTAAGAGTAAAAGGTTCAACGTTTCCCTGAGGACGACCCGTACTCATCTCGGTCTAGCTACACGCGACACCGTTATTGATTGCGGTTATTCTACAAACACACTTTTTCGTACCAATCACCAAGTCTACAGGTTTCTGAGCTTAACGGATGACATCTGTGAGGACACTGCTGTAAACAGGTTTGGGGGAGGTTTGTGCTTATTTACACATCAATTTGCATCATATTTTGCATAAGCACAACTTTTAAAAAAATATAGAATTTTTTGTTTGATAACAAAAGAGTAGAAAGTGAAAAATTACATCCAAAAGTAGGAATAGTTTAAGAAAACCAAGAAAATTAGAAGTTTTCTTAAACGAACTAGTAATAAGTAGTTATGAGCTGTTGTCCCAAGGGTTAGTAAGATGAAGGAAGTCACTAATCTGAGGATAAAAATAAGTCTGAAAAATAGTTTCTATTCTGAAAGCCAAACATTTGAATGTTGATACCCTACTATATGCACTTACACACGTCTTGAAACTCGGGATAGTAGAGGATACCTTGAAATGCTCTTGTCTAAAAGCCAAAGTATGAAGGAAATGAAAAAAATGAAGAAAATATAAAAATGGTGAAAAGAAAAATGAACACTGGTTTTGTTATCGCCAAGGCAGCAATAAAAAAATATAGCGAGGGTGACTCTTCACCTAGTGCCCTATGGCCAACTGGTCTGGGAGTCACTGCTAAGCCTTAGGTGGTGCAAGACGAGGAAAATATTATCACCTAATCAGCAAGGACATCAGTAATCGGTCGGTTAGTATCTCAAGAAGTATTAACGGTCGCATGAAAATGTGTGAGCAAATCCATAAATATTCATCAAGTTAAAATGTACTGAGGTAAATGGACAAGAGTATGATAGCTTGAATTGAATTCTCCGAGTGTAGGGATATCTATTACACACACGTAGGGTTATATGATCGATGTTTGGAAGAAAGATAGGAATGAAGAATAAAGACGATGTTTTATTGAGGGATGATGTGATTTCTAACATTTTTTCATGACTATTAAGATAGGGCTCATGACAACCGAAAAACTGGTGTAGTTGAAAACTCTTATTTTCAAGTTCTTTCTTTTATAGTTCTTATCTTTATATGTAACTTTCACCATCTCTTTTTTATTATAGGATTTTGTGGGTGTAATCCGCTGAAAACCCTCAGGAGACAACACTCCTCCTACTAGGGACACCTAGAGGTTTAACGGCTTGTTGTACGTGCTCAGTGCAATCGTGTTTACCTACGAAAGTGTGCTATTTAGGTTTTTCTTTTGCTCTTTCTCTTTCTCTTGAATAACTAGTTTGCTCGGGACGATCAAAGTTAAGTTTGAGGGTATTTGTTCAGTTGAAAATATTGCATTTTGGTATAAGTATTTTCCTTACATTTCTTAAATAATAAAAGGTATTTATTATAAATATTAAACATATTTGGATTTATCTGCAAAATACTATTTGCCATATGTTTATATATTATAATTAATATTATGAAGGAAAATATAGGCATTTTATATTTATATAATATTTTGGTAATTGAAAATATGCAAATCATATCAAATATTCTAATCATAATTCTTAAAATATATAATATCATACAAATGGTTAGAATAATATTTCAAAATATATGCATAATATTTTAGTAATTGAAAATATGCATATCATATCAAATATTCTTAATCATGTTTCATAAAGATTTATTACCATATAAAGTGCATAGCATATTAAATATTCTTAAAGATTTATTACCATATATAGTGATTAAGATACTCTCTCTAATTTAATAAATAAACTAACATTATTCATAGAGATATTGTGCAAGATTTAGCTCAGGTCAAGAGATCAAGGTGTTCAAGATGTCAGGATCAAAAATCTGCCAAAATCATTAAATCAATACTGACAGAGACTCAGAATCTAGGCATGGAAAGTCACCATATTAAGAAGTCACCATGTATGGTAACTAGTTTTTCTTCTTTGAGGGCTATATAAAGGACCAAGGGCTAAAGTTAGAAGGCATCAAGCCGAAGAGATCACGAAGTCCCAGATGCTCACGCATCCAGGCTGATCATCAACTGTTCGTCTACCTCCTTGGAAGAGATCGAGAAGCAACTAGTTTTGTAATCATTTTCTACGGAATAAAGTGTAGATTGTTCAAGTTCATTAATAAAGGTAGTTATTTTATTTAATTCTTTTGCATTTTACATTATGTTTTCCCTCTCTGTCTTTTCATCTTCTTCTCCCAACATGCGCGAGTAATTCTCCGCTTGTTAGGGTTCGTAGGATTAGGGTAGGCTAATGGATGATGAACATCTCTAAACCCTTTTTAAGTCCTATAAAGTTTATGAACTTTATCAAAAGAATCATTAACATCCTAATCGGGCGCGCTAACAATTCTTTTCGACCGCGATTAGAGATTAGATTAATGATTGTTTTGGTAAAGGCTAGATATGAACGGAGTTCCGTGTCGAGATAAGGGTTAAGAGTGGGATTCCTTTTCCCTCCAGAAACCCTAATCTACACGCATCACCGTCGTTCTAGTTTTAAATCTATTAATGGATAAAAAGGGTAACTTTTAATTAATCGTCCATGACTACTAAATCCTAACGAACCCTACAAGCCCTCTTATTATATTAGCTACATTCTTAAAATAATCTAGATCTATATTTTTGCATTCTTGCTTAACGTAGATCTAGAAATCATTCTTCAAAATTCTTTATCCCTCCTCTCTTTCTCTCAACACATCTGAAGTAGAACAAAAGGTTCCACGTTTCCCTGAGGACGATCCGTACTCACCTCGGTCTAGCTACACGCGACACCGTTCTGATTGCGGTTAACTACAAAAACACACTCTTCTGAATCAATCAACAAGCCGGTAGATTACCGCGCTTGGAATCTTCCATACTGAATCTTTTCAGTATGGTGTCGATGTACCTGGACTGTGAAAGTCCTAATATCCTCTTGGATCTGTCACAATAGATCCGGATCCCCAGAATGTAAGAGGCATCACCCAGGTCTTTCATGGAGAACCTGTGTGACAAGAACCCTTTGACAGATTGTAGCATAGGAATGTCATTTCCTATCAAGAGAATGTCATCCACGTATAAAACGAGGAATACGACAGTTCTTTCTACAAATCTACTATAGATGCATGGTTCATCTGGATTTTTGATAAAGCCAAAATCTTTGACCGTCTCATCAAAATAGATGTTCCAACTCCGCGATGCCTGCTTTAGTCCATAGATGGACTTAAGCAACTTGCACACCTTCCCGCTGCTCCCACTCTGAACGAAACCCTCTGGCTGGTCCATATAGACACACTCCTCTAAATTTCCATTCAGAAAAGCGGTCTTTACGTCCGTCTGCCAAATCTCATAATCGTGGAAGGCAGCAATGGCAAGAAGGATCCAAATGGATTTCAGCATAGCCACTGGAGAAAAGGTTTCGTCATAGTCCAAACCAGGTCTTTGACGGAAACCCTTTGCAACAAGTCTAGCTTTATAGGTCTCAACCTGTCCATCTACACCAATCTTCCTTTTGAAGATCCACTTGCATCCTACGAGTTTTACCCCATCTGGAGCAACGTCCAACGTCCATACTTTGTAGGTGTACGTGGACTCCATTTCGGTCCGCATTGCATCCAGCCATTTTACCGAGTCAACGCTCTGAATGGCCTGCTGGAAGCTAGTCGGCTCATCACTATCAATGATGCAATCCTCTCTATCCCCGTCTATGAGAAAACCGTATCTCTCGGGAGGATGAGACTGCCTGCTACTCCTGCGGAGCGGCGTAGGAATGTCCTGATCTTTCGAACCCTCTGGTTCTACTAAGCTTTCAGTAATAGCTGGTGGTTCTGGAATTTCTTCCAATTCTATTGCGCTCCCACTTATCTGATTTTCCAAAAACTCAGTTTCTAAGAAGTGGGCATGACGAGAAACAAAAACCTTTTGTTCCTCTTCGCAATAGAAAAAATATCCCTTGGAGTTCTTTAGATATCCCACAAACTTGCACTGTACTGAGCGTGCCTCGAGTTTGTCCGCATGCTGCTTTTTGACAAAAGCTGGACATCCCCATGTCTTAATGTGCTTAAGATAGGGTTTCTTCCCGCACCACATCTGATATGGTGTAGTAGGCATAGTCTTAGTTGGAACTCGGTTCAAAAGGTATGCAGCTGATTCTAGTGCATATCCCCAGAATGATCGCGGTAACTCAGCGTTACTCATCATGGAACGTACCATATCCAATAGGGTCCGGTTCCGTCTCTCCGATACACCGTTATGTTGCGGAGTGTATGGAGGAGTAAGCTGAGAGAGAATTCCATTCTCTTTTAAGTAATCCAGGAACTCGGCACTTAAGTATTCACTACCTCGATCAGATCTTAGTATCTTGATACTTTTGCCTGTTTGTTTTTCCACTTCATTCTTATATTCCTGGAATTTTCCAAAGGCTTCGGATTTATGTTTCATTAAGAAAACATAACCGTACCTTGAAAAGTCATCCGTAAAAGTAATGAAGTAAGAATAACCGCTTCGTACATGCGTAGACATTGGACCGCACATGTCGCTGTGTACGAGTCCCAAGAGCTCGCTCGCTCTTACTCCGTGTCCAGTGAACGGAGTCTTTGTCATCTTTCCTGTGAGACAGGATTGACAAGTTGCATATGATTGATATTCGAACGGATCCAAATATCCTTCTGTATGTAACTTCGTCAACCTTCTCTCATTGATGTGACCCAGTCTACAATGCCATAAGAAAGCCTGATTTGATTCCGGAGACTTTCTTTTGTGTGTATTCTGGACATTGAAAATCTGTGGTTGGTTTAATACGTATATTCCATTGTTTAATGTACCTGACCCAATCAGAACTTGATTAAGGCGAATGTTTACAACATTACTTACAAACGCAAATTCATAACCTTCTTTAGAAACTAAAGATACAGAAATGATATTACAAGTTGCATTGGGTACAAAATAACAATTACGCAAAACCAAAACGTGTCCATTTGACAACCCCAGGTGATAGTCCCCCACGGACTCAGCATCCATGCCAGCTCCGTTTGCAACTCTGAGGGTCATATCACCTGCCTTCAAAACCCTACGGTTTCTCAACGCCTGCAAATTATTACAGATATGAGATCCTGATCCGGTATCCAATACCCAGGAAGTAGAGTTTATTGATAGACAGTTTTCAATAACATACACACCTGAAGCTGAAGCCACAACACGCTTCAGATCCTGTGTTCTGGCCTTCCAAGCCCTGCAATATTTCTTCCAGTGTCCACTCTTGTGACAGTAAAAGCATTCTTCCTTTCCCACAAGTTTTCCTGCTTCCTTTGTTGCTTTTGCCTTTCCCTTCGTATCCACCTTACTAACACTGCCCCGTGGTTTGGCGGGGGTTTTCTTCTTCTTTCCCTTGGCTTTCGCCTTGGACCTAGAAGATGAAGATCCTCCTACAAACAAAGTGAATGTTTCCCTACCTTTCTGTAGGGTTCCCTCTGCACTCCTCAGCATGTTGAGGAATTCTGAAAGTTCAACTTCCTTTTCCTGTATGTTGAAGTTCAGGATGAACTGGGCGTAAGTGGAAGGAAGGGACTGGAGAATCAAGTCCGTATAGAGCTCATTCTCTAACGTGGTCCCAAGGTCCGCAAGCTCCTCAATGAAGCCAATCATCTTAAGCACGTGTTCCGCTACCGGTGATCCGATGGCCAATCTCGCCGAAAACAGCTTTTTCGAGACTTCGTATCTGACGATACGGGATTGCTCCCCATACAATTATTTTGTATGAAAAAATATGGATTCAAGGTCCATATTCTCGTGCCTCCTCAGGTGTTCATTGTCCATAGAGGCAAGCACGAGGCACTTGGCCTTCGCGCAATCAATCTCCCAAGTCTTACGGATTTCTTTATCTGCGACGCTGGAGGTGGGACCTGGGGCAGGGAGAGCTTTGGTGGTAAGGAGATACCCCAACTTGTCGTAAGTGATTGCCATTTTGACATTCCTGAGCCAATCTTTGTAGTTTGGCCCTGTCAGTATGTTTTTATCTAGTAGTAACTTAAGTCCAGTCATGATGTTTGGTTGCTGCAATTAGGAGAGAGAGAAGAAACACTTTAGCATGATGCTCTTGCAAGTTTAGAGTGGTTTTTAATTTGTCTAAACTGGATGGCTCCCACTATCTCTCGAATCCCTCCTCAAACCAAAAAGAAAGAATTAGTCAGGATCAATCTCACCGTACAATACTTGCTTAACCGTTCAACCAGGCTAGTGTCGGTACTTTGAGGGAGGTTTTCCAACGCTTTCGCGAAGTTTTTTAATTAAATAACCTCTTTTCCCTGGGGGCGCAGCCCCTCCAACACCTTTCTGGACACCTACTAGGTTTATAGCATTGATCGTTAAGCGAGAATTTTCCCGAGGAGTAGCATATACTCACAGTAGGATCGAGATCTAAATATCATTGCGTGACAAAACTGAAGGAATCCTACCAGAATCATCACACTCCAAATGGTATGCAGCGCTAGCAAGTTTCAGTTCTTTTGAAACTCCCGATGTGGATTTTTGCCTCATGCTCTTATGACCTTGACTTTGGCCAACAAATCATAAGTCACATGTCAAGTTCTACCCGTCATTCTCCAGGTTAATTTGAACCCACCCGCACCTACCCTTGACTTTGGCCAACAAGGCAGTACGACTGTCCCAAACCAACACATCTATCTATGCTGCACATGAATACCCAATAGCTACCAATCACCATGCCTTGACTTTGGCCAACAAACATAGCTTGAATACTATTGACCATCCATGTGAAACGACGGAGGGCTATGAATGATTTTGGCGAAACCGTGAACGTAGTGAACTTGATATAATCGATGGAACGAGATAGCTTTTAAAAGGAGTGGTTTAAGCTCCGCGTTTTAAAGTTATTTTGAAAAGAAACCGAGTGGTTTTTGAAAGTGTTCCAACGACTTTTACTTTGGTTTATTTTTCTTGCATTAATTTTAATGTGTCCCATCAATTAATCCTACCATTGCATAAAACAACGAAAATATGACGTACGCTTATGCCATCCGCATTCGCCACGGGGTCCCGTCATCACCCGTTAGGTTACTTAACTAACGACAGAGCGGGGGCTGGACTAGCGCGGATGCAAAACATAAGCAACGCCTAAATAGATATCGTATAGATATATATAAACATTCGTCACATGCAATGATAGTCATTCCAGATCACAGATGAATACATTAGATATACTAGGAATCCGCAATTCGTACGAGCCTGTAACGAAGAGCGGATTACACGGTCGCGATGAATAGCCAAACCCCACCCTAGACCCCTACGGGTGCGGCAAACTACCCGCCAAGTATCCGAAGTGAAGCAACCTCCCTCAACGACGTGAGTAGGCCACTCGGCACTTCGAGGTACCCAGTAGTTTGTGCACCCCACCTTGGGTCTATCCTAGGAGCAAAAACAGTAAAAAGAAATTATACAATGACGGCTACAACCCCGACCCGGTTGTGCGGCCATACAAATAATATTACATCAATTTACATATTACAAGAATTGAAAGATAAACAAAACTCTCATCTCACAATTCCCCCGGCTATTCATCCGCGACAATCCAACGAATTCATATACACAATCCATCAACATTACAGATCACAGATATGTATAACCCCCACTAATCGACGTATAGCGATTAGCAGACGTTCAATACATATATAACATTACAGATATAACCCATTAGCCAAAGTCTATAGAAAATCGACCAAAATACAGATTTGTAACCACCCCAAAAACAAATTTGTTCTCTGGAAATTCTGGGCAAAAACAAACCATCTCAAAAATCACAAAATACCACCAGAAACAAATTGCAGGAGAAACGATCCACGGCCGAGTCAACTCGGCCGCGGAACCGCGGTGAGTTGGTCGGTTCGCTGGATCGTTTTTCTTGCCTGTTCATTAAAAAGCCTAAGCCGATTTTTAAGACATGATTTATTATTTTTGGAGCAGAAATAAAAATTGGCAGAAACTAGGATTTTCCGGGGTGTTTCGCGGTTTTTTGTCCGGTCGAAATTCTAGATACTTCGCTAACATGCTAGGGTGTGTTTATTGGATCACAGGCACGTGATTGCAATGATTGAGGGACGACCTATACCGGTAGGACAGTCTTACTCAAGATGATAGTATGCTATCTGGTTTATCTTTATCATCGTTAGGGGTGGTAATTGAACGAGCCAGCTCGGGTTCGATTAAGGTTTGGCTCGGTATCAGCTCGTTCAAATTCGGTTCATTTATTAATGAGCCGGACATGAGCCAGAAAACCTGGCTCATTTATTAAACGAGCCGGACTCGAGCTCAGCCAGGTTCGTTCAGTATTGACTCGGGTTCGGCTGGGTTACACAGTTTGAAAAAAACCAGTAATATGTAATATATAGCAGATTCTATACAACTCTCAGAACACTTAATTCAATTAAATGACAGTATATAAAGTGTACTGAGATAAATATAAAACCTAGCACTTAGACCCATTCAATGCCCTAGATGTTAATATTTTTTAATTTTTCCATATCTCAAAACCCTGAGTTTTAAGCATTATTGTTAATTATGTTTTTTTCTTGGAAGATACTATTAATATGAGTAAATGAGCTGAAAACGAGCCGAGCTCACAAACGAGCTCTAAACGAGCTCAGTTAAGCTCGGATCGTGAACTCGGCTCGTTTAGTTAATGGGCCACAAATGAACCGAATACGAGCTGGGCATGTTTAATCGAACTGGACTTGAGCTGAGCATCTCTAGCTCGATTAACTAAACGAGCCGGACTTGGGCTGACAAAAAGAACGACGAGACGAACTCGAGCCGAGCTTGGCTGGCTCGAGTTCGGCTCGTTTACACCCCTAATCATCGTGTACAGCTTTAGGTGACCTTACAGGTCGCTATTACACATTGATAGAGCCCATAGGATTCTTGCTTGACGGCCAGCAGTATGATGGCGATCATATACGTGGGAGCTGGGGTCTATAAGCACATCCTTAAAGTGGTCCCTAGTCGTGGGAGTTTTCGAGACAGGGCATCGATACTCCAGAGTAGACTAGTGTATACAGTCGAGACCCCGACGAGGGGCGGTGGCCGGTCTCACAAGCCATTGATGTCAGTTGGATCACCTAAGATGTATACAGGTGCTCATTGGGTTATGAGTACACCGGACAGGACTCGCCGGGAACATGCTAGTTGATATTATACCTGACGTCAAATAGCAGTTCCCTGGTGACATGTGTACAGGTTAGTTCATCGACATGAGATCATCATTTGTCTCGTGTGAGTTCCTACTGTGCTTTGATTACTACCCTACCACGGCTCAAAGGAGTCGTGCAAACAGGTTTTAGTTGGGTACAGTCCCGAGCCACATGGAGGCAGTGAGCGGATCGGCAGAGGTTTGTCTCTCCCGGTATTGGGGGTGAGGTCGCGCTGTGTCTTGGAGAGCCATTACACGAAGTCTTTGGCCAAGGCAGGAGATTTACTGGTAGGTATTCCAGTAGTATCTCAGGGTGTTCTGGGCTACACTCCGACATGACTTGTACCGCTTTTGGGGGTCTGACTTTTACCAACCCGCTAGGCCCGCCATGCGATGCTCATAGATGAACGGACCGGACTATACGGATATTGTCACTGACAGTCTCAGTAGGGTGTCAGGATGAGTTCGCTCATGGACCTCCCTTTTGGTCAATACGTGGTAGCTCGTTACGTACGGCTAATACCTCTGACGTGCTAGTGGTTATATCCACAGCCAAAGTATTGACGAGTCTTTAGAGTCCCCCACAGACAGTTTCTCAAGTTTCGGGCGAAACATTGTAGAGGCCATATGGTTTTATGGCAGGGTTCGAACATACGCGTGCACTTGTGCATGTGTCGTGTTTCGGACGGATAATACTAGCGGGCTTTGGTTTAAGCCGGATCCTAGTATTATACAGTGTAGATTTTATCTCATTGTATTTGTATTCGGTCGGAATACAAATGCGGGTATGTATATACAGTCGCGGGGTTATCCTGTAATTTGTTACCGGATCACTTTTTGAAGTTGCCAGCTTGTTTTCCCTTTTCGGCCATTTTCCTTTCTTTCTTTCTTTGGCTGAAAATTGATGGGAGGGGCTTATTTGTAAAAATGGCTTTTACAAAATGGGAGGGGTTTTTTGTGGAAAGGGGGCTCCAGCAGCATAGAGATTGCACATGGAGGTTTCTTGAGTTTTCTAGCATCTTTTGATTCCTTTTGGTTCATCATTACTTGCTTTTGTGAGATGGGATTGTGAGTGGATTGATTAGGATTTTGGTGTGACTCTTTTTCTTGTGCTCCACCCCTTTCCCTCCTCATTCCTTGAGCATGGGCCGGCCACTACTAGAGAGAGAGGATGATGTGTGTGGAAAAATAATTCATTCTCATTTGCTTGCATCAAAAATTCCTTAGCTCATCTCCATTGTTCATTCCTCCATCCAAAAATGGCAACTTCATTAACCCTCAAGACATAGCGTTCTACACTCAGTTTATAGCAATCTTGGACACGTCGGCTAGCCAACTTCGTGCCCGAGTTGCCTCGGTTCAGAGGTGGGAGCCCGTAAAAAGACTCGGTAATGTGGTGCCCTTTTCTACGAGGAGATCGAGACCGGAGATGCCGCGAGGAGATCGGGATGGTGGCCAAAGATCGAAGGACACAGATCGCTCGGTATAGCATTCTATCCCTTCTCTAGTTTTCTAGTAGTAGGTTAATGGTCCGATCCGAGAAAAAGTATACGATAGTGCCAGTTTTCTAGTTTAGAAAAAGTTTTCATTTCCGCATTTTGGCCTCGGAAAGACGGCCGGGACACTACCGTAGACTTACATTCTAGAGGGTCCACAGATATGCTTGCATGTTTTTCCGAAAGATTCAAACTCAAGAAAAATTCAACACTTGAAAGTTTTTCGTGTCGGGAAAAAGTGAGTTATTGATATCCGTTCGAACATTTTAACACGATCTAAATTATCCGGAAAACACTTAAACGAAGTTAAACTTTCCGATCGAATCAACGAATACAAAAGATCTCCAGAAAACTCAACACTTGAGTAGAATTAAAAATTCCCAGAAGCATGCAAAAGTACCTACGGCTGTTACTGTGTAAAAAGCAAACCCTAATACCCCTGTATGGCCACGGAACAGCCGCGCAAGGCACGATATTGCCGCGGTTCCGCGGCGCTTTAAGGGAATTAGGATGTCGTTTTTCACAGTAATCCTTAGAATTCCCTGCTTAATTTTCTGAGTATTTTTAATACATAAAAAATCAACATTTTAAAAAAATTCCAGAGAGGGGTTCAAAACCGACGTTTCGGGGTTCGATCGGACTTTTAACTTCGTATACACGTCGTCTAATGCTCTAGCTTGGCTCTGATACCACTGTAGGGTTACTAGGCACTTTCATAAGGGTCTATAAGGCATCAACCATGCCTGATTTAAAATTTAGACGTGCCGAACAACCTAAAGCGAGGATCTTTGCTAGATAATTAGGGTTAAACATGCAAGTAAACATCTTTACAACTAAGAGAGAGGGATTACAACCTTTGTAGTCCGCTCCTTCGGTTCATAAGCTCCGAGTAGTAGTCCCTTCGCCGCGATCCATGATCTCCCGGACTCAAGAGAGGCTCCACAAGCCGAACGATCCATGCTTGCTTGAAGTCTTCCTTTTCGAAGATGATCTACCTTGAAGTTTCTTTAACTCAAGCTCTCACTTTTCTAATCAAGTATTAATGAAGTGAACACCCTAATCTAATTGGCTAAATTAGATGAGGATGATGAAGTAGGAATTTGCTCTCTTTTATTTTCAAGATCTCACACTAATTCATCACAAAATCAAAAAGCTAGAAAGCTTTCATGAAGGAAGAAGAAGACGATTTCTTTTGTGATGAATAATGAAAAGTTACTATGCTTACAAAATGAACCTTGAGTTAATAATATGAAGCATTAACTCATGTAGAGAGTTTACTAGGGTTAAGGGTTGGGGTTGGGTTAAATAATATCTTCAAAATATCAACACATAATATCTTAGCTTAAAACAAAACAAAAGCTTCTAGAAGCTTCAAGAAAAGACTAACCCAAATCAAACCCTAACCATGTTTAATCTCCACTAATCATGTTGCATTTGTAAACATAACTTGTTACAATATTATATATCACATATATAATATATTTTTTTAATAAAAGAAAATAATACAATTGACATATATCGCATATATATCAATGTATTACCCGGTGAGAAAATGAATCAATAAAGCGAGCCAATATTAGATAATGTAATGTAATATATCACATATATAATTATACATTAAATTATCGAATCAACACTTGATCCGACAATCCGGCTATTTCTCAAATAACCGACTAATATAAACTGTATCAGTTCATCGAATCAACACATGATCCGATGACCCGGCTATTTCATATATACCCGGCTGATATCTAATATCGCGAGAATAGAATACGGTATCTCATATCGTATTATCCTCAGTTCTTCATATATCATATATGTGCTCCTACTCCGTTTTGCCTGAGTCAAGAAACCTCTGTGTAGGACTCTAAAGAATCGTCAATACGCCGGCAGTAGGTTATGATCATATCAAACACCCACAAGCTGCAAGCGGTCAGCTAAACGTAACAGCCACCCAGGTATTGAGCGATCATAAGATCAACAAGCAAGCCTGTATAATCTCCTATGAATCCAATCAGTAACACTACCGTACAGTCCGGTCTCTTTGTCAGATATGTCGCATATCTGGTCTAGGGGTGGTAAACGTCAGACCCCAGTAACCGATAAGTCGTCTCCATGTGAGGATCATAACAGGTCGAGAACCTACTGATAACACTTACCAGTAGTACTCAATATCCGCCCTGGCCAGGGACTTCCAGTTATAGCCAATCGAACACAGCACAACATCAACTCCCAATACCGGGAGAGACGAAACCCCACCCATCGCTCATTGCCTCTATGCGATTCGGGACTGTACCCAAAAGCCACCGTTTTGCACGCCCTCTTGGACATGGTATGATGGAAATCAAAGCACATTGGGAATCACACAATACTCTATGAGGATCTCGGGTCTACAGACTAACCTGTACCAGTGTCACCAGAGAACTGCCATCTGACGTGAGGTATAATACCATCTGGGAGTTCTCGGCGAGTCCGTTCAGTGTACCCAGTCTCCACTGAGCACCCGTACACCATCTTTGATGTCAAACAACGATGGATATGGGATCATCCATCGCCCATCATATGGGTCAAGATGCGTATACGCTAGTCTACTCTGGTGTATCGATGCCCTGTCTCGATACACCCTCGATTAGGAATAGTTATAGGATGTACTCGTCGACTACCGTGGCCCCACTAGTATGATCTCATCATAGTCCCAGTAGTCGAGTACATATCCTAAGGCTTTTATCAACATGTGAGAGCAAGACAGTAAACTAATACAAGTCAACATGTTAAGACAAAATAAAACCAAATAGCATACTATCATGACGAGCAAGAAAGTCCTCTCTATATATATCCAAGCATCCATTATAATATACATCATATGTACAACAATGACCTTTAGGGCATATATATAACTAACAATCTCCCACTTGCACTAAGGCCGGCTGTTGTAGTATCTCATACCTAACATCCTGAATAATCTCTCAAACTGTATCTGGGGAATGGCCTTTGTGAGTGGATCCGCAGTGTTGTCCTTCGCATCAACTCTCCTGACCTCGATCTCCCGGCGATCAACTATCTCCCTGATCAGGTGATACCGCCTCAGAATATGTCTGGACTTCTGATAGGACCTGGGTTCCTTGGCCAAAGCCACAGCTCCATTATTATCACAATACAAAGGTATTGGATGCTCAATGGCCGGAACCACACCAAGTTCAGTAATGAACTTCTTCATCCAGACAACCTCTTTGACAGCATCGTTGGCAGCGATGTATTTAGCCTCCTTCGTCGAGTCTGCAACGGTATCCTGTTTGGAACTCTTCCAATACACGGCCCCTCCATTGAGGGTAAAGAAAAATCCCAAGTGCGACTTAGAGTCGTCCTTTTCACTTTGGAAGCTTGAATCGGTAAAGGACTCCACCTGGAGTTCTCCGTTACCATGCACCAAGAACATCTCCTTAGTTCTTCTCAAGTACTTAAGAATGTTCTTCTTAGCTATCCAGTGACTCTCTCCAGGATCTTCTTGATACCGACTCACTACACTTAGTGAGTATGCTACATCGAGTCTGGTACATAGCATCGCATACATGATAGAGCCTACTGCCGAAGCATAGGGTATCCCTTGCATGCGAGCTCTCTCCAAATCAGTCTTGGGAGACATCTCTTAGGAGAGAGTGAGTCCAGAGATCGTGGGTTGGTTACCACGCTTGGATTCTTCCATACTAAACCTCTTTAGTATGGTGTCAATGTACCTGGATTGAGACAATCCCAGTATCCGTTTAGATCTATCTCTATAGATCATAATTCCCAGTATGCAGGAGGCATCACCAAGATCTTTCATTGAGAATCTTTGTGATAAGAAGAGCTTGACCGATTGCAGCATAGGAACATCATTTCCTATCAAGAGTATGTCATTTATGTACAATACGAGGAAGACGACCTTACTCTCTGCAACCTTGTTGTAAAAACAAGGTTCATCTACGTTTTTGATGAAGTCAAACTCTTTGACTATAACATCAAAGCAGATGTTCCAACTCCGCGATGCTTGCTTTAACCCATAAATGGATTTAAGCAGCTTGCACACCTTTCCACTTCTCCCACTATCTACGAAGCCCTCTGGCTGAGTCATGTACACGCACTCCTCTAAATCACCATTTAGAAAGGCGGTCTTAACATCCATTTGCCAGATTTCGTAGTCATGGTATGTAGCAATGGCAAGTAAGATTCGGATGGACTTAAGCATAGCCACTGGAGAAAAGGTTTCGTCATAATCTACACCTGGTCGTTGACGAAAACCCTTTGCAACAAGTCTAGCTTTGAAAGTCTCAACTTTTCCATCTACACCAAGTTTCTTCTTAAAGATCCATTTGCTCCCAATGGGTTTTACCCCTTCAGGAGCAACTTCCAAATTACATACTTTGTTGGTGTACATGGATTCCATCTCAGATCGCATTGCATCCAGCCACTTCACAGAGTCACCACTCATGATGGCTTGCTCGAAGCTATTCGGGTCATCATCTTCCATGATGCAATCCTCGCTGCCACCATCAATGAGAAAACCGTAGTATCTCTCAGGTGGATGAGAAACCCTACTAGATCGGCGGAGAGGCTGGGGTTCGTTGGGTACTATCGAGTCATCTTGTTCCACTAAATCTTCAGTTGTAATTTGTTCTGCTGGAACTTCTTCCAGCTCTACCGCATCGCCACTAATTTCTTTTGCAATAAATTCCTTTTCTAAAAAGGTGGCATGTCAAGAAACAAACACCTTTTGTTCCTCGCCGTAGTAGAAAAGATATCCATGTGAATGTTTAGGATAACCTACAAACTTACAAAGAACTGACCGTGCCTCGAGTTTGTCCGGATTTTGCTTTTTGACATAGGCCGGACAACCCCATATCTTAACTCGTTTAAGACATGGTCTCTTCCCACTCCATATCTCATATGGTGTGGTAGGTACAGATTTAGATGGAACTTGATTCAATAGGTATGCAGCTGTCTCCAGTGCATGTCTCCAGAAGGAAATAGGTAACTCAGTAGTGCTCATCATAGAGCGCACCATATCTAATAGGGTGTGATTCCTCCGTTCCGATACACCGTTGTGATGTGGTGTATAAGGAGGAGTAAGCTGAGAGAGAATCCTATTCTCTTTTAGATAGTCCAGAAACTCATTGTTCAAGTATTCTCCTCCTCGATCAGATCGAAGGATCTTAATACTTTTGCCCGTTTGGTTCTCTACTTTGTGCTTATATTCCCTGAATTTCTCAAAAGCTTCAGACTTGTGTCTCATCAGGAACACATGTCCGTATCTTGAGAGATCGTCAGTGAATGTAATGAAGTAGGAAGAACCGTTCCTAGCATGTGTAGACATGGGAGCGCATTCATCACTATGTACCAGTCCTAAGAGTTCCTCAACTCTTTCTCCGTGTCCACTAAACGGAGTTTTTACCTTAGAGACATGAATGTCAAGTATCATAAGATGATAATTCGAACGGATTCAAATATCCATCCTTATGTAACTTAGCTAGCCGTGTCGCATTGATATGACCAAGTCTACAATGCCATAAGAAGGATTCGTTCATTTCTGAACTCTTCCTCTTGTGTGCGTTTTGTATATTAAGGACTGTATTTTGATTGAGAATGAATGTGCCATTATGTAACGAGCCTGATCCAATCAACTTTTGATTTAGGAAGATGTTCATAACATTATCCTGTATTACAAAATTATACCCTTCTTTACTTAATAAAGAAACTGATATAATGTTGCACATCATGTTCGGTATATAATAGCACTCATTCAGAATCAATGTATTACTACTTGGTAATACAAGGTGATATTCGCCAACTGCTTTGGCTGCAATATTTGTACCATTCCCTACTTGTACGGAATGATCACCCTTTCCCAGTTCTCTACCTTTACGTAGCCCACGTAACAATTTACATATGTGGGATCCCGATTCGGTATCTAATACCCAGGACGTAGGGTGAACTGAGAAACAGTTCTCAATAACTAACACACCCGAAGAAGATGCATCAACATACTTGTTCTTCGTTTGTGCGGCGTGAGAATCCAGATATTGTCATATTCCCTACTTAGTCTCATAACACTTATAAGAAAGAACGGTACCAACGTTCCCCTATTTAGTATAATAAGCGGGTTCAGTCAATACATCCATATTATTATCTTGATTATGGCCTGACATGGTCGCTACCTGGAGAGAGAGAGAAGGAAAACACTTTATTATGCTCTTGCAAGATTTAGATTGGTTATTACCTTATCTAATCAGGATGTCTCCCACTGGTTTTATCAAATCTTCCTTCAAACCCTAAAAGGAAAAACTAGCCGGGATTAATTACACCTTACAAGTTCGCCAATCTTTCAGCCAGGCCAGTGTTGGTACTTTGAGGGAGGTTCCCCGTGCTTTCGCACGGACCTAATTAAAATAAACCTCGTTTTCCCAGAGGCATAACCTCGTAAACACCTTTCTAGTCACCTACTTGATCGGCTGATTGTCCTGTGTAAAAGTCTCCCAGGAGTAACTGTTACTCGCAGTGGGTATCGGGATCCATCTATCTCATAGAAGGTATGCAATCTTATTGCAAATTTCAACACTTGAAATTCCCGATAATGCTTTTGCCCCTAATTCCCTATGACCTTGACAAAGGCCAACAAACCATAGGAAGCTAGTCAAGTTCAACACGTCATTTCTTGTTTGAAATAAACCCACCCGCACGACCCTTGACAAAGGCCAACAAGTTCGTACGACTACCCCAATCCAATCGCATCGCATGCTTAAAACAGATAAGTACTAGTCAGCTACCGTTCACTACGCCTTGACAAAGGCCAACAAACGCAGCACGAATACTAAATAGTTTTTATCTGAAATGACGGAGGGCTATGCAGGTTTTTCAGAAAACCATGAGCGTAATGAACTTGATATCGTTGTAAAAACAAGTGGTTTTGAAAAGGAGTGTTTTTTTTAGGCTTTTCTAGTTTCGCTAAAGAGGTCACTCCCGGTGAAGGGATCTCGGCTCTTTCCTCATCGAATAAGGTGCAGGATATTTCATAAATACCGCTGTGCAAAGCAAGAACTATAGAAGCAAAAAACTAATCCGTAAGTTTGTAGCATCTGCCAGTTTTGCTAAAGAGGTCACTCCCGGTGAAGGGATCTCGGCTCTTTCCTCATCGAATAAGGTTCATGGTATATCATATATACCGCTGTGCAAAGCAAGACTGTAGCTACCCTTTTTATAAAGTTTTGATTCTACAATATCTTTTAGGTTTCTTTTCTTTTATTAATCTCATTAATAAAATCCCATCAATTATGCTTCCTAAGCATCACAGAAGAAACGAAAGCAGTAATATTTATATATCAACATATATATATAGTATAAGTATTCATCTCAGGCAGTAAGATGATCTCATCACAGAACATTGCAGCAGAAGATAATATATGAAATATTGGATATACTAGGACGTCCGTGTTTTACATCGAGCCTGTATAAAACACGGATTCCACGATCGCGATGAAAGCCAAACCCACATCCCTAGACCCCTACGAGAGCGGCAAGTAACACTGCCAATTCTAGGACTAGGAGACCCGGTCTCGACTCCTCGAGGTGGCCTCCCACTGGACCCTAGAACCCGGTTACTTGTGCTCCCCTCCTTGGGTCTACCTAATGCGGAAAAGTAAATAATATACAATGGTGACATCAACCTCATCCCGGAAGTGCCCTAATAAAAGAATATTACATACAAATGAATTTTACATGAATGAAAATAAAAACCCTCATCTCACATAAAACCCCGGCTATTCAGAACACGGCGATCCAATATAACATATCACAGCAGCACATAATATCTCATATCATCAACGTAAGCAAGTATGCGTATCCCGATTGTCGTTGATGAATAGCAACGAAGCCGGCGATACACCACATACTACGCTTACGGTCACAGAAAAGAAAGTGTAAAACTACAACATTTGGAATCCACAATCACTTTAGACATCTTAAATCCGAAATATCACATACTTAGCATTTCATGCCTAACTATATGAATTCCACATATTGTATCACATTCCAGATAAATAGACAATATTAAACTTTTCGATCGAATAATCAAACACCCAAGAATTCCCAAATAGCTCAACACTTGAGCGGAGTTTAAAAATCCCAAAACATGTCACCGCCCCAATGAACTAGCCGTAGAAGGGTCAAACCAACGCCTCACATATGGCAACGCAAAACTACCACAAAACCAAGGGTTCAGTGGAAGTTTTGACGGTCATATAATCGAGTTAAGGTTACGTTCTTCTAGAGGGTCCACAGATATGCTTGCATGTTTTTCCGAAAGATTCAAACTCAAGAAAAATTCAACACTTGAAAGTTTTTTGTGTCGGGAAAAAGTGAGTTATTGATATCCGTTCAAACATTTTAACACGTTCTAAATTATCCGGAAAACACTTAAACGAAGTTAAACTTTCCGATCGAATCAACGAATACAAAAAATCTCCAGAAAACTCAACACTTGAGTAGAATTAAAAATTCCCAGAAGCATGCAAAAGTACCTACGGATGTTACTGTGTAAAAAGCTAACCCTAATACCCCTGTATGGCCGCGGAACCGCCGCGTAAGGCATGGTATTGCCGCGGTTCCGCGGCGCTTTAAGGGAATTAGGATGTCGTTTTTCACAGTAATCCATAGAATTCCCTGCTTAATTTTCTGAGTATTTTTAATACAGAAAAAATCAACATTTTAAAAAATTTCCAGAGAGGGGTTCAAAACCGACGTTTCGGGGTTTGATCGGACTTTTAACTTCGTATACACGTCGCCTAATGCCCTAGCTTGGCTCTGATACCACTGTAGGGTTACTAGGCACTGTCACAAGGGTCTATAAGGCATCAACCATGCCCGATTTAAAATTTAGACGTGCCGAACAACCTAAAGCGAGGATCTTTGCTAGATAATTAGGGTTAAACATGCAAGTAAGCATCTTTACAACTAAGAGAGAGTGATTACAACCTTTGTAGTCCGCTCCTTCGCTTCATAAGCTCCGAGTAGTAGTCCCTTCGCCGCGATCCATGATCTCCCAGACTCAAGAGAGTCTACAAGTCGAACGATCCATGCTTGCTTGAAGTCTTCCTTTTCAAAGATGATCTACCTTAAAGTTTCTTTAACTCAAGCTCTCACTTTTCTAATCAAGTATTAATGAAGTGAACACCCTAATCTAATTGGTTAGATTAGATGAGGATGATGAAATAGGAATTTTCTCTCTTTTATTTTCAAGATCTCAGACTAATTCATCACAAAATCAAAAAGCTAGAAAGCTTTCATGAAGGAAAAGAAGATGATTTCTTTTGTGATGAATAATGAAAAGTTACTATGCTTACAAAATGAATCTTGAGTTAATAATATGAAGCATTAACTCATGTAGAGAGTTTACTAGGGTTAAGGGTTTGGGTTGGGTTAAATAATATCTTCAAAATATCAACACATAATATCTTAGCTTAAAACAAAACAAAAGCTTCTAGAAGCTTCAAGAAAAAACCAACCCAAATCAAACCCTAACCATGTTTAATCTTCACTAATCATGTTGCATTTGTAAACATAACATTTTATAATATTATATATCACATATATAATATATTTTTGTAACAAAAGAAAATAATACAATTGACATATATCGCATATATATCAATGTATTATCCGATGAGAAAATGAATCAATAAAGCGAGCCAATATTAGATAATGTAATGTAATAAATAATATATATAATTATACATTAAATTATCGAATCAACACTTGATCCGACAATCCGGCTATTTCTCAAATAACCGACTAATATAAACTGTATCAGTTCATCGAATCAACACTTGATCCGATGACCCGGCTATATCGCATATACCCGGCTGATATCTAATATCGCGAGAATAGAATACGGTATCTCATATCGTATTATCCTCGGTTCTGCACATATCACATATGTGCTCCTACTCTGTTTTGCCTGAGTCAAGAAAGCTCTGTGTAGGACTCTAAAGAATCGTCAATACGCCGGCAGTAGGTTATGATCATATCAAACACCCACAAGCTGCAAGCGGTCAGCTAAACGTAACAGCCACCCAGGTATTGAGCGATCAGAAGATCAACAAGCAAGCCTGTACATTCTCCTGTGAATCCAATCAGTAACACTACCGTACAATCCGGTCTCTTTGTCTGATATGTCGCATATCTGGTCTAGGGGTGGTAAACGTCAGACCCCGGTAACCGATAAGTCGTGTCGATGTGAGGCTCATAACAGGTCGAGAACCTACTGATAACACTTACCAGTAGTACTCAATATCCGCCCTGGCCAGGGACTTCCAGTTATAGCCAATCGAACACAGCACAACATCAACTCCTAATACCGGGAGAGACGAAACCCCTCCTATCGCTCATTGCCTCCATGCGATTCGGGACTATACCCAAAAGCCACCGTTTTGCACGCCCTCTTGGACGTGGTATGATGGAAATCAAAGCACAGTGGGAATCACACAATACTCTATGACGATCTCGGGTCTACAGACTAACCTGTACCAGTGTCACCAGAGAACTTCCATCTGACGTGAGGTATAATACCATCTGGGAGTTCTCGGCGAGTCCGTTCAGTGTACCCAGTCTCCACTGAGCACCCGTACACTATCTTTGATGTCAAACACCGATGGATATGGGATCATCCATCGCCCATCATATGGGTCAAGATGCGTATACGCTAGTCTACTCTGGTGTATCGATGCCCTGTCTCGATACACCCTCGACTAGGAACAGTTATAGGATGTACTCGTCGACTACCGTGGCCCTACTAGTATGATCTCATCATAGTCCCAGTAGTCGAGTACATATCCTAAGGGCTTTCTCAACATGTGAGAGCAAGACAATAAACTAATACAAGTCAACATATTAAGACAAAGTAAAACCAAATAGCATACTATGATGACGAGCAAGAAAGTCCTCTCTATATATATCCAAGCATCCATTATAATATACATCATATATACAACAATGGCCTCTATGGCATATATATAACTAACAGTAGATGGCCGCACCCCCAATGTCGTCGACCAAGTGCACTTAGGCAAAACACCGTGGCCGCGAGCACCCGAATGGGTGCTTTTTGCAACGGGTTTCTCCTACAGTCACTTAGTTGGGGCAATGGGGCGAGTCTATCTAGTAAAGTTATTCGGTGAGTATTCGCGTACGATACGCGATTGCGACGGAGTTTAGATCCGATTCAAAACTTCGTGACAATTGATCTACTGAGACTAAAACTCTAGATTTATAAACACTAACTAGTTTTCACAAAACAAATTAAATGTGGATTCCAACTACTGCATCCATATCAAACTAAACCCAAAACGACGTTAAATTATGAATACGAAACACTCCGTATTAGCCCCAATAGAACTGTTAACATCACATGCAAACTGGGCTAATCAAACATAACCATTAAACACAACTCCCAGATATCAGAACCCCACAAAAATTTCAAAGGATAATGCTACAGTAAAACGGGTGAGATCGGGGATTTCACCAATGTCGCCGGCCCAATTTTGGCCAAAATGCTTGAAATGTTTATGGTGTTCTAGATTCATTATAAATAGCACTCTGCAGTTGTTTAAAAAAAATTTAGAGGCTCTGAAAAATTCGACAGAGAACAGGGTTTCATGGCGACTGTTTTGGAGTTGTTTCGGTTTCGTAACTTATCTAACGTCGTCTAATCTTCTGGCTTAGGCTCTGATACCATAAAAGTCTACCCTAGCACCAGCAAGGGGTCCAAATGGTATCAAGCATGCCAAATCCAAATTTTTATGGCGCTAGGCTAAACTTAACAAGATCTTTAGCTACATGATTAGGGTTTAGTTTTGATATCAAGTAAACTATACTAAGTGAAAGATGGCTATACCTTCATAGATCGAGTCCTTCACTTCACATGCTCCGTGTAATAGTCCCGTGACTCCACTAGACTCCACTTGAGGTTTTGAACGAGCTCCCTCCGATGACCTTCATGCCGAAGATGATCCAGGTGAAGTCCCTCCAACTCAAGCTACCTCTACACTAAACTCTTTAGCGTAGTAAATACACCACACTAAATTGCTAGTTTGGTGTGGGATGGTGAAGTAGGGGATTAGAAAGCTCACTAGGGTTCTCACAAGTTCAATGATTCACATCACATGTGAGGATTTGAACTTGGAGGTGAGGTGAGGAAAAATGGTAGAGAGCAAGAGCTCAAGGAATGTCTAAGGCATGAACTCTAGAACAAAAATGAGCAAGCATAGAATGAAAAAATGAATAATATCTCCTCACTTATTCAAGCATGGATTAAATTGCAATTCTAAATTGCAACCATGCTTGAATAGTGAGTCAAGACCAATATTATATCATAAAAACCCATGCCTTAACCATACCCAAAATATCTCCACAATTACACCTCATTTTTTCTATTTTCTAAAAAATAGAAAATACATGTCATGCTTTATATAATATATATATATATATATATATATCAAATATACATTAATATATATATATATATATTTATATCAAATATACATTAATATATATATATATATATATTAATAAAGCAATTAGTGAGCTAATGATATTAGTTAATACATAATTATATCAAATATAATTTATATCAAATTATTAAATTAACACTTGATTTAATAATCCGGTTATATCACATATGACCGACTAATATCATTTATCTGTTTATCACATTATCAAATCAACACTTGATTCGATAATCTGGTTATATCACATATAACCTAACTGATAACAGATAACTGCCAGATTATAATACAGTATCACATACTCGTATTTAATCAGGCCCACGCACATAAAACATATGTGCCATACTTCATTTCTCTTGAACCAGGAAACTTCTGTGTGGGACTCTAAAGACTCGTCAATACGCCAACAACAGGTGATGATCACATCAATCACCTACAAGCCGTCAGCGGTACTAGCTGGACGTAACGGCTACCCAGGTATTGAGCGATATGAAGATCAACAAGCAAGCTCATCCATACTCTCCATGAAGCCTATCAGTAACACTACCGTACAGTCCGGTCTCTTCGTCTGATATGTCGCATATCATGTCTAGGGGTGGTAAACGTCAGTCCTCAGTAACGTGATAAGTCATGCCGATGTCTGGCCTATAACGGTTCGAGAAACTACTGATAACACTTATCAGTAAATCTCGGCAGCAGCCCTGGCCAGGGACTTCCAGTTATAGCTAATCGAGCATAGCGCAACATCAACCCTCAATACCGGGAGAGACGAAACCCCTCCTATCGCTCATTGCCTCCATGTGACTTAGGACTGTACCCAAAATCCACATGTTTGCATGACTCCTTTGTGCCGTGGTAGGGAGGAAATCAAAGCACAGTGGGACCCACACAAGACTCTATGACAATCTCGGGTCTACAGACTAACATGTACCAGTGTCACCAGAGGACTGCTATCTGACGATAGGTATTCTACCACATAGGAGTCCTCAGCGAGTCCTGTTCGGTGTACCCATTCTCCAATGAGCACCTGTGTACAATCTTTGATGTCACACACCAATGGTTGTGGGATCAACCATCGCCCTTTAAGGGACAAGAAACATACACACTAGTCTACTCTGGAATATCGATGCCCTTGTCTCGATATTCTCTCGACTAGGAACTAATTAAAGGATGTACTTTTGGACCACCCAGGCCCCACTAGTATGATCTCATCATAATCCTGGCAGTCAAGTACATATCCTAAGGGTTTTATCAACATGTGAGAGCAAGAAAGTAAAGAATACCAGTCAACATGTTAAGATAAAGAGTAACCAGATAGCATACTATCATATCGAGCAAGAAAACCCTCTATATATATATATATATATATATATATATATATATATATATATATATGTCCAAGCATCCACTATAATATACATCACATGTACAATAATGGCCTCTAGGGCATACATATAACTAACATCCTCCACCCCGATGTACCGTTGTGATGTGGTGTATACGGAGGAGTAAACTGAGAGAGAATCTCATTCTCTTTTGAATAGTCTCGGAATTCCATGCTCCAATATTTTTCTCCCCGATCATATCGAAGGATTTGAATACCTTTACCCATCTGGTTCTCTACTCCGTACTTATATTCCTTGAAATTCTCAAAAGATTCAGTTTTGTGTTTCAACAAGAACACATGTCCGTATCTTGAGAGAACATCGGTGAATATAAAGTACGCGGAACCATCCCTGACATATGTAGACATAGGACCGCATACATAACCATGTATCTGTCCAAGAGTTCAGTAGCTCTTTCTCCGTTTCCAGTAAACGGAAATTTGGTCGCCTTGGTCTTTGAGACATGACTGGCAAGTTTCATAAGATGTAAATTAGAACGGATTCAAATATGCATCCTTATGGAACTTCAGCTAGTCTTGTTTCATTGATATGACCCAGTCTATAATGCCACAAGAAGACTTCATTCATTTCTGAACTATTCCTTTTGTGTGTGTTCTGTACGTTTAGAATTGTAGTTCGATTCAGAACGTGTACACTGTTATACAACATACATTACCCAATCAACACTTGATTTAGGAAAATATTCACAATATTATTGGTAGGAAATAACAGTCGCTCAGAATCATTGTATTACCAGTTGGTAACATCATGTGATATTTGCCAACTGCTTTGACTGCAACAATTGCACCATCTCTACTACTAGAGATATATCACCCTTTCTCAGTTCTCCACCTCACTATAGCCCATGTAACTAATTACATGTGTGGGATCCTGATCCGGTATCCAATACCCAGGACGTAGAGTAAACTGAGAAACAGTTCTTGGTAACGAACACACCCGAAGACAATGCATCAACATGCTTTTTCTTCGTTTGGGTGACATGGGAATCCGAATATTCCCTATTCTTTACTCAGACTTATGACAATCATAAGATAGAGCGGAACCTAGCCCAGTATAATAAGTAGGTTCGGTCAATACTTCCACATATAATCTTGATTAAGGCATTTCATTGGTCGCTACCAAGAGAGAGAGAAGGATAATCACTTTGCGTGCGCTCTTTGCAAGATTAGATTAGTTATTTTATCTAATCAGGATAACTCCCACTATTTTTATCAAATCTTCCTTCAAACCCTAAAAGGTAATATTAGCCAGGATTAATTACACCCTACAGGTTCTTCAAATATTCGGCCAGGCAGGTATCGGTACTCCGAGGGAGGTTCCCCGTGCTTTCGCACGGACCTAATTAGAATAAACCTCGTTTTTCTATAGGCATAACCCCGTTGACACCTTTCTAGACACCTACTTGATTAGCTAATTGTAAAGTGAAAAATTCTCCCAGGAGTAACTCTTACTCGTAGTGGGTATCGGGATCCAACTATCATATAGAAGGTATGCAATCTCATTGCAAATTTTAACACTTGAAATTCCCGATAATGTTTTTTACCCCTATCAACTTATGACCTTGGCTATGGTCAACAAATCATAAGTGCTAGCCAAGTTCAACCCATCATTTCTTGATTGAATCAAACCCACCTGTGCGACCCTTGGCTAAGGTCAACAAAGCTGCACGACTACCCTAATCCAATCGCATCACATGCCGCAGACAAGCACTAATTAGCTACCGCACACTACGCCTTGGCTAAGGTCAACAAACGTAGCACGAATACTAAATATTAATTTATCTGAAATGACGGAGGGCTACGCAGGTTTTTAAGAAAACCATGAACGTAATGAACTTGATATCATTGTAGAATTTAATGTTTTTTAAAAGGAGTATTTTTGAGACTTTTGCTAGTTTTTCTAAAGAGGTCACTCCCGGTGAAGGGATCTTGGCTCTTTCCTCATCGAATGAGGTCCAGGATATTCAAGAATACCACTATGCAAAGCAAGAACTCGAGAAGTTTTCAAAAAAAAAACTGAGTTGGTTGTAGCATTTTCTAGTTTCGCTAAAGGCGTCACTCCCGGTGAAGGGATCTCGGCTTTTTCCTCATCGAATGAGGTGCTGGATATTCATCAAGGAATACCACTATGCAAAGCAAAAACTAGAGCTACCCTTTTTGAATATTTGATTCTACAACATCTTTTGGTTTCTTTCTTTTCATTAATCTCATTAATGAAGTCCCATCATTTAATGTTTCCTAAACATTACAGAGAAATGAAACAAAAATAGAATGTACACTTATGCCATCCGCATTCGCCGCGGGGCTCCGTCACGCACCATTAGGTTACTTAACTACCGGCAGAGCGGGGGCTGGACTAGCGCGGGTGCAAAACATAAGCAATGTTTATTATATATCATATATATAATAGTACATTCGTCTCACGCAATTATATGATCAACATCATAGAATCAAGCAGCAGAAGCAATATATGAAATATTGGATATACTAGGATGTCCGTGATTTAAATTTAGCCAGTAATGTAAAACACGGATTCCACGGTCATGATGAATAGCCAAACCCACATCCCTAGACCCCTACGAGAGCGGCAAGTAACCCTGCCTATTCTAGAGTTAGGAGACCCGGTCTCAACTCCTTGAGATGGCCTCCCACTAGACTCTAGAACCCGGTTACTTGTGCTCCTCATATTGGGTCTATCCTAATACGGAAAAGTAAATAATATACAACAATGGTGACATCATCCTCAACCTGGAAGTGCCCCAATCAAAGAATATTACATACAGATTTTACATGAATGAAAATAAAAACTCTCATCTCACATAGAACCCCTGGATATTCTTTCACGACGATCCAATAAATCATATCAACAGCAACACATGATATCACATATCATCAACGTAAGAAAATATGTGTATCCCTAAAACTTATTGACATATAGCAACGAGATTAGTATACCCCACATATTACACTTACGGTTGCAGAAAAGAAAACAGGAAACTACAATAATTAGAATCCGCAATATCCTTAGACATCATAAACCCGGAATATATCATATTCCGGATTTCATAACTAACTTATAAAACTTGCATTTTAGTCTCAAAATGGAAACTCTTTTCAATTAGTTGTCGGATAATTCAACAAGATTCCCAACTTAGTGATCGCGTACAATACGCAATTGCGACAAAGTTTTGATCCGAATCAAAACTTCATGGCAATCGATAAATTGAGACTAAACGGCTAGGTTAACAATATACTAACTAGTTTTCATAAAAGTAATTAATCCGGATTCTAATAATTGTATCAACATCACAAAGCTTGTAAAGTAACTGCGACATTAGAATTTCGCACGCAATTAGCAAACTAAACCAATTTTTCCAAGACATGAAAAATCCAGTGAGCTAATGTTCAAAAACCGATCGTTTTAAGCCAATCCGGGAGTCGAAACGAACTCGAAACCCGCCCGAATCTTTGCGGAGGCGAAGATCCTAAAATTAAGTATCGAATGGGGGGCCTCGGGGGGGTACCCACCTTAGGGTTCCACCTCGAAGTGGCCCCTAGGGGAAGGCAGACCCCGAGAGCACCCGGTTGGGATGCTCTCGAGTCACCCACCCCTAAGGCCACCTTATGGTGGTCTTGGGGTGTGGGTTCAGCCTCTGGCCCCCCTAGGGTGTCCCCGAGGTACGCATGCTCCACCCCGCAGCTTCTCGGTTCAAACCGTGAGCCCGCAGGGTGTGCAAACAACTCAAAACATCATTTTGGAAACTGTTTTATCGGCAGTTTTTGCGCGACAAAAACGGCGGATTTCTAACGTCGCTACAAGCTATGATAGTCTACCCTAATGTTCTAGCTTGGCTCTGATACCATGTTAGTCAGGTAGCCACACCATCCAATAGGGTCGCCATGGCACTTACAGGTCCTTCAGTAGCTACTTTTTACGCATGCCCCCTCACGAGGACTACAACCCGCCGGAACACCTTCTGGTCTCCGGAGACCCTGGGGGTAAGAGCCTATGCTTCGCCACGCTGTCACACGGTGAGAACCCCCCATAGGTCGACATCCAGTTCCTAGTAGCTCTGATACTATGAAAGTCGACCCTAGCACCATCATGAGGTTTGAGTAGTATCAAGCATGCCAAATTCAAATTTTTATTAGGTGCTAAGTTGGACTATACAAGATCTTTGCTAGAATATTAGGGTTTAGTAAAACTATGAGAAGCGAAAGATGGATATACCCTTGTAGATCGAGTCATTCATTTCACATGCTCTGTGTAGTAGTCCCGCGACTCCACTATGCTCCACTTGAGGCTTTGGATGAGCTTTCTCCGATGACCTTCGTGTCGAAGATGATCCACGCGAAGTCCCTCCACCTCAAGCTACCTCTACAATAAACTCTTTAGCGTATTAAACACGCTACACTCGATCTCTAGTGTAACATTTCAGAAAATATAAAATATTATTTTTGGAATTTAATATTAAAATAATATATTTGGCGAAAACTACTCGATTTGCGAAATTGGGGTTTTCGTAAAATGGTATAAATATATACCAATAATTATGAAATAATTAGAGATTAAAATGATTTATTCATTTAAAAATATATTTATCGTTTTTGGCATTTTTATAATTTATTATATGTAGTTTGAATAAAAATTGATTAGTGCACTACTAATTGCGATTAAGCCAAATCCGTGTTTCTACATTTTCCATGGTTAGTGCACCATGACATGTTGCATTTTGTTGCATGTTGTTGCATTATTATGTGTTGTTTTATTGATATTTGGCTTTAAAGGAAAAAGAGAAAAGAAAAGGAGACAATTATTGGAGAGAGAGTGAGACAAGAGTTGTGAGAGGGTGAGAATAAGAAAGAGAGAGAGGGGGGCAGCCATCATTTTCCTCCCCCATTTGTTTCCTTCATCTTCCTCATCCTCATATTCCCTCCACCTCCACCTCCAAGTATCATCTCAAAATCTTTATCAAAACCTTATACTCCCTTTATTAAAAATGATTCCCACCTCATCCTCAACACTTTGGACTAATCAAAGTTGGATTTTGAAGACTTTGAGCAACTCAAGAAAATTCTTGAGTTGCCAAATGAGGTATAATTCTAAAATCCTAGCTAAGTTAGTATGTTTATTGTATTCTAGTTTAGTTTAGAAAGTGATTAAGTGTGGATTGTGATCTTAGAAATTTCCTAGATGAGGTTTAGGGTTTGAGTTGTGTTGTGGTGATCTGTAGTGGCTGTTAAAAGACCTTAGTGTGGATTGTATGGCCAAAAAAAAAGAATACAAACTTAAGATTTGTCCCGTGTCGGCTTTGTATTGGTGTTTAGCCTACAGGGAATCTGGAGCAACCTAGGCCACTTATGAGAAAATCTAGCAAATCTATAGACCTAGGCAAATGACCAGAAGACCACCCTGAGAAGACGAACCCCAACGGAGCACCCCAGGCCGAGCTGGCCGGATTTCTGAGTAGTGTAGCCTGCCAAATTGTGGTATTTGGTGTCTAGGTTGCTTTAGTAGCTCACATACTATACTACCCCACTGTACTGCTAGTTTAGCCCAATTTTACCTAAACCAAAATCTGGAACCGTTTTCTTTAGTTGTTGTTTTGATTTGTAGCTTTTGCATGACTTGAAGTTTTGATATTTGTGTTTTGTATCGATTACTTGACGTTTGTACGTCAATATCGGGAGTTGTTTGGTTGATTTGCATGAGTAGACCATAGGTTCTAATCTATGAGATCACCGTGTGCCGTATTGGTTTTCCGGACTTGATTTTGATAGCATTGCGACTGTGTATTTATTGTAGGTACTTTCGTGGGGATTTCGAGACGACGAAGCACATCGACCATAGCTGAACAAGGAATTCCCCAGGTGAGTAGATTTATATCTACGGGGGAAGTCGGGTGGATAGCATATAGCCCCCCCGCAAGTTTTGATAGAAACCGATATATAGAATGTGGTTAAGGAAACCGTGTTAGAAACTTATGGATATGGTTAAAGAATTAGTAGGAAACAAGATATACCACGACTTAAGGTTATAGTTTATGGTTTAATGTAACATGATATGATAGAAGTGATGTCTCGAATTGATATATATGTGTAGTGAAAGAGAATCAGTATGAGATTATAGTGGCATGTTATAAGGTTGATAAATATGATATGAGATTAAGAAGATGACTTGATGTGAGATATTGATGTGATGAAAAGAGTATACGATGAGATATGATGACTTGGTTTGATATGTCGTTATACGGATGCAAGTCGATATGAGATAATTGTGCCTTTGTCGGTCCCATGATATGAGATTGATATGAAGGTGACCTGGGATATAGGTATATAGATATATAAAATATTGTGAATCATGAGTGATATGCCGTATGAGACGTTAGGTCATTACCCTCATTGTCATATAGGTTGATAGGATCCATAATTGTTTAATGCCGCTGTACGATGGATTACCGTACGTGATGAGCTTTACCTGATGATTGATCCATACCTTGACTAAAGGATGATGTACGATGGATTATACCGTACGTGATATTGTGAGGCTAGATGCCGATTGATAGATTCACCGACTCGGATATGTTGTATATACGTATACCTTATAGCATTGAGCTTACGATTTACTTCCTGCTACGTTCATGATATTCTCATTGCATTACATATGCCTGTGCTAGTGCACCTACACCATTATCGATGATGCGTATGTTACACTTACATAGATTTGTCGGCTCACACACTTTCATCATCGATAATTTCTATGTCACTTACACGGTAGAATTGTCACATCATTATGATATGTCGTATGATATACTGATATGCTCACATCACTGTTCTATGTTGCATGATATACGGATATGCTCACATTTCTGTTATTTATTTGCATACATCATGCTTTACGATTATATGCATTGAGATGCTGTTTTCATGAGATTCTGGATTTGAGAACCGTGGTTATATTTCAAAAGAAAGTATGTATTGTTTTAAAATCCCGGTTTCTCTTGATATGATATTTCGAGACGTCCATCATGTGTTTTCTCGGTTATGAGTTATGTGATACCCGATTCGAGGAGCTGGATGAGGCTGTTTGCGGGTACATAGTGGACCCGGTATGGTATCCCGGGGCAAGAAAGGTATGTTGTGCAGTAGACGATGAACCTGGCAGAGGGACTACTACCTACCGGTGATAGTATTTGGGCTCGGCGGTTATCCGGAGGATACCGACCGGAGTCGTGAGATGATATGGGCCGATCCGGACTGACGGAGCCCAAGATATGAGGATTTACGTGTCGATATTGGACACGGGTTTCATGATGTTTCGAGTGTCAATGTTGGACACTCAGGTTCCATGATTTTAATGTGTCATTGATGGACACACGTTGATTGATATTCTCATATTTACATGCATATGCTTTCATGATATTTACATGCATGATGTTGTTGTGTCATTGATGGATACGTAGATGTTATTCACATGCCGATAGGCACTGATTATGTTGTTGGCACATATGCAGATACGGTCACCCTAGATATCATAGTATTACCTTTATGATCTAGTTGACCTAGGAATCGTTGTTTATTTCGATTTATACCTGATGATGTTTTCTACTCACAAGTTAGCAACTCACCTCCATTGTGCCATAGTTCTTGCAGATTGACCGCATGGATCAGTAGCGGCATCGCCGGCACACAGCTTACATTCGGGTGATTTACTTTAGTATGTGGTATATGTTGGATCGTTCCACTCTTGTATTATTATTCCTATTGTATCTAGCCAACTCCATCAATCAGAAACTAGTGTTTATATAATTAGTAAGACTTAGACAGACTAGTGGTTGCAAGACTTAGAACGAGAGTTTATGTTCGCTACTTTTGGTTTTGATGTCTTGCTTTACATTTCCTTTGTGTTGATCTTCGTCGTTGGGCGTCGTATACATATATTTCTATCTTGCATGGTTGTGATTCTGCCGTTTGGCGAAGAGCTAGCTCCCGCTTGGGAATGCCTTTTATATTATCATATATATGTGGTTTTGGATCAAAATATACAAGGGATGTGCTGCCCAAATTTTTAAAAGATGAAACATGTTTTTCAACTAGTAAAATCCACTTGCATTTTCATGATTTCATTATCTATGCATTTAAGAAAACATTTGATTTAATCATACCTTTATTTCAATACTTCACCTCTTCTATTCTTAAAAAGATTTAGATTTCTGGGCTTCAGCTTACTTAAGTTACGTCACGCCTTTAAACGTTGCGTGATTTAAGTGCCGGTCGCAAGCTATTTTTTTTCGGGTCGTGACAGCTAGTCAAGTGTAGGATGGTGAAGTAGGGGATGTTTAAAGTTCATAAGATTGTGTTCAAGCTTCATGATTCACATCATATATGAGGGTTGGAGCTTGAACCATGACTTTGAGGAAGAAAAAGAAGCTAGAGAGCAACCATGGGAGCAACTCAAGAAAAAATGGCTAAGTGTTTAGAATGAGCTTAGAATGAATGGCAACTCTTGACCCCCACTCATTCAATCATGGAATTTTGCAATATAAAATTGCAAGCTTGCTTGAATAGTGAGTCAAGATGAATAAACAAATATAAATCCCATGCTTGCAACCATGCTCTCATTTTCCACATCATTTCTATTTTCACAAAATAGAATTTTATGCCATGCTTCATTATTATATATATATATATATATATATATATATATATATATTATAAAGAATAATTAGTGAGCTAATGATATTAGTTAAGATATAATTATATCAAATATAATGTATATCTCATTATTAAATCAACACGTGATTTAATAATCCGGTTATATCACATATGACAAACTAATATCATTTATCTGTATATCACATTATCAAATCAACACTTGATTCGACAATCTGGTTATATCACATATAACCGAACCAATAACAGATATCTGCCAGATTACAATACGGTATCATATACACATATTTAATCAGGCCCGCACACATATCACATATGTGTCCTACTTCGTTTCGCTTGAACAAGGGAACTTATGTATGGGACTCTAAAGACTCGTCAATACGCCAGCAGTAGGTGATGATCATATCAGTCACCTACAAGCCGTCAGTGGTACTAGCTGGACGTAACGGCTACCCGGTTATTGAGCGATATGAAGATCAATAAGCAAGCTTGTCCATAGTCTCCATGAAGCCTATTAGTAATACTACTGTACAGTCCGGTCTTTTCGTCTCATATGTTACATATCATGTCTAGGGGTGGTAAACGTCAGTCCCTAGTAACGTGATAAGGCATGCCGATGTCTGGCCTATAACGGTTCGAGAAACTACTGATAACACTTATCAGTAAATCTCGGCAGCAGCCCTGGCCAGGGACTTCAAGTTATAACCAATCAAGCATAGCTCAACATCAACCCCCAATACCGGGAGAGACGAAACCCCTCCTATCGCTCATTGCCTCCATGCGACTCGGGACTGTACCCAAAATCCACCTGTTTGCACGTCTCCTTTGAGCGTAGTAGGGAGGAAATCAAAGCACGGTGGGAGACGCACAAGACTCTATGACGATCTCGGGTCTACAGACTAACCTGTACTAATGTCACCAGAGGACTGCTATCTGACGATAGGTATACTACCATATAGGAGTCCTCGGCGAGTCTTGTTCGGTGTACCCATTCTCCAATGAGCACATGTGTACAATCTTTGATGTCACACACCAATGGTTGTGGGATCAACCATCGCCCTCTAAGGGACAAGAAACGTACACACCAGTCTACTCTGGAATTTCGATGCCCTAGTCTCGATATTCTCTCGACTAGGAACTGATTAAAGGATGTACTTATGGATCACCCTGGCCTCACTAGTTTGATCTCATCATAATCCTGGTAGTCAAGTACATATCCTAAGGGCTTTATCAACATGTAAGAGATAGACAGTATAAATACTAGTCTACATGTTAAGATAAAGGTAACATGATAGCATACTATCATATCGAGCAAGAAAGTCCTCTATATATATGTTCAAGCATCCACTATATCAACAATAATGGCCTCTAGGGCATACATATTCCTAACAGCTTTGGCCAAGGAACCTCGGTCCTATCAGAGATCCAGACGTATTCTTAGGCGGTATCACCTGATCCGGGAGATAGTAGATCAACGGGAGATCGAGATCAGAAGAGTTGACACGAAGGACAACATAGCGGATCTACTCACGAAGGCCCTCCCCCAGACGCAGTTTGAGAGACTTTTTGGGATGTTGGGTATGAGATATTACATCACATGGCCTTAGTGCTAGTGGGAGATTTTTATGAATATATATTCCCTAGAGGCTATTATTGTATGATATAGTGGATGCTTGGACATATATATAGAGGACTTTCTTGCTCGACATGATAGTATGCTATCTGGTTGCTCTTTATCTTAACATGTACACTTATATTATTATACTGTCTCTCTGATACATGTTCATAAAGCCCTTAGGATGTTTGCTTGACTTCCAGGGCTATGATCCGAATCATACTACTGGGACTTGTGTAGTCCACATCCTTTAAATGTTCCTAGTCGAGGGAGTATCGAGATAGGGCATCGATATTCCAGAGTAGACTAGTGTATACGTTTATTGACCCTGTATAGGGCGATGGTAGATCTCATAACCATTGGTGTTTTACATCAAAGATTGTATACATGTGCACATTGGAGAATGGGTACACCGAACAAGACTCGCCGAGAACTCCTAGTTGGTACTATACCTATCGTCAGATAGCAGTTCTCTGGTAACACTGGTACAGGTTAGTCTGTAGTGTCTTGTGTAGTTCCTACTGTGCTTTGATTTCCTCCCTACCTGTAACATTTCAGAAAATATAAAATATTATTTTTGGAATTTAATATTAAAATATTATATTTCGCGAAAATTACCCGATTTGCGAATTTGGAGTTATCGTAAAATGGTATAAATATATACCAATATTGTGAAATAATTGGATATTAAAATGATTTATTCATTTAAAAATATATTTATCGGATTTGGTATTTTTATAATTAATTATATGCAGTTTAAATAAAAATTTATTAGTGCACTACTAATCGCGATTAAATCAAATCCGTGTTTCTACATTTTTCCATGGTTAGTGCACTATGACATGTTGCATTTTTGTTGCATGTTGTTTCATTTGTATTTGTTGATATTTGGCTTTAAAAAAAGAGAAAAGGAAATAGAAAAGAAAAGTCAATGGCATGTGATGAGAGAAAGAGAGAGAGATGCATGGGCTTGTGAGAGGGTGAGAATAAGATAGAGGGGGGCCTGCCTTCATTTCCCCTCCCCATTATTTTCTTCAACTCCTTCATTTTCAAGCTTCCCTCACTTTTATCCTCATGATCCATCACAAAATCTTCACCAAAATCCTATACTCCCTACATTAAAAATGATCCACACCTCATCCTCAACACTTTGGACCTTTCAAAGTTGGATTTTGAAGACTTTGAGCAACTCAAGAAAATTCTTGAGTTTCCAAATGTGATATAATTCAAGACCCTAGTTAAGTTATTGTGTTTAGTTCATACTATTGTTAGTTTAGAGTTAAATCGATGTAGCTTAGCGATGTTGGAAATTTCAAGAGAGGGTTTGGATGATTGTGTGGACTTGTGATGTTTAGTGGCTGTTTACAAGACCCTAGTGTTGATTTTATGGCCAAGAACAGAAAATAGAACCCAAAATACGAACTTAGAAATTTTCCCGTGTCGGTTTTGTGAAGTATTGTTGGACTACAGGGTATCTGGAGCTATCTTGGGTAGTTTAAAGAAAATCTAGCAAGTCCAGTGACCTAGGTTAACCACTAGAAACCCACAACCAAATACGAGCCCATTTCCTCCTAGTATGGCCGGCGAGCTTGGGTTCTAAGGTGATGTCGCTGGATTTTTGGGGGTGTCTGGCGTTGAGTTTTTGCCTGTAGCTCACACTCCCTGTAACATATCTCCTGAACTTGCTTGTTTAGTCCCAATTGACCTAAAATGAAATCTGGGAGTGATTTCTTAGAATGATGAACATGGTATTTGTGGTTTATGAATTTGGGATTTGATATTTGATATTATATTGGGTCGTTGGATGTTTGTACGTCAACGACGAGGGTTGATTGGTTGTTTTGCATGCGTAGACTATAGGTTCTAACCTATGAGCAAACCGTGTGCCGTATTAGTTTTCCGGACTTGATTTTAATAGCATTGCAATTGTGTATTGATTGTAGGTTCGCGTGGATTCCGAGACGACGAAGCACATCGACTACGGCTGAATAAGGAGTTCCGCAGGTGAGTAGATTTATATCTACGGGGGAAATTGGGTGGATGGCGTATAGCACCCCCGCACATTATAATGGAAACTAATATATATAGAATATGGTTAGAGAAACCATGTGAGAAATTTATGGATATGGTTAAAAGAGTTAGTAAGCGATGAGATAAGATAATATGAGCGGATATGATTGACATAAGATATGAAATGAGATGTATAAGGATATGACATGAGATCGATGAATACGATAAGATTGAGATAGATATGTCATGAAACCGATAAAATAAGATATGATGATCTGGTTTGATATGTCGTTATACGGATGCGAGTCGATATGAGATTGATACGAATGTGCCCTGGGATATAGGTATATAGATATATAATGTTGTGAATCATGAGTGATATGCCGTACGAGACGTTAGGTCCGTACGCTCATTGTCATATAGGTTGATAGGATCCCTAATGGTTTAATGCCGCCGTACGATGGATACTGTACATGATGAGTTTTACTTGATGATTGATCTATACCCTTGAATAGAGGATGACGTACGATGGATTATACCGTACGTAATGTTGTGAGGCTGGATGCCGATTGGTGTAAGTGCACGGCGGCGCCCCGGCCGTCAATCCGGGGCCAAAATGAGGAAACGAAACTTTTACAGAACTTGTAAAACGGCACTACCGCGCACTATAAAACTCGGATCGGGCCATTAACCTACTCCTAGCTAACAAGAGAAGGGATAGAGAGATATATCGAGTGATCCGTGTCCTTCGGTCTTCTCGTCGTCGTCCCGATCTCCCCGCGGAATCTCCGGTCTTCATCTCCTCGTCGGAAAGGCACCACATCGCCGGGTTCTTTTACGGGCTCCCACCTCTGGACCGAGGCAACTCGAGCATGAAGTTGGCAAGTCGACGTGCCCAAGGATACTATAGATGAAGTGTAGAACTATATGTCTCTTGGGGTTATTAGAAGTTGCCCTTTTGGTGGAGGAATGAGGTATCCTTTGGAGATGAACCAAGGGGATTTTTACAAGCAAATGAAATGAAAAACCACTCCCAAAACATTGGGACAGCCCCCCCTTCAAAGTGGCCGGCCTATTTTTGTGAAAAGGAGAGAGAGAGAAAATAATACAAGGAAGAGAAAAGAGATGATCATGAGGAATAATCATCACCACCAAATCCCCACTCCATCACCTAATCATATCCCATCACCATCAAGCAAAGTCAAGCAATGATGAACCAATGAATTCAATGGATGGTGCACCATCATGAAACCATCATGATGCATAAAAAGTCTTTTCCTTTGTTAAATGCACAATTGAAAATAACCCCCTCAACCAACTTTCAGCCAAAGAAAGAAACAAAGGAAAATGGCCGAAACGGAAAACAAACTGGCAACTTCAAAAAACTGATCCCGTAATAAATTACAGGAAAACTCCGCGACTGTATATACATACCCGCATTTGTATTGCGACCGAATACAAATGCAATGAGACAAAATCTACACTGTACAATACTAGGATCCGGCTTAAACCAAAGCCCGCTAGTATTATCCGTCCGATCATGATCCGTGCAATACCGCACGTATATGATCAAACCCTGCCATATCTCCATACGGCCTCTACAGCGTTTCGCCCGAAACTTGAGAAACGGTCTGTGGGGGACTCTAAAGACTCATCAATCCCTTGGCTGTGGATTTAACCACTAGTACGTCAGAGGTATTAGCCATATGTAACGGGCTACCAGGTATTGACCAAAAGGGACGTCGATGAGCGAACTCATCCCGACACCCTACTGAGCCTGTCAGTGACAATATCTGTACCGTCTATGAGCATCGCATGGCGGGCCTAGGGGGTTGGTAAAAGTCAGACCCCCAAAAGCGGTACAAGTCGTGTCGGAGTGTAGCCCGAAACACCCTGAGATACTACTGAAATACCTACCAGTAAATCTCCTGCCTTGGCCAAGGACTTCGTGTAATGGCTCTCCTAGACACAACGCGACTTCACCCCTAATACCGGGAGAGACGAACCCCTGCAGATCCGCTCACTGCCTCCAAGTGGCTCGGGACTGTACCCAACTAAAACCTGTTTGCACGTCTCCTTTGAGCGTGGTAGGGTAGTAATCAAAGTACAGTGGGAACTCACACGAGACAAATGACGATCTCAGGTCGATGAACTAACCTGTACACATGTGACCAGGGAACTGCTATCTGACGTCTGGTATAAGACCAACTAGCATGTTCCCGGCGAGTCCTGTTCGGTGTACTCATAACCCAATGAGCACCTGTATACATCTTAGGTGAACCAACTGACACCAGTGGATTATGAGACCGGCCACCGTCCCTCGTCGGGGTCTCAACTGTATACACTAGTCTACTCTGGAGTATCGATGCCCTGTCTCGAAACTCCCACGACTAGGGACCTTTTAAGGATGTGCTTATAGACTACCAGCTCCCACGTATATGATCGCCATCATACTGCTGGCTGTCAAGCAAGAATCCTAAGGGCTCTATCAACGCGCAATAGTGACCTGTAAGGTCACCTAAAGCAGTACACGATGATAAAGGTAAACCAGATAGCATGCTATCATCTTGAGTAAGACTGTTCTAACGGTATAGGTCATATCTCAATCATTGCAATCACGTGCCTGTGATCCAATAATTGACTCTGAGGGCACAATCTCCAACAATCTCCCACTTGCACTCAAGACTAATTATTGCGATGTCGCATACTCACAGCCTGTATGATACCGAACACCCAACTCCTCTACTAATCAGTCTCACAAAACCCGTTTGCGAAACTAATGCGTTCGAGGAATAGCCTCAGTGAGTGGATCCGCTTTGATGTTTCTTTCTATGTCTCTCTTTATCTCAAGTTCGCGGATAAAACCATCTCCCGAAATGAGCAATACCAGTCTTAGAATATGTCTGGATATCTGATGGGACCTAGCTCATAAATGAACTCCAAATCCAAACTTCTTAGACTGTATCGTCAACTGAACTTAATCAGTATCCTGCGCCATGCCTTCCTCAGTATCCTCTTGGACCACCTGTCCAAACTACTGCCCCTCGTCAGAGGGAAAACTATAACTCTGACAGCCACTCTGTCATCCAGGTCACCTTGGAAGCCTGGAATGATAACCGTCTCCTGAATGAGGCTGTCGTTATCATATCCCTAGAACATCCACTTATGTTCTAAAGCTGCTTCTGAATGTTCCTCCAGGATTGGATCAATATCGGCTTATTGCACTACTGCAAAAACAACATTTGGTGTGGTACTTGACATCTCATGATTGACTCAATTGCCTAAGCAAGTGATCTATCAATCATGCACATCCCTCTCCCCTTTAGTCAGTAAGACAACTTTAGAGAGGGTGACTCCATCACCTGCAGGTACACTACCGTTCCAGGAGTCGTCCATTCTAAATACTTTTAGAATGCTTTCTAAGTACCCTGATTGGGAAACTACCCAAATCTAGATCTAAAACCATAGATCTAGTAACCAGAATGTCTGATATTTAATATCCATATCCTATGTGGAGAAACCACTGTGTGACAACCAAAGTATAACCGATCGTAGTATAGGAACATCACTTCCTACTCTGTGTATGTCATCCAAATACCAGGACACTACACCCTACTACCTTCTTAACAGATCCATCCCTTATTCTGATGAAGTCAAACCTATGACTGTCACATCACAAATAGTTGATCTATCTCCGCTATATCTGCTTTACTCTATAAATAGAAATAAGCCACTTGTACACTTTGCTTCCGCTGCTCCCACTGACCATGACAACCCTCTGGTAGAGTCATATAAACGTACACTTCTAAAGCTAGTTTAGAACGACGCTATACTCATCCTCCTGCCGGGTCTCACAGTCTGGAACAACAGCAATGGAAAGTCTGGGTTAACAAGAACCTCCCTGCCACCGTCCTTGAGCCTACCGGAGTACCTCTCGGGTGCCTGAGGTTACCCATCATATCTGTGGAGTGGCCAATGGAATGTCAAACCAGATTGAATCTTTAGGTTCTTATCAAATCTTCAGTAATCGTTTGCGGTTCTGGAATCACTTCTAGTTCTACCATACTCCCACTACTGTTTTCTGAAGAAAAAATCCATTTTTATTAAAACTGTGGCGAGTCAAGAACAATATCACTATTGATCTTCCAGATGGTAGAAAGTTAACCCTCGTCATAGCCCGGGTCGACCCACAAACAGCGATTACAGAAACGTGCCTTGAGTAGTCCGGAGTCTGGTTTTAGGCATAAGCCGGACGACTCCCCGTACCTTAACATCGTTAAGATATGAACTGTTCTATATCCAATATAGAAATAGAGGCACCGATTTAATTGAACAAGATTCAAATCATGCAGCTGTCTCCAGTGCATGTCAACTAAATGGAGAGAGGCCGATCGGAATTACTCAACTTAGAAGTACTTTCAATTATGCGTAACCTGAAAGAGAAGCAAGTTCTCTTAATCATTACTATTAACTGAATACCATACACAAGTATCTACATCTTCGATCACCTTGAAGAATCCCGATACTTGCAACACCTGGTTCTCGACTTTATTCATATACCTATAACTTCTCAAAATTCGGACCTTGCGTTTCTACGAAACACTTGTCTAAAAACTAGAGAAGTCATAAGTAAACCGAATATAGTACGAGGACCAACCCATCTGTCTTAATGGACACTGGACAACATACAATACTCTGTATAAGTCCCCTGAGTCCAATAACTCATTCGCTGTGTGTCATTAGTTGAAAACTGTACTTATGGTTAAGAAGAATTACACCGTTGTTTAATGCTCCTTACCTAACCATCCACTGATATAGGTAAATATCATGGACATAATTTAAAAAAGGTATATCTCACTCTATAAAAATAGACATACAGATGTATCAATTTGAAATTGGTGCATAACAGCGGATATTCAAAACCAAATATTTGTCGTCCGGCAAACTACCCAGGTGGTTTCCTCAAATATCACCAATTACAACGAATTCCGATATAATGAGGACAATCACCTAATTCCCAATAACTTACTCCCACTCATCATCTGTAAAACCATACAGATGTGAGAATCATATCTGGTAAATACATACCCTGGAGCAAGTGTCTAATTGGGAAATCAGTTTTCTTTTAACAGTACAGAGTGAAAGTGAAACATTGAAATGTTTCGTAGGGGTATCCGGGTATTCCTAGTAATGCCTCTTCCATTATCCAGATTTACAACTGTAACCGTATATTTCTTTGCCATCTCTCCAAATCCCTTCATATGTCTTTAGTCATTACCTTCTGTACACCCTCTTAGGCTAAATGGTTCTCTTCCTTCCCTACCGTTCGGCACCAGCCTATGGTTTGGAAGAAAACTATCCAATAAGCGTAATGGGTGTACTGTCCTAATCTTAGGAGCACTCGCAACGCGAGAGAAGGTGAAGATAAAAGACACCTGAATAAATCTTATTCCTATTTCTCCTGAACCAGAATCCATCCCCGAACTGGAACAAGTTCCTTTCGAGTTCGTATATAACCATACGATGGAGTATCCAATAAACTGTGGATCTTCGTAGTGATACGGAGTGTCCTGGAGAAATACAAAGGTGAAGTGGGAGTGGTAATGAAATACTTGGTTTGGTCGTGAATAGCAGTCGCAATTTACTTTGCCCTCCTTCTAATCCCTTTATTTGTCTTAACTTAATACCTTCTGTACACCATCGTTATACTAATTGGTTTTCTTCATTCCCCACCGTTCGACACCAACCTAAGGTTTGGAAGAAGACTATCCAATAAGCGTAATGGGTGTACTGTCTCCTAAACCAAGGAGTACTCGTAACCTGAGAGAAGGTAAAAGGAAAAGACAACTGAATAGTCCTATTCGTTTTCTCCAGAACCAGAAACCATCCTCGAATAAATTCCTTCGAGTTCGTATATAACCATACGATAGTTTTGTCCAATGGAAGTGGACGTTCGTAGTAATACGGGGTGTCCTGGAGAAAAGGGTAAAAGTAGGAGTGTCAATGAGGTTTGCAACTCTGACAATCCAAAAGCCAGTGTTTAAGAAGGTTCGGTTAATTTTGGTCACTGAGTCATAGTCTAGGGTCGGGTCATGGTCGCTGCCAAAGAGAGAGAGAGAAAAGAAACACTCAGCGTGCACTCTAACCTAGATCAGAATGGTTATCACTTTATCTAATCAGGAAATCTCCCACTGTAACGTCAAATTCTCCTCCAAACCTGAAAGAAGAATTAGTCGGGATCACCCGAGGAGTAGACCAACTCATCAGTGGGAATCGGGATCCAACTATCATCGCATGATAACGTGACGGAATCCGCTCACGTTATCACACTCCAGAAGGTATGCGCATATCTGGCAAGTTTCAGTTTCTTTAGAAACTCCCGATGTGATTTTTGCCCCATGCTCTTATGACCTTGACTAAGGCCAACAAATCATAAGTCACATGTCAAGTTCTACCCGTCATTGTCCAGGTTAATTTGAACCCACCCGTACAAGCCCTTGACTACGGCCAACAAGGCTATACGATTGTCCCAAACCAACGCATCTATCTATGCAGCAGAAAGGTAACAAGCAGCTACCATACACTATGCCTTGACTAAGGCCAACAAACATAGCATGAATACTACGTGCTACCCGTCTGAAATGAAGGAGGGCTACAAATGGTTTTTGGCGAAAAACCTTTAACGTAATGAACTTGATATCGTTGAAGGAACCGGATAGCTTTTTAAAAATACAGTGACGAAAACCTTTGCTAAAGAAGTCACTCCCGGTGAAGGGATCTCGGCTCTTTCCCCGTAGAATGAGGTGCAGGATATTCCAACTGAATACCACGATGCAAAGAAAAAGTAAACGACTATAGTGAAGTTATTGCCCTGACGCAAACTTCTGTCCAAGGGGTCACTCCCGGTGAAGGGATCTCGGCCCTTGCCTCGTCGACTGAGGTGCTGGATATTCATAACCGAATACCACTGTGCAAAACAAAAGAGAACGCCCTTGCAATAACAGCTTTTTGAAAAATGTTCCAACAACATCAGAATAGGTTTGTTTAGCTTGCATTGATCCGAATCAACGTAGTCCCATCAATTGATCACACCAATAAAGAACGAAAATAATGATGTACGTATATGCCATCCGCATTCACCACTAGGTCCCGTCATCATCCGTTAGGTTACTTAACTAACGACAGAGCGGGGACTGGACTAGCGCGGATGCAAAACATATACAACATCTACTAGTATATATATCAATATATAATATTCGCTCAAGGCGTGATAAAATGCAACATCACAAAAATGCAATAAACATCACAGAACAATACAGATATCTGGGATCCCCGGGTTTCATAGAGCCGCTACTGAAACCCGACGTTCCCCTGGTCGTGTAGATAGCCTGTGCAATGAAATCCAAGACCCCTACGGGCGCAGCAAGTTACCCGCCAAAACCTGAAGCGAGGCAGCCCCCTTCAGCAACGTGAATGGACCACCCAGCACTTCACGGAATCCGGTAACTTGGGCACCCCTCCTGGGTCAACCTGTACCCCCTACGAGTGCGGCGAATAGCCCGCCAATTCTAGAGTGAAGCCTCCTCCATCTCAACGCCATGAGATGCGAGCCCGTTGCCTTCTAGAACCCGGCTATCCGTGCCTCCGTGGGGTAATCCTAGTACAGAAAGTAAAATATACATACAACGGGTACATCGACCTCAGCCTGGTCGTGCCCCAAAAGAATAATATACAAACAGGCAGTGACGGCAGTCCACATGTCGGACGCTCGCCCCGCAATATCAAATGTACATATACAACCAAACTGTACTAACATTGCATCCAGGCTATCCACCACGACAATCCACAACATCACAGCATAACACAGAACATCAACGTGAATGTCACGTTCGCAAATCCGTCTAAAAGGGCTATAGCAGTTAGACAGGATTTACCGATCAAATGACATTCACGGTCGCAGATATAATGTAAATACTGTGAACTAACATGTTTAAAATTTTCGATCGACCAAAATTTTCCCAAGTGGGCCCCAAGCACAACTGTAGCACTCAAAGAAAATCTGGGCCCAAAAAGAATATTCCAAAAACCCCATTTTCAACTCAGAAGCCCACTGTAAAAATTTGATGCAATGAACAGTCAAAGTAGCGGCGGAACCGCGGCCAATGAGTGGGTTTGTCCGCGGTTCCGCGGTGGAAAAGTGACTTCACGCGACCAAATTTTCACAGAATGCTTAGAATTCCCTGCACGTGTTTCTGCAATGTACTAAAAAAAATTCGAGCCAAAAAATATTCGACAGAAAACTGATCCATGAAAAACGCGGTTTTTCAAAAATCCGATCGATAGAACTTGTAAGCATGTTAGAGCAAGCTAGACTAGGTTAATGGCATGGCTCTGATACCAGTGTAAGTGCACGGCGGCGCCCCGGCCGTCAATCCGAGGCCAAAATACGGAAACGAAACTTTTACAGAACTTGTAAACCGGCACTACCGCGCACTATAAAACCCGGATCGGGCCATTAACCTACTCCTAGCTAACAAGAGAAGGGGTAGAGAGATATACCGAGCGATCCGTGTCCTTCGGTCTTCTCGTCGTCGTCCCGATCTCCCCGCGGAATCTCCGGTCTTCATCTCCTCGTCGGAAAGGCACCACATCGCCGGGTTCTTTTACGGGCTCCCACCTCTGGACCGAGGCAACTCGAGCACGAAGTTGGCGAGTCGACGTGCCCAAGGATACTATAGATGAAGTGTAGAACTATATGTCTCTTGGGGTTATTAGAAGTTGCCCTTTTGGTGGAGGAATGAGGTATCCTTTGGAGATGAACCAAGGGGATTTTTACAAGAAAATGAGATGAAAAACCACTCCCAAAACATTGGGACAGCCCCCCCCCCTTCAAAGTGGCCGGCCTCTTTTTGTGAAAAGGAGAGAGAGAGAAAATAATACAAGGAAGAGAAAAGAGATGATCATGAGGAATAATCATCACTACTAAATCCCCACTCCATCACCTAATCATATCCCATCACCATCAAGCGAAGTCAAGCAATGATGAACCAATGAAGTCAATGGATGGTGCACCATCATGAAACCATCATGATGCATAAAAAGTCTTTTCCTTTGTTAAATGCACAATTGCAAATAACCCCCTCCACCAACTTTCAACCAAAGAAAGAAACAAAGGAAAATGGCCGAAACGGAAAGCAAACTGGCAACTTCAAAAAACTGATCCCGTAATAAATTACAGGAAAACCCCGCGACTGTATATACATACCCGCATTTGTATTGCGACCGAATACAAATGCAATGAGACAAAATCTACACTATACAGTACTAGGATCAGGCTTAAACCAAAGCCCGCTAGTATTATCCGTCCGATCATGATCCGTGCAATACCGCACGTATATGATCAAACCCTGCCATATCTCCATACGGTCTCTACAGCGTTTCGCCCGAAACTTGAGAAACGGTCTGTGGGGGACTCTAAAGACTCGTCAATCCCTTGGCTGTGGATTTAACCACTAGTACGTCAGAGGTATTAGCCATACGTAACGGGCTACCAGGTATTGACCAAAAGGGACGTCGATGAGCGAACTCATCCCGACACCCTACTGAGCCTGTCAGTGACAATATCCATACCGTCTATGAGCATCGCATGGCGGGCCTAGGGGGTTGGTAAAAGTCAGACCCCCAAAAGCGGTACAAGTCGTGTCGGAGTGTAGCCCAGAACACCCTGAGATACTACTGGAATACCTAACAGTAAATCTCCTTCCTTGGCCAAGGACGTCTGGCTCTCCTAGACACAGCGCGACCTCACCCCCAATACTGGGAGAGACGAACCCCTGTAGATCCGCTCACTGCCTCCATGTGGCTCGGGACTGTACCCAACTAAAACCTGTTTGCACGTCTTCTTTGAGCGTGGTAGGGTAGTAATCAAAGTACAGTGGGAACTCACACGAGACAAATGACGATCTCAGGTCGATGAACTAACATGTACACATGTCACCAGGGAACTGCTATCTGACGTATGGTATAAGACCAACTAGCATGTTCCCGGCGAGTCCTGTCCGGTGTACTCATAACCCAATGAGCACCTGTATACATCTTAGGTGAACCAACTGACACCAGTGGCTTGTGAGACCGGCCACCGCCCCTCGTCGGGGTCTCGACTGTATACACTAGTCTACTCTGAAGTATCGATGCCCTGTCTCGAAACTCCCATGACTGGGGACCTTTTAAGGATGTGCTTATAGACTACCAGCTCCCACGTATATGATCGCCATCATACTGCTGGCTGTCAAGCAAGAATCCTAAGGGCTCTATCAACGCGCAATAGTGACCTGTAAGGTCACCTAAAGCAGTACACGATGATAAAGGTAAACCAGATAGTATACTATCATCTTGAGTAAGACTGTTCTAACGGTATAGGTCCTCTCTCAATCATTGTAATCACGTGCATGTGATCCAATAATTGACTCTGAGGGCACTATCTCCAACAATTGATAGATTCACCGACTCGGATATGTTGTGGATACGTATATCTTATAGCATTTCGCTTACGATGTACTTTATGCTACGTTCATGATATTCTCATTGCTTTACATATACCTGTGCTAGTACACCTACACCATTATTGATGATGCGTATGTTACACTTACACAGATTGTCAGCTCACACACTTTCATCATCAATAATTGCTATGTCACTTACACAGTAGAATTACTACATCATGTTATGATATATTGCTATGCTCACATCATTATGCTATGTTGCATGATATACTTGCTATGTTCACATCACCATACCATGTCCATGATATACTTGATATGCTCACATTTCTGTTCTATGTTTGCATACATCATGCTTTATGATTATACGCATTGTGATAATGTTTTCATGAGATTCTGGATTTGAGAACCGTGGTTATATTTCAAAGAAAATTATGTATTGTTTTAAAAACCCGGTTTCTCTTGATATGATATTTCGAGACGTCCACCATGTGTTTTCTCAGTTATGAGTTATGTGATACCCAATTCGAGGAGCTGGATGAGGCTGATTGCGGGTACATGGTGGACCCGGTATGGTATCCCGGGGCAAGAAAGGTATGTTGTACAGTAGACGATGAGCCTGGCAGAGGGACTACTACCTACTGGTGATAGTATTTGAGATCGGCGGTTATCCGAAGGATACCGACCGAAGTCGTGAGATGATACGGGCCGATCCGGACTGACGGAGCCCGAGATATGAGGATTTACGTGTCGATGTTGGACATGGGTTTCATGATGTTTCGAGTGTCAATGTTGGACACTCAGGTTCCATGATTTGATGTGTCGTTGATGGACACACATTGATTGATATCTTCATGTTTACATGCATATGCTTTCATGATATTTGCATGCATGATGTTGTTGTGTCATTGATGGACACGCAGATGTTATCCACATGCTTACAGGCGTTGATTATATTGTTGGCATATATGCAGATACGGTCACCTTAGATATCATAGTATTACCTTTATGATATAGTTGACCTAGGAATCATTGTTTTTTCGATTTCTACCTGATGATGTTTTCTACTCACGAGTTAGAAACTCACCCCCGTTGTGGCACAGTTCTTGCAAATTGACCACATGGATCAGTAGCAGTATCGTCGGCACACAGCTTGTATTCGGGTGATGTGCTTTGGTATGTGGTACATATTGGATCATGACACTCTTGTATTATTATTACTATTGTATCTATTCAACTCCATCAATCAAAACTAGTATTTGTATAAGTAGTAAGACTTAGAAGAGACTTGTGGTTGCGAGACTTAGAGCGATGGGTTATATGTTCGCTTGGTGGGTTGATGTCTTGCTTTATTCATTATTCTTTGTGTTGATCTTCACCGTTGGGTGTCGTATACATATATTTTGACTTGCATGGTTGTGATTCCGCCGTTTGGCGAAGAGCTAGCCCCCGCTTGGGGATGCCTTTTTTATTATCATGTATATGTGGTTTTGGATCAAAATATACAAGGGACGTGCTGCCCAAATTTTTTTTTAAAAGACGAAACATGTTTTTCAACTAGTAAAATCCACTTGCATTTTTCATGTTCCATTATCTATGTATTTAAGAAAACATTTGATTTCATCATACCTTTATTTTAAAACTTCACCTCTTTTATTTTCTTTAAAATGTTTAGATTTCTGGGCTTCGACTTACTTAATTTACGTTACGCCTTTAGACGTGGCGTGATTTAAGTGTCGGTCATGAACTATTTCGGGTCATGACAAGGTTGGTATCAGAGCGCTAGGTTTAACCTTGGTTCGAGTCTAGGCTTGACTATGTGGAGTCTGGGGCATAATCAATTTCGGAACATAGGCTTGACCTTACGGAACTTAGACTTGAACATGGGGGTATTAGACCCGAACTTTCGTTTCATAGACTGACCCTGATTGATGGAGTAGGTAACTCAAGTAGAGTGACGTACCGTGCGTATGTTCCGCGGCATACTTACGATACGATACTCCGCTTAAGTGGCCTTAGGATGTACATATCTTGAGACTTATGATTCTCTTCGTGCCCTTGATCATACCTCCATTTGAGATCCTTGATTCTATTTGTTTCCAATGATCATACTCTCACTGATTCCGTTCCTCCTTATGATCATGTATCCATTCTGGATCTGTTGTTTCCTTTCATACCTTTGATCTATCTTCATTGATACATGCTTAAGATTCCTGTCACCTTGAGCGCAGATTGAGCTGCTGCTAGTGATGTATTCAGGGAGAGCTCGGTATGGACGAGGACTGACCGTCGTGTTTTCTAGTGATATGGGAACGTCTCGATTTAGTGTTTGTATTGTGACCTCTCGATTGAGGTGAGTGTTCGGCTTTACACCGGATGATCGGGCCATTGTTAGAGGCTGCCTGTCGTGAGAGAACTGTTGATGTACAGCCTACCTCAGAGATCTGTTGGAGATAGTGCCCTCAGAGTCAATTATTAGATCACAGGCACGTGATTGCAATGGTTGAGGAAGGACCTATGCCGGTAGAACAGTCTTACTCAAGATAATAGTATGCTATCTGGTTTATCTTTATCATCGTGTACTGCTTTAGGTGACATTACTGATCACTATTGCACGTTGATAAAGCCCCTAGGATTCTTGCTTGACTGCCAGTAGTATGAAGGCGATCATATACGTGGGAGCTGGGGTCTATAAGCACATCCTTAAAAGGTCCCTAGTCGTGGGAGTTTCGAGACAGGGCATCGATACTCCAGAGTAGACTAGTGTATACAGTCGAGACCCCGACGAGGGGCGGTGGCCGGTCTCACAAGCCACTGGTGTCAGTTGGTTCACCTAAGATGTATACGGGTGCTCATTGGGTTATGAGTACACCAGATATGACTCACCGGGAACATGCTAGTTGGGATTATACCAGACGTCAGATAGCAGTTCCCTGGTGACATGTGTACAGGTTAGTTCATCGACCTGAGATCGTCATTTGTCTCGTGTGAGTTCCCACTGTGCTCTGATTACTACCCTACCACGCTCAAAGGAGACGTGCAAACAGGTTTTAGTTGGGTACAGTCCCGAGCCACATGGAAGCAGTGAGCGGATCTGCAGGGGTTCGTCTCTCCCGGTATTGGGGGTGAGGTCGCGCTGTGTCTAGGAGAGCCAGTACATGAAAGTCCTTGGCCAAGGCAGGAGATTTACTGGTAGGTATTCCAGTAGTATCTCAGGGTGTTCTGGGCTACACTCCGACACGACTTGTACCGCTTTTGGGGGTCTGACTTTTACCAACCCCTAGGCCCGCCATGCAATGCTCATAGACGAACGGACCGGACTGTACAGATATTGTCACTGACAGGCTCAGTAGGGTGTCAGGATGAGTTCGCTCATCGACGTCCCTTTTGGTCAACACCTGGTAGCCCGTTACGTATAAGCTAATACCTCTGACGTGCTAGTGGTTAAATCCACAACCAAAGTATTGACGAGTCTTTAGAGTCCCCCACAGATCGTTTTCTCAAGTTTCGGGCGAAACGCTGTAGAGGCCGTATGGAGATATGGCAAGGTTCGATCAGATACGTGCGGTATTGCACGGATCATGATCGGACGGAAAATACTAGCGGGCTTTGGTTTAAGCCGGATGCTAGTATTGTACAGTGTAGATTTTATCTCTTTGCATTTGTATTCAGTGGGAATACAAATGCGGGCATGTATATGCAGTCACGGGGTTTTCCTGTAATTTATTACGGGATCAGTTTTCTGAAGTTCCCAGTTTGTATTCCGTTTCAGCCAGTTTTCCTTTCTTCCTTTCGTTGGCTGATATTTGATGGATGGGTAATTTGCAAGTGTGCAAATTTTCATTTATGGAGGGGGGTTATTAGTAATTTGTGGCTTCATGATGAGATTCTTTTTCCATCCACTCACTTGCATTTATGAGATGAGAGTTTTGATTTGGATTTGGATGAGAAATGGTGTGACATGATTTCCTTTTTATCATACCATTTTCTTCTCTTAATTTATTCATTATTTTTTGCTCCACCATTTTTGAGTGAGAGAAGGGGCCGGCCACATTCTTGAGGGAGAGAGGGTTCCTTTTGATGTGGGAGAAATTATCATATGATATTATGCTTTGCTACAAAATCCGTACCCATCTCCAAAGCTTATTCTTCTTCTTCCCTCCATCAAAGGCAACTTCACAACCCCTAGAGACAATGGATCTACACTTTCCTACAACATTTCTTGGACACGTCGGCTCGCCAACTTCATGCCCGAGTTGCCTCGGTCCAGAGGTGGGAGCCCGTAAAAGAACCCGGCGTTGTGGTGCCCGTTCCGACGAGGAGCTGAAGACCTGAGATTCCGCGAGGAGATCGGAGTGGAGGCCGAAGACCGAAGGACACGGATCGCTCGGTATAGCTTCCTTCCCTTTTTCTAGTTTGCTAGAGTTAAGTTAATGGCCCGATCCGGGATTTTTGTGCGCGGTGGTGTCGGTTCTAGTTTATAGAAAAGTTTCGTTTCCGCATTTCGGCGTCGGATTGACGGCCGGGGCGCCGCCGTGCACTTACACTGGTATCAGAGCCACGCCATTAACCTAGTTTAGCTTGCTCTAACATGTTTACAAGTTCGATCGATCAAATTTTCCAAAAACCACATTTCCATGTCGCACTTTCTGTCGAATTTTTCCTTGCTCTAAAAATTATTTGGTATATTGGAAAAATACGTGCAGGATTTTTTATGCATTCTGTGAAAATTTGGTCGGCTGATATTACTGTAGCGCGGCGGTTCCGCGGCCGAAACCACGTTTTGGCCGCGGAACCGCCTCCATTTTGTGGCCAAACCGTACCAAATTTCTACAGTAGTTTACTGACATGGAAATAGGGTTTCTGGTATATTCTTTTTGGGCCCAGATGTTTTTGAGTGCTACAGTTGTGCTTGGGGCCCACTTCGGAAAATTCAGTCGATCGAAAATTTTAAACTTGTTAGTTCACAGTATTTACATTATATCTACGACTATGAATGTCATTCGATCGGTAAATCTAGTCTATCTGCTATAGCCCTTTTAGACGGATTTGCGAACGTGACATTCACGTTGATGTTCTGTGTTGTGCTGTGATGTTGCGGATTTGTCGTAGGGATAGCCTGGATGCAATGGTAGTACAGTTTTGTTGTATATGTACATTTGATATTGCAGGGGGAGCGTCCGACCTGTGGACTTCCGTCACTGCCTGTTTGTATATTATTGTTTTGGGGCACGACCGGACTGAGGTCGATGTACCCATTGTATGTATATTTTACTTTCTGTACTAGGATTACCCCACGGTGCACGGATAGCCGGATTCTAGAGGGCAACGGGCCCGCATCTCATGGCTTTGAGACGGAGGGGGATTCACTCTAGAATTGGTGGGCTATTCGCCGCACTCGTAGGGGGTACAGGTTGACCCAGGAGGGGTGCCCAAGTTACCGGATTCCGTGAAGTGCTGGGTGGTCCATTCACGTTGCTGAAGGGGGCTGCCTCTCTTCAGGTTTTGGCGGGTAACTTGCCGCGCCCGTAGGGGTCTAGGATTTCATTGCACAAGCTATCCACATGACCAGGGGAACGTCGGGTTTCAGTAGCGGCTCTATGAAACCCGGAGATCCCAAATATCTGTATAGTTCTGTGATGCTTATTACATTTCTGTGATGTTGCATTTTATCACGCCTTGAGCGAATATTATATATTGATATATATACTAGTAGATGTTGTGTATGTTTTGCATCCGCGCTAGTCCAGTCTCCACTCTGTCGTTAGTTAAGTAACCTAACGGGTGATGACGGGACCCTGTGGCGAATGCGGATGGCATATACGTACATCATTATTTTCGTTCTTTATTGGTGTGATCAATTGATGGGACTGCATTGATTCGGATCAATGCAAGCTAAACAAACCTATTCTGATGTTGTTGGAACAATTTTCAAAAAGCTGTTATTGCAAGGGCATTCTCTTTTGTTTTGCACAGTGGTATTCAGTTGGAATATCCTGCACCTCAGTCGACGAGGCAAGGGCCGAGATCCCTTCACCGGGAGTGACCCCTTGGACAGAAGTTTGCGTCAGGGCAATAACTTCACTATAGCCGATTACTTTTGCTTTGCATCGTGGTATTCAGTTGGAATATCCTGCACCTCATTCTACGGGGAAAGAGCCGAGATCCCTTCACCGGGAGTGACCTCTTTAGCAAAGGTTTTCGTCACTATATTTTTAAAAAGCTATCTGGTTCCTTCAACGATATCAAGTTCATTACGTTAAAGGTTTTCGCCAGAAACCATTCGTAGCCCTCCGTCGTTTCATATGGATAGTCAATAAGTATTCAAGCTGTGTTTGTTGGCCAAAGTCAAGGCACGGTGATTGGTAGCTATTGGGTATTCATATGCTGCATAGATAGATGCGTTGGTTTGGGACAGTCGTATAGCCTTGTTGGCCAAAGTCAAGGGCTTGTATGGGTGGGTTCAAATTAACCTGGACAATGACGGGTAGAACTTGACATGTGACTTATGATTTGTTGGCCAAAGTCAAGGTCATAAGAGCATGGGGTAAAAATCACATCGGGAGTTTCTAAAGAAACTGAAACTTGCCAGATATGCGCATACCTTCTGGAGTGTGATAACGTGAGCGGATTCCGTCACGTTATCATGCGATGATAGTTGGATCCCGATTCCCACTGATGAGTTGGTTTACTCCTCGGGTGATCCCGACTAATTCTTCTTTTAGGTTTGGAGGAGAATTTGACGGTACAGTGGGAGGTTTCCAGATTAGATAAAGTGATAACCATTCTGATCTAGGTTAGAGTGCACGCTGAGTGTTTATTTTCTCTCTCTCTCTCTTTGGTAGCGACCATGACCCGACCCTAGACTATGACTCAGTGACCAAGATTAACCGAACCTTCTTAAACACTGACTTTTGGATTGTCAGAGTTGCATACCTCATTGCCACTACTACTTTTACCCTTTTCTCCAGGACACCCCGTATTACTACGAACGTCCACTTCCATTGGACAAAACCATCGTATGGTTATATACAAACTCGAAGGAATTTATTCGAGGATGGTTTCCGGTTCTGGAGGAAACAAATAGGACTATTCAGTTGTCTTTTCCTTTTACCTTCTCTCAGGTTGCGAGTACTCCTTAGTTTAGGAGATAGTACACCTATTACGCAAATTGGATAGTCTTCTTCCAAAACTTAGGCTGGTGACGAATGGTGGGGGATGAAGAAAACCAATTAGCATAACGATGGTGTACAGAAGGTATTAAGTAAAGACATATAAAGGGATTAGTAAGAGGGCAAAGTAAACTGTGACTGCTATTCACGACCAAAACCAAGTATTTCATCGCCAATCCTAAATCACCTTTGTATTTCTTTAGGACACTCCATATCTCTACGAAGATCCACAGTTTATTGGATACTCCATCGTATGGTTATATACGAACTCGAAAGGAACTTGTTCCAGTTCAGGGATGGATTCTGGTTCAGGATAAATAGGAATAAGGTTTATTCGGTTGTCTTTTGTCTTCACCTTCTCTCGCATTGCGAGTGCTCCTAGGATTAGGACCCATTATGCTTATTGGATAATCTTCTTCCAAACCATAGGCTGGTGCCGAACGGTAGGGAAGGAAGAAAACCATTTAGCCTAAGAGGGTGTACAGAAGGTAATGACTAAAGACATATAAAGGGATTTGGAGAGATGGCAAAGAATTATACGGTTACAGTTGTGAATCTGGATAATGGAAGAGGCATTACTAGGAATACCAGGATAGCCCATCGAAACATTTCAATGTTTCAGTTTCACTGTGTACTGTTAAAAGAAAACTGATTTCCCAATTTGACACTTGCTCCAGGGTATGTATTTACCGGGTTTGATTCTCACATCTGTATCGTTTTACAGATGATGAGTGGGGGTAAGTTATTAGGAATTAGGTGATCATTCTCATTATATTGGGATTCGTTGTAATTGGTGATATTTGAGAAAGTCACCTGGGTTGTTTGCCGGACGACAAATATTTGGTTTTGAATATCCGTTGTTATGCACCAATTTCAAATTGATATATATGTACGTCTATTTTTATAGAGTGAGATATACCTTTTTGAAATTACGTCTATGACATTTATCTATATCAGTGGATGGTTAGGTAAGGAGCATTAAACAGCGGTGTAATTCTTCTTAACCATAGGTACAGTTTTCAACCTACGACACACATGGAATGAGTTATTAGACTCAAGGGACTTATACAGAGTATTGTATGTTGTCCAGTGTCCAGAAGGACAGAGGGGTTGGTACTCGTACTATATTCTGTTTACTTGTGACTTCTCTAGTTCTTAGACATGTGTTTCGTAGAAATGAAAAGTCTAATTTTGAGAAGTTATAGGTATAAGAGTAAAGTATAGAACCAGGTATTGCAAGTATCAGGATTCTTCAAGGTGATCGAAAATGTAGATACTTGTGCATGGTATTCAGTTGATAGTAATGATTAAGAGAACTTGCTTCTCTTTCATGTTACTCACAATTGGAAGTACTCCTAAGCTGAGTAACGCTGATCGACCTCTCTCCATTTACTTGACATGCACTGGAGACAGCTGCATGATTTGAATCCGGTTCAATTAAATCAGTGCCTCTGTTTCTGTATTGGATATAGAACAGTTCATATCTTGACATTGTTAAGATACGGGGAGTTGTCCGGCTTATGCTTAAAACCAGACTCCGGATAACTCAAGGCACGTTTCTGTAATGGTTGTTTGTGGGTTGACCCGGGCTATGACGAGGGTTGATTTTCTACCATCTGGAAGATCAATAGTGATATTGTTCTTGACACTCCACAGTTTTAATAAAAATGGATTTTTTCAGAAAACAGTAGTGGGAGTATGGTAGAACTGGAAGTGATTCCAGAACCGCAAACGATTACTGAAGATTTGATAAGAACCTAAAGATTCAATATAGTTTGACATTCCATTAGCCACTCCACAGAAATGGTGGGTAACCTCAGGCGCTCGAGAGGTACTTCGGTATGCTCAAGGACGGTGGCAGGGAGGTTCTTGTTTACCCAGACTTGCCATTGCTGTTGTTCCAGACTGTGAGACCCGGCAGGAGGATGAGTATAGCGTCGTTCTAAACTAGCTTTAGAAGTGCACGTGTATATGACTCTGCCAGAGGGTTGTCGTAGTCAGTGGAAGCAGCGGAAGCATTGGTGGACAAGTGGCTTATGTCTATTTATAGACTAAAGCAGATACAGCGGAGATAGATCATCTATTTCTGATGTGGCAATCATAGATTTGACTTCATCAGAATAGGGGATGGATCTGTTAAGAAGGTAGTATGGTATGATGTCCTGGTATTTGGATGACATACACAGAGTAGGAAGTGAAATTCCTATACTACGGTCAGTTAAACTTTGGTTGTCACACAGTGGTTTCTCCACATAGGAATTGGATATTATATCAGGCATTCTGGTTACTAGATCTATGGTTTTAGATCTAGATTTGGGAAGTGTCCCAATCTGGGTACTTAGACGGCATTCTAAAGGTGTTTTAGAATGGACGACTCCTGGCACGATAGTATACCTGCAGGTAATGGAGTCACTCTCTCTAAAGGTGTCTTACAGACTAAAGGGGAGAGGGATGTGCATGATTGGCAGATCACTTGCTTAGGCAATTGAGTCAATCATGAGATGTCAAGTACCACACCAGATGTTGTTTTTGCACGAGATGCAGTAAGTTGATATTAATCCAATCCTGGAGAAACGATCGGAAGCAGTTTTAGAACATAAGTTGATGTTCTAGGGAAATGATAACGGCAGCCTCCTTTGGGAGACAGTTATCATTCCAGGCTTCCAAGGTGACCTGGATGACAGAGTGGCTGTCAGAGTTATAGTTTTCCCTCTGACGAGGGGCAGTATTTTGGACAGATGGTCCAGGTGGATACTGAGGGAAGGATGGCGCAGGATACTGATTAAAGTCAATTGACGATACAGTCTAAGAAGTTTTGATTTGGAGTTCACTTATGAACTAGGTCCAATCAGACATCCAAACATATTCTAAGACAGGTATTGCTCATTTCGGGAGATGGGTTTCTCCGCGAACTTGAGATAAAGAGAGACATAGAAAGAAACATCACAGCGGATCCACTCACTGAGGCTATTCCTCGAACGCAATAGTTTCGCAAATGAGCTTTGTGAGACTGACTAGTAGAGGAGTTGGGTGTTCGGTATCACATGGGCTGTGAGTATGCGACATCGCAATAATTAGCCTTGAGTGCAAGTTGGAGATTGTTGGAGATAGTGCCCTCGGAGTCAATTATTGGATCACAGGCACGTGATTGCAATGATTGAGGGAGGACCTATGCCGGTAGGACAGTCTTACTCAAGATGAAAGTATGCTATCTGGTTTATCTTTATCATCGTGTACTGCTTTAGGTGACATTACTGATCACTATTGCACGTTGATAGAGCCCTTAGGATTCTTGCTTGACTACCAGCAGTATGAGGGCGATCATATACGTGGGAGCTGGGGTCTATAAGCACATCCTTAAAAGGTCCCTAGTCGTAGGAGTTTCGAGACAGGGCATCGATACTCCAGAATAGACTAGTGTATACAGTCGAGACCCCGACGAGGGGCGGTGGCCGGTCTCACAACCTACTGGTGTCAGTTGGTTCACCTAAAATGTATACAGGTGCTCATTGGGTTATGAGTACACTGGACATGACTCGCCGGGAACATGCTAGTTGGGATTATACCAGACGTCAGATAGCAGTTCCCTGGTGACATGTGTACAGGTTAGTTCATCGACCTGAGATCGTCATTTGTCTCGTGTGAGCTCCCACTGTGCTTTGATTACTACCCTACCACGCTCAAAGGAGACGTGCAAACAGGTTTTAGTTGGGTACAGTCCCGAGCCACATGGAGGCAGTGAGCGGATCTGCAGGGGTTCGTCTCTCCCGGTATTGGGGGTGAGGTCGCGCTGTGTCTAGGAGAGCCAGTACATGAAAGTCCTTGGCCAAGGTAGGAGATTTACTGGTAGGTATTCCAGTAGTATCTCAAGGTGTTCTGGGCTACACTCCGACACGACTTATACAGCTTTTGGGGGTCTGACTTTTACCAACCCCCTAGGCCCGCCCTGCGATGCTCATAGAAGAACGGACCGGACTGTACGGATATTGTCACTGACAGGCTCAGTAGGGTGTCAGGATGAGTTCGCTCATCGACATCCCTTTTGGTCAATACCTGGTAGCCCGTTACGTACAGGCTAATACCTCTGACGTGCTAGTGGTTAAATCCACAACCAAAGTATTGACGAGTCTTTAGAGTCCCCCACAGACCGTTTTCTCAAGTTTCGGGCGAAACGCTGTAGAGGCCGTATGGAAATATGGCAAGGTTCGATCAGATACGTACGGTATTGTACGGATCATGATCGGACGGAAAATACTAGCGGGCTTTGGTTTAAGCCGGATCCTAGTATTGTACAGTGTAGATTTTGTCTCTTTGCATTTGTATTCAGTCGGAATACAAATGCGGGCATGTATATGCAGTCGCGGGGTTTTCCTGTAATTTATTACGGGATCAGTTTTCTGAAGTTGCCAGTTTGTATTCCGTTTCAGCCAGTTTTCCTTTCTTCCTTTCGTTGGCTGATATTTGATGGAGGGTTAATTTGCAAGTGTGCAAATTATCATTTGTGGAGGGGGTTATTAGTAATTTGTGGCTTCATGATGAGATTCTTTTTCCATCCACTCACTTGCATTTATGAGATGAGAGTTTTGATTTGGATTTGGATGAGAAATGGTGTGACATGATTTCCTTTTTATCATACCATTTTCTTCTCTTGATTTATTCATTCTTTTTTGCTCCACCATTTTTGAGAGAGAGAAGGGGTCGGCCACATTCTTGAGGGAGAGAGGGTTCCTTTTGATGTGGGAGAAATTATCATATGATATTATGCTTTGCTACAAAATCCATACCCACCTCCGAAGCTTATTCTTCTTCTTCCCTCCATCAAAGGAAACTTCACAACCCCTAGAGACAATGGATTCTACACTTGCCTATAACATTTCTTGGACACGTCGGCTCGCCAACTGCATGCCCGAGTTGCCTCGTTCTAGAGATGGGAGCCCGTAAAAGAACCCGGCGTTGTGGTGCTCGTTCCGACGAGGAGCTGAAGACCGGAGATTCCGCGAGGAGATCGGAGTGGAGGCCGAAGACCGAAGGACACGGATCGCTCGGTATAGCTTCCTTCCCTTTTTCTAGTTTGCTAGAGTTAAGTTAATAGCCCGGTCCGGGATTTTTGTGCGCGGTGGTGCCGGTTCTAGTTTATAGAAAAGTTTCGTTTCCGCATTCCGGCGTCGGATTGACGACCGGGGCTCCGCCGTGCACTTACAAGATCGTGATGTTGTTTACTGTGCAGACGGATGACTCAGCTGTTGTTGAGATTGATGTGTTATCGCTTCCAGACTTTATGAGCTGAGATCGCTGGAGCTTTCAGGAAGAGATGCGACAGATGATAGCTAGTCTATCTTGAATTGAGAGACGAAGGCGATTCTTCTGATTTGATGCGCCGACGCAGGCTAAGTTGAGTTGAAGATTTCCAATGTGAAGAATCGTATTCGGATCTAGAGTAGATCGATCCAGATATGATCGATCTAGAGATGACGTTGTTCGTTGATGATCCGATAGGAGATCAATATGTTGACCAGCTTCGGATAGAGGACCTTACCCAGATGCGACGAGTATAGAGTATTCCTCCGATGGTTGGGACGAGTTCCCGAGGATGTGTTCGGCTAGATATCTTCTACAGAGTGATGAAGATACCGAGTTCGTAATTTCGAGTCCGTGTGAGAGACTCCGGATTGACTGTAGCCGAGAACAATTGCAGTACGCAAGTAGCATTACGTGACATCGAAGTGGACGATAATAAAGATGAGTGGAACAAGAGGTTCGTGCAAGATGTTAACGAGCTGTTGTTACTCTCCGTTGAGATAAGAGATCTGATATGTATACAGAGGTGCTGGGATACGGCCAATTCCCGAGGAAATGTTGCGCAGATGTTCAGAAAACGAGAAAAGATTATGCAAGAGTACCAGCCTCCGTACAGTTCGGCATAGGAGAGATCGGAAGAGACCTTGAGAAGGTTTCTTCCAGGACACTGCTGCAATAAGATTTGCACCGAAGATCAGTTGTGTCGCGTGTATTCAGAGGGCTAGAAGCCGACGCCGGTGATGTGCTGCTTTACGAGTGGTCATGCGAATTGGCCGAGAGATGACCAGATGAGTGCCAGAGCGGAATCGTTTCCGTTAGCACACCTGACCGGTCCGATGAGCCAATGGATTGCGAGATTGGTAATCCACAGAGAAAATGAGGACCCAGAGACATAGGATGCCAGACCGTGAGCAGGAGGCAGGCGGATGTTCTTGCTCTACCAGTTTTGGGCGCACCGACATATTTCGACATTGAAGGAGGTGTACCTCAATGTCATTTATTGTGATTTGTGTTTTATGATCTGAGTATCACGTTTATATCGCTTGGATTTGAGTTTTGATGATTGAGTTCATGATATTGTTTTCATGCACCATGGCTGCACCTACTGGGTATTTTCATTTTATGCATAGTTATTGCACTTGATATATGTTTATACACCGTTGTGTTGGTATGTGATTTGTGCATATTTATTGCACTTGATGTCGATTTTGTGCCTTGGTAGCACGAGTTTATGATTTCGTGGATTTCATACGGTTGATTTGATTTTGTGCATGTGATATGCACTCGATTTGATTTATGCACTCGGTATAGCTCACATGTGCTTGCAGTGCATTGATATGGATTTTGTTCACGCAGTGCACACGTTTATGATTTTGTACACCTTGGTACACTCGGTGTTGCTTTTATACGCATTTGAGTTATTGATAAGATTTCGTGCATTGGATGCACCAGATTGGTATTCCGTGCATCGGCTGCACCGGAATTGTATTTCGTGCATTGGATGCACCGGATTTGTGTTTCGTGCAGTGGATGCATCCGATTTGTATTTTGTGCATTTTTTGCACCAGATTCGTACTCCGTACATTGGTTGCACCCGATTTATGTCTCTGAGCATTTGTTTTACTAGATTTATGGTTTTGTGCGCGTTTGCCCTTGACGTTCGTTTTCGTGCATGCTACTGCACAAGATACTTTTTACGAACTTGACATGCTTGGGTTGGATTTTTGCGCATATTAGGCGCTTTGTATTGAATTTTGTGCATCTCGGATGCACTTGATTTAGATTTTATTCGTGCATGTTAGATGCACTTGATTTCGATTTCATTCGTGCATGACGGATGCACTTGATTTGAATTTTCACGCATAATTGGGCGCATGATATAAGATGTGATTTTGTGCACACCGGATGCACTCGATTGGGATTTTCATTCGTGCATGTTAGTTGAACTGGATTGAGATTTTCGTGCACTATAGATGCACTAGATGTTGTTGTCGTGCACACCCGTTGCACTGGACAGATGCTTTAGTACACACCCATTGCACTTAGTTTTGCTTTCGTGCATATTGTGGCACTTGTATTTGGATTTGATTTCCATTCTCACCAGACGCACGTGATTATTGGATACGCCTTTTGGGGCTGATTTTACTCTTGAGCACTTTATTTTCATGATGGTACTATATTATGTAGTAGCCGAACATGACTAATCTAAGGACAGTACCTGAGTACTTCGCATGCATAAAAAGTTTACCAAGAGGTTTTCAAAAAGGAGCTATAGTCTCGCTATTTCCTACGTGTCCGCGAGCGACACGAACGTTTACAAAGGAAAACCTTTTGGGATATTTCAAAACGGCGGAACGTATATTTGAGCAAAACATATATGAACGTATATTTATTACCTTACAAATGAACGTCCGTCACTTGTGCCGTGAGTTACGCATCACACGGAGATTCAGAAAAGATTTTGCATGTGTTTTATTCCGTTTTAAGAGATTTTTTCAAGGATGCGTACTATATACGTATTATAGTATTTGACTAGTGCATATTGGATTTTAGTAGTGGATTTCGAGATCTGTATCTCCATTGTAACTCCGATAATTTGCGTGCAAATTCGATGATTTGCGTGACGCTTGACGGAGTTCGATTTTGAGTTACATACTCGTTTTCAGGCGCACGCGATGCGCTGTGGTCTTTCTGTATCTCCCGTGATTTCGGAGCCCCGTTGATTTAAGCTGATTATTGAAATGTTTTAGCATTTGGGGATTTAAATTTAAATTCGGGGACCAAATTTATTTAAGGGGGTACGATTGGAACATTTCAGAAAATATAAAATATTATTTTTGGAATTTAATATTAAAATATTATATTTTGCGAAAACTACCCGATTTGCGAATTTGGAGTTTTCGTAAAATGGTATAAATATATACCAATATTGTGAAATAATTGGAGATTAAAATGATTTATTCATTTAAAAATATATTTATCGGATTTAGCATTTTTATAATAAATTATATGCAGTTTAAATAAAAATTGATTGGTGTACTACTAATCGTGATTAGGCCAAATCCGTGTTTCTACATTTTTCTATGGTTAGTACACAATGACATGTTGCATTTTTGTTGCATGTTGTTACATTTGTATGTGTTGATATTTGGCTTTAAAAGAAAAAGAGAAAAGGAAATAGAAAAGAAAAGTCAATGGCATGTGATGAGAGAGAGAGAGAGGGATGCCTTCATTTTCCCTCCTCATTATTTTCTTCAACTCCTTCATCTTCAAGCTCCCCTCACTTCTACCCTCATGATCCATCACAAAACCTTCACCAAAATCCTATACTTCCTTCATTAAAAATGATCCCCACCTCATCCTCAACACTTTGGACCTTTCAAAGTTGGATTTTGAAGACTTTGAGCAACTCAAGAAAATTCTTGAGTTGCCAAATGAGGTATAATTCTAGACCCTAGTTAAGTTATTGTGTTTTGTTCATACTGTTGTTAGTTTAGAGTTAAATCGATGTAGATTAGCGATGTTGGAAATTTCAAGAGAGGGTTTGGGTGATTGTGTGGACTTGTGATGTTTAGTGGCTGTTTACATGACCCTAGTGTTGATTTTATGTCCAAGAACAGAAAATAGAACCCAAAATACAAACTTAGAAATTTGCTCGTGTCGGTTTTGTGAAGTATTGTTGGACTACAGGGTATCTGGAGCTATCTGGGGTAGTTTAAAGAAAATCTAGCAAGTCCAGTGACCTGGGTTAACCATTAGAAACCTACAACCCAAATCCGAGCCCATTTCCTCCTAGTATGGCTGGTGAGCTCGGGTTCTAAGGTGATGTCGCCGGATTTTTGGTTGTGTCTGGCGTTGAATTTTTGCCTGTAGCTCACACTCCCTGTAACCTATCTCCCGAACTTGCTTGTTTAGTCCCAATTGACCTGAGATGAAATCGGGGAGTGATTTCCTAGGTTGCTGAACATGGTATTTGTGGTTTATGAATTTGGGATTTGATATTTGATATTATATTGAGTCGTTGGATGTTTGTACGTCAACGACGAGGGTTGATTGGTTGTTTTGCATGCGTAGACTATAGGTTCTAACCTATGAGCGCACCGTGTGCCGTATTGGTTTTCCGGACTTGATTTTAATAGCATTGCGATTGTGTATTGATTGTAAATACCTTCGCGTGGATTTCAAGACGACGAAGTACATCGACTACGGCTGAACAAGGAGTTCCGCAGGTGAGTAGATTAAGGATTCCCCTGCTCAGTATAACAAGCGGGTTCGGTCAATACATCTATATTATTATCTTGATTAAGGCCTGACAAGGTCGCTACCTGGAGAGAGAGAGAAGAAAAACACTTTAGCGTATGCTCTTGCAAGATCAGATTGGTTATTATTTTATCTAATCAAGATGGCTCCCACTGTTTTTATCAAATCTTCCTTCAAACCCTAAAAGGAAAGACTAGCCGGGATTAATTACACCTTACAAGTTTGGCAATTTTTCAGCCAAGCCAGTGTTGGTACTTTGAGGGAGGTTCCCCGTGCTTTCGCACGGACCTAATTAAAATAAACATCGTTTTCCCATAGGCATAACCCCGTTAACACCTTTCTAGATACCTACTTGATCGGCTAATTGTCATGTGTAAAAGTCTCCCAGGAGTAACACTTACTCGCAGTGGGTATCGGGATCCAACTATCTCATAGAAGGTATGCAATCTCATTGAAAATTTCAACACATGAAATTCCCGATAATATTTTGCCCCTAACTCCCAATGGCCTTGACAAAGGCCAACAAATCTGTAACACCCGAGCCCAATGCTGCTATTTTTTCTGTTACCGGTTGAGTGTTTGGCATTGCTCATTTCATTTATCTTGCTTGTTTGGTTCTTATTGCACAATTTTAACCGGCTAAGTCATTCTGCATATAACAAATTTTAGCACCTAAAATAAAATTAAAAATATTCATCTTGGCCTACTTGACACCCTTAACCTCGTGGTAGCGTCCGTGCATTGTGTTCTCGTCCCGTTCAGTGAAACGGGCGAGTTTGGATGGCTACGTGCACGTACGTGTGTCCGTTTTGGGAGTATGCTTTTTAATCATAAAACATTTCATTTTAAAATTTGGAACCCGCCTAAAATCCTATTATTTGAATTTCGAATTTTTGGACCCAACCCGGGCGCAATTTGGAAATGTTTCATTTGGCGCCAAAATCCCAAATTTTAATATTATTAAAACCATCACATATATTTTTCTAACTAACCTGATATCTTACTGTTCATTACCTATCTTTTAAATCTTTAAGTTAACCATATAATATTTTTACAATCTTTTATATCCTTCTCAATTTATTCTCTCAGCCAATCACAACCTCCCCTTTAACTCCGTGGGCCCCACTTTCTCTCTCTCTCCACTTTTTCCTCTCTCTCCCTCTCCCTCATATATTCTCTCGTACTTCTCTTTATCATTTTTCTCTTCTTGCTTCATGTCTCGTTTCTCATTTCTTTTAACTGTTCTTTTGTTGCCGGAATTCCGTCGTGCCGGTGACGTTTCTCGACGTTCCAGCGAGATACCCCGACCCGTGTGGTTCCTTTGTTCGTCGTTTGGGTTCATTCCGTGAACCGTGCGCCGTCGCGAGTTTTCCCCGCCGACGCTTAACGTTCCGTTTTCCCGATTCGCGACCCATCGAGGCAAGTTAATCTTGCTACATGCTATATACTTTTATAATCTTCATTTTATAATGTTATACATTTGAAAATCTTATAGTTTACATATGAAATGTCGTTGAAAAATCGGATATGACAAATCTGAAATTTACTGTATACCTTATCTTATAAAATTCATTATAAATCATAGAAAAATCATTAGTATACGTTCTTTAGTTCGTTACGAAGCTAATTCAGAATACTATAACTCTATGAAATATTTACTTGCAAAATAAATTGTTTAATTAACGTAAAATGCAAATGAACACGTCTCTAAACTGCTGTCCAGGGAAATTCCAGCAGCAAACTTTCAACTTTGAATATTTATAACTTTTTGTAGGGATAACCTGAGATGCTTATACTTATAAAACTGAAAACCTTATTGAATTATCTTTGTTTTGGTATAAGATGCGTCCCTTTTGGAGAACGTTTGTTATTTTTAAGCTATTTTACAAATTAGGGTGACGCTGAATTTCTGAACGGAACCTTCTTGTGCATGGTTAATCAATACATCTTTTATAGTTACTAATCGCTTTGAATATGCTATCCATATTAATATTATTATATCAATATTTATATCACATATTGTTTAGTTGTACATCCCACATTACCATTTTACAGTTTTATAACTTTTCGGATACCCGTTTGCATCTATCGCATTTAAGATACATATAATTGCACGCATAGATCACACTATTACATAATAATGTGATATTAACACTCCATGTTTAATAAATTGCATCCTAATTAATATTGGAACTATAAATGTAACCCTAATCGATAACTGTGCATCCATATCCTTGAAATTATATTTATTTACATATCATATTACATGTTCCAGTTTATTGTTCTGATAGTACTCATGCTTGTTTATTTATACATATGCTTATGTTAGTTTGATTATGAGCACCCACATGACATCTTGTGCTTCCTGACATGACCTGTTACACTTCCTACTTGACATGACATGGTACCGTACACTCTTGACATGACATATACATACATACCGACTCATCCTGTTGTACCATGACATTACTTGTTCCCTGATCTCATGCCTAATGCCGACAAACCTGACCATTCCTGCTGTCGATCCAGACAGACCTACTTTTACTTGATTTTGTGTTGGCATTAGTCCTTGACTACTGAATACCTGACCTGACATACATAGTTTGGGGGTATGGGGAAATCAAAGGTGAAACCGACTTGTAACTCAACAGTTCGATACATTGTTCTGATCAGTCTTACGGGCTTGGCCAGCTCCGGAGTGTTGATGCTGACATCACTCGTCCATCCTACTACCTTTTACTGCTTAGTGGCACGTCTCGGATTCAGCCCCGAGGGTTATGACCGTGGTCCCGGGCACGCACGGGATACTATTGAGTTACATCGACGATTCATCAATTGATTTCAAAGACTATAGAGTAGAAACCTGATAGGACAGTTCAGTCACCATTGCACTTTACCCTGCTCTGTTATTGTACTGCTTTATTCATGTTCATACCTGCACTGCTTATTATCATGTTTACATTATATACTTGATGTCATGACGCGCTGACGTCTGGGTTTTGCATGGCCCAGATTCTTTACCACTGTCGACGACTGAGCAGGAGTACTTCAGCCAGCAGGATGATTTGTGAGTTCTGTAGTGGTTAGTTCATTTATTGCATTTTATTTCCAGGTGTGATCCCGCATTACGGGACGTACCTTTCTATTATTGCATTGGATCATTTGCTTCCGCACTTATTTATCATTGACTCTGGTTATTATGGATTTGGACATGTGTTAGATAGTTTGTTTATTTTGTTCTTGATATCTTTACAACCGTAATGTGACTGTGGATGGATATTTCCTACCCACAGGTAGCATGGTTAGCTATGTCACGTGCCCAATCTTGCGTACTCTGGGAAGCGGGGCGTGACATGGTTCTTTTGGTATCAGAGCCATAGGTTAGTCGGGTTGATTCTTTTGTAGTTGGGTATTGTACCCAATACACGAATCAGAATACCCGTGTTTAGGGAACATGTCCAGCCACATTGACCGTTTTACCATTCTTGAATCACATTCTTCCTGATTATATCTTTTACGACGTGCAAACTTACTTTGCATGTCGACTCGGAAACCTGATTTCTTGTTATCCCTAGGACTTGGGCGACTTGGGTGGAGTTAAGTAATTGCGGCTATGATACCGCGGCATAGCTACAATGCAGCACTCTATTTAAGTATCTTGGAGTTCTAGCCTTGATCCATATTCAGAATCTATCATCATGCTAATATTGGGTGTTTTGAGTTCAGGATTATGACAGGTAAGAAGTTGAAGACGTACCAGAGGCGTGTGAACGAAGCCGCCATGTTAGGAGTGATACGTGGGATGTTGGAAAACCAGAAGAGGCAAACTGAGCTGATCCAGCAGCAAGCAGATTCATTTCAGGAGGGTTTGCAGGCTATTCAGCAGTCTGTAAACACCGCAGTAGCGAAGCCAGTCGACCGAGTAGGAACCGTGGCAGATTTCAGACGGTTGGGTCCTACTACTTTCACTGGTTTGGAGGAGCCGTTACCAGCCGAGCAGTGGCTAGTAGACACGGAGAATTTACTGATTGCGGCACAGATCCCAGAAGACAAGAGAGTAGATATGGTGCGCATTCAACTAGTGGATTACGCCGAGAGTGGTGGCTTGTAGAGGAGAACCGTTTGCCCAAGCCAAGCAGTTGGGCGGATTTCTCTAAGAGTTTCCTGGAGAAGTTCTTTCCGCGGACTGCACGGGAGGAAATGGAAGAGAAATTTATTGGGCTGAGGCAGAAAGGAGCACCCGTGGACGTGCATGCAGCAGAGTGGACGAGACTCAGCAGTTTCGCTGGACCTTTAGTCGCCAACGATGCAGACAGGGCACGAAGGTCCATGTGCAGCTTGGATGTGGACATCCAAAGGCAAACCGTCTCCCTGGGTTTGACCACTTTCTCACAGGTTCTTACGGCAGCTCGAGAACAGCAGAGCATATCAGGAAAATTGGGAGTTCACAGCAGACAGCAGTTGCGGTAAGGAAGCAGTTCTGTCGGGCCGGTCGAGTTTAGGGCTAGGCCGACAAACAATGTTCTTGCATCAATGGAAGTGATGAAAGTAAAGAGCCGGCTGTTGTTCATGATTCTATGGACGTGTTTGAAGATATATCGGGCTTACCGCCGAAGCGAGACGTGGAGTTCACGATTGACCTTAGTCCTGGTGCAGCGCCAGTGTCTAAAGCTTACTATCCAATGGCACCAGTGGAATTGGAAGGAGTTAAGAAACAAGTTGGTGAATTACTCGAGAAGGGTTGGATTCGAAGCAGCAACTCACCTTGGGGAGCCCCAGTTCTTTTAGTAAAGAAGAAGGATGGCACGAGAAGGATGTGCATTGATTATCGAGAGTTGAACCGGGTGACTATTAAGAACAAGTACCAGATCCTTCGCATTGGAGAACTTTTGAGCAGCTTAGTGGTGCGAGGGTATTCTCGAAACTGGATTTGCGATCAGGATATCATCAGGTCCGAGTGAGAGCAGAAGACATTTGCAAGACGGCGTTTCGGACTCGATATGGACATTTCGAGTACCTAGTGATGCCCTTCGGAGTGACTAATGCGCCGGCAATATTCATGGATTTGATGAACAGGATCTTTTCACCATTCTTGGACCAGTTTATTGTGGTATTCATTGACGGTATTCTGGTATACTCGAAGAGTCCGGAGGAGCCTGCTGAGCATTTAAGGATCGCACTGCAGACGCTGAGACAAGAGAAGTTATTTGCGAAGATGAGTAGTGCGAATTCTGGCTGGAAGAAGTGAAATTTCTGGGACATGTCGTGTCGGGTGATGGAATCGCCGTCCATCCCGAAAAGATTGCAGCAGTTCGAGATTGGCCTATTCCAAGGAATGTAGCTTGGATAAGAAGTTTCCTTGGATTAGCCGGATACTACAGGAGATTTGTGGAGAACTTTGCTCGTTTGGCAGAACCGCTGACCAAGCTTATGCGTAAGGAGGTACCTTTTGTATGGACGGATAAGTGTGCGTTAGCTTTGAGACGTTGAAGCAGAAGTTGATAACCGCCCCTATCCTGACCGTACCAAACAATTCCGGAGGACTGATGATTCATAGCGACGCATCTGGGAAAGAATTGGGATGTGTTTTGATGCAGCATGGGAAGGTCGTAGCATACGCATCAAGACAACTGAAGACCCATGAGAAGAATTATCCAACTCATGACTTGGAGCTTGCGGCTGTGATTTTCGCTTTGAAGATTTGGAGACACTACCTTTTGGGCGTAAGAGTCGAAGTTTTTACAGATCATAAGAGCTTGAAGTACGTGTTCACGCAGAAGGAGCCTATCATGAGGCAGCATAGATGGTTGGAGTTGATGGCTGACTACGATCTTGATCTTAAGTACTATCCGGGGAAGGTTAATGTTGTACCGGATGCGCTTAGTCGGTTACCAGCAATTCAGGTATTAACTACGCAGAAGGAGATCATTGCAGATTTTCGAAGATTCGACTTGGAGGTTGTGCTACCACATTCTACGGGACAGTTGATGCAGTTGCAAGTACAGTCGTCCTTGGTTGAGAAGATTAAAGCGGCACAATCGCAGGATCCTAGACTGCAGAAGTTTCGAGAGCGGGTTGAGGCTGGACTACGAACCGATTTACTGATCCATGAAGACGGTTCGTTGAGATATGGTAGCCGTGTGTGTGTGCCAAAAGGAGATGTGCGTGAAGAGCTTATGAAGGAGGCACACAGTTCAGCTTACTCTGTACATCCAGGAGGGACAAAGATGTACCGAGATATTCGACAGCACTTCTGGTGGGAAGGTATGAAACGGGAAATTGCTCGCTTCATGGCTAAGTGCTTGGTGTGTCAGCAAGTCAAGGCTGAACACCAAAGGGTTGCTGGTTTGTTGCAACCACTTCCGATTCCTCAGTGGAAGTGGGAACATATAACCATGGATTTCGTGACGGCTTTACCGCGGAGTCCAAAGGGCAACAATGCCGTATGGGTGATTGTCGATCGGTTGACCAAGGCAGCTCACTTTATTCCTTTCCAGGTTGGTCAATCAACGGAGACTTTGGCAGAGCGGTACATGCAGAAGATTGTAAGATTGCATGGCGTACCGGTGAGCATCGTGTCCGATCGGGACACTCGGTTCTTATCACACTTCTGGAGGAGTTTACAGGAAAGTTTGGGGACTCGATTGAAGTTTAGCACAGCTTATCATCCTCAGACTGATGGACAATCGGAGAGAACGATCCAGACCCTTGAAGATATGTTGAGGGCTTGCATGTTAGACTTCAAAGGTTCATGGGAGGATCATCTACACCTGGTGGAGTTTTCGTACAACAATAGCTTCCAAGCGACAATTCAGATGGCTCCGTTTGAAGCGTTGTATGGTCGTAAGTGCCGTTCACCAGTTTGTTGGGATGAGGTTGGTGAACGAAGGTTACTAGGACCAGATTTGGTGGTACAGACAGTCGAGAAGGTGAATACAATCAGGAAGCATATGAAGGCAGCTCAAGACAGACAGAAGAGTTGGGCCGACACGTCAAGAAGACCTCTAGAGTTTGCCGTGGGTGATTTGGTATTCCTGAAGATATCACCGACTAGAGGGGTGATTCGCTTTGGAAGTCGGGGAAAGCGTAGTCCTCGATTCGTTGGACCCTTCGAGATATTGGAGCGTGTTGGAGAGGTAGCGTACCGGTTGGCGTTATCACAGTCATTAGCAGGAGTTCACGATGTGTTTCATGTGTCTCAACTACGGAGGTATGTTCGTGATGAGACTCACGTCTTGGATCATTCGGAGTTGACTGTGCGAGAGGACCTAACCTTTGAAGAGCGACCAGTTGAAATCAAGGATCGAAGAGAAAAGGTTCTTAAGAACAAGGTTACCCCTCTTGTGCTAGTTTCTTGGGTTAATCGATCGCATGGAGAATCCACTTGGGAGCGAGAAGACGAGATCCGACAGAAGTTTCCTCACCTTTTCCAGTAGTTAGCTATCTTGTATTCTTGGAATTTCGAGGACGAAATTCTTTTGTAGTTGGGTATAATGTAACACCCGAGCCCAATGCTGCTATTTTTTCTGTTACTGGTTGAGTGTTTGGCATTGCTCATTTCATTTATCTTGCTTGTTTGGTTCTTATTGCACAATTTTAACCGGCTAAGTCATTCTGCATATAACAAATTTTAGCACCTAAAATAAAATTAAAAATATTCATCTTGGCCTACTTGACACCCTTAGCCTCGTGGTAGCGTCCGTGCATTGTGTTCTCGTCCCGTTCAGTGAAACGGGCGAGTTTGGATGGCTACGTGCACGTACGTGTGTCCGTTTTGGGAGTATGCTTTTTAATCATAAAACATTTCATTTTAAAATTTGGAACCCGCCTAAAATCCTATTATTTGAATTTCGAATTTTTGGACCCAACCAGGGCGCAATTTGGAAATGTTTCATTTGGCGCCAAAATCCCAAATTTTAATATTATTAAAACCATCACATATATTTTTCTAACTAACCTGATATCTTACTGTTCATTACCTATCTTTTAAATCTTTAAGTTAACCATATAATATTTTTACAATCTTTTATATCCTTCTCAATTTATTCTCTCAGCCAATCACAACCTTCCCTTTAACCCCGTGGGCCCCACTTTCTCTCTCTCTCTCTCCACTTTTTCCTCTCTCTCCCTCTCCCTCATATATTCTCTCGTACTTCTCTTTATCATTTTTCTCTTCTTGCTTCATGTCTCGTTTCTCATTTCTTTTAACTGTTCTTTTGTTGCCGGAATTCCGTCGTGCCGGTGACGTTTCTCGACGTTCCAGCGAGATACCCCGACCCGTGTGGTTCCTTTGTTCGTCGTTTGGATTCATTCCGTGAACCGTGCGCCGTCGCGAGTTTTCCCCGCCGACGCTTAACGTTCCGTTTTCCCGATTCGCGACGCATCGAGGCAAGTTAATCTTGCTACATGCTATATACTTTTATAATCTTCATTTTATAATGTTATACATTTGAAAATCTTATAGTTTACATATGAAATGTCGTTGAAAAATCGGATATGACAAATCTGAAATTTACTGTATACCTTATCTTATAAAATTCATTATAAATCATAGAAAAATCATTAGTATACGTTCTTTAGTTCGTTACGAAGCTAATTCAGAATACTATAACTCTATGAAATATTTACTTGCAAAATAAATTGTTTAATTAACGTAAAATGCAAATGAACACGTCTCTAAACTGCTGTCCAGGGAAATTCCAGCAGCAAACTTTCAACTTTGAATATTTATAACTTTTTGTAGGGATAACCTGAGATGCTTATACTTATAAAACTGAAAACCTTATTGAATTATCTTTGTTTTGGTATAAGATGCGTCCCTTTTGGAGAACGTTTGTTATTTTTAAGCTATTTTACAAATTAGGGTGACGCTGAATTTCTGAACGGAACCTTCTTGTGCATGGTTAATCAATACATCTTTTATAGTTACTAATCGCTTTGAATATGCTATCCATATTAATATTATTATATCAATATTTATATCACATATTGTTTAGTTGTACATCCCACATTACCATTTTACAGTTTTATAACTTTTCGGATACCCGTTTGCATCTATCGCATTTAAGATACATATAATTGCACGCATAGATCACACTATTACATAATAATGTGATATTAACACTCCATGTTTAATAAATTGCATCCTAATTAATATTGGAACTATAAATGTAACCCTAATCGATAACTGTGCATCCATATCCTTGAAATTATATTTATTTACATATCATATTACATGTTCCAGTTTATTGTTCTGATTGTACTCATGCTTGTTTATTTATACATATGCATATGTTAGTTTGATTATGAGCACCCACATGACATCTTGTGCTTCCTGACATGACCTGTTACACTTCCTACTTGACATGACATGGTACCGTACACTCTTGACATGACATATACATACATACCGACTCATCCTGTTGTACCATGACATTACTTGTTCCCTGATCTCATGCCTAATGCCGACAAACCTGACCATTCCTGCTGTCGATCCAGACAGACCTACTTTTACTTGATTTTGTGTTGGCATTAGTCCTTGACTACTGAATACCTGACCTGACATACATAGTTTGGGGGTATGGGGAAATCAAAGGTGAAACCGACTTGTAACTCAACAGTTCGATACATTGTTCTGATCAGTCTTACGGGCTTGGCCAGCTCCGGAGTGTTGATGCTGACATCACTCGTCCATCCTACTACCTTTTACTGCTTAGCGGCATGTCTCGGATTCAGCCCCGAGGGTTATGACCGTGGTCCCGGGCACGCACGGGATACTATTGAGTTACATCGACGATTCATCAATTGATTTCAAAGACTATAGAGTAGAAACCTGATAGGACAGTTCAGTCACCATTGCACTTTACCCTGCTCTGTTATTGTACTGCTTTATTCATGTTCATACCTGCACTACTTATTATCATGTTTACATTATATACTTGATGTCATGACGCGCTGACGTCTGGGTTTTGCATGGCCCAGATTCTTTACCACTGTCGACGACTGAGCAGGAGTACTTCAGCCAGCAGGCTGATTTGTGAGTTCTGTAGTGGTTAGTTCATTTATTGCATTTTATTTCCAGGTGTGATCCCGCATTACGGGACGTACCTTTCTATTATTGCATTGGATCATTTGCTTCCGCACTTATTTATCATTGACTCTGGTTATTATGGATTTGGACATGTGTTAGATAGTTTGTTTATTTTGTTCTTGATATCTTTACAACCGTAATGTGACTGTGGATGGATATTTCCTACCCACAGGTAGCATGGTTAGCTATGTCACGTGCCCAATCTTGCGTACTCTGGGAAGCGGGGCGTGACAAAATCATAGGATGCTAGTCAAGTTCAACCCGTCATTTCCTGATTGAATTAACCCACCCGCACGACCCTTGACAAAGGCCAACAAGGTTGTACGACTACCCTAATCCAATCTGCATCACATGCATAAGCTGTTGGATGTAGTGCCCTTAAAGTCAATTATTGGATCATGGGTACGTGATTGCAATGATTGAGGGAGGACCTATACCGGTAGGACAGTCTTACTCGAGATGATAGTATACTATCTGGTTTGCCTTTATCAGTCGTGTACGGGTTCAGGTGACTGATCACTATTACACGTTGATAGAGCCCTTAGGATTTTTCTTGACTACCACCAGCATGATGGCGATCATATACGTGAGAGTTGGGTAGTCCATAAGCACATCCTTAAAAGTGGTCCCTAGTCGTGGGAGTTTCGAGACAGGGCATCGATACTCCGGAGTAGACTAGTGTATACAGTCGAGGCCCCGACAAGGGGCGGTGGCCGGTCTCACAAGCCACTGGTGTCATTTGGATCACCCAAGATGTATACAGGTGCTCATTGGGTTATGAGTACACCGGACAGGACTCGCCGGGAACCTGCTAGTTAGTATTATACCTAGCGTCAGATAGCAGTTCCCTGGTGACATGTGTACAGGTTAGTTCATCGACCTGAGGTCGTCATTTGTCTCGTGTGAGTTCCCACTGTGCTTTGATTTCTACCCTACCATGGCTCAAAGGAGTCGTGCAAACAGGTTTTTTTTGGGTACAGTCCCGAGCCACATGGAGGCAAGTGAGCGGATCGGCAGGGGATTCGTCTCTCCCGGTATTGGGGGTGAGATCGCGCTGTGTCTAGGAGAGCCATTACACATAGCCCTCGGCCGAGGCAGGAGATTTACTGGTAGGTACTCCAGTAGTATCTCAGGGTGTTCTGGGCTACACTCTGACACGACTTATACCGCTTTTGGGGGTCTGGCGTTACCAGCCCCTTAGGCCCGATATGCGATACTCATAGATGAACGGGCCGGACTGTATGTATATTGTCACTGATAGGCTCAGTAGGGTTCCAGGATGAGTTCGTTCATCGGCTTCCCTTTCGGTCAATACATGGGCAGCCGTTACGCACAGCTAGTGCCGCTGACGTGCTTGTGATTAAAACCACTGCCAGGGTACTGACGAGTCTTTAGAGTCCCCCACAGATAGTTTCCCAAGTTCGGGCGAAACGTTGTAGAGGCCGTATGGTTTTATGGCAGGGTTCGGAAAATGCACGTGCATTTGTGCACGTGTCATATTTCGGACAGATAATACTGGTGGGCTTTGGTTTAAGCCGAATCCATGTATTATATTAAGTCGGGATATTTTAGTCTCTCGTATTCGTATTCGGTCGGAATACGGATAAAGGTATGTATATACAGGTGAAGGGTATTTTCGTAATCCGTTACGAGAATATTTTAGAAGATGCATTTCTTTTGGTTAATCATTTTGGTTTAAATGGTTAAAAGGATTTTGGAAAGGGTGGCTCATTTTGGATGACACATTAACTCTAGAATGTTCACTAATGACTCATGTAATGAGTCATCTAGTGAGTCATTAAAGAGATAATGTATTTTGTTTTGGGTGAGATATTATGAAGGGTTTGTGGAGATATTTTGTGAGGATATTTTCCTTGATATTTCATCACAAAACCTTATATATATTATCACAATTAATTTGAGCAGCCAAGGGGGTGATTTTTGTGTGCTTGGTTTTTTTGCTCATTAAAGTTTCTTGAGTTCACCATTTCCAAACCCCAGCATCTTCTTCAACCTCCACCCTAACCCTCTCATGTGATGAGAACCCTAGGGTGTTTGAGACAAAGTATCCTACTCATTCTCTACTTCATCTTGATCATCTCTTTTAGCAGACTTGATGACCGAGTTGCCTCGGTATAGAGGCGGGAGCCCGTTTAAAGATCCGTTGACGTAGTGCCACCTCGATGAGGAGACAGGAGATCGGAGCTGGCGCGAGGAGCGTGGGATGATGGCTAAAGACTGAAGGACTCGGATCGATCGGTATAGCCTTTCTACCTATTTATAGTTTGTTAGTTTAGCGTTAATGGCAAGATCCGGGTTATAGTATGCGATAGCGCCAGTTATAAAAGTTTTTGTTCCGCGTTTGGCGTCAGAATGACGACCAGGGCGCTACCGTACACTTACATGGTATCAGAGCCACGCCATTAACCTTTACTAACTTGTTCTAACGCGTTTAAAATATCGATCGAACGAAATTTCCGAAACCGCACTTTTCAGGCTAAAGTTTCTGTCGATTTTTAAAACAGGTCTAAAAATTATTTTGAGCATCTCAGAAAATCGATCAGGCTTTTTTAAGAATTCTGATGAAATTTGGTCGACTGACTCTACAGTACTTCCGTGGAACCGCCGCACAAACCAGGGTTTGGCCGCGGTTCCGCCGCCAATTTGTGGGAACAGTACTCCATATTTCTTCAAGGTGTTCTGCATAGGGAATTGTTGTTTCTGGAATATTTCTTTTTGGCCCAGATTTTGTTTGTGTACTGCAGATGTACGTGGGGCCCACTTCGGGAAGTTTTGTCGATCAAAATTTTAAACTTGTTAGTTTACAGTACTTACATTATATCTCCGACCGTGAATGTCATTCGAGCGGTAAATTACGTCTAATTGCTATAGTCCTTTTAGACGGGTTTGCGAACGTGTCATTCGCGTTGATGTTCTGTGTTGTGCTGTGATGTTGCGGATTTGTCGTGGTGGATAGCAGTGTGCAATGGTAGTGCAGTTTGGAATTATTTATACATTTGATATTGCGGGGCGAGCGTCCAACACGTGGACTGCCGTCACTGCCTGTTTGTATAATATTCTTTTGGGGCACGACCGGGCTAAGGTCGATGTACCCGTTGTACATATTTTTCATTTCTGTACTAGGTTTACCCCGCGACGGAGTGCACGGATAGCCGGGTTCTGGAGGGCAACGGGTCCGCATATCATGGCTTTGAGAGGCAGAGGGGCCTCACTCTAGAATTGGCAGACTATTCGCCGCACTCGTAGAAGGTACAGGTTGACCCAAGGAGGGGTGCTCAAGTTACCGGATTCCGTGAAGTGCAGGATGGTCCATTCACTATGCTGTAGGGGCTGCCTCGCTTCAGGTTTTGGCGGGTAAATTGCCGCACCCATAGGGGTCTAGGTTTCATTGCACAGGCTATCCACATGATTAGGAGAACGTCGGGTTTCAGCAGCGGCTCTGTGAAACCCGGGGATCCCAGATTATCTGTAATGTTCTGTGATGCTTATTACTTTTCTGTAATGTTGCATATTATCACGCCTGGAGCGATTATTGTATATTGGTATATATACTAATAGATGTTGTATATGTTTTACACCCGCGCTAGTTCAGTCCCCGCTCTGTCGTTAGTTAAGTAACCTAACGGGTGATGATGGGACCCAGTGGCGAATGCGGATGGCATATATGTACATTATATTTTCGTTCTTTTCTGGTGTGATTAATTGATGGGACTGCGTTGATTCTGATCAATGCAGAGGAAAAACAAACCTGTTTGGATGTTGTTGGAACAGTTTTAAAAAGTGTTATTACAAAAACGTTTTCTTTTGTTTTGCACAGTGGTATTCAGTTGGAATATCCTGCACCTCATTCGACGAGGAAAAGGCCGAGATCCCTTCACCGGGAGTGACCCCTTGGGCAGAAGTTTGCATCAGGGTAATAACTTCACTATAGTCGATTACATGTTGCTTTGCATCGCGGTATTCAGTTGGAATATCCTGCACCTCATTCCACGAGGAAAGAGCCGAGATCCCTTCACCGGGAGTGACCTCTTTAGCAAAGGTTTTCGCCACTATATTTTTATAAAAAGCTATCAGGTTCCTTCAGCGAGATCAAGTTCATTACGTTAAAGGTTTTTCGCCAAAAACCAGTCGTAGCCCTCCGTCATTTCATATGAATGGTCAGTAGTATTCAAGCTATGTTGGTTTGGCCCTTAGTCAAGACATAGTGATTGGTAGCTGCTGGGTGTTCACATGTTGCATAGATAGATATGTTGGTTTTGGACAGTCATATTACTTTGTTGGCCCTTAGTCAAGAGTATGTACGGGTGGGTTCAAATTAACAAGATAATGATGGGAAGAACTTGACATGTGACTTATGATTGGTTTGGCCCTTAGCCAAGGTCATAAGAGCATGGGGTAAAAATCATATCGGGAGTTTCTAAAGAAACTGAAACTTGCCAGTCATGCGCATACCTTCTGGAGTGTGATAACGTGAGTGGATTCCGTCACGTTATCATGCGATGAGAGTTGGATCCCGGTTCCCACTGATGAGTTGGTTTACTCTTCGGGTGATCCCGATTGATTCTTCTTTCAGGTTTGGAGGAGAATTTGACAGTACAGTGGGAGGTTTCCTGATTAGATAAAGTGATAACCATTCGGATCCAGGTTAGAGTGCACGCAGAGTGTTTCTTTTCTCTCTCTCTTTGGCAGCGACCTTTGACCGACCCTAGACTATGACTCGGTGACTAAGTTGACCGAACCTTCTTAAAATACTGGCTTTTGGATTGTCCGGGTTGCATAAGTCATTGCTGCTCCTTCTTTTACCCTATGCATTTCTCAGAACACCTCGTATCACTATGAACATCCACTTCCATTGGATAGATCCATCGTATGGTTATATACGAACTCGAAAGGACTTCTTAGAGGATGGATCTAGGTTCAGGAGAAATTTAATTGGTTTATTCAGTTGTCTTTTATCATCACCTTCTCTCAGGTTGTGAGGGCTCCTTGGTTTAGGAGAGTTACGCTTATTGGATGGTCTTCTTCCAAACCATAGGCAGATGCCGAAAGGTAGGGAATGAAGAAAACCAATTAGCCTAAGTAAGGTGTACAGAAGGTAATAAGTAAAGACAAAATAAAGGGATTAGAAAGAGGGCAAAGTAAATTATGACTGCTATCATTCACGACCAAACCGCGTACTTCATCGCCACTCCTACTTCACCTTTGCTTTTTTCCCCAGTTCGGGAGAAATAGAATAAGGTATTATTCAGTTGTCTTTTATCATCACCTTCTCTCAAGTTGCGAGTACTCCTTGGCTTAGGAGAGTACACCTATTATGCTTACTGGATAGTCTTCTTCCAAACCATAGGCTGGTGCCGAACGGTAGGGAAGGAAGAAAACCATTTAGCCTAACGATGGTGTACAGAAGGTAACGACTAAAGACAAATAAAGGGATTTGGAGAGATGGCAAAGAAATATATGGTTACAGTCATGAATTGGATTATGGAAGAGGCATTACTAGGAATACCAGGATACCCCTACGAAACATTTTCATGTTTCAGTTTCACTGTGCATTGTTAAAGGAAAACTGATTTCTCGATTAGATACTTACTCCAGGGTATGTATTTACCAGGTATGATTCTCACATCTGTATGGTTTTACAGATGATGAGTGGGAGTAAGTTATTGGGAATAAGGTGATTATCCTCATTATATCAGAATTCGTTGTAATTGGTGATATTTAAGGAAATCGCCTGAGTTTTTTGCCAGACGGCAAGTATTTTGGTTTTGAGTATCCGTTGTTGTGCACCAATTTCAAATTGATATATCTATACGTTTATTTTTATAAAGTGAGATATAACTTTTTGATATTATGTCGATGACATTTACCTATATCAGTTGACGATTGGGTAAGGAGCATTGAACAGCAGAGTAGTTCTTAACCATAAGTACAGTTTTCAACCTACGATGCACAGGTTTTGAGTTATTCGACTCAGGGGACTCATACAGAGTATTGTATGTTGTCCAGTGTCCATCAGGACAAAGGGGTTGGTCCTCGTACTATATTCTGTTTACTTGTGACTTCTCTAGTTTTTAGACAAGTGTTTCGTAGAAATACAAGGTCTAAGTTTTGAGAAGTTGCGGGTATATGAATAAAGTAGAGAACCAGATGTCGCAAGTATCGGGATTCTTCAAAGAGATCGAAGATATAGATACTTGTGATTGGTATTCAGTTGATAGTAATGTAGGGCTACTAGGAACACTAAGGAGGCTCTACAAGGCATCGACCATGCCAAAATTAAATTTTTATGTGCCGAATAACACTAAGTAAGATCGTAAACTAGAGTTTAGGCGAATCAATAAGCAAGTAAACAACTTTACTCTAAAGGGTTACGAAATACAACCTTTGTAGATCGGTCCTTCACTTCATTTGCTCCTTGTTGAAGTCCCTTTGCTGCGATCGTAGATCTCCCGGACCCTTGCATGGCTTCACGAGGTGAAAGGTGCGACCTTGCTTGAAGTCTCCGAGGCCGAAGATGATCTACGTCGAGGGAATTCTGACTCAAGCTACTACTTCACTAATTTGAGAATTAGTGAAGTAAACACCCTATACAAGAGTGCTAGTCTTGATGAGGATGGAGAAATAGGAAGTGGGTTCTCATTGGATTTTTAATTCTCATAAAGTTTCACTCTTTTTTCAAAACCCTAGCAAGCAATTTCTTTTGCTCAATGAAGAAGATGAACAAAAGAAAGGAATGAGGATAATGATCAAGTGAGAAGAGTAACCATGGTGAGTGAGTATCATATACTAACCCTTGTAGAGACTTAACCCTAGGCTAATGGTTATGGTTGGGTTAATAAAAATCCATAGTAAAAACAAAATCAAGTTGGATTATGCAATGCATCCACAAGCTTCCACAAGCTTCATGTATTTTCAAATCCCCCACTTGATTTTGCAATTACTTTAAATATTAAAAACCCAAAATAAACATTAGCATAGTGTAAGTCTCATACACCCATGGATTGTGTATCATCAACCATGATACAATATGATAACACATTTTAAACATATATCATATATATGTTAAAGTAGTGTACAAGTGAGAAAAACCCTAAAGTGAACAAGTGTTAGCAAATGTAAATTAGTATATCTAATATACAATTATACACTTAATTATTAAATCAACACTTGACTTAATAATCCGGTCATATCTCATATAACCGGCTAACATCCATCGTATCGACTTATCGAATCAACACTTGATTCGATAACCCGGTCATATCATATATGACCGACCGATACAAAAAGTCGCGAGAATAGAATACGATATCACATACATGCATTTATTCTCGGTCTCGCACATATCACATATGCGCTTCTATTTCGTTTCGCCTGAGCCAGTAAAACCTCTGTGTAGGACTCTAAAGACTCGTCAATACGCCGGCAGTAGGTGATGATCACATCATGCACCCACATGCCGTCAGCGGTACTAGATGGACGTAACGGCTACCCTATTGAGCGATCAGAAGATCAGCAAGCAAGCCCACTCCAACTCCTGTGAAAGCATGCCGGCAACACTTCCCGTACAGTCCGGTCTCCTCATCTGATATGTCGCATATCAAGTCTAGGGGTGGTAAACGTCAGACCCCAATAACCGATAAGTCGTGCCGATGTGAGGCTCATAACGGGTCGAGAAACTACTGGTAACACTTACCAGTAAATCTCTAATCAGCCCTGGCCAGGGACTTCCCTGTTACGGCCAATCGAGCACAGCGCAACATTAACCCCCAATACCGGGAGAGACGAAACCCCTCCTATCGCTCATTGCCTCCATGTGATTCGAGACTGTATCCAAAAACCACCGTTTTGCACGCCCTCATGGACGTGGTAAGGTGGAAATCAAAGCACAGTGGGAATCACACAAAACTCTATGACGATCTCGGGTCTACAGACTAACCTGCACAAGTGTCACCAAAGAACCGCCATCTGACGTAAGGTATAATACCATCTGGGAGTTCTCGGCGAATCCGTCCAGTGTACCCAGTCTCCACTGAGCACCCGTATACCATCTCTGATGTCAAACACCAATGGATATGGGATCTTCCATCGCCCATCTCATGGGTCGAGATGCGTATACGCTAGTCTACTCTGGTGTATCGATGCCCCGTCTCGATACACCCACGACTAGGGACCTTGAAGGATGTACTTATGGACTACCATGTCCCACTAGTATGATCCGCATCATAGTCCAGGTAGTCAAGTACACATCCTAAGGGCTTTACCAACATGTAATGATAAGACAGTATAAAGAGACAAGTATACATGTTAAAGTAAAGAGCAACCAGATAGCATACTATCATGACGAGCAAGAAAGTCCTCTCTATATATGTCCAAGCATCCAATATAATATACATCATCTGTACAATACTGGCCTCTAGGGCATACATACAACTAACAATCTCCCACTTGGACTAGGGCCAGCTGCTGTAGTATCGCATACCGAGCATCCCGAAGAGTCTCTCAAACTGTATCTGGGGAATGGCCTTCGTGAGTGGATCCGCTGTGTTATTCTTCGTGTCAACCCTCCTGACCTCGATCTCCCGGCTATCAACTATCTCCCGGATCAGGTGATACCGCCTCAGAATATGCCTGGATCGCTGATGGGACCTAGGTTCCTTGGCCAAAGCCACCGCTCCATTGTTATCGCAATACAAAGGTATTGGATGCTCAATGGATGGAACCACTCCAAGTTCAGTAATGAACTTCTTGATCCAGACAGCCTCTTTAGCAGCATCGTTGGCAGCGATGTATTCAGCCTCCATCGTCGAGTCTGCCACGGTTTCCTGCTTGGAACTCTTCCAGCTAACCGGCCCTCCGTAAAGGGTAAAGACAAATCCCGACTGCGACTTAGAGTCGTCCTTATCACTCTGGAAGCTCGAATCGGTAAAGGACTCCACTTGGAGTTCTCCGTTACCATACACTAAGAGCATCTCTTTAGTCCTTCGTAAGTACTTGAGAATGCTCTTCATAGCTGTCCAGTGACTCTTTCCAGGATCAGCTTGATACCTACTCACTACACTTAGTGAGTATGCTACATCATGTCTGGTACATAGCATCGCGTACATGATAGAGCCTACTGCCGAAGCATAGGGTATCCCTTGCATGCGAGCTCTCTCCAAATCAGTCTTGGGAGACATCTCTTTGGAGATAGTGAGCCCTGAGATCGTGGGTAAAAACCCATGTTTGGACTCTTCCATACTAAACCTCTTTAGTATGGTGTCAATGTACCTCGATTGGGACAATCCCAGTATCCTTTTAGATCTATCTCTATAGATCATAATTCCTAATATGCAGGAGGCATCACCAAGATCTTTCATTGAGAATCTTTGTGATAAGAAGAGCTTCACCGATTGCAGCATAGGAATGCCATTTCCTATCAAGAGTATGTCGTCCACGTACAATACGAGAAAGACAACCTTACTCTCTGCGACCTTCTTGTAGATACAAGGTTCATCTACGTTTTTGACGAAATCAAACTCTTTGATAACGACGTCAAAGCAGATGTTCCAACTCCGCGATGCTTGCTTCAATCCATAAATGGATTTAAGCAGCTTGCACACTTCCCGCTGCTCCCACTATCTGCGAAGCCCTCTGGCTGAGTCATGTACACGCACTCTTCTAAATCACCGTTTAGAAAGGCGGTCTTAACATCCATTTGCCAGATTTCGTAGTCATGATATGCAGCGATGGCAAGCATGATCCGAATGGATTTAAGCATAGCCACTGGAGAAAAGGTTTCGTCATAGTCCACACCTGGTCTTTGACGAAAACCTTTTGCAACAAGTCTAGCTTTGAAAGTCTCCACTTTCCCATCTACACCAAGTTTTTTCTTGAAGATCCACTTGCTCCCAATGGGTTTTACCCCTTCAGGAGCAACATCCAAAGTCCATACTTTGTTGGTGTACATGGATTCCATCTCGGACCGCATTGCATCCAGCCATTTCACTGAGTCCCCACTCGTGATGGCCTGCTCGAAGCTAGTTGGGTCATCATCAACCATGATGCAATCCTCGCTCCCACCATCTATGAGAAAACCGTAGTATCTCTCAGGTGGGTGAGGAACCCTACTAGATCAGCGGAGAGGCTGAGGTTCGTTGGGAACTACCGAATCCTCTGGTTCTACTAAATCTTCAGTTTGAGTTTGTGTAGCCGGAATTTCTTCCAGTTCTACCTTGTCGCCACTAATTTCTTTTGTAAGAAATTTCTTTTCTAAAAATGTGGCATGTCGAGAAACAAACACTTTTTGTTCGTCAGTATGGTAGAAAAGATATCCATGTGAATATTTGGGATATCCTACAAACTTGCATAGAACTGACCGTGCCTCGAGTTTGTCCGGATTTTGTGTTTTAACATAGGCCGGACAACCCCATATCTTAACACGTTTAAGACATGGTCTCTTCCCACTCCATATCTCATATGGTGTGGTAGGTACAGATTTAGATGGAACTTGATTCAATAGGTATGCCGTTGTCTCCAGCGCATACCCCCAGAAGGAAATAGGTAACTCAGCTGTGCTCATCATAAAGCGCACCATATCTAATAGGGTGCGGTTCCTCCGTTCAGATACACCGTTGTGCTGTGGTGTATATGGAGGAGTCAGCTGAAAGGGAATCCCATTCTCTTTTAGGAAGTCCAGGAATTCATTGCTCAAGTATTCACCTCCTCGATCAGATCGAAGAATTTTAATACTTTTCCCGGTTTGGTTCTCGACTTCTTGTTTATATTCTCTAAATTTCTCAAAAGCTTCTGATTTGTGTTTCATCAGGAACAGATATCCGAATCTAGAGAGATCGTCAGTGAATGTAATGAAGTACGCAGAACCATTCCTGGCATGTGTAGACATGGGGCCACATACATCACTATGTACCAGTCCCAAGAGTTCCGTAACTCTCTCTCCGTGTCCCGTAAACGGAGTTTTGGTCATCTTGCCTTTGAGACATGATTGGCAAGTGTCATAAGATGAAAATTCAAACGGATTCAAATATCCATCTTTATGCAACTTAGCTAGTCGTGTCGCATTGATGTGACCCAGTCTACAATGCCACAAGAAGGATTCGTTCATTTCTGAACTCTTCCTCTTGTTTGTGTTTGTTATGCTCAGAACTGTTGATTGATTTAGAACATAAATGCCATTGCACATCGTGCCTGATCCAACCAACTTTTGGTTTAGGAAAATGTTCATAACATTATCCTATAATACAAAATTATATCCCTCTTTACTCAACAAAGAAACCGATATAATGTTGCATATCAGGTTCGGCATGAAATAGCATTCGTTCAGAATCAATATATTACCAGTTGGCAATACAAGGTGATATTCTCCGATGGTTTTAGCTGCAACAATTGCACCATTTCCAACCCTTATGTCTTTATCACCTTCTCCAAGTTCTCTACCTTTCCTAAGCCCATGTAACTGATTACATATATTGGATCCTGACCCGGTATCTAATACCCAGGACGTAGAGGAAATGGAGAAACAGTTCTCTGTAACGAACACACCCGAAGAAAATGCATCAACATGTACTTTCTTCATACGGGTGGCATGGGAATCCTGGTATTCCCCTATATCTTGATCAGTCTTATAACTCTTATAAGAAAGAACGGAACCAACGTTCCCCGGCACAGTATAACATGCGGGTTCGGTCAATACATCCATATTATTATCTTGATTAAGACATGATATGGTCGCTACCTGGAGAGAGAGAGAAGAAAAACACTTTAGCGTATGCTCTTGCAAGATCATATTGGTTATTATCTTACCTAATCAGGATGGCTCCCACTGTTTTTATCAAATCTTCCTTCAAACCCTAAAAGGAAAGACTAGCCGGGATTAATTACACCCTACAACTTCGCCGATCTTTCAGCCAGGCCAGTGTCGGTACTTTGAGGGAGGTTCCCCGTGCTTTCGCACGGACCTAATTAAAGTAAACCTCGTTTTCCCAGAGGCGTAACCCCGTTGACACCTTTCTAGTCACCTACTTGATCGGCTAATTGTCCTGTGTAAAACTCTCCCGGGAGTAACAATTACTCGCAGTGGGTATCGGGATCCAACTATCTCATAGAAGGTATGCAATCTCATTGCAAATCTCAACACTTGAAATTCCCGATAATATTTTGCCCCTAACCCCTATGACCTTGACAAAGGCCAACAAATCATAGGATGTCAGTCAAGTTCGACCCGTCATTTCTTGATTGAATCAAACCCACCAGCACGACCCTTGACAAAGGCCAACAAGGTCGTACGACTACCCCAAAACAATCTGCATCATATGCATAAGCAGATAAGCACCATATAGCTACCGCACACTACGCCTTGACAAAGGCCAACAAACGCAGCACGAATACTAAACAGTTCTTATCTGAAATGACGGAGGGCTACGACAGGTTTTTCTGACAACCTATTGCGTAATGAACTTGATATCGTTGTAGAATCATGTGAATTTTGAAATGGAGTGATTTTGAGGCTTTTATTAATTTTGCTAAAGAGGTCACTCCCGGTGAAGGGATCTCGGCTCTTTCCTTATAGAATAAAGTGCAGGATATATCATATACATCACTATGCAAAGCAAAACTCCAAAAGCAATCAAAAGCAAACCGAGTGTTGTAGCATCTGCCAGTTTTACTAAAAAGGTCACTCCCGGTGAAGGGATCTCGGCTCTTTCCTCATCGAATAAGGTGCAGGGTATATCATATATACCGCTATGCAAAACAAAATTGTAGCTACCCTTTTTATTTGAAAATTTGATTCTACAACATCTTTTAGGTTTCTTTTCTTTCATTAATCACATTAATGAAGTCCCATCATTTAAGTCACCTAAACATCACAGATAAATACGACGTACACTTATGCCATCCGCATTCGCCTCGATGTCCCCTCGTGCACCGTTAGGTTAGGTAACTAACGGCAGAGCAGGGCAGGGCTAGCGCGGGTGTAAAACATAAGTAACGCCTATATAATATATCATATATACTATATACAGTATTTATCATAGAACATCAAATGATCGCATCACAGATATCGCAGCAAAAGAAACATATGAAACATTGGATATACTAGGACGTCCGTGTTTTATTTTGAGCCTGAATAAAACACGGATTCCACGGTCGCGATGAATAGCCAAACCCACACCCCTAGACCCCTACGAGAGCGGTAAGCAACCCTACCAATTCTGGAGTTAGGAGACCCGGACTCGACTCCTCGAGTTGGTCTCCCACTGGACTCCAGAACCCGGTTACTTGTGCTCTCCTCCTTGGGTCTATCCTAGTGCGGAAAAGTAAATAATATACAAATGGTGACATCTGTAAGTCTACGTTAGCGCCCCGGCAGTCTACAGACGCCAAATGCGGAATAAAACTTTTAAACTTGGCGCTATCGTATACTTTAACCCGGATCTGCCATTATTGCTAAACTAACAAACTGTAAAGAGTGTAGAATGGTTATACCGAACGATCCGAGTCCTTCGTTCTTCAACCATCATCCCACGCTCCGTTGCGGCTGCTCCGATCTCGTCAAACTCCGATGTCCTCGTCGAGGTGGCACCACATGATCGGATCTTTAAACGGGCTCCCGCCTCTGACTCGAGGCAACTCGATCGTCAAGTTTGCTAAAAGAGACGACCAAGATTGATGTAGAGAATGAGTAGATGACTTTGTCTCACTTCGTCCAAATCCGTGGACGATCGGTTAATGAAGTTGCCGTGGAAATCGGGTGATGGAATGAAATGGACTGTGAAATTCCATACACCGATAAATACTATCAAAATCTTTTCTCTCTTGAATCAAGTGTGTGTATGAGAGAGAGAGAGGAGGCTATATATATATCAAAGGAGGGAGGTGAGTGTAGGAGCAAGAGAGTAACCATAAGCAAAAGCTTCTCACTCAAAAAAAATCCTAAGGAAAACAAAAGGTATTAATGCTAAAGCATGAATCACTTAAACACCTCATCATGCCTTTAATGAAACCATTAATGCACTAATGAGTCATATGCCTCATCATCACTTCTAGAAGCTTCTAGAATGATGACTCACTCATATCTGAAGAAAAGATAAATCCGTCTTTAACCGAATGTTAAAAGACGGCTGATAGAAAACTGGAAACTGGCAACTTCCAAAAGTGATCCTGAAACGACTTTCAGGATAACCCCGAAACAGTATAAATATACCCGCATTTGTATTACGACCGAATACAAATGCAACTGAGACAAAGATATTATACCTACTCAATATAACACTCGGATCCGGCTTAAACCAAAGCCGACCAGTATCATCTGTCCGAAAATTGACACGTGCGTAAACGCACGTGCATTTTCCGAACCCTGCCATAAAACCATACGGCCTCTACAACGTTTCGCCCGAACTTGGGAAACTGTCTGTGGGGGACTCTAATGACTCGTCAGCACCCTGGCAGTGGGTTTAACCACAAACCGTCAGCGGCACTAGCTATGCGTAACGGCTGCCCATGGACTGACCTCAAGGGTGGCCGAGGAGCGAACTCAAGGGAGACCGATGAGCGAACTCCTCCGAAAACCCTACTGAGCCTAACAGTGACAATGTATATACAGTCCAGTCCGTTCGTCAATGAGTATCGCATATCCGCCTAGGGGGCTAGTAACGTCAGACCCCCAATAGCAGTATAAGTCGTGTCGGAGTGTAGCCCAATCACACCCTGAGATACTACTGGAGTACCTACCAGTAAATCTCCTGCCATGGCCATGGACTTTGTGTAATGGCTCTCCTAGACACAGCACGACCTCGCCCCCAATACCGGGAGAGACGAATCCCCTGCCGATCCGCTCACGTACCTCCATATGGCTCGGGACTGTACCCAAAAACTACCTGTTTGCACGACTCCTTTGAGCCGTGGTAGGGTAGAAATCAAAGCACAGTGGGAACTCACACGAGACAAATGACGATCTCAGGTCGATGAACTAACCTGTACACATGTCACCAGGGAACTGCTATCTGACGATAGGTATAGTACTAACTAGCAGATTCCCGGCGAGTCCTGTCCGGTGTACTCATAACCCAATGAGCACCTGTATACATCTTAGGTGATCCAACTGACACCAGTGGCTTGTGAGACCGGCCACCGCCCCTCGTCGGGGTCTCGACTGTATACACTAGTCTACTCCGGAGTATCGATGCCCTGTCTCGAAACTCCCACGACTAGGGACCACAATTAAGGATATGCATCTAAACTACCCAACTCTCACGTATATGATCGCCCTCATACAGTTGGTAGTAAAGCAAGATCCTAAGGGCTCTATCAAAGTGTAACATGCAATCAGTCACCTGAACATGTACACAACTGATAAAGGCAAACCAGATAGCATACTATCATTTCGAGTAAGACTGTCCTACCGGGATAGGTCCTCCGCAATCATTGCAATCACGTACCTGCGATCCAATAATTGACTATGAGGGCACTATCTCCAACAATCTCCCACTTGCACTCAAGGCTAATATTGCGATGTCGACTACTCACAGCCCGTGTGAAACCGAACATCCAACTCCTCTACTAATCAGTTTCACAAAGCCCGTTTGTAAAACTATTGTGTTCGAGAAATAGCCTCAGTGAGTGGATCCGCCTAGAAGTATCTTTCAATATCTCTCTAAATCTCAAGTTCGCGGAGAAAGCCATCTCCCGAATTGAGTAGTACCTGTCTTAGAATATGTCTGGATATCTGATGGGACCTTAGTTCATAAATGAACTCCATATCCAAACTTCTTAGACTGTATGGATCACTGAACCTAATCAGTATCCGGCACCATGCCACCCACAGTATCCTCTGGAACCACCTGTCCATAATACTGTCCCTCGTCAGAGGGAAAACTAAAACTCAGACAATCACTCTGTCATCCATGTCACCTTTGAAGCCTGGAATGATAACCGTCTCCCGAAAGAGGCTGCCGTTATCAAATCCGTAGAACATGTACTAATGTTCTAGAACTGCTTCCTTATGTTTCTCCAGGATTGGATTAATACAAACTTATTGCATCTAGTGCAAAAACAACATCTGGTGTGGTACTTGACATCTCATGATTGACTCAATTGCCTAAGCAAGTGATCTGCCAATCATGCACATCCCTCTCCACTTTAGTCTATACGACACCTTTAGATCTCGGCTCTTTCCTCATCGAATAAGGTGCAGGGTATATCATATATACCGCTATGCAAAACAAAATTGTAGCTACCCTTTTTATTTGAAAATTTGATTCTACAACATCTTTTAGGTTTCTTTTCTTTCATTAATCACATTAATGAAGTCCCATCATTTAAGTCACCTAAACATCACAGATAAATACGACGTACACTTATGCCATCCGCATTCGCCTCGATGTCCCCTCGTGCACCGTTAGGTTAGGTAACTAACGGCAGAGCAGGGCAGGGCTAGCGCGGGTGTAAAACATAAGTAACGCCTATATAATATATCATATATACTATATACAGTATTTATCATAGAACATCAAATGATCGCATCACAGATATCGCAGCAAAAGAAACATATGAAACATTGGATATACTAGGACGTCCGTGTTTTATTTTGAGCCTGAATAAAACACGGATTCCACGGTCGCGATGAATAGCCAAACCCACACCCCTAGACCCCTACGAGAGCGGTAAGCAACCCTACCAATTCTGGAGTTAGGAGACCCGGACTCGACTCCTCGAGTTGGTCTCCCACTGGACTCCAGAACCCGGTTACTTGTGCTCTCCTCCTTGGGTCTATCCTAGTGCGGAAAAGTAAATAATATACAAATGGTGACATCGACCTCATCCCGAAAGTGCCCCAATAAAAGAATATTGCATACATTTAAATTTTACATGAATGAAAATAAAAACTCTCATCTCACATAAAAAAACCCGGCTATTCAAAACGCGACGATCCAATATAACATATCCAGCAACACATAACATCACATGTCATCAACGTAAGTAAATATGCGCATCCCAATTATCGTTGACATATAGCAACGAAACCGGCGATATCACATATTACACTTACGGTCACAGAAAAGAAAGTGTAAAACTACAACATTTGGAATCCACAATCTCTTTAGACATCGTAAATCCGAAATATCACATATTTCGCATTTCATGCCTAACTTCTATGAATTCCACATATTGTATCACATTCCAGATAAATAGACAGTATTAAACTTTCCGATCGAATAATCAAATACTCAAGATTTCCATAATAGCTCAACACTTGAGCGGAGTTTAAAGATTCCAGAATACGTCACAGTAGCAACGGTCCAGCCGTAGAAGGGTCAAGCCAACGCCTCATATATGGCACGCCGTACTGCCCCAAACCCTAAGGTTCAAAGGGCAGTTCAAGACGGTCACATAATCGAGTTAAGGTTTGTTGTCTTCTAGAGGCTCCATCGCATCACATGCACGTTTTTCCGAAAGATTTAAACCCGAGAAAAATTCAACACTTGAATGTTTTTCGTGCCGGGAAAAAATTGAGTTAATGATATCCGTTCGAACATTTTAATACTTTCTAAATTATCCGGAATAACATAACAAAATTAAATTCTCCGATCGAATCAGCGATTTCAAAATAAACCCCAAAATACTCAACACTTGAGTCAGATAAAAATGCCCAGAAAAATATCAGGAAATTGAATAGGAACATTACTGTGCAAACAGTTAAAGGTGACGTCACAATATGGCCGCGGAACCGCCGCACGAGCCATGCTCGTGCCGCGGATCCGCGGCACTTTGGGCTCAAAACGGTGTAGTTTTGCACAGTATTCCTTATATTTTCCTACTGATTTTTCTAAGCATTTTTAATTTGGAAAAATCCAAGATTTTAAAAAATGTACAGAGAGGGTTTGATTTCGACGTGTTTGGGTTCGTTCGAAGTTTTAACTTCGTTAACACGTCGCCTAATGCTCTAGCTAGGCTCTGATACCACTGTAAGGTTACTAGGCACACTAAGGAGGCTCTATAAGGCATCGACCATGCCAAAATTAAATTTTTATGTGCCGAATAACACTAAGCAAGATCGTAAACTAGAGTTTAGGCGAATCAATAAGCAAGTAAACAACTTTACTCTAAAGGGATACGAAATACAACCTTTGTAGACCGGTCCTTCACTTCATTTGCTCCTTGTTGAAGTCCCTTCGCTGCGATCGTGGATCTCCCGGACCCTTGCATGGCTTCACGAGGCGAAAGGTGCGACCTTGCTTGAAGTCTCCGAGGCCGAAGATGATCTACGTCGAGGGAATTCCGACTCAAGCTACTACTTCACTAATTTGAGAATTAGTGAAGTAAACACCCTATACAAGAGTGCTAGTCTTGATGAGGATGGAGAAATAGGAAGTGGGTTCTCATTGGATTTTTAATTCTCACAAAGTTTCACTCTTTTTTCAAAACCCTAGCAAGCAATTTCTTTTGCTCAATGAAGAAGATGAACAAAAGAAAGGAATGAGGATAATGATCAAGTGAGAAGAGTAACCATGGTGAGTGAGTATCATATACTAACCCTTGTAGAGACTTAACCCTAGGCTAATGATTATGGTTGGGTTAATAAAAATCCATAGTAAAAACAAAATCAAGTTGGATTATGCAATGCATCCACAAGCTTCCACAAGCTTCATGTATTTTCAAATCCCCCACTTGATTTTGCAATTACTTTAAATATTAAAAACTCAAAATAAACATTAACATAGTGTAAGTCTCATACACCCATGGATTGTGTATCATCAACCATGATACAATATGATAACACATTTTAAACATATATCATATATATGTTAAAGTAGTGTACAAGTGAGAAAAACCCTAAAGTGAACAAGTGTTAGCAAATGTAAATTAGTATATCTAATATACAATTATACACTTAATTATTAAATCAACACTTGACTTAATAATCCGGTCATATCTCATATAACCGGCTAACATCCATCGTATCGACTTATCGAATCAACACTTGATTCGATAACCCGGTCATATCATATATGACCGACCGATACAAAAAGTCGCGAGAATAGAATACGGTATCACATACACGCATTTATTCTCGGTCTCGCACATATCACATATGCGCTTCTATTTCGTTTCGCCTGAGCCAGTAAAACCTCTGTGTAGGACTCTAAAGACTCGTCAATACGCCGGCAGTAGGTGATGATCACATCACGCACCCACATGCCGTCAGCGGTACTAGATGGACGTAACGGCTACCCTATTGAGCGATCAGAAGATCAGCAAGCAAGCCCACTCCAACTCCTGTGAAAGCATGCCGGCAACACTTCCCGTACAGTCCGGTCTCCTCGTCTGATATGTCGCATATCAAGTCTAGGGGTGGTAAACGTCAGACCCCAATAACCGATAAGTCGTGCCGATGTGAGGGTCATAACGGGTCGAGAAACTACTGGTAACACTTACCAGTAAATCTCTAATCAGCCCTGGCCAGGGACTTCCCTGTTACGGCCAATTGAGCACAGCGCAACATTAACCCCCAATACCGGGAGAGACGAAACCCCTCCTATCGCTCATTGCCTCCATGTGATTCGAGACTGTATCCAAAAACCACCGTTTTGCACGCCCTCATGGATGTGGTAAGGTGGAAATCAAAGCACAGTGGGAATCACACAAGACTCTATGACGATCTCGGGTCTACAGACTAACCTGCACAAGTGTCACCAGAGAACCTCCATCTGACGTAAGGTATAATACCATCTGGGAGTTCTCGGCGAATCCGTCCAGTGTACCCAGTCTCCACTGAGCACCCGTATACCATCTCTGATGTCAAACACCAATGGATATGGGATCTTCCATCGCCCATCTCATGGGTCGAGATGCGTATACGCTAGTCTACTCTGGTGTATCGATGCCCCGTCTCGATACACCCATGACTAGGGACCTTGAAGGATGTACTTATGGACTACCATGTCCCACTAGTATGATCCGCATCATAGTCCAGGTAGTCAAGTACACATCCTAAGGGCTTTACCAACATGTAATGATAAGACAGTATAAAGAGACAAGTATACATGTTAAAGTAAAGAGCAACCAGATAGCATACTATCATGACGAGCAAGAAAGTCCTCTCTATATATGTCCAAGCATCCAATATAATATACATCATCTGTACAATACTGGCCTCTAGGGCATACATACAACTAACAAGTAATAGTTTTGAGAAACTTGTTTCTCTTTCAGATTACTCATAATTGGATGCATTCCTAAGTTGAGTAATGCTGATCAGGCCTCTCTCCATTAAGTTAATATGCACTGGAGACAGCTGCATGATTAGAATCTGGTTCCAATTAAATAAGTGCCAAAGTTTCTATATTGAATATAGAATGGTTCATATCTTAACGATGTTAAGATACGGAGAGTTGTCCGGCTTATGCTTAAAACCAGACTCTGGATAACTTAAGGCACGTTTCTGTAATGGCAGTTTGTGGGTTGACCCAGGCTATGACGAGGATTGACTTTCTACCATCTGGAAGATCAATGATGATATTGTTCTTGACTCGCCACAATTTTAGTAAAATGGATTTTTTCAGAAAACAGTAGTGTGAGTATGGTAGAACTGGAAGTGATTCCAGAACCGCAAACGATTACGGAAAATTTAATAGGACCTAAAGATTCAATCAGATTTTGACATTCCATTAGCCACTCCGCAGATATGGTGGGTAACCTCAGGCACCCGAGAGGTACTCCGGTAGCCTCAAGGACGGTGACGGTGAGGTTCTTGTTTACCCAGACTTGACACTACTGTTGTTCCAGGCTATGAGACCCGGCAGGAGGTTAAGTATAGCGTCGTTCTAAACTAGCTTTAGAAGTGCACGTATATATTATTCTGCCAGAGGGTTGTTGTGGTCAGTAGGAGCAGCGGAAGCATAGTCGGCAAAAAGTTTATGTCTATAGACTTGAGCAGATATAGCGGAGATAGATCATCTATTTTTGATGTGACAGTCATGTGTTTGACTTCATCAGAATAAGGGATGGATCTGTTAAGAAGGTAGTAGGGTGTGATGTCCTGGTATTTGGATGACATACACAGAGTAGGAAGTAAAATTCCTATACTACGATCGGTTATACTTTTGGTTGTCACACAGTTGTTTCTCCGCATAGGATATGTATATAATATCAGATATTCTGGTTACTAGATCTATGGTTTTAGATCTAGGTTTAGGTAGTTTCCCAATATGGGTACTTTGACAGTATTCTAAAAGTATTTGGAATAGATGACTCCTGGCATGGTGGTGTACCTGCAGGTAATGGAGTCACCCTCTCTAAAGGTGTCTTACAGACTAAAGGGGAGAGGGATGTATTGGCAGATCACTTGCTTAGGCAATTGAGTCGATCATGAGATGTCAAGTACCACACCAGATGTTGTTTTTGCACTAGATGCAATAAGTTTATATTAATCCAATCCTGGAGAAACATTCGGAAGCAGTTTTAGAACATAAATGGATGTTCTACGGATTTCATAACGGCGGCCTCCTTCAGGAGACGGTTATCATTCCAGGCTTCCAAAGGTGACATGGATGACAGAGTGATTGTCAGAGTTATAGTTTTCCCTCTGACAAAGGGGGCAGTATTATGGACAGGTGGTCCAAAAGGATACTGTGGGAGGCATGGTGCCGGACACTGATTAGTTTCAGTTATCGATATAGTCTAAGAAGTTTGGATTTAGAGTTCATTTATGAACTAGGTCCCATCAGATATCCAGACATATTCTAAGACAGGTATTACTCAATTCGGGAGATGGTTTTCTCCGCAAACTTGAGATTAAGAGAGACATAGAAAGATACATCAAGGCGGATCCACTCACTGGGGCTATTTCTCGAACACAAGAGTTTTACAAACAGGCTTTGTGAAACTGATTAGTAGAGGAGTTGGGTGTTCGGTATCACACGAGCTGTGAGTATGCGACATCGCAATAATTAGCCTTAAGTGCAAGTGGGAGATTGTTGGATGTAGTGCCCTCAAAGTCAATTATTGGATCGCAGGTACGTGATTGCAATGATTGAGGGAGGACCTATACCGGTAGGACAGTCTTACTCGAGATGATAGTATACTATCTGGTTTGCCTTTATCAGTCGTGTACAGGTTTAGGTGACTGATCACTATTACACGTTGATAGAGCCCTAAGGATCATGCTTGACTACCAATAGTATGATGGCGATCATATACGTAAGAGTTGGGTAGTCCATAAGCACATCCTTAAAAGTGGTCCCTAGTCGTGGGAGTTTCGAAACAGGGCATCGATACTCCGGAGTAGACTAGTGTATACAGTCGAGGCCCCGACAAGGGGAGGTGGCCGGTCTCATAAGCCACTGGTGTCAGTTGGATCACCCAAGATGTATACAGGTGCTCATTGGGTTATGAGTACACCGGACAGGACTCGCCGGGAACCTGCTAGTTGGTATTATACCTAGCGTCAGATAGCAGTTCCCTGGTGACATGTGTACAGGTTAGTTCATCGACCTGAAGTCGTCATTTGTCTCATGTGAGTTCCCACTGTGCTTTGATTTCTACCCTGCTACGGCTCAAAGGAGTCGTGCAAACAGGGTTTTTTTGGGTACAGTCCCGAGCCACATGGAGGCAAGTGAGCGGATCGGCAGGGGATTCGTCTCTCCCGGTATTGGGGGTGAGATCGCGCTGTGTCTAGGAGAGCCATTACACATAACCCTCGGCCAAGGCAGGAGATTTACTGGTAGGTACTCCAGTAGTATCTTAGGGTGTTATGGGCTACACTCTGACATGACTTATACCGCTTTTGGGGGTCTGACGTTACCAGCCCCCTAGGCCCGATATGCGATACTCATAGACGAACGGACTGTATGTATATTGTCACTGATAAGCTCAGTAGGGTTCCAGGATGAGTTCGCTCATCGGCTTCCCTTTCGGTCAGTACATGGGCAGCCGTTACGCACAGCTAGTGCCGCTGACGTGCTTGTGATTAAAACCACTGCCAGGGTACTGACGAGTCTTTAGAGTCCCCCACAGATAGTTTCCCAAGTTCGGGCGAAACGTTGTAGAGGCCGTATGGTTTTATGGAAGGGTTCGGAAAATGCACGTGCATTTGTGCACGTGTCATATTTCGGACAGATAATACTGGTGGGCTTTGGTTTAAGCCGGATCCATGTATTATATTAAGTCGGGATATTTTAGTCTCTCATATTCGTATTCGGTCAGAATACGGATACAGGTATGTATATACAGGTGATGGGTATTTTCATAATCCGTTACGAGAATATTTTAGAAGATGCATTTCTTTTGGTTAATCATTTTGGTTTAAATGGTTAAAAGGATTTTGGAAAGGGTGACTCATTTTGGATGACACATTAACTCTAGAATGTTCATTAATGACTCATGTAATGAGTCATCTAGTGAGTCATTAAAGAGTTAATGTATTTTGTTTTGGGTGAGATATTATGAAGGGTTTGTGGAGATATTTTGTGAGGATATTTTCCTTGATATTTCATCACAAAACCTTATATATATTATCACCATTAATTTGGGCAGCCAAGGGGGTGATTTTTGTGTGCTTGGTTTTTTTGCTCACTAAAGTTTCTTGAGTTCACCATTTCCAAACCCTAGCATCTTCTTCAACCTCCACCCTAACCCTCTCATGTGATGAGAACCCTAGGGTGTTTGAGACAAAGTATCCTACTCATTCTCTACTTCATCTTGGTCATCTCTTTTAGCAGACTTGATGACCGAGTTGCCTCGGTATAGAGGCGGGATCCCGTTTAAAGATCCGTTGACGTGGTGCCACCTCGATGAGGAGACAGGAGATCGGAGTTGCCGCGAGGAGCGTGGGATGATGGCTAAAGACCGAAGGACTCGGATCGATCGGTATAGCCTTTCTACCTCTTTACAGTTTGTTAGTTTAGCGTTAATGGCAAGATCCGGGTTATAGTATGCGATAGCGCTAGTTATAAAAGTTTTTATTCCGCGTTTGGCGTCAGAATGACGGCCGGGACGCTACCATACACTTACATAAGCAGATAAGCACCATTCAGCTACCGCACACTACGCCTTGACAAAGGCCAACAAACGCAGCACGAATACTAAATAGTCCTTATCTGAAATGACGGAGGGCTACGACAGGATTTTAAGAAAACCTTTTGCGTAATGAACTTGATATCGTTGTAGAAACAAGTGATTTTTGAAATGGAGTGTTTTTTAGGCTTTCACTAGTTTTGCTAAAGAGGTCATTCCCGGTGAATGGATCTCGGCTCTTTCCTTATCGAATATGGCGCAGGATATTTCACAAATACCGCTATGCAAAGCAAGAACTTATAGAAGCAATCAAAAACAAAACCGAGTGTTTGTAGCATCTGCTAGTTTCGCTAAAAAGGTCACTCCCGGTGAAGGGATCTCGGCTCTTTTCTTATCGAATAAGGTGCTGGATATTCTACAAGGAATACCGCTATGCAAAGCAAATACTAGAGCTACCTTTTTTGAAAATTTGATTCTACAACATCTTTTAGGTTTCTTTTCTTTCATTAATCTTATTAATAAAGTCCCATCATTTATGCTTCCTAAGCATCACAGAAGAAACGAAAATATAACGTACACTTATGCCATCCGCATTCGCCACAGTGTCCCGTTATGCACCGTTAGGTTACTTAACTAACGGCATAGCGGGGCGGGACTAGCGCGGGTGCAAAACGTAAGCAACTTTTATTATATATCTCATATATAATATATATCGTCTCAGAATCCACAGTGATCACATCACAGAGCAGCAGAAGAAACATATGAAATATTGGATATACTAGGAGGTCCGTGTTTTATTTTGAGACAGTATAAAACACGGATTTCACGGTCGCGATGAATAGCCAAACCCACATCCCTAGACCCCTATAAGAGCGGCAAGAAACCCTACCAATTCTAGAGTTAGGAGACCCGGACTCGACTCCTCGAGTTGGTCTCCCATTGGACTCTAGAACCCGGTTACTTATGCTCCTCTTCTTAGGTCTATCCTAATGCGGAAAAGTAAATAATATACAACAATGGTGACATCAACCTCAACCCGGAAGTGCCCAAATAAAAGACTATTATATAAAATTAATTTTACATGAATGAAAATAAAAACTCTCATCTCACATAAAACCCCGGCTATTCAAAACGCGACGATCTAATATAACATATCATAGCAACACATAACATCACATGTCATCAACATAAGTAAATATGCGTATACCAATTGTCATTGACATATAGCAACGAAACCAGCGATACACCATATATTACACTTACGGTCGCAGAAAAGAAAATATTAAACTTGAACATTTGGAACCCACAATCTCCTTAGACATTATAAACCCGAAATATCACATATTTCGGATTTCATGCCTAACAATATGAATTCCACATATTTTATCATATTTCACAAATAGCTAGACGATGTTAAACATTCCGATCGAATCAACAAACACCCAAAATTTCCCAAAAAGCTCAACACTTGAGCGTAGTTTAAAAGTACTCAGTACATGCCACGGCTTCTATGAACCAACCGTAGAAGGGTCAACCAATGCCTCACATGTGGCACCGCTGAACTACCACAAACCCTAGGGTTTAGTGGCAGTTCTGACGGTCACATTATCGAGTTAAGGTTTCGTTCTTCTAGAGGGTCCATAGTATTGCTTGCATGATTTTCTGAAAGTTTTAAACTAAATAAAAATCCTGTTGGATATATGTATGCCCTAGAGGCCATTATGAGATAGTGTATGTACTGATGTGTATATATATATATATATATTCGGGTGACAGTCTTGCTCAAAATGATAGTATGCTATCTGGTTTTACTTTATCATATGTTCACTTGATCATGTTTATATTCATTTGGTACATGTTGATAAAGCCCTAAGGATATTGGCTTAACTACTGGAATTATGATGCGGATCATACTAGTGGGACATCTGTAGTTTATAAGAATATCCTTGAAATATTCCTAGTCGTAGGTATATCGAGACAGGGCATCGATATTCCAGCTTAGACTAGCGTATACCATTCTTGTTCCATATGATGGGCGATGGATGATCCCATATCCGTCTGGTGTGTTGACACCGAAGATAGTATACGGGTGCTCAGTGAGACGGGGTACACTGAACGGACTCACCGAGAACTCCTATATGGTATTATATCATACGTCGGATAGCAGTTCTCAGGTGACACTGGTACAGGTTAGTCTGTAGACCCGAGATCGTCATAGAGTCTTGTGTGTCCTCCCACTGTACTTTGATCTCCACCCTACTGCGGCTCTACTGAGTCGTACAAACAGGTGGATTTGGGTATAGTCTCGAGGCATGTGGAGGCAGTGAGCGATAGGAGGGGTTTCGTCTCTCCCGGTATTGGGGGTTGATGTTGTGCTGTGCACGATTGGCTATAACGGGAAGTCCCTGGCCAGGGCTGCTGAGATATTACTGATAAGTGTTATCAGTAAGTTTCTCGATCTGTTATAGACCATATACCGGCATGACTTATTGAGTTATTGGGGTCGACGATTCCATCCCTAGACTCGATATGCAGCATATCTGACGAAGAGACCGGACTGTACGGTCAGTGTTGCCAGATGGATTGACAGGAGTTTTGACAGGTTCGCTTGTTCTTATTCCGATCGCTCAATACCCGGGTGGCCGTTACGTTTAGCTGACCGCTTGCGGCTTGTAGGTGTTTGATATGATCATCATCTACTGCTGGCGTATTGACGAGTCTTAGAGTCCCACATAGAAGTTTCTCGGCTCTGGCAAAACGAAGTGGTGCACATATGAGATATGCGCGGAGCCTCGATTAAATACTAGTATATGATACTGTATTTTAATCGGGCATTTAATATTAGTCGGGTCGTATAAGATATGACCAATTTATTAAATCAAGTGTTGATTTAATATTGGCTTTTATATTATTTATTTAAATCCTTTTCTTATTATGGATACATGCATGTAAATGTACATGATGATGTGCATACATACATACATGAAATGTATCATGGTTGATGATACAAAGAGGAAAGCAATATAAGAATCATATTGTAGATAAGATAATGTTTGGATTTTTCATTAAAGATTAAAGGCAAAAGAAATGGTTAATGAGTCATTGCTTCCACACTCATCTACACATTTCTTTAACTCAACCATAGTTTCCATTCCTTTTGCCTTTTAACCTTAAATGAAATATCTAGATTTTTTCTTACTATGGTTAAAGTTATGATAAGATCTCTCTCTCTCTCATTTATCTTTTTACATTATCATTATCTTAGAAAAAAGAAAAGAGTGAGACTTCTTCTTCTTCCTCAAACCCTAGCTCTCTTTTAATGGTTAAAAAGAGTTAGAAAAAGAAAAGAAAAGGTAATAAATAAGAATGGCAACCACTTCATCATCCTACACAACCTTAGCCATCTTGTGTAGGGTGTTGTGCTTCAAAGATTTCCAAAGATCGTAAGAAGCATCAAGCTTAGGGCAAAGTGCTTCGGGTGGATCGTCGTGGATGAGGAGTTGATCATGTGAACCTTTGCAAAGCCTAGGAGTCTTCCAAAGTGAACTACAAAGGTTGTAGTTTCAACACTTAGCATAACATAAACTTTATTTGTTGATACTATTAATAGTTACTTCATAAATTCTAGTTCGATTCTTTGTATAGTTTGCTTAGCACCTCAAAAATTTTTATTGTTATAGCATGTATGATGCTTCTAAACCCTAATAGAGGTGTTAAGAAAACCCTACATGGTATCAGAGCCAAGCTAGAGCTTTGTGGTAACCTAAACGACGTTGAAAACTTCGAACGGACGAAAATCGACACCCGGGAGGTGCTCTCTGGAAATTTTTTAAAAACCTGGTATTTTTCAAATTAAAAATATGTAAAAAATTAAGCAGGAAAATATAAGAGCCCACCAGAAAAACGAGCCCATAATTCGACCGTACGGCCGCGGAACCGCGGCCCAAGGGGCTTTATGCGGCGGTTCCGCGGCGGTATAGTTGACTCATGGGTCGAATTTTCTTGTGCTGGCCCGTATGAGTTCTCTGTTATTACTGGTATTTTTATAATCTGCCCAGGTGTTGAGATTTCAGAGCAGTTTGTGGTTGTTTAATATGTTTGATCGGATGTTCCAACGTCGCTTAGTTTAATAGTATGTGTTACAATAATTGAAATCTACAAATTTGTTTGTTGCATGTAAATCTAGCAGTTCGGTCTCGGGATTAACGGAAATCTTGTTGAATTATCCGGTTTGTTTTGAAAAGGTGTTTTCTTGAATGAGACCCAAATGCGAGCTTTACATTGTTTAGGCATGAAATCTTGTATATGTGATATTCCGGATTTGTGTTGTCTAAAGGCGGTTAAAGATTCCAATTGTTGTATTTTTCCATTTTATTTCTCTGTGTCGATGAGATTTGATATGCAGGATTGTCGCAATGAATAGCCGGGGGTTTTTTCTTTTTATGTGAGATGAGAGTATTCTTTCAATTCATGTAATATTAATTTGTATGTAATATTCTTTTATTTGGGACACTTCCGGGGTGAGGTTGTTGTCACCAGTGTTGTATATTATTTACTTTTCCGCATTAGGATAGACCCAAGGTGGAAGGCACAAGTGACCGGGTTCTTGGGTTCAGTGGGAGGCCATCTCAAGGAGTCGAGACCGGGTCTCCTAAACTCCAGAATTGGTAGGGTCGCTTGCCGCTCTCGTAGGGGTCTAGGGGTGTGGGCTTGGCTATTTATTGCGACCGTGGAATCCGTATTTTTATTGCTGGCTAAATATAAAATACGGACCTCCTAGATATCCTTTATATGCTTCTGCTGCTATTATTATCTGATGTGATCTTTTAATGCATATCTGAGACGAATGAAATTTTATATATGATATATATTAAACGTTAATTATGTTTTTCACCCGCACTAGCCCCGTCCCGGTATGCCGTTAGTTAAGTAACCTAACGGTGCATATCAGGACACTGTGACGAATGCGAGTGGCATAAGTGTACGTTATATTTTCGTTTCTTTCTGTAATGGCTTAGGATTTAAATGATGGGACTACATTAATGAGATTAATGTAAAAGATAAATGAACCTAAAAAGATGTTGTAGAATCAGATTTTAAACACACTCAGCCTTTTTGTAAGAAAAAAGCAAGTTTCAAAATGCGGAGCTTAAGCCACTCCTTTTAAACCCATTAGATTCTACAACGATATCAAGTTCAAAGCGTCAAAAGTTTTCTTAAAAACTATCCGCAACCCTCCGTCATTTTAGGAAGCAGAGTACTTAGTATTCGTGCTGCGTATTTTGACTTTAGTTAAGGCGCAGTGAACGGTAGCTGAGTGATGTCTTCCTATCCTGCATATGATGCAGATTAGTTAGGACATTCATATGATTATGTTGACTTTAGTTAAGGGTCATATGAGTGGGTCTAGTTAATCACGAAATAACGGGAAGAACTTGACTAGTACTTATGATATGTTGACTTTAGTTAAGGTCATAAGTACTAGGGGTAAAAATTATATCGGGAATTTCAAGAGTTGAAAATTACAATGAGATTGTATACCTACTATATGACAATAGGATCCCGATCCCACTGCGAGCAAATGTTGCTCCCGGGAGAATTTTGATATTTCTCACTTGCACAAAAGCTAGAGAGCTCTTGAGCTTAAAGAAGAAGATGAAGAGAGATAATGTTGTGAGAGTGAATGGCAACCATTGGTGAGAAAATATCTAATATTACTCATGTAGAGACTTAACCATGAGTTAAGATAATGGTTGGGTTAACAAATATCTAATGTAAGCCAAAACTAGTGGACTAAGTCAATGGATCTCAAAGCTTCATGAAGCTTCATGCCATGTGACAAATTTCCATCCAATAATTGAATTACCATAAATAAATAAACCCTACATTATCTTTATCATGGTGTAAGTCTTATACACCCATATTGCATGTATCATCAACCATAGCACATAATAAAACACAATTAATATATATCACATATATATTAAGTGTGCTCATGTGAGAAAAATAAATGCTTAAGTAAGCTAATATTAGTTAATGTAAACTAGTATATCAAATATACAATTATACACTAAATTATCAAATCAACACTTGATTTAATAATCCGGCTATATCACATACAACCAACTAATATTATATGTATCAACTTATCGAATCAACACTTGATTCGATAACCCGGCTATATAACATATAACCGATCGATACAAATATCGCGAGAATAGAATACGGTATCACATACTCATATTAATCTCGGCCCCGCACATATCGCATATGTGCTCCTACTTCGTTTTGCCTAAGCAAGTAAAACCTCTGTGTAGAACTCTAAAGACTCGTCAATACGCCGGTAGTAGATGATGATCATATCAAGCACCCACAAGCCGTCAGCGGTACTAGCTGGACGTAACGGCTACCCGGGTATTGAGCGATCAGAAGATCAACAAGCAAGCCCGCTCTAGCTCCCGTAAATCCTGTCAGTAACACTGCTGTACAATCCGGCCTCTTTGTCTGAGATATCGCATATCAATTCTAGGGGTGGTAAACATCAGACCCCAATAACTCAATAAGTCATGCCGATACGAGGCTCATAACGGGTCGAGAAACTACTGATAACACTTACCAGAAAATCTCTAAATCAACCATGGCCAGGGACTTCCGGTTATAGCCAATCGAGCATAGCACGACATCTACCCCCAATACTGGGAGAGACGAAATCCCCTCCTATCGCTCATTGCCTCCATGTGACTCGGGACTGTACCCAAAAACAACCGTTTTGCACGTCCTCTTGAACGTGGTAAGGTGGAAATCAAAGCACGGTAGGAATCATACAAGACTCAATGACGATCTCGGGTCTACAGACTAACCTGTACCAACGTCACCAGAGAACTGCTATCTGACGTGAGGTATAATACCATCTAGGAGTTCTCGGTGAGTCCGTCCAGTGTACCCAGTCTCTACTGAGCACCAGTATACCATCTCTGATGTCAAACACCAATGGATATGGGATCATCCATCACCCATCTCATGGGTCGAGAAGCGTATACGCTAGTCTACTCTGGTATATCGATGCCCTGTCTCGATACACCCACAACTAGGAATATTAAAGGATGAACTTATGGACTACCATGGCCCCAGTAGTATGATCTGCATCATAATCCTGGTAGTCAAGTACACGTCCTAAGGGCTTTACCAACATGTAACCATAAGGCAGTATCAAGAGACAAGTATACATGTTAAGATAAAGAGCAACCAGATAGCATACTATCATGTCGAGCAAGAAAGTCCTCTCTATATATGTCCAAGCATCCACTATAATATACATCATATGTACAATAATGGCCTCTAAGGCATACATACAACTAACAATATATTTATTTGTGTTCACTGTTAATCCATATTAATCCATGGGTGAAAAAGGAGAAGCTATTTTTTTCTATACTTGATTTTTTCCTACATGCTAGTTTTGCTTCATGATTGAAAAACACTTAGTCATTTCTTCACCTCCTCCTCTTCCTTCTTCTTTCTCTCTTGAGCATGGATATTGAGAGGAAAAATTAGTGAAAACATTCCTACATCACCCTCAATCCGTCATTAGCAAGTTTGGAGCGTCGGTCGGAGTCTTTATTGTTTTCCCTCGGTTGGATCTTTTTCGGTAAGGGTAGTCATCTTTCAAGTGCGTTCCCAGCGTCTATGAGCTTGGAGGGGTTTTCCACAATTAGGTGGACACGTGTCGAAGGTTATTTTTCTAAACCCTTGCATGTTTGGTTTGCTAGTTTATGTGTTTGGTGTAAATCTTAGGGTATGTGTGTTTTGTGCTTGCATAAAATTATTGTTTTCGCTTTCGTCTTGGCCGCGGCTTCTGCAGTGCGAGCGCTACACACCAACAGTAAAGCTGTATAAGAGAGTATTCTAAGCATGATCATTTATAGGTATAAGATAGCTATTATAATGTGGATGTTTGTAGTTTGATAAAAAAAAAAGATATTCATGTATACGAGAGGAGTCCAACTTACCCTGTGGACTATGGTAACATGTAATATAAAGCTCCGTCATAACCCACGAGACAACGACACATGAATTCATGTAGGTGTCTTTTAAAGTGACCTCTCGTGCCACGATATACGTTCCGTACCAATCTACTCCTTATCCCCGCGTATTGTAGGGTATAGTTCAAGTTTACAGGTTTTGGCTGAATCCATTAATATAAAGAGTATAAGTTCAGGTTCAAGTTGTAATCACGTATTCAGGCATGCATGTCAAATTCATGTCAAGTCATATTCATGATTCGGTCAAGTCAAGTATTTAAGTTCAAGTTTGGATATTCAAGTTCAAGTATTCAGGTTCAAGATCAAGTGTTCAAGTTTGGGTTTAAGTTTGGATTCGAGTTCGAGTTTGTATTCAGGCTATAACCAACATCTTATGAACGGATTTAACTTATGAATTCTTAAGTTCGGGAATAATCAGACAACCGTTGCACATGGACGGCGGGATTTGTGTTTTTTTGCAAGACAATTGTCATTGCTAATTCCGTTAATTTGCAATGTTGTTTAATCTGAATAGGTAAGCACTCACTTTCTATGGCTTTCCGGGGCTCAATAGAAATGATACCGCTTAAACCTATATTAATCTAGAGTTCTTAAAAATTTATTCTTATTATTTACATTGTATTGACATTGTTTGCATTTCTCGAGAGGGTTTTATGAAAATATTATAATATTGTTTTAAAAATAAACCGCGAGTGTGATTTACAATATTAAGAGTTTTTATAAAAATATATTTTAGTTTTAATGGTATTTTAGTGATAAAACCTAATTTTTAAAAGTTTGTGGTATTTTTGTGAAAACTATACTTTTGGAAACTTGGTGGTTTTTTATTAAAATTTTAATTTTTCATTTAAAAATATAGTTTTTTTTTCACAATCTGTTTATATTGATAATACGGATTCATAATTTTATATAATTTTCCAAAGTTTATTTTGTTTAAGAAAAATATCGTATTCTTTTAAATTGTATTTTTATTTTCTTTCGATACCGAATTCTCCGTGAGGAGTTCTGTATTCCGCTCTATTATGACGTGCGATAACCCGCACCATCCATAAATTGGTTCTCCTAAAAAGATTGTAAAGGCATAATTGCAAAGGTTTTAAAAAATATCAATTAAAAGCATTTTGTGAAAGGAATGGTATTTTAATGCAAATCGTATTCTTCAAATTAAACATGTATCAAAATATCGTGATATGAAACCATAGTGTATGTGATGGGGTAGGTCATTACCACGTGAATTTTCTATAGGTATATATAATTTTTAGGTTTCGATAAAAAGTTACCTTTAAAGTTCATGGTATTTATATGAAAAAGTTCAATTATACGTTTTATTTAACAAGGAACCTAAACACATTAAAAATTAATTGGATGAACATTAGCTTAAAATTGTTGTTAAAGTATTAGTGTAATTTCTTTAGCATGATAATTGTAATAAAAGTTATTTAAAGGAAATTATAAAATAATGCTTACTCCACTTGTCGATATTCTTTTAAAAGGTGGTTTGAGTCGAAATGAAAGAAGAAAAGAGAGACTTACGGTTTGCGCGTTACAAAGAGATAAGAGAATGTATCGGTTGGTAGAACCGAGACCAAGACGGATGGAAGGATCGATCGATGTCGCTTTGGCTTCAGCAACTCTACTTGATAAAGGCTTAATTCCTCTTGCTTGGATTGGGAATTTTAGAGAGTATTTGTGAAATTTTCAGAAATGAGGAATAGGATAGTAGGACTAGGTATTTACCGGGGAAATTTTAGAGAATGAGAAATAAAAAATTGAATTAAAAAGAATTAAAATAGCGTTAATGGGTAGATGAAAGGGTGGGCGGCTCTCTAGTTAAATTCAGAAAAACCAAACAATAAAATAAAGTAGAGACGAGTCAAAAGAACACACGGGCGAAGAATGGAAGATTTTGGAGGCATCCCAACCGCTGATGGAGACCCAAGGCAAGTTTGGATGGTCGGATCTTCGCCAAGTGTCTCGAGACCCGTGCCATATGCTTTAATCGGACTAACCCCTCATTTATCATGTTTGATTTCTCTGAAAATTTTCGATTTTCCGTGTATTGCGCGTGAAACTCTTGGCCTTCCGAAAAGTTAAAAGGAAAAATTATAAAAATAATTGGGACTGATCGGATTCGGACAAGCAGACAATGGCACAACAGCGGAGAGTATAACTAGTGAGCTATAAAGAGATTCTTGTTTTTATTGAACAATATTAACATGTAATTCCTAATCAGGCTGAAATACCCTTTATATATATTGAGTAAGTTACATTTGTACAGGAATTTCAGAGTCGTTACATTACACATTCTTTTCATGCTCAAAAGTTCAAAAGTAGATATGCCTTACAAATTTATATATAAGGTCTTAAATATTTGTTATTTATATAGTACATAAATTTCTCAATTCTAATATTTTCACTGACTGCATTCATTTAATCTTAAATTAGAAAAACTATAGATATCTCAATTCTAATATACCACCAACTGCATTCATTTAATATAAATTAGAAAAACCTATGGCTATCATTAGAATTTTTCATGTAATGTCGAAGATAAATTTTTTTACCATGCCTTCAGTATCTGTTGTTTAAAATATATACACGTGCATCGCACGTGCAAAATAGTAGCCTATGCTAATTCCGACAGTCAGATTTTGAGCGGGATTTTTATCCGCAAAATACAGACGGGTCTTGGGTCCGGATAAAAGAGAAAAGAAATAAAAGTATAAGCCCGCTGCTCGTAAACCCTACCTTCTCTCTCACCCACCTGCCGGACTGGCACACGAATTATTTCTCGTGTACCCTCTGTCTCTTGCGACCGCCTTAGGTAGGCAGTTTTGTGTAATTTGACCCAAAAGTTTCTCCCAGTCTCTAGTATTCTACGTACTTCCCCCAAAAACTCAATAAAACCCCCTTCGTCTCCTCTACCCGTCCAAAACCCTAACTCGAAGATCTCGCCATGGACGATTCCCTCTACGACGAGTTTGGCAACTACATCGGCCCCGACATTGCCTCCGATGCCGACTCCGACTCCGAGCCCGATTCTCCGACCCAATCCGACCACTCCCCCGCCGCAGACTCCGACGACGACGCCACCGCTGGCCCCACCACCAACGGCCTCATCTCCGCCGCCGGAGACGATGACGGCATGGACCTCGACCCCACCTCCTCTCAGATCGTCCTCGCCGAGGACAAGAAGTACTACCCTACGGCTGAAGAAGTCTACGGCGATGGTGTCGAAACCCTAGTCATGGACGAAGACGAGCAGCCCCTTGAGATGCCTATCATCAACCCGGTTCGCACCGTTCGATACGAGGTGATGCCGTCGAAAGATTCGTCGTCTACCTACGTGTCGACCGATTTCTTGCTGGGGCTCGCTTCGAACCCCTCGCTCGTCCGCAACGTGGCCCTAGTAGGGCACTTGCAGCACGGGAAGTCCGTGTTCATGGACATGCTGGTGGAGCAGACGCATCAGATCGAGACGTTTGATGCCGAGAGGGAGAGGCATGTGAGGTTCACGGACACGAGGATTGATGAACAGGAAAGGAGGATTTCGATCAAGACCGTGCCGATGAGCCTGGTGCTCGAGGATGGGAACGGGAAGAGCTACTTGTCCAATATTATGGATACGCCTGGGCACGTGAATTTCTCCGATGAGATGACGGCTGCGCTGAGGTTGGCCGATGGGGCCGTGTTGATCGTTGATGCGGCAGAAGGCGTTATGGTGAGAATTTTGAATTTTGTTATGTTCTTTTGATATCATGCTTGATAACTGTGGCATTGTCTTCTTAGGGGTTGAGTACATATACACCTTTGATCAGTATCACGTCTTGATTAGGTTGCAATTAATGTCAAATTTGATATTCCAGATGATCAATTCTAATCTTTAAGTTGTTGAGTGCTAATTAACCAGTTGAAGTCGTATAAGTACAAGACGAGGTGTAGATGACAGCATACAAGATGAGGTATAGATGATGGGTTTTATATGCCATGAATTCCTCTTAAAATTATAGTAAAGATCTCTATGAAGAAGTAGATGGTTTATTATTGTTATTACCTTTTTGGCACTTGCAACAAATATTGCAATGGACTTCCGATAGACAAATTTACATATCCCGAATGTTTTAAGGGCTTTCATGCAAAAAAATGAATAAATTGATTGGACTTAAGATATTATTATGGTGTGCTACTTTTACTTAAAATATATCTATAACATGGAGTGATGTGGAACTTCCGCGTGTGCTCATTTTTCATCCATGAGTGGAATACTCATCTCATGTTGCAAAACCCAATGTAGATTTGCAGTAGAGAGAGAATCGCTTATTGTCTGAAAGCCTTATTGTTTTCAATCAAGCTAGTCCTTGTTGAAATGATAAAAATTTGAAAATTTCCTTTCAATGGTCTTGGTAGTGTCTTACTGTATTTCGAATAACTAGAATAGATCTAGCCATCTGTCAATGCATTTGTTTGTATAGGTGGTAATGGTCGAGTTTACATGAAGCTTTCAGGCATTGTCTTCCCCGATCTTCATATATTGGAGGACATGACTTCAATGTTTAAAGTTACTTTATAGATGGAATTAGGTTATTATGTGAAGCTGTCTAGACCACCTATGTTGTACTGTATGCTGTTATTATATTTGTTGGAAGAAGAATGCCAAAAACATGAGAAAAAGGTTTGATTATGGGTTTGAAAGGGTTAGGGAATAGGGCGTGGTTTGCTCAATTAATTAATCTACAGTTAAGGACTTTCTGTACTATTCAGCAACTTTCTGTGTATGATTTCTTACTCTTAAGTTATTTGAAATATGCCGATAGTGGACTGATACAAATTTATAGGTTATATGCATATGCGTGCTTCAAATCTTATGTTTTTGAAACAAACTAATTGCAAATTAATATGTTGTATTTATACTTCAAATTAAATGTTTTTTTGTGGATGTTCCTAACTTAATGCGTGTCTACATCAATCTGAAAGTACCAATTAAAGCAATTACGACCCTAAAGTCTCTGTTCAAGGCTTACAATTGTATCATGGAAAGGTCAATCACTTTTTATTCACTAAAAAACAACTGGTCCTTTAAATTACTATTTCATGTCTTCAAAACCTATCGATAGTCCATGTTGGATTGGTGGAAATTTGGCATTTCTTTCGATGGTAGTGTCTATTGTAAATACTAGTGACCTTCCTATCATGTACTTGTTTGCTTAAGGTAATTGTTTACATGGAGCTTTTAGACATTGTCAAGTCCTTATCTACATCATATATTGGTGTAGGAAGAGAAGGCTTCCAATTAGTGGGTCATTGCACATGGAAACAAGCTGCTACATACAATTGTTTAGATCACCTATCTTATATTCCCTGATTTATGCTGTTTAGGAAGAAGAATGCAACATGCAAGGAAAGAATCTGATCAGGAGAGTGAGAGTGAAGTTGGGAGTGTTCTCTCATCAGTCTCTCATCAGTTTATTCTTAGATATCGAGATTGTTTAGTTCTATTCAGCAAGTTTCTTTCCATATCTTCTACATCAAGGTATTTAAAATATGATGATAGTTGACCAACCCAGCTACGTTTTACATAGATACATCTCAGATACGTTTGTAATAGCGAGTTTGCTTGAGTAATCCTTTTTTAATTTCATTTTCTTCTTCTTTTTTCTGTTTTATGCATTTGATGTTATCAGGAATTCAGGATAATAGGTTTCTTGTTCCTTTCTATGTTTCTACAATTATGATGTGTAATACAATTTTTTTGTTTACTTTTTTTTGATACAATTTATGAACATTCTTTAAGCTGATTCATGAATGGTGATAGAAGTATGTTACTGTAGACTGGGAGAACTTTCCAGACAGGCATGCATACTTGATAGGTATAAGTATAACTGATGGGCCATCACAACATATGAATCTATGAGAGGAGAAAACATCTTATATAAGAATAACTTTGAGTCTGATTTGGAGTCGATTTTAAGTATTTAGTAGATATGCTTTAATAATTTTCTATTGTTTATTAATTAATGGGTTTTGTTACTGGAACAGTTGGTCTTTATTGTGTTTTATTCACGAAAATAACTTTGTTACTAGTTAAATTTTCCCTAATATGCATATAAACTCAAGAAGCCGACCCTATTTTCTATGTTATCTGCAGCTATGCTGACCTATTTTGTATTTTATCAATACAATTAAAAGAAGATTATTTCAAGAAGTTTCCCTTAAGTGGCATGTGATGCAGATGTGATGCAGATAGATGTGGTTCTTATATAATGGAAGTCGTTGTTAGGAATATGTATGCCCTAGATGCCATTATTGTATATTATAGTGGATGCTTGGACATATACATAGAGGACTTTCTTGCTCGACATGATAGTATGCTATCTGGTTGCACTTTATCTTAACATGTACACTTATTATAGTATACTGTCTTTCTAATACATGTTGATAAAGGCCTTAGGATGTAGGCTTAACTACCAGGACTATGATGCAGATCATACTAGTGGGACTTGTGTAGTCCGCAATCATATTTTTTAACAGTTCCTAATCGAGGAATATCGAGACAGGGCATCGATATTCCATAGTAGACTAGTGTGTATGTTTCTTGACCCTGTATGAGGGGATAGTTGATCCCACAACCATTGGTGTTTGACATCAAAGATTGTGCATATCTGCTCATTAGAAAATGGGTATACCGAACAGGACTCGCCGAGAACTCCTAGATGGTACCATACATATCGTCAGATAGCAGTTCTCTGGTGACACTTGTATATGTTAGTCTGTAGACCCGAGGTCATCATAGTGTCCTGTGTGGTTCCCACTGTGCTTTGATTTTCTCCCTACCATAGCTCAAAGGAGTCGTGCAAACAGGTGGATTTTGGGTACAATCCCGAGTCACATGGAGGCAGTGAGCGATAGGAGGGGTTTCGTCTCTCCCGGTATTGGAAGTTGATGTTGCGCTATGCTCGATTGGCTATAACAATAAGTCCCTGAGCAGTGTTGATGAGATTTACTGGTAAGTGTTATCGGTAGTTTTTCGAAAGCTTATAGGTCACACATTGGCATGACTTATCAAGTTAGTGGGGGTCTGACGATTTCACCCCAGACTCGATATGCGACATATCAGACGAAGAGACCGGAGTATACGGTAAGTGTTGCTTATAGGCTTTACGGGAGTTTGGATAAGTTTGCTTGTTGATGTTCTATTCGTTAAATACCTGAGTAGCCGTTACGTCCAGATAGTACCGCTGACGGCTTGTGGGTATCTGATGAGATCATTACCTACTGCTGGCGTATTGACGAGTCTTTAGAGTCTCATACAAATGTTTTTTAGCTCAAACGAAACGAAATAGAGCACATATGGAGATATGTGCAGGAGCTTGATTAAATACGAGTATGTGATACTGTATTCTAATCTAGCGATATTTGATATCGGTTAGGTTATATGTGATATAACCGGATTATTGGATCAAGTGTTGATTCAACGATTTAATTTATGTATATATATTTGATACCTTGTTTCGCTTTGTCATTGTCAGTCAACTATTGGCCGGTTATATATGATATGACCGGATTATTGAATCAAGTGTTGATTTAATATTTAATATTGAATATTAGTCGGTTATATATGATATGACCGGATAATTGAATCAATTGTTGATTTAATATTTAATATTGAATATTAGTCGGTTATATGCGATATAACCGGATAATTGAATCAAGTGTTGATTTGATGTTTTGATATATATATATATATATATATATGATATTAGTCGGTTATATATGATATAACCGGATTATTAAATCAAGTGTTGATTTAATAATTTAATATATATTTATATTTGATATGTTTATATATATTAACTAATAAATACTCACTAAAGATTTTATTCTCTTTATATATAATTATATATATATATGTGATATATATATATTTATATTATGCTTGATATTGTATCATGGTTGATGAGACATAGAACATGGGTGTATGAGAATCACATGGAGAATGAGATTATAATAAACATTTTTTGAATTAAAAGAATTGGAGAATGAGTCATTGTTTTGAGATGCTTGTAGAAGCTATGAGAAACCATGACTCATCTTCTATTCTTGGATTATTCAAGGATATTCATCTCTCTCATTCTTATCACATCTCATCATTTGAGACATGGTTCATTCCACCTCATAACTCATCCAAGTTCATCTCCTTCTCTTCTCTTCTCCTCTCTAGGGTTTTTCTTGAGTTGGAAAAAGAAAAGAAAATAATTTCTAGTGAGCAAATTTTCTACTTCATCAAGCTACACTAATCTAGCCCATTAGTTTAGGTTTGCTTCACCAATACTTTGATTAGTGAAGAGTGAGCTTGAGTTAGAGAGACTTCAAGGTGGATCATCTTCGGTCTCGAAAACATCAAGCAAGCTCATTTCTTTCATCAAGTGGAGTCACGGAAGAGTTCTAGGGACTATTACTTGGTGCTTTAGAAGTGAAGGACCGGTCTACAAAGGTTGTAAACCCTCTTCACTTAGTGTAGAACTTGTTTGCTTTACTTAAAATCCTAATTCTCTAGTTCAATTTTTGTTTAGTATAACTTAGCACTCTAGATTTTTTAAAATTGCATACTCGATGCTCCTTGAAACCTAGTAGAGGTGGTAAGACATACTTTCAGTCGTATCATGCATGCAGATTAAAGTAAATTTTAGACAATAAGGTGTTATCTCTTTGCTGTTTTTCTGATTTCTTTTTTGCAAGCCCTAAATACTTAAACCATTGTATAATGGAAGGCGTATTATGCAGATTGATGCAAATTTTAGACAATAAGCTATCTCTTTGCTGTTTTTCTGATTTCTTTTTTCCAAGCCGTAAATACCTAACCATATATCCAACTTTCCTAATCTGTCCACTATAAACCAGTCCAGAAGCAACTTCTTTTTTTGAGCCCTCAATCCTTCGGAAATCCTAAACATTCATATTATACCTGAAGGTTCCGATCAATGTCGATTCAGTAACCCCTTATCTTCCTCCCTCAAAATCCTTTCTCCAGATCTGATACAATCTGTCCGCATCTGAATAACCTACTTTTTGACCTTTATACCGTTATCCTTGATAAAAGAAAATATAGAACCTTTCTTCAAAGCATGAGCACCCTGGCGAGTTGTTATAGGAGATCTGGACTGGAATTTGCAAAGAAGATACAGGGCGTTAATGGTGGGTTATGTGATTATTTGACTTCCTTGATTAATTCATCTCATTACCCTTGCCATGTTTTTCCGGGTCATGTGTATATCATGCTATGAGATCGATAATATTGCTTGCTTTATTGTTATTTTGATCCTGGATCCTCTGCATGCTCATTTTGCATATAGATTTTAGATTGCAATGCGTCATCCTTATACATTTGTATTGCAGCTCCAGCTCTAGATTTTTCTCTTTGGGCATGTGTTTGTTATGTAGGCTAGATTATGTGCATCAAGTGGTTGTTTACGCACGCATTATATGATATCCTTATCGGTCTCCTACTTCATTTTGTGTCAATAACCTTAGGTCAAAGTGTAACTTTATGGTTCATGACTGCGTTTTACAGGAGCCTTAAACAATCATGTGGAGTTTTTTGATATTCAACGTTAGAAGGAATTTGACGACCTTATAGAACCACAGCTCTCCTTTTGATTTTATCCTCCTGATCTTGTGGATTTATCATGACTTCTCGTACGACCATCTCACTGATCCAATGGTGCCAATATTGAAGGTTTGGCGAGTTCAATTGATAAGCATTTTTTAGTCGCATAAATTATTGTCTCTATTCAATTTTGAGGGCCATTTCCTCTGAATCTCTGATTATCAAAATTGTTATTTTGTTATTACTTGCTAGTTGGTGCATGCATTAACTTACATCTGATACGAACACTTTTTCTTTTATGAACTGTCATGTTTTATGCTTATTTTATATGGTTTTTGTGCTTTTGATTGTTCTTTTGTTGCATCATTTTGCATAAAATGTATGTTTTGTGTAATGATTTGGCTGTTCTCATATTACAGGTAAACACTGAGAGGGCTATACGCCATGCAATACAAGAAAGGTTGCCCATTGTTGTTGTAATTAATAAGGTAACGCTTAATACTTCTTGAACTGTAATCATCTTTCATTATTTTTGTTTCATCCACTGCCTTCTGAACTTGGTCATGAGCCAACTTTTCTTTATATACTACTTTCTAGGTTGATAGGCTGATAACAGAACTTAAGCTGCCACCACAAGATGCATACTTTAAGTTGCGACATACTCTTGAATGCATCAACAATTTAATATCCTCTGCCTCCACTAGCGCTGGTGGCATCCAAACTGTTGATCCTGCAGCTGGAAACGTTTGTTTTGCCAGTGGAAGTGCAGGGTGGTCATTCACACTTCAGTCTTTTGCTAAACTATACGTAAAACTCCATGGTATCCCATTTGATTCTAATAAGTTTGCAGCACGTCTATGGGGAGACCTTTACTATCATCCTGACACTAGGACCTTCTGGAAGAAACCCCCAATGGGTGGGGGCGAGAGATCATTTGTACAGTTCATCCTTGAACCGTTGTACAAAATCTACAGCCAGGTGATTGGAGAGCATAAGAAGAGTGTCGAGGCGACTCTTTCAGAACTTGGTGTTACATTGAGCAATGCTGCCTACAAGTTGAATGTCAGGCCTCTACTCAGATTAGCTTGCAGCTCAGTCTTTGGTTCTGCAACTGGCTTCACTGACATGCTGGTTCAGCATATTCCCTCTGCCAAAGCCGCTGCGGTGAGGAAGATAGAGCACATATACACTGGGCCTCAGGATTCATATATTGCTGAGGCTATGAAGGACTGTAATCCTTCTGGGCCCCTGATGGTTAATGTCACAAAATTATATCCGAAACCAGATTGCAGTGTCTTTGATGCTTTCGGGCGAGTTTACAGTGGTACAATCCGAACTGGTCAGACCTTGCAAGTGCTGGGAGAAGGATATTCACCAGATGATGAAGAGGACAAGACAATTAAAGAAGTCACCAAGTTGTGGGTTTACCAAGCTCGCTACCGGATTCCCATTAGTCAAGCGCCTGCTGGTTCTTGGGTACTTATCGAGGGCGTTGATGCTTCGATTATGAAAACTGCAACATTGTGTCCCTTGGATTTGGATGAAGATGTTTATATCTTTAGGCCGCTTGAGTTCAATACACTTTCAGTTGTGAAGACTGCAACTGAGCCTTTGAATCCTAGTGAGTTACCCAAGATGGTTGAGGGTCTTCGTAAAATTAGCAAGAGCTATCCCCTAGCTATTACTAAGGTTGAGGAATCTGGAGAGCACACTATACTAGGAACGGGTGAGATATATCTGGACTCTATTATGAAGGATCTTAAAGAGCTTTACTCTGAAGTTGAGGTTAAGGTACGGCCTTACTTCCTTTATAAGTGCTGGTTGTTGGCCTTTTTTCTTTGACTTTTTGCTGCTAGCATCTCATTTCTTACTTTCTACGGGTATAGGTTAGCCTACCCCTGCTTGGGATAAAGGCTCAGTTGTTGTTTTGTTTTATGGGTTAGGTGGCAGATCCTGTAGTCACATTCTGCGAAACAGTGGTGGAGTCTTCCTCAATGAAATGTTTTGCTGAAACACCCAACAAGAAGAATAAGATAACTATGGTATGTTATGAAACACTACTCTGGCTCTTAATTTTTGTTAGTTAGATTGCAGAACTCACATGCTCTGTCTTGGGTTAATTTTTATCACATTCAGATTGCAGAGCCTCTTGAGAAGGGGTTGGCAGATGACATTGAGAATGGTGTTATAAGTATCGACTGGAGCCAGAAAAAGATTGGTGACTTCATGCAAAGTCGTTACGGATGGGATTTGCTTTCAGCTAGGTCCATATGGGCTTTTGGACCAGACAAACAGGTGAGCATTAGATATTATTTACTTACAGTATTTTTTTTTGTATTTACACAAAGAATTTGGTTGTTAGACAATTAGTTTATTTCGTGTGTGATACACTAAAGTGATCACTTGACTAATGTTCACCAAGCTTTAGTTGACATAAAATTTTAGTTCCTTAGAAATTGAACGCACAAGTAAATAATTTTTAAGATATATGCAAAAGGTTTGAAGTGAGTAATGTTGCAGATAATACTAAAGTTTATGATAGTACTAACAATTTGCGGAACAAAAATTTATCGAATGATAAGGGCGTTCTTTGGCAACTCAAGCAGGTTCTTGGACCTTGTGTACTTGAATATATAATTTTGGCGGATTTTTGAAAGGAATAAACCGACACATCAGAATTCGAGTCGAGTTATTTGCTGTTGGGTGAGTTTTTAAGCTTTAAAATTGATTGAAGCCATAAAAGAATAATGCTAATTCAAATATGACACTAAATTAAATTTAAATTCTTCAAGATTCAAACTCAATTCATACATTATGACTTTATTTAACTAAATTAATGCTTATGCACTGAATATTTCCAGTTCCAAATACTGTTTTTGTTACCCTAGATGTAAGTTTCATCACAACAGGAAAACAGTTTGTAAAATTATGAAAATATGATCTAGGCATCAATTTAGTATCTATTGAACTGAATAGGTTTGAAAGAGAATCATGATCTACTGATTCAGATTTAATCAAGTTTTCATACTTAATCTTCAGATGCACGTACATTTTGGTTTGGATTCGCAGAGAGAGGAAGGTTCGAGAACAACTTGGTCTAGATAAAAGGAAACTTCCTTTTAACGAAAACTAATAGTGAGTAATATTTCTTTTAAGGTCATGTGCTTAGGACTTGTATTAATTATGAGCTAGATGTAGAAGGTTCAATAGGCTATATAATTTGCAAGTTACCACAGATACCATGTAACAAGCCACCTTATGGGGATGGGGTGGGGAGAATGGGCGTTTATATCCCATTGCTAATCACCTGTAGTGGTTAACACTTCTCTTGAGCCTTTTAAGATCAGGTCTATAGCTGACAACACCTTACCGAAATTTGTCTTGTATCATAAGTAAAATGCAAATGTAATGTCAATTCTTTTACATATAGTTAGTTGATATATAACATGGTTGAATTTGTTTAGATTTGTAGCTAATCAACGTATTCCCAGTACTTTCCTGGAAGCCAAAGCTGCTGTTATAGTCACAAAATACTTGAGATGTTAGAGGATTAACTACTGGTCGAGTAGTTGTGGGTGTTGGTGAAGTAAAATTTTTATACGATCTGGTCAGGTATGTGCAGGTCCTATGTTGGCCAGTGAGTAGATTTGCATCCGGTTTAGAATAAGTAGTTGCATTCTACATGCTTTAAAGCAACGCGTGATTGGAATAGAGCATGGGTTAATGTTCAGGACAAGCTACATTAAATAGGTTCAAGACGAGTGAAGAAATGTAATGGGTCTAAGCACCAAACTATCCATTGCATTGTTGAAACTTGCGATAGGTGGAAGCACTATACGATGTATTGTGCGCATGCGCACACACAATGTAGTAAGTGGGGCTGTCAACGTTCTTGATGGTTAAAATGGTTAATTTGGAAATATATATAGGATATGAACTATTCTTGTAATAAAAATGTCATCCTTAATTTAGAAATAAGTAACCATTATACAACAGATATGGATTCAATAAATCTTGCAAATATTGAAAACCAATCAATCATGATCTTAAAATTTTTACTAGAAATTAGGATTTGAAAATCTTAGGCTGATGCTCTTGCATCTGCATGGACAAAAAATCATGAACTCTTGTGTGAACGTGCACCGACACAAATACACTCACATCAACTTACAAATTTCCTCTTTGGCAATTTTGATACACCAAAGATGATTACTGATATATAAATTATAAGCAAGCACAGCCATTTGGACTCCAAATTCTTTTTCAAGAATGCAACTTTTTTATATATATACTTCATAGCATTTACTATGTGGTTTCTAATCCGTGTTTGCCTCTTATAGGGATAAATAATTTCACATATATTGAAGATCTTTACATTGGGAGACTTCTTTTACCTTACCATATGTAATTTATGCAGGGTCCAAACATCTTATTAGATGATACTCTACCCAGTGAAGTAGACAAAAGCCTGCTGAATGCTGTGAAAGATTCCGTAGTGCAGGGGTAAGAACTCTTGTAATCAACTGTCTCTTGTTATATCTATCAGCTCCTTATCCTATCGATATCCAATTAAAATTTCCTTCTGCAGATTCCAGTGGGGAGCTCGTGAAGGACCTCTTTGTGATGAGCCTATTAGGAACGTAAAGTTCAAAATCTTGGATGCATCTATTGCGTCCGAGCCTCTGCATCGAGGTGGTGGTCAAATTATTCCCACTGCAAGACGTGTGGCCTACTCTGCTTTTCTAATGGCAACCCCTCGGCTTATGGAACCAGTTTACTATGTAGAGGTAATAAATGAAATTATGAGTTGATACCTAATTCTTTATCTTTGGTTAAGGGCCAATTCATTCTTCTATTTCTTTTATCTGGTGTTTATTTCATTTCAGATCCAAACACCAATTGATTGTGTTTCTGCAATTTACACTGTGTTGTCGCGGAGGCGTGGACATGTCACCGCTGACGTTCCTAAGCCTGGGACCCCTGCTTATATTGTTAAGGTTACAACTCTTTTTCCTTATACTGCTGTAACTTCTTGTTTGGTGCTCTGTTTTTTCTTCTTAACAAATTATTGTTGTTCCATTTAACTTTTTCAGGCATTTCTGCCTGTGATCGAATCATTCGGGTTCGAGACTGACTTGAGATACCATACCCAAGGGCAGGCCTTTTGTGTATCAGTGTTCGATCATTGGGCTATAGTCCCTGGTGACCCACTTGACAAGAGTATAGTCCTCCGGCCTTTGGAGCCAGCACCAATTCAACATCTAGCTCGTGAGTTCATGGTGAAAACGAGACGAAGAAAGGTGTGTTCACAAATTTTACTTGCCTTATAACCCTGGACTGAAATTTGCTGTGTACCAAAAGGGTAAACTTAATAAGAGTTACCCTCATACACTACTAGACTCCTTGGTATTACTCATCTCCACCAAAGTAAAATATTAACCTGGTCTAGTTATTTGGTCTTGATATGAACCAATCAAACATTATAATATTATCTGACCGAGCTCTATGTTGGCTATTGTTGGAACTCTATGCGGCTTTACCCAATGCTTCATGATTAATTATCTTCTTTATGGTATATATGAAGTTCTTTTTCTTCAAAAATAAACTGTAATTAGTGAGTAATATCTCTGATTTTTTATTCTTACAGGGTATGAGCGAGGATGTGAGCATCAATAAATTCTTTGATGAGGCCATGGTTGTCGAGCTTGCACAACAGGCTGCTGAACTGCACTTGCAGATGACTTGATATTACTCGATTAACTGGTGCCATGACTTAAGTGTTCCTAGGATAATCGCCTCAGAAATTGTCCAGACGCTATTTTCATGATGTACAATTTTAAGTGTCAAAGGCCCATGGTAACAAGATTCGAACAGAACCATAGCTGTGTAGTTGGAATATCTTTATCTTCACCCTCTATTATTAGATTGAGTGTGATGTCAATGCATGTACTACTTTTGTCTGATTATGGTTTTTTTCAGGTATTTTGAAATTCTTTTGTAGTTTAGCCTTAAGATAATTGGTGCAAATTTTCCTATGTTTCATGGCGGACGCAAGTGAGGAGAGCTGATTATGCGGCGCTGCTGAAGCATTTATAGTGAGAGCTGATTATGCGGCGCTGCTGAAGCATTTATAGTGAGAGCTGATTATGCGGCGCTGCTGAAGCATTTATAGTGAGGAGAGCTGATTATGCGGCGCTACTGAAGCATTTATAAAAATTTGCGTTCTTCATCTGTGACGCAGACTTTCAGATAGAATGATTTTTTCTTGGACAGTGTCTATTTATGGATGATTATAATATCTTAGAACTGGAATTATCTTGTTACTTTCAATCACATCTGCTTTATCTTTACGTGCATGCATTTGGAATATGTTTTATCTCACTCCTGACTGCATGTATCTTAGCTTCTTAGGCTTTGAACATAATATCATATGCGACATGTATATCATGTTCCTCTTTTATGTTCTTGTAGACCTTAAATACTCTGAGAATGTAGGGGATGCCCTTCTTTTGCCCCCTCTTGTCATAATTTTTATACTATGAATTTGGCCTATTTCTTGAGGAGGAGGGTTGTCCAGCCGGTTTTAAACTTTTGACAGATCTTTACTGATGCTTTGCTTTAGCCATCCCATTTAGATGGGAATCGGTCTAGTGAAAGATGATGATGAAGCAACATGATTAAATTGTGTGGTTTGTGATTACTATCTAATACCATCTCGCTAGCTAGCTATTTATATTTATAATAATCTAGTATAAGGGTAGGAGCTACTAAGACAAAAGGCACATTTTTGGTTATTTGCCCTTGACAATTTATTTTGTGTCTCATGTGCAAATGAAGTATCTAGCTTCTCCAGTAAATTTGAGCGCATTATGGTTCTTCTCTTATTGGATTTGCAGATGGCTTCCCATTATAAATTTAACTATGGAAATGGCAAAACGTTCTGCATATCTTTCTTACACTTCTTATTTAGGTATTGATAAAAGTTAGATTGGACAATGTAGAATTACGGCTAAAATACCTTTAACTATCAAGATATTTAAATAATATCTTTTAAGAGTTTTTAATTAAACTAGATTACCTTACACTATTTTTGTAAGTATCTTTATTGCAGTAAAATTCTTTTAATATTAGCAGTCAAGGCGTTTTATTGTAATTAAAATATTTTATGAAATTTTAGTGAACAAAAATGATAGTTAATGGTATTTTATTGGAATTTACCCAAATATTAATGACTTATCATATATTTCTATGATATATGTTGGTTACACGGTTATCTGCTAGTTTTATTTAAATTGATGTCACTTGCAATTGGAAATTTGGAGATTCAAGCATACAACAGAAAGGAGTAAATGCTCTACTTGTTCATTTGGTGCACTTTGAAAACATGCAATTTGCATTTTTAAGCATCCTCCGAGCACACATACTGATTTAATTCAAAAAAAGATTTTCCTGCCAGTTGGAAATATGAAGTTCAAGCATATACAAGTCACAACCTTCAGAGAGGAGAGATTATTCTACTTGTTATTCTACTTGTCATTTGGTTCACTTTGAAAATTAAACAGGTAATTTTCTTTTTATCTTCAAGCATCCTACTTGTTCACTTGGTTCCCTTTGAGAATTTAATATGCAATTGGAAATATGCGATTGAAGCATCCATTGTGTAAACATTTTGATAAATGTAAATGCTCCGTTTTCTTCTCACATGTACGGTGCGGAGAAACTGTATACATAATTTGTGTAAAAGGCAATCCATAATAAACTTATATATATTTCAATACAGTCACTACTGCAGGGTAAAGATTTCGAAACGGTTAAAACCGTTACCAAAATCCCATTTCGAAACGGTTAAAACCGTTACTCAACCGTTTCAAAAAACCCCGCCACCATAAGCTTGGAAACGGACTAAACCGTTACCATAGAAAGTTTTGGTAACGGTGAAAATCGTTACCATTTAGGCGGCGCTACCAAAACAGGTTTAGATAACTAAAACCTATATGCATGGGGCCCACATATATTGTAATATATATGGAACAATTAAATCCGTTACTACAGATTCCATATGGTAACGAATTAGACCATTACGATATCATATACCGTTACGAAAGACTACCTACATATCTTTCAGATATCAGTAGCAGGTAACTGCTACCGAATCCTATGGAAACAGTTATAACCGTTACCACATATGTTTTGGTAACGGTTACAACCGTTACCAAATTTATTATCTATTTTTTTAAAATCAGAAATCTCCGTGTCCCACGCGCGTTGCTTTCATTTACCATCATCAATAGATAATAATAAGATCAAATCGCACGCAATTATAATAATGAAGAAGTAATATGATTCGAATCGCACACAATTACAAACAAAATATATATACAACCAAGCCTTAAGCAATAAATTCAACAAAACAAAATGTTTGTATCAATAAATCTATGGTCGTTGAGATGATCTACCTATATCGTCCCGTGATCTGAACATACTCCCTGTCTCGTCTCGGACGGTCTGCCGAATGTCCTCATGCGTATGCCTCGACCTGCGCCGTAAACGTCTATAGCTCCTGCTGCGTCTGCTGATGATCCTGCCACCGCCGATCCATCGGCTCATGGAGTTGACAAATCTCCTCCCGCGACGCAGCTACTACATTTGCCCGCTTCTGGGTCACGGCACACTCGTTGATGGACGGACGCCTAACAAAGTGTTGGTGTGTCCCGGGACCAATCCCGCGCTCATACCCACCGTGATGCCCTTCGGATAGCGAATGTGAGATGGGGATAATGGCGGTAATCGGGTCGTCAGGGTCAAGTCCTAAAGTGTCCGTTTTCTTTTGGAACTGGGTCTGTAAAGAATATATATATATATATATATATATATATATATATATATATATAATCGACTTGATTATATAAAACTTACCATGTACTCGCACGTGCCTTTGTGTAATGCGGACCATCCTTGGCGGCAGTGTAGTTAGCGAGGTCTTTCTGTTTCTGCGATAAAATTATAATTTATTTTAATAAGTAATTTATGACAAAGAAAACATATATTCTTAAATATCAAAGTACTCACGAGCTGGTGCTGAGCGCTAGACTGCGAGCGCTTCCCTTAGATCGGGACAACGTGGTTTCTGACGCCGTTGTTCCAGTTCTGTTTGTTGTGAACCGACGCCTACTTGCAAATATAAAGAAGTTATATTATATTTTTCATAATATAATTTCATGTTATATTGTTATAATCTTAAAAATTAAATTTAAACCTTAACATCCTCGCGCTCGTAATACTAGACCAGCAGCGGCCAATCCTCTCTCGGGACATCCGGCGCTATGATATCTATCATCGCCCTCCGCTCCTCCTCAGCCGCCGTGACCCATGAATGTAATGATCCTTTTTTACTTCACTGCGGTGTCTCCTTTTGATATCCCGACACACGGGTATGACCCAGGTAAGGACGCGATGTGCATCGAACGACACATGCACTCCATTCTCGCCGGTGACGCCAATGAATCTGTAATGTCTCTGGGTCTGAAATTACAAAATTATATATATATATATATATATATATATATATATATAACAATGAAATTTAAATGTATAAAAGGATATGCGATACAGCGGCCGACGCAAAAAACTGCCCAACACTGTCGGTCTGGCGCTGGTCCCACCTAATATGGAGCGGGTACTTATAGTAAGTGCGTATCTCTGCTCCCATGTAATCCCCCACTTGGTCGTGTAATCACCAACAAGTACACCTTTCTTGTTCCACCGTAGCGTCCATGGATCAGCACCTGAGGCTGGCCTGGAGCAGGAGTGCCCAGTAGGACCCCTCCTCCTAACACTGTTGGAACCTATAAAAAGATAGATATACGGCAGAATATTATAATATTCAGAGTATATATATACTATTTGACAAATTTAAATTACAATCGTTATTTAAAAGTTTTAAGCAATAATGATTATACCTACCGTCCCTGGAACTGGTGCCAGACTGAGGTTGCAATTTGTAGCCGGAAACCCTGTATCCGTTATAAAACGTAGCTGCAATCATTGGACCGCTTAAAAGGCCGTGAACCTTTTTATAAATCTTCTCTCCATGATTCAATTGTCCATCGACTTCTTGTCTGTACCAAGCGGCGAAAGTGCGCCTATGTTCTTCTTCGATTCTATCGGCCGACCATCTAGGATTCTATCGCTCGAGTTCAGTTATGTGTGCACTATTTGTTTATTTACATAATTTAGATTAGTTATATTAAATTTAATTTTGAACATTTAAATGGATGAAATTATTACTTACGTTACATATTTAGCAAAACATTCGTTGTTTACCAAGATGTATGCATGTACACGACCCTTGAGATTGTAAGACATATTTTTAGCTTTTCTGCTCCAATTGGACCGTCAGGTACACGCGGCTGTTTATTCAGTTTCATCCTAATATCGTCGTTTAGGAAACGAGCAAAGAAATACGTGACTTCTTCCAAGAGATAACTTTCCGCAATCGAACTTTCAGGACGATACTTGTTGCGGATATAGCTTTTTAAAGTTAATAAGTATTTGTTGAAATATTATAGATATTTATTTACCATGATATTGTTTTGCAATTTAAATGATGAATAATAAACATTTTCATAGCTCTCGATGGGATATATCCAACGGTAATACACTGGACCACCAATCTTGATCTCGGTTGCCAGATGGACGGACAAATGAACAACAATGTCGAAAAAGGAAGGTGGGAAGATAGTTTCGAGCTTGCAGAGGATCAAAAGAATATCTTTTTTGAGCTGCACTATCTCACCGACGTCTATATTTTTGGAACACAATTGGTGAAAATAAATGTAAAAGTCGTTAAGCACAAGACCAACTTCTGCTTTTACTGATGCTCTGAGCCGTAAAGGAAGAAAATGTTGCATCAGTATATGGTAATCGTGGCTTTTAAGTCCTACAATTTTTCCGTTCTCTACCTGTTTGACAATTTTTGATGAGAAACCGTTGGGGACTTTCTGTTGGATATGTATGCCCTAGAGGCCATTATTGTATATGTATACATGTGGATGCTTGGACATATATATGTACATGACAGTCTTGCTCGATATGATAGTATGTTATCTGGTTTGACTTTATCTTAACATGTGTATGTTTTACTTGCTATTACATATCTTTTATACATGTTGATAAAGCCCGTAGGATCATTGCTAGACTACCTGCGTTATGATGACGATCATACTTGTGGGAGCTGGGTAGTCGGTACACACATCCTTAAATGGTCCATAGTCGTGGGAGTATCGAGACTGAGCATCGATATTCCGGAGAAGACTAGTGTATACGTTTCTAGACCCCGACGAGGGGCGATGGTTTGGTCCCGCAACCATTGGTCTTTAGACCTAAGATCGTATACAGGTGATCACTGGGGGTGAGTACACCGGACGGACTCACTGAGAACTTCCAGATGGTATTATATCTCTCGTCAGGAGGAAGTTCTCAGGTGACATGAGTACAGATTAGTCTTTAGACCTGAGATCGGCATTTGTCTCGTGTGAGTTCCCACTGTGCTTTGATCACTACCTTACCACAGCTCTACTGAGTCGTGCAAACAGGTTTTGGTTGGGTACAGTCCCGAGCCACATGGAGGCAGTGAGCGATTGTCGGGGATTCGTATCTCCTGGTATTGGGAATCGATATCGCACTGTGTTTGATTGGTCAGGACCATAAGACCTTGGCCAAGGAAGTTGGGATTTACTGATAGTCTGATCAGTAGTTTCCCGAATTGGTCCTAAGCCACATCAGCATGATTTATCGGGTTATTAGGGTCTGATGTTTACCACCCCCTAGACCCGGTATGTGATACTCTCAGACGAAAAGACCGGACTATATGGAGATTGTCACTGATAGGCTCAGTAGGGATCCGGATGAGTTTGCTCGTCGGCCTTCCTTTTCGACAGGTACCCGGGTAGCCGTTTCGTACAGCTAGTGCCACTGACGTGCTTGTGGTTATGGATTTATCCAGTAACTCACTGCCGGCGTACTGTCGAGTCTTTAGAGTCCTACACAGAGGGTTTCCCTGGTTCAGGTGAAATTATATAGTAGCCGTATTGGATACGTGCAGGGTCTCGATCGATTGATGTACTTTGTACTCGGACTTTCGATCGGACAGTTGGCAATACTAGCCGGCTCGGGTTTGAGCCGGATTATTAAATCAGGTATTGATTTAATAGTTTACATATATGTATTTCGATATGTATATTCTAGTATTACGTTCTTCGTGTTATTCTATCTCTTTAGGCATTCGTGTTTTTATCCGAATGCAGGTATGTATATACAGCAGACTGTAATCCGTATTTTATTACAGATTACCTTCTAGAAGGTGGACACCTCATCATGGGCTTTTCCATTTATTGATAAATGGAAATGAGGTGGAAATTAAGGAGAGGGAGGCATGGTGAGTGGCATGGCTTCAATAGTTCACAAATGAATTCTTTATTCATTTGTGGTTACTATTGAAGCATGGCTACACTTGTTTATTCATGAGAATTCATACACAAAACCTTTGTGTTGTTTTTCTCTCTCATGCATGTTTCATTATTTTCTCGAGCTTCCATTTTTCTTCAGCTCCTCCCTCATCTTGAGTTTCCTCCACCTTCATCATCTTTCTCTTCACTACCCTTCTCATGAGTTGAGAAACAAGTGAAGAGGCAAGAAAAAGATAGCAAACACTTAGATTTTCATACTACATCCTAGATTACTTGGTTTAGCAACCCAAATTCTCTAGTTGCTCCACTTGATATATTATGAGGAGCTAGAGCCATGGATCATATCTCTCGGGTGGATCATCTACGACAAAGGAGGACCGGAGAGCAAAATCGATTGCGGAGAACCAAAGGAGCCAACAAAGAAGATCAAGCATGTTCAAGGTGGCCACTTGGAGCTAAAGATGAGGAAAGAAGACCGAAGGACTTGGTTCGTTTGGTGAGATTTCTTCATCATAGTAGATAGCTCTCTTTATTTAACTAGTTAGGTTTATGGTAAGATCCGGGTTAAAAGTTATTCTAGTGCCATGTTCTAATCGTTAGAAAAATTTTTGTTCCGCATTTGGTCACGGTAGTTGGCCGGGGCACTAGCGTAACCTTTCATGGTATCAGAGCCAGCCCATAAACCCTACACTAGCAAGTTTAAACAATGTTAAAACAACAAAACTAAAACAACTTCGAAACATTGAAACCAAACTTCAAGTTTCTGTCGATTTTTCAGAGGCTTCAAATTTTTTTTAAGCAAGTGCACAGTGATCTTTTGACTGTGATATGAACCCTGAACAAAAACGAATCAATTCCACCAAGTTTTGGCCGGCCACAACCTTCAAAAATGCGGCCTCACCGATTTTATTGTGGTGGATTGCCTCGTGTTTTGGTCTGTGTTCTTATCTCGTGGAGTTTGGGTTTCATGTGTTGTTAGTTTTTGCCCAAGTTTGATTTTCTGTTGTTTTTCAGTTTGGGGAAATTTGGAGTGTTTCGAAGTCGTTATATTTTTAACAACTGTTTAATTGTTATCAGTACTTAGATTAGCATCTGCGACCATGAATGTCATTTGATCGGTAAACCCGTCTATCTGCAATATGTCCTTTTAGACGAGTTTGTGAACATGACATTCACGTTGATGTTCTGTGATTGTGCTGATATCATGGTTGGATTGTTATGGTGGATAGCCGGTGGTGCAATGATTTAGTACAGTTTGTATTCATTTATAGATTTGTTATTGCGGGACGAGCGTCCGACATGTGGACTGCCGTCTTTGCCGGGTTGTATATTACTTATTTGGGGCACGACCGGATTGAGGTCGATGTCACCATTTGTACATATTATTTTTATTTTCTGTACTAGGATTACCCCACGGTGGAGTGCACGAATAGCCGAGTTCTAGAAGGCAACAAGCCCGTATCTCATGGCGTTGAGACAGAGGGGGCTTCATTCTAGAATTGGCGGGCTATTCGCCGCACTCGTAGGAGGTATAGGATGACCCACAGAGGGTCCCCTAAGTTACCGGATTCCGTGAAGTGCTGGGTGGCCCATTCACTTTGTTAAAGGGGGTTGCCTCACTTCTGGGATTGGCGGGTAACTTGCCGCGCTCGTAAGGGTCCAGGTTTTCATTGCACAGGCTATCCACACGACCGGGAACGTCGGGTTTTATTTGCGGCTCAAATGAAACCCGAGGCTCCAAGATCATTGTCATGACCCGAAAATTTAGTTCGTGACCGGCACTTAAATCACGCAACGTCTAAAGGCGTAACGTAATTCAAGTAAGCCGAAGCCCAGAAATCTAAACCATTTTAAGAAAATAAAAGAGGTGAAGTTTTAAAATAAAGGTATGATGAAATCGAATATTATCTTAAATGCATAGATAATGGAACATGAAAAATGCAAGTGGATTTTACTAATTGAAAAACATGTTTCGTCTTTTAAAAATTTGGGAAGCACCTCCCTTGTATATTTTGATCCAAAACTACATATACATGATACTATATAAGGCATCCGCAAGCGGGAACTAGCTCTTCGCCAATCGGCGGAATCACAACCACGCAATTCATAATATATGTATACGACGCCCAACGGCGAAGATCAACATAAAGGATAAAGAATAAAGCAAGACATCAACCCACCAAGCGAACATATAACCCATCGCTCTAAGTCTCCCAACCACAAGTCTCTCTAAGTATTACTACTTATATAAATACTAGTTTTTGATTGATGGAGTTGACTAGATACAACAGGAATAATAAATACAAGAGTGGTACGATCCAATATGTCCCACCTACCAAAGCAAATCACCTGAAAGCAAAGCTGTGTGCCAACGATACCGCTACTGATCCATGCGGTCAAACCTGCAAGAACTGTGGCACAACGGGGGTGAGTTGCCAACTCGTGAGTAGAAAATATCAGCAGGTAGAAATCGAATAAAACAACGATTCTTAGGTCAACTATATCATGAAGGTAATACTATGATATCTAGGGTGACCGTGTCTGCATATATACCAACAATATAATCAATGCATGTATGCACGTGGATATCATCTACGTGTCCATCAATGACACAATAACATCATGGAACCTGAGTGTCCAACATCGCCACTCGAAACATCATGAAAGCATATGCATGTAAATATAAGGATATCAACCAACGTGTGTCCATTAACTACACATCAAAATCATGGAACCTGAGTGTCCAACACCGACATTCGAAGCATCATGAAACCCGTGTCCAGCATCAACACGTAAATCCTTATATCTCAGGTGCCGCATCCTCAGATCGGCCCTCATATCTATCTCATCTCAGGTGCCGTATACTCTGATCGGCCCTCCGTCTCATGACTCCGGCCGGTATCCTCCGGAAAACCGCCGAGTCCGAATACTATCACCGGTAGGTAGTTGATTCGTATGTCAAAAATATTTCTAAACCGCAATCAAGAACGGCGTTGCTTGGTAGCTAGCCGGTGAGTACGGGTCGGTCCACAGGGATTTTGTGTTTTCCTAATTTCTCTAACGAGTTAATTCCGATGTGTGTCGGATTGATTATTTCTAAAACCTAAGTTGATTTATACTAAGATTATCTAGATCTAAGTCTTGCTAGGGTTAGGTCTAGGGTAAGTTGGGAGATTGAAGGTTTCCTCACCGTTTTCAATGCCCTATTTTAGATCTATTAGGTGTTATGGTAATTATCAATAAAAGGGATTAGTACCATCGGGAAGAAACGATGTTTCTTCCTCTAGGTTCTTGTTCTTCCTTTATCGATCCTTACCCTAACCTCCATGGAAAACATACACAACCGGTCCTTTATACTACGGTATCACCATTACCTCGAGGGGTAAGGTGTCGCAGGGAGCGGTGTGTGCGTGTATGCATGGAGTTCTAATTATTATGTGTGATGGGACAAGAAAGGGGTGAGAGATTTCATCTCTCAAACCTTTCCCTAAAGCTAACCTTAACAAGCGAGGAGACTACTCGCTCATTAGGGAATTTAAGAACATTCTAAATTAAAAGAAAACTAAGGCAATGAAAATAAAAGAACTTACTAATTTTTATTGATGGCTCTCTCCAAACATCAACATAGTACAGATCTGAATTTATGAAATGAAAAGAGGCATGGCCTCATACAAGATTTGGAGTTCCTATTTATAGAGGATAGGAACCCTAGGGTTACAATTGACTCGCATATCTGCTTTTACAAAAATATCCCCTAAGAAAAAGACCCAGTCAAAGCCCGCGCACCGCCACGAAATTTCTCGCCGACACGGGCATAACCCGGCCGCGGTTCCGCGGCCAATAGCATGCTTTGGCCGCGGTTCCGCGGCCAAAGTAGGGGCTTGATGCTTCTATTTTTCTGGGGTTTGTCTTCTTGCAGTTGTCCTCTATTTTCTTCAGTTCTTTCTTCAAAATGACTTCTGGTTTTCTTCCAGATCTTTCCAGTGAACATTGTAGTGGACTTTTACCATTTCTTCATGTCGCTGCCTTTATGCTTCTGTGAACTGTTATTCATTGTTCTTCATTGTCCCTCAAAATTTAGACACGATCAAGATTTCACCATTTATCATTCGTAGTCTCACTTTGTATCATCTTTTTCATCAACTTCACCGTTTTTATTCCGAGAACCTGTAACCTACACTAAGTAGCAGACATGCGTCAAAAGCACCTATTTATTTGTAAAATGACTAGGAATGGGGAATATAATAATGCAATATTATGATATGAACAAATACCCCAAACTTATCTTTTGCTCGTCCTCGAGCAAACCTAGTTTTATTCTTGATAAAAACCTAACCTCACTTTCGCAGGGAAACACGATTGCACTGATCTCGTGCAACAAGCCGTTAAACCTCTAGGTGTCCCTAGTAGGAGGAGTGTTGTCTCCTGAGGGTTTTCAGCGGATACTACCCACAAAATCCTATCAATTTGGCCCATTAACTTTTATTCTCCAATTAGGTTTTCTAACAAGGAATTCTATTATCTTCGACTCATAAATCATCCACCCGTATTCTTCACGCTTCCTTATCATTTAACTTAAGATTATATATGTTCTGTGACCTACTTAGCTTTGGCATCTCTTAAGTTTTCCTTCTAGGGTTCCATCTCAACTTAGGAATTTTTATCAACTCTATTAAAGATATAAGTCCTATTCTTCATTCCTATCTCTTATTTAAACCCCAATCACATACCCCTACGTGTGTGTATATATCATCCCTACACTTGGAAATTCAAATCAAGCAATCGCACTCTTGTCCGTTGTCCAAAGCACTTCTTAATTGGTGAATTTTTAGATGAATTTCGCTCACACATCCTTCATGCGATCGTTAATACTTCTTGAGGTACCAACAACCGATTACAAGATGTGTTTGCACATTATAGCGTAATTCCTAGTCTTGCAACACCTAAGGCTTTAGCAGTGACTCCCAAACCAGTTGGTCTAAGGCACCGGGTGATGAAGCACCCTCGCTAAATATTTTTCTATTTTTTTAGCCTTAAGTAATAAAAAAAACCAGTGTTCATTTTTTTATTATCTCTTTATTCACACTTTTATTTTTATTTTATTTTCTTCGTACTAAGGACTTTAAACAAGAGCATTCAAGGTCTCTTCTACTATTCCAAGTTTCAAGGTGCGTGTTTGTGCAATTTCTAGGGTATATATTTTCATAATTTAGACTTAAGCTAGGAATTAATTTTCAAACTTATACTTTAATAAAGATATCAATACTTTTCCCTTGTTTTAACTTAGCCCAAGAAGTCAACTCGAAATTTGCCTATTTCTAAATAAACTACAAATACATATACTTTCTACCGTTAAACTTTAAGAAAGGTTATTTTTAGGGTTTTTAATTTACTAAGTCTAGATCTAGTTGTTCCTACCTAGTTAATCTATTTGTCAAACTCAAGTCAATTATGGCCAAAATTGAATACTTCCATTTTTATAATTTTTCAAATTTTTCAATTTTTATGGGTTTTAAAATAAGTATGCAAATGCAAAAATATACACATGAATGCGAAGGAAGAAAACTTACCGAGCACACCCCCAAACTTAAACTTGACAGTGTCCTCACTGTCATGCTACACCAAGAGGGTTGAGAATGTCGGCACTCCCCTGTTTATTTATTTACAATTTTTTTTATTGTTAAAAGAAAAACAAAATATATATACAAAAAGGTCCCCCCCAAACTTCATTGAAACAATGTTAAACGTCATTGCCAAACTTTGCAAAGACCAAACGTCAACACCAACCAGTCGAAAAATTTATCTGTAAAGAGTATCGGTTGGTGGAAGAACATGTTGTACCGATCCAAAAAGAATTGGGGAAGATAGAAGTGGTGGTATGGAAAGTATGGAAGTGAATAGATAGGAGATGGTGATGAATCAAAACGAGAATGTGAATGATCAGCAATCAGTGGAATATTGGCATTCTCGTAGCTTATTAAAAGAAAAGGGGGTGGTTCAACTTCTAAAGGAGGAGGTTGACTATCCACACTATCCCCAAGATATTTCTGTGGATCCATTATCGACTTGGCATCATCCATCATATGCATATGATATTCAATTATGAGGGAACTAATCTCCTCGATGTCCGCCGTAGTCCAGTCGAAAGCTTGCCGCTTATCTTGTAAGACCATTAAAAAGGCTTTCTCTTGCTCGAGGGCTAGAGAGACCGATATGATAACGGGAAAGGTCTCATTCTCACCTAGGTAAGCATATTTAAGGTGAGACGGCAAGGGCTTTAGTTCGAGTTTCGGAGGCGAAACAATCATAGGCAAAATTAGGACATCTACCTCGAACTCAAAGGACTCCAACACAGGTTCGAAATCACTGCAAACAACCGATTCGGATGGTTCAACTAACTCATCCAAAAATTCAAAAGCCTCATATTCGGGCGGTGAGTCGTCAAAATCATCCGAAAAAGTGAAACATTCATAATCAATATCGGTTGTGTCAACTATGGTAGATTCAAGGAGGGACGCACTAGTGGCGTCAAAACTGTTTCCATCAAACAGAAATCTTTCAAGCTCGCAGTCCTCCTGCGTGATTTCGTGAATAGAGCAAACTTCTCATGTACTAGTTTTAGGCACGGGGGGCAGACTTCCTAACTTGTAAATATTGAACTCACTAGACGTCTTCCCGAAGGATAGAGTCATGGAGCCATTGCGACAATTTATTACGGCATTGGAAGTGGCCAAAAATGGTCGACCGAGGATCACCGGAATTTGGTTCCGTGGGTTAGCAACAGGTTGTGTGTCCATAACAATAAAATCAACGGGGAATATAAAGTCCCCAACTTTGATCAACACATCCTCTTGCTCACCCCTAGGATGGGTGATTGATCGATCAACCATTTGGAGAGTACAATGAGTGGGTTTCAACTCTCCAACCCCTAATTGCTCGTACACGGAGTAGGGAAGCAGGTTAACACTAGACCCAAGATCTAAAAGTGCTCGATTGATTTTCTTATCCCCAATTGTTATTGAAATCGTAGGACAGCCGGGGTTCTTTCGTTTTTGGGGTAAGGGTTGAGGTTGGTTAATAGCATTGCTCACTGCACTAGCCACTAGCACTTTCTTGGGTATTTGAGACTTTCTCTTTGAGGTGCATAAGCCCTTTAAGATTTTCGCGTATGAAGGGACTTGTTGGATTGCATCCAAGAGAGGTATATTTATGCTAACCTGTTTAAATAACTCCACAATCTTCTCCATTTGTGGAGTTGGTTTATTGGGACTCAACCTGTTTGGAAATGGAGCATTTTGAAAATCTGTTGAGTCCAATGTCTGTGGAGTAAAATGTGGAGTTGGAACGGATCCCAGTGTGGGTGTGTTCGTGAAGTGAGAAATGGGTCCGTTCGGATTAGAAGAAGAAGAGCCTTTTGAAGAATGAAGAATAGGCTCTAGCGGAGGAGATGAGGGTGAAGAAGAAGAGGATGGAGAAGAAGAAGAAGAACCACCGGCGGGGGTATCATCACTAGTACCCACATTATTTTGCAACACTTTTCCAGATCTCAACGTAGTCACCGCATTTACATTATGATTTTGATATTCATATGCGATGCATTGTGTGTGTGACCGGGATTTGGCAATGGTTGAGATGGAAGCTTTCCCTTTTCTCTCTCGCTCAACGCAGCAGTTAGTTGTGCAATTTGTGCCTCAATAGATTTTATGCTTTGATCGTATGAAGCATTGTTGTGCACCAAAGACTAGATGGAATTTTCCAACCTTGCTGCGGATTCTGTAGATTGTTTGAGAAACGCATCTAGAATTTTTTCTAGCGAGATAACCTTATCATCATTTGGTTGAACAAAATTGTTCGTTTGATTTGGATAAGGTTGTGGTTGGAAAGGTTGCTGGTATTGAGTTTGTTGGTGGGGTGCTTGTTGTTGTGGAGGAGGAGGCCTTTGAAAGTTGTTGTTTCCTTGGAATTGTTGATTTTGATTCCAAGCAAAATTTGGGTGACTCCTCCAACCCGGATTATAAGTCGAAGAGTAAGGATCATTTCTTTGTCGTTGCTGAAAGGCATCATTGACTTGATCTTGTCCTTGAACAGGTGGATTGTAAGGACACTCTTCGGTAAGGTGTGATGGATCCGAACAACAAGCACAAACAGTTCGTGGGAGTAAAGCAGGGGCAGGAGAAGACGATGAGATTTTGGTCTCAATGGCTTCTAGCTTTTTCGTAAGTGCGGCCATCTCGGTCTTCATAGCAATCGACATATCTAATTGATGTATGCCTGCCGTAGATTGACCAATAGAAGTTCGTCAATCTTTCAGCCAGGCCAGTGTCGGTACTTTGAGGGAGGTCCCCCGTGCTTTCGCACGAACCTAATTAATGTAAACCTCGTTTTCCCAGAGGCGTAACCTCGTTAACACCTTTCTAGACACCTACTTGATCGGCTAATTGTAATGTATAAAACTCTCCCAGGAGTAACTCTTACTCGCAGCGGGTATCGGGATCCAACTATCTCATAGAAGGTATGCAATCTCATTGAAAATTTCAATACTTGAAATTCCCGATAATATTTTGCCCCTAACCTCCTATGACCTTGACAAAGGCCAACAAACCATAGGATGCTAGTCAAGTTCAACCCGTCATTTCCTGATTGAATTAAACCCACCGGCACGGCCCTTGACAAAGGCCAACAAGGTCGCACGACTACCCTAACCCAATCTGCATCATATGCATAAGCAGATAAGCACCAATTAGCTACCGCACACTGCGCCTTGACAAAGGCCAACAAACGCAACACGAATACTAACTACTACTTATCTGAAATGACGGAGGGCTACGACTGGTTTTTCTGAAAACCTATTGCGTAATGAACTTGATATCGTTGTAGAATCAAATGATTTTGAAATGGAGTGTTTTTTAGGCTTTTCTAGTTTTGCTAAAGGAGTCACTCCCGGTGAAGGGATCGTCGGTCCTTTCCTCGTCGAATGAGGTGCGGGATATATCATATATATCACTGTGCAAAGCAAAAACACTTAAAAGCTATCAAAAGACAAACCGAGTGTGTAGCATCTGCCAGTTATTGCTAAAGGAGTCACTCCCGGTGAAGGGATCTCGGTCCTTTCCTCATCGAATAAGGTGCAGGATATATCATATATACCGCTGTGCAAAGCAAGAACTGTAGCTACCTGTTTTATTTTGAAATTCGATTCTACAACATCTTAGGTTTCTTTTATTTCATTAATCACATTAATGAAGTCCCATCATTTAAAGTACCTAAACATCACAGATAAATACGACGTACACTTATGCCATCCGCATTCGCCTCGATGTCCCCTCGTGCACCGTTAGGTTAGGTAACTAACGGCAGAGCGGGGCAGGGCTAGCACGGGTGTAAAACATAAGTAACGGCTATATAATATATCATATATACTATATACTGTATCTATCACAGAACATCACATGATCACATCACAGATATCGCAGCAGAAGAAACATATGAAATATTGGATATACTAGGACGTCCGTGTTTTCAATACGAGCCAGTATAAAACACGGATTCCACGGTCGTGATGAATAGCCAAACCCACACCCCTAGACCCCTACGAGAGCGGCAAGCAACCCTACCAATTCTAGAGTTAGGAGACCCGGACTCGACTCCTCGAGTTGGTCTCCCACTGGACTCCAGAACCCGGTTACTTGTGCTCCCCTCCTTGGGTCTATCCTAGTACAGAAAAGTAAATAATATACAAACGGTGACAACTTCCGCAACCTGGAAGCGCCCCAATAAAAGAATATTACATACAAGTTTTTACATGAATGAAAATGAAAAACACTCATCTCACATAAAAACCCCCGGCTATTCTAACACGACGATCCAATATAACATATCCAGCAACACATAACATCACATGTCATCAACGTAAGTAAATATGCGCATCCCAATTGTCGTTGACATATAGCAACGAAACCGGCGATATCACATATTACACTTACGGTCACAGAAAAGAAAGTGTAAAACTACAACAGTTGGAATCCGCAATCTACATAGACATCGCATGCCTAATCAAATGAAATACTTAGACATCGCATGCCTAACAATTATAAACCCCGCATTTTAGTCTCAAAATCGAAAACTCTTTTCAATATCAAGTCGGGCAATTCAACAAGATTCCCGACATCCTGATCGAATGCTCGTCGCAAACTTTAGTAGGCGGCCGCACCCCCGATACCGTCGACGAAGTGCACCAAGGCGGAACACCGCTGCCGCGAGCACCCGAACGGATGCTTTCGGCGACGGGGTTCTCCTACAGTCACTTGGTCGGGGCTATGGAGTGAGGCTGTCTATTAAGTTTACCCGGCGAGTATCCGCGTACGCTACGTGATTGCGATGGACTTTTGATCACATCAAAATTCCGTGGCAACCGATCAAGTGAGACTAAACTGCTATGTTTATAACATTCATTCAGTTATCTCATAACTTCTGTGAATTCCAATTGTTGTATCACATTCCGGATAAATAGAAAATGTTAAACTTTCCGATCGAACAATCGAACACCCAAGTTTTCCCGAAACAGCTCAACACATGAAATAAGTCTAACAACATTCAGTTCGTGCCTCAGTACCAACGGTCCAGCCGTAGAAGGGTCAAGCCAACGCCTCACATGTGGCACGCCGTACTGCCCCAAACCCGAAGGTTCAAAGGGCAGTTCAAGACGGTCACATAATCGAGTTAAGGTTTGTTGTCTTCTAGAGGGTCCATCGAGTTACTTGCACTACTTAGAACGTCATTAAACTACGGAAAAATCCAACACTTGGAAATTTCCAGGCAGGGGAAAAATTGGGTATTTATATCCGGTCGAACTTTTTAACATATTCTAAAAATTTATCCGGAAAGCCACACAGACAAAATTTGATAATCCGATTGAATCAGCGATTCCGATACAACCCCAAAATACTCAACTGTTTAATAAAATATTAAAATTATCCAGAAAACAAAGGAGTCAAATATACCAATTACTGTGCAAACAAAAGTCAACAATTCATCATAACGGCCGCGGAACCGCCGCTCCATGTGGGGTACGGCCGCGGTTCCGCGGCTGTTTGACGGAGTTATGGCTCCGTTTTGCACAGTAATTCATAAATAACCCTGCTTAATTTTCTGCATATTTTTAATATGGAAAATACCAGATTTTTAAAAATTGGACAGAGAGCATGTTTGTGATCGGGTTTCGGGTTCGTTCGGACTTCAAATTCCGTATGGACTTCGCCTAAGGCTCTAGCTAGGATCTGATACCACTGTAGGGTTCCTAGGCACTCTAGTGAGGTCTCACAAGGCATCGAACATGCCAATTTCAAAAAATCTAGGTGCCGAGAGACCCGACTACGGATCGTTTGCTAGAAAACTAGGCGAAAAAGCTAACTAGTTAACACTTAACTAAGAGATAGGGAGATACAACCTTTGTAGATCCGGTTCTCCACCTCCATAGCTCCGCAATGAAGTCTCCTCGCTGTCCATAACAAGTCCCGGGCTCTAGCGTCGGCTTCATCAGAGAATGGACGGGCTAGGTCATCGATGTCCATGCCGAAGATGATCTACGTCGAGGCATCGCTAAATCAAGCTCCGACTTCACCAAGTCAAGAAACTTGTGAAGAAAACACACTCTACTACTTGGCAAGAGGTAGAGGATGAAGAAATAGGAAGTGGGTAGACTTTAGAATTAGATTTCTCACTCATTTCCATCAATCACCATTGATGGAGCTTGCTTTCTTCACTTGAAGAAAATGAAGAAGAAGAAGAAGAATATTATGATAAGTTATTTTTAAAATAAAAAGTAAATGAATACTTATCATAACATAACCCTAGTTAAGTGTAGAGAATAGACCATGGTTTGTTTAAATGGTTAGGGTTAAGAATGAAGACAAGAAGGGTGACTAAGTCAAAGCTTCATGAATCTTTAACAAACAAACAAACAAAGCCACCATTCTTTCTTTATCTTTTCCAAAACAAACAAATAAATAAATAAACAAATGAATAAGATAATCAAAACCCTAATCATTAAGTAAACCATGGTTTAATCTTTATACTTAACCAAGTTATCATGTATCATCAAACATGATACAATCATGTGCACAAAAGTATATCACATATACAACTTGCACAATTCAAGTGAGAAAATCCATTTAAAGTGAACCGATACTAGTTAATGCAAAGTAATATATCAAATATATAATTATGCATTAAATCATTAAATCAACGCTTGATTTAATGATCCGGTCATATAGCATATAACCGACTAGTATACAATGTATCGGCTTATCGAATCAATGCTTGAATCGATAACTAGGTTATATCGCATACAACCATTCGACACATTGATCGCGAAAATGAAATACGGTATCATATACACGCATTATTCTCGGTCCCGCACATATCTCATATGCGCTCCTATTTCGTTTCGCTTGAGCCAGGAAACCTCTGTGTAGGACTCTAAAGACTCGTCAATACGCCGGCAGCAGATGATGATCATATCAAACACCCACAAGCCGCAAGCGGTCTGCTAAACGTAACGGCCACCCGGGTATTGAGCGATCAGAAGATCGACGAGCAAGCCCGCTCACACTCCAGTGAATCCAACCAGTAACACTACCGTACAGTCCGGTCTGATCGTCTGATATGTCGCATATCTTGCCTAGGGGTGGTAAACGTCAGACCCCAATAGCTCGATAAGTCGTGTCGATATGAGGTCTATAACAATTCGAGAAACTACTGGTAACACTTACCAGTAAATCTCAGCAACCCTGGCCAGGGATTTCCTGTTATAGCCAATCGAACACAGCGCAACATCAACTCCCTATACCGGGAGAGACGAATCCCCTCCTATCGCTCATTACCTCCATGTGACTCGGGACTGTACCCAAAAACCACTGTTTTGCATGCCCTCTTGGACGTGGTAAGATGGAAATCAAAGCACAGTGGGAACCACACAAGACTCTATGACGATCTCGGGTCAACAGACTACTCTGTACCAGTGTCACCAGAGAACTGCCATCTGACGTGAGGTATAATACCATCTGGGAGTTCTCGGCGAGTCCGTCCAGTGTACCCAGTCTCTACTGAGCACCCGTATATCATCTCCGATGTCAAACACCAATGGATATGGGATCATCCATCGCCCATCTGTATGGGTCGAGAAGCTACACTCTAGTTTACTCTGGTATATCGATGCCCCGTCTCGATACACCCACGACTAGGGACTTTGAAGGATGTACTTATGGACTACCATGTCCCCACTAGTATGAACCGCATCATAGTCCAGGTAGTCAAGTACACATCCTAAGGGCTTTACCAACATGTAATAGAGAGGCAATCAGTATACACGTTAAGGTAAAGTGTAACCAGATAGCATACTATCATGTCGAGCAAGAAAGTCCTCCCTATATATGTCCCAGCATCCACTACAATATACATCCTATGTACAGTAATGGCCTCTAGGGCATACATATAACTAACAAAAGGAAGCTGGGAAAATTGTATAATCTCATTGCGAATTCTCGCGGTCTTGTGATGAGGATAAAACTTTTTAAGAAAAGCTTTAACAAAGTCGTCCCAATTTCTAATTGAATGTGATGCTGTGCTGTATAGCCACTTCTCGGCTAAGTTACATAAGGTGAAAGGAATGACCTTTAGCCTTATAGCATCATCTGATAATTGGGTTGTTTTCATCATGGCGCAAACGTTTTGGAATTTATTGATAAAGATATAGGCATCTTCGGATTCCAATCCGTGAAATTTTGGCAGCATATTGATGAAGTGGGGTTTTATCTCAAAATTGTCCCCATTTGCCGGTGGGGGTGAAAGACAGGTAGGTAAGGAAGTGCGGACAGGGTAGAAGAGATCCTGGAGTGCGATTCGTTGGGGCGCTACAACAGGCGGGTGATTCGGATTATTCGCACCTAACGGAGGTGGAATTAGTTCCGTGGGTAAGGTGTTGTTTGGATTATATCCCGACATACCTTCGGAAGAAGAATTTGAAGGTGGAGGTAAGGAAATGGAAGGAATTTCGACTTCGGAGTCGAAAGGTTCGTCGGTTGGTACCAATGAAACACGGACTACTCGGGCGCTAGTGTCCCTAGTCCAAAGTGACATACACTAAAGAGGTAGTGTAGTCAAAAAGGTGAAAAACAGAATGTGGGGGTAAGAAAATGTCAATGAGAAGAAAGTGGGTGGTGGTGGGGTGCACGGATTTTAAGCGACAAGTTGCAAGTTTTTATAAATTTTTTTCCTTTTTCCCTTTTTTTATTTGGAACTTTTTGCAAAAAAGATTTTTTGATAAAGGACTTTGACACACTTTCGATCAACCACAAATGCACGATCAGGCCTAGATCTAGGGTCACCTAGGTCTGCTAGACAGCTCCTAACTGTTCCAAAGGGCTAGAAATAGGACCTCAAACCGCCTCTTCACCGCCAATTGCGACCAGGTAAGTGCCAGGTGAGTGGGAGGCTCTCCACTACAAGTAGTGGCCCTAATTAAGTAACCACTCGTCTTAGACACACTTGCCTAGACACCGCAAAGTCAGGTTAGGATAAACGGTCGATGCCTATAACTAGTCCTCTGTCCTATTGAGCGCGACGTCCTTAGGGCTGAGTCTAGTATTTTTTAATTAAAGATTAGTCAATGCAAATGCCTTATGTGATTTCTGGGGTCCTGGGAAGGGTGATGAAATCCCCACCCAATCTGAATTGGTCTCAATCCCCTTAAAGTCCGATTAAAGATATGCAAAACAGAAAAAAAATCACTTGCAATCAATTTTTTTTATTTTAAGCGCGGCGCAAAGAATCCTGCACAAGATTTGTTATTGGAAGGGGGAAGATTTTTTAAGCGCAAAGAATCCTGCAGGAGATTTTACAGAAGATATATTTTAGGTTGCAGAGGAGAAAGAAAGGAAGATTACAGTGCAATTTTTGCTTGCTGACGTCACCTCGGCGCCGCCCTTCTGCGGTCAAAACGTGCCTCTTACCGCGTTTCCGCGGTTTGTTGTGGGGCTCGGATCCCGAAATTTTTTTTATGTGCCGAATCGTCCAGGCCGCCGCCCTTCCGCGGTTTTAAGCGCCTCCCGCCGCAGTTCCGCGGTTGGGTGTGCTGATCAGACCCCGAGAAAATTTCTACTCCTCTGTTTTCGTGATCCTCTATCGTTCAGATCTTTATTTTTCTGTTTCGCTCTCTGGATTTTTCCAGATCCGTCGATCTTGCAAAGATTCACACAAAAATACCCGTCAAACAATAAATTTTTTTTTATAATTTTTTTCTTTTTTCTTTTTATGATTTTTTAATTTAGATTAACCCGAAATTGCAACAAGGAAATACTATGCCATCCCCGGCAACGGCGCCATTTGATTCGTATGTCAAAAATATTTCTAAACCGCAATTAAGAACGGCGTCGCTTGGTAGCTATCCGGTGAGTACGGGTCGGTCCATAGGGATTTTGTGTTTTCCTAATTGCTCTAACGAGTTAATTCCGATGGGTGTCGGATTGATTATTTCTAAAACCTAAGTTGATTTATACTAAGATTATCTAGATGTAAGTCTTGCTAGGGTTAGGTCTAGGGTAAGTTGGGAGATTGAAGGTTTCCTCACCGTTTTCAATGCCCTATTTTAGATCTATTAGGTGTTATGGTAATTATCAATAAAAGGGATTAGTATCATCGGGAAGAAACGGTGTTTCTTCCTCTAGGTTCTTGTCCTTCCTTTATCGATCCTTACCCTAACCTCCATGGAAAACATACACAACCGGTCCTTTATACTACAGTATCACCGTTACCTCGAGGGGTAAGGTGTCGCAGGGAGCGGTGTGTGCGTGTATGCATGGAGTTCTAATTATTATGTGTGATGGGGCAAGAAAGGGGTGAAGGATCTCATCTCTCAAACCTTTCCCTAAAGCTAACCCTAACAAGCGAGGAGACTACTCGCTCATTAGGGAATTTAAGAACATTCTAAATTAAAAGGAAACTAAGGCAATGAAAATAAAAGAACTTACTAATTTTTATTGATGGTTCTCTCCAAACATCAACACAGTACAGATCTGAATTTATGAAATGAAAAGAGGCATGGCCTCATACAAGATTTGGAGTTCCTATTTATAGAGGATAGGAACCCTAGGGTTACAATTGACTCGCATATCTGCTTTTACAAAAATACCCCCTAAGAAAAAGACCTAGTCAAAGCCCGCGCACTGCCACGAAATTTCTCGCCGACACGGGCATAACCCGGCCGCGGTTCCGCGGCCAATAGCATGCTTTGGCCGCGGTTCCGCGGCCAAAGTAGGGGCTTGATGCTTCTATTTTTCTGGGGTTTGTCTTCTTGCAGTTGTCCTCTGTTTTCTTCAGTTCTTTCTTCAAAATGACTTCTGGTTTTCTTCCAGATCTTTCCAGTGAACATTGTAGTGGACTTTTACCGTTTCTTCATGTCCTTGCCTTTATGCTTCTGTGAACTGTTGTTCATTGTCCCTCAAAATGTAGGCACGATCAAGATTTCACCATTTATTATTCGTAGTCTCACTTTGTATCATCTTTTTCATCAACTTCACCGTTTTTATTCCGAGAACCAGTAACATGCACTAAGTAGCAGACATGGGTCAAAAGCACCTGTTTATTTGTAAAATGACTAGGAATGGGGAATATAATAATGCAATATTATGATATGAATAGTAGTGCTCCCCTGCCAGGCTCACCGCCAACTATATGAGTCTTCTTGCTCCGGGGTACCTCACCGGGTCCACCATGTACCCGCAGACGGTGCCTACCGCTCCTCGAATCGGGTTTCACATACCAATCTTAGAACCGAGAAAACTCATGGTGGACGTCTCGAAATATCATATCAAGAGAAACCGGGGTTTTAAAACAATACATTATTTCCTTTGAAATATAACCATGGTTCTCAAATCCAGAATCTCATGAAAACAACATCTCAATGCGTAATATCATAAAGCATGATGCATGCAAACATAGAACAGAAATGTGAGCATATTCGTATACCATGCAACATATCAAAATGATGTGAACATAGCAAGTATATCATGCAACATATCAAAATGATGTGAACATAGCAAGCATATCATGCAAAGAGTCATATGACAGTACTGAACAATTAAGAGTCATATCATGATGTAGCAATTCTACTGTGTAGTGACGTAGCAATTCTACTGTGTAGTGACGTAGCAATTATTGATGTTGAATGTGTGTGAGCCGGCCAATCTGTGTAAGTGTAACATACGCATCATCGATAATGGTGTAGGTGTACTAGCACAGGTATATGTAATGCAATGAGAATATTATGAACGTAGCATAAAATACATCGTAAGCGAAATGCTACAAGGTATATGATTGATACGAATTCTCGGTGTGTATGTAGAAAATGTATAGAAATCACAACCAAAAATATTTTGACTGCAATCAATAACGGTGTCGATTGTAGCGCATTAGCGAGTGCGGATCGTCCACAGGGAAAGTGTAATCCGTTCGTAATTCGAATTAGATGAATTGAAAATTAAAGAAAAGAGAAAAGACAATTCAATTCAAGATTTTAAAGTTGAAGTTCAAGAATTAACTAGATCTAAATTTAAAATCAAGAAAACATTAAAATCAAGAATCAAGAATTGATGATTTCCAATCCAATAATCAAGAATCGAAGTGAGGCTCGTAGGAATCGATCGAATCTATAGACGTGATGGAAACTATTGATTACGTTTTCTTATCCATTAATGATTTGATACTAGATCGATGACGATTAATCGAGGTTTAAGGATCTTTCGAAGAAACTAGGGTTTCTTCATCTCATCCTTTGTCCTTTCGATGAATCTCATTCAAAAAAACTAGCCTTTAGTAAATTCAAGAATGGATCGTGGATCACTAATTAAGAGCGAACACAATCAAAAAAGCATCGCTCTAAACTAGGTTGCCGATTCTTCAATTTACTAAAGTTTACAAAACTTATAGGAATTAAGAATCGTTTCAAGATTTGTAACATCATCATCTATTGATTCTCTCGACTCCTTCACGAGCGGAGTTTTACTCAAACATCATAACAAAATACTCAATCAAGAATTGAGATCGAATCATGATGCAAGAATGTAAAGAAAGCAAGATATAGAAATTTCACCTTTATTTATCAACAATTTTATTACAATTCTCTCAAGATCTACAAGAGGAAATAACTTGATCGTCGATTTCGGCTTCGCTCGTCTCCTTGAGTCGCGGATCTCCTTGGATCACTTGCTCCGATGAAGTCCAGCGTCGCTTTCTAAAGGATCGAAGGCTTCATGCTTGATTTGGTACTCGGAGTTCTTGATTTTTGGCTTTGGATTTTGAATTGGGGATTAGGGTTTACAAGTTGTGTCACTCAACTTGTGTTAGGAATTGATGTAGGAATCAACAACCTTTGAGAAGAAGCTTTAGGGTCCTTTTTATAGTCTTGATTAGGATTAGCTTCCTTTAGAAGCTAGGTTTAGTTTAACTTTCCTTGTAAGCTAGGTAGTTAGGTAGAAGTTTCTAGTGGTAGTTAGTTAGGCTTAGCTTCCTTCATAAGCTTGGAGGTTAGGGAGAAGCTTCTAGGCTTAGGTTGTTAAGTAGCTTTCTTTGGAAGCTTGGAAGTTTAGCTTGAACAAGGGCCTCGCTGTTAGTACTGAAGCTTCTGGAGATTTCTGGAGTTTGGAGTATATTGAATGAGTGTGGGCCCTGAAAGAAGTAATCTGAAGCTGAGCAGAGATGAAGACGTGGCAGGACAACCGCGGATCCGCGGCGAGAGTGGGTATTGGGCTGCCGATCCGCGGTCCTTTAATGCCCTCTTTGCATGAAAATCTCTGGTAACTCTTCTGCTGACTTTGGGGTTATTTTCGGATGTGCTGAATCTTATAATTTTCTTCATTTCATTGCCAGATCTCAAGTCTTGGAGTTGGCGTATTTTTATCTGCGCTTTTTCACAGATTTGGCTTTTCTCCTGGAATTTCCTGCACAGATTCTCGAAACAAGTGTTGCGCTATACAAAGATGATGCGATGCCATGATAAACACTCAATTTCCCTCAAAATGTTGGGTTTAAGGTATAACACAAGTTATTTGGTATTTTACAGTCAATTTGCTAATATGTGCTATATTAATACCGAACACCTCTAGATGAGTGCAAATGGTAGGGAAATTGACGTGTTAAAAATGCAATATTTTCGACTGATCAAATTCCCCCAAACTTATTTTCGGTCATCTCGAGCGAACTGTTTTATTAAAAAGAGAAGGAGAAAATAAAGAAAGAGAAAAACTAACTAGCACACTTTCGTAGGCAACACGATTGCACTGAGCACGTGCAACAAGCCTTTAAACCTTTAGGTGTCCCTAGTAGGAGGAGTGTTGTCTCCTGAGGGTTTTCAGCGGATTGCACCCACAAAATCCAATAATAAAAGGAAGACCGTGAATATTACATATAAAGATAAAATTGTAAAGGAAAGACTTTGAAAATTAGAGTTTCCAACTATACTAGCTTTTCGGTTGTCATGCGCCCTATCTTAATAGTCATGAAAAGATGTCAGAAATCACATCATCCCTCAATAAAACATCGTCTTTATTCTTCATTCCTATCTTTCTTCCAAACATCGATCATATAACCCTACGTGTGTGTAAAAGACATCCCTACACCCGGATAATTCAATGCAAGCTATCATACTCTTGTCCATCTTCCTCAGTACTTTTTAATTTGATGAATATTTGGATGAATTTGCTCACACACTTTCATGCGACCGTTAATACTTCTTGAGCTACTAATCGACCGATTACTCATGTGCTTGCTTATTAGGTGTATTTTCCTCGTCTTCCGCCACCTAAGGCTTAGCAGTGACTCCCAGACCAGTTGGTCTAAGGCACTAGGTGATGAGGCACCCTCGCTATATTTTTTATTGCTGCCTTGGAGATAACAAAACCAGTGTTCATTTTTCTCACCATTTTATATTTTATTCATTTTTTTTATTTCCTTCATACTTTGGCTTTTAGACAAGAGCATTTCAAGGTATCCTCTACTATCCCGAGCTTCAAGACGTGTGTAAGTGCGAATAGTAGGGTATCAACGTTCAAAATGTTTGGCTTCCAGAATAGGAACTATTTTTCAGACTTATTTTTATCCTCAGATTAGTGACTTCCTTCATCTTACTAACCCTTGGGACAACGGCTCATAACTACTTATTACTAGTTCGTATAAGAAAACTTCTAATTTTCTTGGTTTTCTTAAATTTTTCTAATCTTTTGGATGTAATTTTTCACTATCAAATATTTTATTATCTTATTTATGTACAAAATTTTTATTTTTTAAAATTTTTTTTATAGGTTTTCAAATTTTTTTTTAATTTTTATAGTTTTTTAAAGAAATGCTTTGTGCATGCAAAGTGATATGCAAATGATGCGAAAATAAGCACAAACCTCCCCCAAACTTATTTTCAACAGTGTCCTCACTGTTGCCGTCCGCTAGATCTCAAAAAAACTGTAAGCTTGGGAGGAAATTTATTAACCGGGGCAAAATATTTAAGTGAAAATCCTCCCCCAAACTTATTTTTGGCTCATCATTTTGTGTAAAAATTTTCTTTTCAGGAGCCAGATTATACCCCCCAAACTTGAGTTAAGCCATGTTAATCTTTGAAAATCACATGAGGGGGTCAAGAATCATTGGTCGATGCCAAGTTTTGCAAAGACCGAAGGTCAACACCAACCATTCGAAAATTTTATCAATGTAGTGCTCTGGTTGGTGGAAGAAGAAGTAGGGAAAGGGTAAGTGGTGGAATAGAATGTGTGTGCGTCTCATTTTGGAGAGACGATGCAGTGAATGTGATGGATTACTCGCATTCTTTTTACAGTTCAAAAGAAGGGGTAGAGGTTCAATTTCAATGTTTGGGAGATGATTCATCTCAACACTCGTGTCATTCAAAAATGCGAGTTCATCAGCGAAGATCTCCTCAAAAGTCTCATCAATACCCCGAAGAATAATGTCATCACAAAGCGCGGGGTGATCTTCAGACTCTAAAAACGGTTCATAATCAGTGTTAGTTGTTGACCCAGACATCTCGGTGGAAGAGTCCGTATGTGTATGATACATAATTGGGTCAAACAACAACGTATGAAAAGAGTCAAGATCAGTATCGTAAGGATCATCAAATTCGTTGCTGTCGACATCCATTAAGTCGACAGAACAGACCTGAGCAGTAGGTTCGGAGGGTACACTTCCCAACTTGTAAATGTTCAGCTCAATTGACTTATTCCCGAAAGATAGGGTCATAGAACCATTACGACAGTTGATGATAGCATTGGAAGTGGCCAAAAAGGGGCGGCCTAAAATCACCGGAATTTGATTCCGTGGGTTCGCTACAGGCTGTGTATCAAGTACAATAAATTCCACAGGGAATACAAATTCCCCGATTTTTATTAACACATCCTCCAGTTCACCCCTAGGTTTGGTGATTGATCGGTCAGCCATCTGGAGAGTGCAAGGAGCCGGTTTCAACTCTCCAATCCTTAACTGCTCGTAGACCGAGAAAGGAAGTAGGTTAACACTTGCGCCAAGGTCAAGTAGAGTACAGTTAATGTGTTTTTCCCTGATAGAAACAGAAATCGTAGGATAGCCAAGATCTTTACGTTTCCTCGGTAATTGTTGGGGGAAAGCTGTATCTACTGTTTTTGCTATGAATATCTTCTTAGGTACTTGAGTCTTCCCCTTTCTAGTGCACAAGTTCTTAAGAGTTTTCGCATAGGACGGAACTTGTTGGATAGCATATAGGAGAGGGATGTTGATGTTAACTTGCTTAAACATGTCCATAAGCTTCTCCATTTGGGCATTGGGTTTGTTGGGCCTCAACCTATTTGGAAATGGAGCTCTATGAATAAGTGTTGGGTCCAACATTTGTGGAGAAGGTTATGGGGATGAGAAGGATGAAGTGGGTGGAGGGTTCGGGCCTTTGGGAAAACGGAGAATAGGCCCGGAAGAAGGTGGCGGGGTAGAAGAACTGGGGTCAGAATTAGAAGTAGAAGTGGAAGGAAAGGTCTCAGCCGGGGTATCATTGATAGATTTTTCAGTGTCATCAATCTCTTCCCCAACGTGATTGTCAAGCACTCTTCTAGATCTCAACGTGATTGCATTCACATGATGTGAATAGCCAGGATTGGGCAAAGGTTGAGCTGGAAGTTTCCTTTTCTCTCTAGCACTCATTTCAGCTTTTTAGTGTGCAATTTCTTCTTCCATCGATTTAATAGTCTCGCTTTGGGACGCAGAGTTTTTCTCGATTTTATCGACTGAAGTCTTTATTGTCAAAAGCAAGTTCATGAATGAAAAAGATTCATCCGTACTGGTCAACTGCAAAGGATTAGACGGTGCAGGTGTGTTGACCAGATTTTGGAAGTTTTGTGCTTGGAAGGGGTGCTGACTCAATTGAAGTGGTTGTTGTTGTGGTGGAGGGACCCTTTGGAAATTGTTTTGGGTTAGAACCGTGTTTTGAGATTGTGATTGGTTCCAAGAAAAGTTAGGGTGATTCCTCCAACCCTGATTATATGTGGAAGAAAATGGATCGTTTCTAGGTCGTTGTTGGAAAGCAGAATTGATATGCTCATGACCTTGAAACGGAGAGTGTGGACATTCTTCCGTCAAATGAGAAGGATCAGAACAACATCCACATACAGTTTTGGAGAATGACATTTGATTTAGGACGGCGGCTAAAAATTTGTCTTCCATAGTCTCGAGTTTCTTATGTATAGCTGAAATTTCAGCTCTAACTCGTATGGAAACATCCGATTGGTTATTGCCACCCCTAGACGATTGACTCACACCCTCCCACTGTAAAGATTTTTCAGCGAAATCTTCTAAGAATTTCCAAGCTTCCCCATCATCTTTGGTCATGAAGTTGCCTTGACACATGGATCGAAGGGTCTGTTTTGTGTTAGGATTAATGCCCTCATATATAATTCGGCATAGATCCCATCTGGGGATTCCGTGATGTGGACATTGAACTAACAGATCCTTAAAGCGTTCAAGACATTTTGAGAATGTTTCATTTAGAAGCTGGGTGAATTGATTTATTTCGCTATGGACTCGAGCTGTCTTATGATTTGGGTAGAATTTCTTTAGGAATGCTTTGACGAATTCTTCCCAATTTGAAATGGAATGTGAGGTTGTGTTATACAGCCACTTCTAGGCTATATCGCACAAGGTGAATGGGAGAAGACGAAGACGCATAGCATCCACAGAAAGCTGTGAAGTACCCATCATTGCGCATACATTTTCAAATTTTGTAATAAACACATATGTGTCTTCAGACTCGAGACCGTGGTATTTGGGTAGAAGGTTGATGTAAATTGTCCCCGTTGGCTGGTGGAATGGATAGACAGGTCGAAAGAGGACCTCGCATATGATAGCACCTCTCTTGGAGAGAGATGCGGGGTGGATTCTGCGCACCTACGAACGGCGACAGATTAGTGGTAAAGAAGTTCGATGGAGAAGCATCCATCGATGTGGGTGTGGTGGTTGGTAAAGAAGAAGTAAATGTAGAAATACCGACTTCGGGGTCGATCGGGGGAACGCGGACTAAACGGGTACTAGAATCCCGTGTCCAGCCTATCTTGCACTAAAAGGGTTTAGTACAAGTGGCAGCGTTGATATAATTAGGGGAAATGAATGATGTGGTGTTTGTTTTGAAAAATATACGGATTTTTGAAAAAATGATGCAAATCACAACAAATGCAACAAGCAACCGTAAGTCTAGTGGTCACCTAGGTCAAGGCTCTAGACCGCTACTAACTGCCAAAAGACAAGTCGCAAGATCAATCCACTACTGCCTCTTTGTTTCTCCTGTGGCCAGGTAAGTGCCAGGTAAGTGGGAGGTTCTCCACTATGTAAGTAGTGTGCCTAATTAAGTAACCACTTGCCTTAGACACCACATAAGAAACGCGGATAATCAATGAATTACCCATGGCCTTCTTCTGTCCTAAGTGAGCGCGACGGTCCTTAGAGTCAAGTCTAGATTTCTTTTAGTTAATGAGGGTAATGCGGATGCAAATTTTATGATTTTCGGGGCTTAGGAAGGGTAATGAACTCCCTACCTAATCTGGATTTGGCCGTGCCTCTTAAATTCCGTATTAAAAAATGCAAACAACCAAGATCAAACACGCACAATTTTAGCTTTTTGCGGCGCTGCGAATTTTTGCAAAGAAATCTGCAGAAAATTGTTATTGGAGCAGACAAAGAAGGAGATAAGAAAGTCAATGATTCACCTGAGAATTTTTGAACAGTGATGCCTCTTTCCTGCTGCGGAACAGCCGCGGTAGGCGTCTTATGCCGCGGAAACGCGGTCTTGTAGTGAGTTTGCTGCACAAAATTTTCACAGACTGCTCCTAATCACTTACTCAACTCTCTGGAATGCACTGAAAATTTTTCCTTTCGCTCCACAGATTCCAGATTTCCTCGCAACAAACCACAACGAATCATTTAGTGTTTGCGCGAATTTAGATCTAAATTTTTTTAATGGAATAAAATTTTCAACTCAAATATAAAAAAAGGAACGAATTAGCGCACTATCCCCGGCAACAGCGCCATTCGATTGATACGAATTCTCGGTGTGTATGTAGAAAATGTATAGAAATCACAACCAAAAATATTTTGACCGCAATCAATAACGGTGTCGATTGTAGCGCGTTAGCGAGTGCGGATCGTCCACACGGAAAGTGTAATCCGTTCGTAATTCGAATTAGATGAATTGAAAATTAAAGAAAAGAGAAAAGACAACTCAATTCAAGATTTTAAAGTTGAAGTTCAAGAATTAACTAGATCTAAATTTAAAATCAAGAAAACATTAAAATAAAGAATCAAGAATTGATGATTTCCAATCCAATAATCAAGAATCGAAGTGAGGCTCGTAGGAATCGATTGAATCTATAGACGTGATGGAAACTATTGATTACGTTTTCTTATCCATTAATGATTTGATACTAGATCGATGACGATTAATCGAGGTTTAAGGATCTTTCGAAGAAACTAGGGTTTCTTCATCTCATCCTTTGTCCTTTCGATGAATCTCATTCAAAAAAACTAGCCTCTAGTAAATTCAAGAATCGATCGTGGATCACTAATTAAGAGCGAACACAATCAAGAAAGCATCGCTCTAAACTAGGTTGCTGATTCTTCAATTTACTAAAGTTTACAAAACTTATAGGAATTAAGAATCGTTTCAAGATTTGTAACATCATCATCTATTGATTCTCTCGACTCCTTCACGAGCGGAGTTTTACTCAAACATCATAACAAAATACTCAATCAAGAATTGAGATCGAATCATGATGCAAGAATGTAAAGAAAGCAAGATATAGAAATTTCACCTTTATTTATCAACAATTTTGTTACAATTCTCTCAAGATCTACAAGAGAAAAGAACTTGATCGTCGATTTTGGCTTCGCTCGTCTCCTTGAGTCGCTAATCTCCTTGGATCACTTGCTCCGATGAAGTCCGGCGTCGCTTTCTAAAGAATCGAAGGCTTCATGCTTGATTTGGTACTCGGAGTTCTTGATTTTTGGCTTTGGATTTTGAATTAGGGATTAGGGTTTACAAGTTGTGTCACTCAACTTGTGTTAGGAATTGATGTAGGAATCAACAACCTTTGAGAAGAAGCTTTAGGGTCCTTTTTATAGTCTTGATTAGGATTAGCTTCCTTTAGAAGCTAGGTTTAGTTTAGCTTCCCTTGTAAGCTAGCTTCTAAAGGAAGCTAATCCTAATCAAGACTATAAAAAGGATTAGCTTCCCTTGTAAGCTAGGTAGTTAGGTAGAAGCTTCTAGAGGTAGTTAGTTTGGCTTAGCTTCCTTCATAAGCTTGAAGGTTAGGGAGAAGCTTCTAGGCTTAGGTTGTTAAGTAGCTTGCTTTGGAAGCTTGGAAGTTTAGCTTGAACAAGGGCTTCGCTGTTAGTACTGAAGCTTCTGGAGTTTTCTGGAGTTTGGAGTATATTGAATGAGTGTGGGCCCTGAAAGAAGTAATCTGAAGCTGAGCAGAGATGAAGACGTGGCAGGACAACCGCGGATCCGCGGCGGGAGTGGGTATTGGGCCGCCGATCCGCGGTCCTTTAATGCCCTCTTTGCATGAAAATCTCTGGTAACTCTTCTGCTGACTTTGGGGTTATTTTCGGATGTGCTGAATCTTATAATTCTTTTCATTTCATTGCCAGATCTCAAGTCTTTTATCAGCACTTTTTCACAGATTTGGCTTTTCTCCTGGAATTTCCTGCACAGATTCTCGAAACAAGTGTTGCGCTATACAAAGATGATGCGATGCCATGATAAACACTCAATTTCCCTCAAAATGTCGGTTTTAAGGTATAACACAAGTTATTTGGTATTTTACAGTCAATTTTCTAATATGTGCTATATTAATTCCGAACACCTCTAGATGAGTACAAATGGTAGGGAAATTGACCTGTTAAAAATGCAATATTTTCGACTGATCAGTATACGTATCTATAACATAACCGAGTCGGTGAATCTATCAATCGGCAACCAGCCTCATAACATCACGTACGGTATAATCCATCGTACGATATCCTCTAGTCAAGGGTATGGATTAATCATCAAGTAAAACTCATCACGTACGGTATCCATCGTACGACGGCATTAAAAAATTAGGGATCCCATCAACCTATATGACAATGAGGGTACGGACCTAACGTCTCGTACGGCATATCACTCATGATTCACAACATTATATATATCTATATACCTATATCCCAGGTCACATCCGTATCAATTTCATATCATGGGACCGACAAAGGTATCAATTATCTCACATCGACCCGCATCCGTATAACGACATATCAAACCAAATCATCATATCTCATCGTATACTCTTTTCATCATATCAATATCCCACATCAAGTCATCTTCTTAATCGCATATCATATTTATCAACATCATAACATACCACTATAATCTCATACTGATTCTCTTTCACTATATATATATATATATATATATATCGTGATTCACATTCACGCTTCACATCCTTATATATCAATTCGAGACATTATTTCTATCATATCATGTCACACAAAACCATACACTATAACCATAAGTCGTGGTATATCTTGTCTCCTACTAATTCTTTAACCATATCCATAAGTTTCTAACATGGTTTCCTAAACCATATTCTATATATATATCGGTTTCCATTATAATTTGCGGGGGTGCTATACGCCATCCACCCGACTTCCCCCGTAAATATAAATCTACTCACCTGCGGAACTCCTTGTTCAGCCGTAGTCGATGTGTTTCGTCGTCTCGAAATCCACGCGGAGGTACCTACAAATCAACACATATCGCCACATTATGAAAACCAAATCTGGAAAACCGATACGGCACACGGTGCGCTCATAGGTTAGAACCTATAGCCTACGCATGCAAAAACAACCAAACAACCCTCGTCGTTGACGTACAAACATTAAACGACCAAATCTCATAACTAATATCAAAACCAAGAATCCCAAAATACAGAAAACATAACCCAAAACCATCCCAATATGCTCCCAGATTTTAGCTCAGGTAATCTGGGACAAAAAGAAAAATACAGTAGCCAACACCAAATCTGCTACAGTAACCGGCCAGGCCGGTCCCACCTTGGAATTTGGGCCTCTTCTTCTCGTGGTGGTCTCCTATTGGTCTAACTAGGTTAATGTATATATTTTTATTTTTTTATAAAGGTATTAGGTTGCTCTAGATCCCTGTAGACCTCCAAAAAGCCACAAAACCGACACAGAAAGTTTCTAAGTTCGTATTTTGGTTTCTATTCCGTGTTCTAGGCCAGTAAAACCTCACTAAGGGTTAAGTAAACACCCACTACAGATCACAAGTCCACACAATCGCCCAAACCCTCTCTTGAAATTTCCAAACATCGCTAATCTAAATCGATTTAACTCTAAACTACTATAGGGTGCTAGGAAACTAAAAATCTAAATTAGAAGTATAGGAATTACCTTATTTGGCAACTCAAGAAAATTCTTGAGTTGCTCAAAGTCTTCAAAATCCAAGCTTGGAAGGTCCAATGGGTTTGTAGAGAGGTTGTGATCATTTTTGGTGAAGGGGGTGTAGGGTTTTGGTGGAGAAATTAAGATGATACTTAGAGGTGGAGGTGGAGGGAGAGTTGAAGAAGATGAAGAAAACAATGGAGGTGAGGAATGAGGCAGCCCCATTCTCTCTCTCTCCAATAATTCTCCTTTTCTTTTCTCTTTTTCCCTCACTCAATTTAAAACCAAACACATAGCACAAATAAAATGAAACAACATGCAACAGAATGTAACATGTCATGGTGCACTAGCCATGACTAATTAAAAAACGCGGATTTGGCTTAATCGCGATTAGTAGTGCACTAATCAACTTTTATTTAAACTGCATATAATTAATTATAAAAATGCCAAATCCAATAAATATATTTTTAAATGAATAAATCATTTTAATCTTCCATTATTTTCCAAATATTGGTATATAATTATACCATTTTACGAAAATCCTAAATTCGCAAAACGAACAGTTTTCGCAAAATATATTATTTTAATATTAAATTCCAAAAATAATATTTTATATTTTCTGAAATGTTACAATCTTCCCCCCTTAAATAAATTCGGTCCCCGAATTTAAATTTAAACTCCCAAATACTAAAACATTTAAATAATCAGCTCAAATCACGGAAGATATAGAAATACCATAGCGCATCGTGTGCGCCTGAAAACGAGTACGAAACTCAAAATCGAACTCCATCAAGCGTCACGCAATTATCGAAGTTACAATGGAGATACGGATCTCAAAATCCACTACTGAAATCCAATATACACTAGTCGAATACTATCATACGTATATAGTACGCATCCTTGGAAAAAATCTCTTAAAACTGAATAAAACACATGCAAAATCTTTTCTGAATCGCCGCGTGATGCGTAACTCACGGCATAAGTGACGGACGCTCATTTGTAAAGTAATAAATATATGTTTATATATGTTTTGCTCAAATTACGTTCCGCCGTTTTGAAATATCTCCAAAAGGTTTTCCTTTATAAACGTTCGTGTCACTCGCGGATACGTAAGAAATAGCGAGACTATAGCTCCTTTTTGAAAATATCTTGTTAAACTTTTAATGCATGCAAAGTACTCAGGTACTGTTCTCAGATCAGTCCTGTTCGGCTACTACATAATATAGTGCCAATCATGAAAACAAAGTGCTCAAGAGCAAAATCAGCCTCAAAAGGCGTATCCAATAATCACGTGCGTCTGGTGCGCACGAAAATCAAATCCAAATACAAGTGCTACGAATGTGCACAAAACCAAACTAAGTGCAACGGATGTGCACGAAAGCATCTGTCCAGTGCAACGGGTGTGCACGACAATAATATCAAGTGCATCTATAATGCACAAAATCACATCTCATATCATGCGTCCAACATGCGCGAAAATCCAAATCAAGTGCATCCGTCATGCACGAATGAAATCTAAATCAAGTGCATCCAACATGCACGAATAAAATCTCACTCAAGTGCATCCGATGCGCACAAAATCCAATACCAAGCGCCTAATATGCGCAAAAATCCAACCCAAGCGCGTCAGGTCCGTATAAAGCATCTAGTGCAGTAGCATACACGAAAACGAACGTCAAGTGCAACGTGCACAAGAACATAAATCCGGTGAAAACAATGCTCAAAGACATAAATCGGGTGTAACCAAGGTACGGAGTATAAATCCGGTGCATCCAATGCACGAATAAAAATCTATTGCAACAAATGCACAAAATACAAATCGGGTGCAACAAGTAAACGAAAATGCATCAATAACTCAATGCCTATAAAAACAACACCGAGTGTACCAAGGTGTATAAAATAAAAAAACGTGTGCAACTATGTGTACAAAATCCGTATCAATGCACTGCAAGCACATGTGAGCTATACCGAGTGCAAAAATCAAATCGAGTGCATACTACATGCACATATCAAAATCAACCGTATGAAATCCACGAAATCATAAACACGTGCAGCCAAGGCACAAAACCGATCTCAAGTGCAATAAATATGCACAAATCATAAACCAACACAACGGTGTATAAAGCATATCTCAAGTGCAATAACCATGCACAAAAGGTAAATACCCAGTAGGTACAGCCATGGTGCACGAAAACAATATCATGAAACTCAATCATCAAAACTCAAATCTAAGCGATATAAGCATGATACTCGGATCACAAACGCAATCGAAATAAATGACATTGAGGTACACCCCTACAATGTCGAAAAATGTCAGTGCACCCAAAACTGGCAGAGCAAGAACATCCGCTTGCCTCCTGCTCACGGTCTAGCATCCTCTATATCTGGGTCCTCATTTTCTCTGTAGATTACCAATCTCGCAATCCATCGGCTTGTCGGCCCGGTCAGGTGTATTAACGGAAAAGATTCTTCCCTGGCACTCCTATGGTCATCTCTCGGCCAATTAGCATGACCACTCGTAAAGCAGCACGTCACCGGCGTCGGCCTCTGGCGCTCTGAATACACGTGACACAACTGACCCTCGGTGCAACTCTTATCGCAGCAGTGTCCTGGAAGGCACCTGCTCAAGGTCTCTTCCGATCTCGCCTATGCCGAACTGTACGGAGGCTGGTATTCTTGCATAATCTTTTCTCGTTTTCTGAACATCTGCGTTCTCAGCACAACATTTTCTCGGGAATTGGCCATATCCCATCGCCTCTGTATACATATCGGATCTCTAATCTCAACGGGGAGTAACAACAGCTCGTTAACATCTCGCACGAACCTCTTGTTTCACCCATCTTCATTATCGTCCACATCGAAATCACGTCATGCTATCTGCGTACTGCAATTGTTCTCGGCTACAGTCAATCCGGAGTCTCTCACACGAACTCAAAATTACAAACTCGGTATCTTCATCACTCTATAGAAGATATCTAGCTGAACACGTCCTCAGGAACTCGTCCCAACTATCGGAGGAATATACTTTATTCATCCGCTCTCGATCAACTCACAACGCATCTGGGTGAGGTCCTTCTATCTGAAACTGGTCAACTTACCGATCTCACATCGAGGCATCCGACGAACAACGTCCTCTCTTGATCGATCTACTCTAGATCTGCATAAGATTCTCCACTCTGGAAATCTTCAACTCAACTGAGCCTGCGTCGGTGCATCAAATTAGACGAATCACCTTCGTCTCCCCACTTAAGATAGACTAGTTATCTCCTGTCGCATCTTTTCCTGAAAGCTCCAGCGATCTCAGCTCGTAAGCTCTGGAAGCGACATCCCATCAATCTCAGCAACAGCTGGGCTGTCTGTCTGCAAGGTAGACGACATCACAAACTCTGAGGTAGGCTATACATCAACAGTCCTCTCACAATAGGCAACCTCTAACAATGGCCCGATCATCCGGTGCAAAACCGAACACTCACCTCAAACGAGAGGCCACAACACAAACACAAAATCGATACGTTCCCATGTCACCAGAAAACACGATGGTCAGTCCTCGTCCATGACGAGCTCGCCCTGACCGCATCACTAGCAGCAGCTCAATCTGCGCTCAAACCATGGTTCCAGGAACCTCGAGCATGTATCGATGAAAACCGATCAAAGGAATGAAAGGAATCAACAGATCCAGAATGGATACATGATCATAAGGAGGAACGGAATCAATGAGAGTATGATCATTGGAACGAAGAGAATCACAGATCTCAAGATATGTACATCCTAAGACCACTTAATCGGAGTATTGTATCATAACTATGCCACGGAACATACGCACGGTACGTCACTCTACTTGAGTTACCTACACCATCAATCAGGGTCAACCTATGTAATGAAAGTTCGGGTCTAATACCTTCCTGTTCAAGTCTAAGTTCCATAAGGTCAAGCCTAGGTTCCGAAATAGATTACGCCCCAGACTCCACATAGTCAAACCTAGACTCGAACCAAGGTTAAACCCAGCGCTCTGATACCAACTTTGTCACGACCTGAAAATTTAGTTCGTGACCGACACTTAAATCACACAACGTCTAAAGGAGTAACGTAATTCAAGTAAGCCGAAGCCCAGAAATCTAAACCATTTTAAGAAAATAAAAGAGGTGAAGTTTAGAAATAAAGGTATGATGAAATCGAATGTTTTCTTAAATGCATAGATAATGGAACATGAAAAATGCAAGTGGATTTTACTAACTGAAAAGTATATTTCGTCTTTTAAAAATTTAGGCAGCACCTCTCTTGTATATTTTGATCCAAAACCACATATACATGATACTATAAAAGGCATCCCCAAGAGGGAGCTAGCTCTTCGCCAATCAGCAAATTCACAAACACAAAATCGATACGTTCCCATGTCGCCAGAAAACACGATGGTTAGTCCTCGTCCATGACGAGCTCGCCCTGACCGCATCACTAGCAGCAGCTCAATCTGCGCTCAAACCATGGTTCCAGGAACCTCGAGCATGTATCGATGAAAACAGATCAAAGAAATGAAAGGAATCAACAGATCCAGAATGGATACATGATCATAAGGAGGAACGGAATCAATGAGAGTATGATCATTGGAACGAAGAGAATCACAGATCTCAAGATATGTACATCCTAAGGTCACTTAAGCGGAGTATCGTATCATAACTATGCCACGGAACATACGCACGGTACGTCACTCTACTTGAGTTACCTACACCATCAATCAGGGTCAACCTATGTAATGAAAGTTCGGGTCTAATACCTTCCTGTTCAAGTCTAAGTTCCGTAAGGTCAAGCCTAGGTTCCGAAATAGATTACGCCCCAGACTCCACATAGTCAAACCTAGACTCGAACCATGGTTAAACCCAACGCTCTGATACCAACTTTGTCACGACCCGAAAATTTAGTTCATGACCGACACTTAAATCACGCAACGTCTAAAGGCGTAACGTAATTCAAGTAAGCCGAAGCTCAGAAATCTAAACCATTTTAAGAAAATAAAAGAGGTGAAGTTTTGAAATAAAGGTATGATGAAATCGAATATTATCTTAAATGCATAGATAATGGAACATGAAAAATGCAAGTGGATTTTACTAATTGAAAAACATGTTTCGTCTTTTAAAAATTTGGGAAGCACCTCCCTTGTATATTTTGATCCAAAACTACATATAAATGATACTATAAAAGGCATCCCCAAGCGGGAGCTAGCTCTTCGCCAATCGGCGGAATCACAACCACGCAAGTCATAATATATGTATATGACGCCCAACGGCGAAGATCAACACAAAGGATAAAGAATAAAGCAAGACATCAACCCACCAAGCTAACATATAACCCATCGCTCTAAGTCTCGCAACCACAAGTCTCTCTAAGTCTTACTACTTATACAAATACTAGTTTCTGATTGATGGAGTTGACTAGATACAACAGGAATAATAAATACAAGAGTGGCATGATCCAATATATCCCACCTAACAAAGCAACTCACCCGAAAGTAAGCTGTGTGCCAACGATACCGCTACTGATCCATGCGGTCAAACCTGCAAGAACTGTGGCACAACGGGAGTGAGTTGCCAACTCGTAAGTAGAAAACATTAGCAGGTAGAAATTGAATAAAACAACGATTCCTAGGTCAACTATATCATGAAGGTAATACTATGATATCTAGGGTGATCGTGTCTGTATATATACCAACAATATAATCAATGCCTGTATGCATATGGATATCATCTACGTGTCCATCAATGACACAATAACATCATGGAACCTGAGTGTCCAACATTGACACTCAAAACATCATGAAAGCATATGCATGTAAATACGAGGATATCAACCAACGTGTGTCCATCAACGACACATCAAAATCATGAAACCTGAGTTCCCAACACCGACACTCGAAACATCATGAAACCCGTGTCCAGCATCGACACGTAAATCCTCATATCTCAAGGCCGCATCCTCAGATCGGCCCTCATATCTATCTCATCTTAGGTGCCGCATACTCTGATCGGCCCTCATATCCATCTCATGACTCCGGCCGGTATCCTCCGGACGACCGCCGAGTCCGAATACTATCAACGGTAGGTAGTGCTCCCCTGCCAGGCTCACCGCCTAATTATACGAGTCTTCTTGCCCCGGGGTACCTCACCGGGTCTACCATGTACCCGTAGACGGTGCCTACCGCTCCACAAATCGGGTTTCCCATACCAATCTCAGAACCGAGAAAACTCATGGTGGACGTCTCGAAATATCATATCAAGAGAAACTGGGTTTTTAAAACAATACATATTTTCCTTTGAAATATAACCACGGTTCTCAAATCTAGAATCTCATGAAAACGGCATCTCAATGCGTAATATCATAAAGCATGATGTATGCAAATATAGAACAGAAATGTGAGCATATTCGTATATCATGCAACATATCAAAATGATGTGAACATAGAAAGTATATCATGCAAAGAGTCATATGAAAGTACTGAACAATTAAGAGTCATAGCATGATGTAGCAATTCTACTGTGTAGTGACATAGCAATTATCGATGTTGAAAGTGTGTGAGCCGGCCAATCTGTGTAAGTGTAACATACGCATCATCGATAATGGTGTAGGTGTACTAGCACAGGTATATGTAATGCAATAAGAATATCATGAACGTAGCATATAGTACATCGTAAGCGAAATGCTACAAGGTATACGTATCTATAACATAACCGAGTCGATGAATCTATTAATCGGCATCCAACCTCACAATATCACGTACGGTATAATCCATTGTACAGCATCCTCTAGTCAAGGGTATGGATGAATAATCAAGTAAAACTCATCACGTACGGTATCCATCGTACGACGGCATTAAAAAATTAGGGATCCTATCAACCTATATGACAATGAGGATACAGACCTAACGTCTCGTACGACATATCACTCATGATTCACAACATTATATATATCTATATACCTATATCCCAAGTCACATCCGTATAAATCTCATATCATGGGACCGACAAAGGTATCAATTATCTCACATTGACCCGCATCTGTATAACGACATATCAAACCAAGTCATCATATCTCATCGTATACTTTTTTAATGACATCAATATCCCACATCAAGTCATCTTCTTAATCTCATATCATATTTATCAACCTCATAACATGCCACTATAATCTCATACTGATTCTCTTTCACTATATATATATATATATATATATATCGTGATTCACATTCACGTTTCACATCCTTATATATCAATTCGAGACATCATTTCTATCATATCATGTCACACTAAACCATACACTATAACCTTAAGTCGTGGTATATCTTGTCTCCTACTAATTCTTTAACCATATCCATAAGTTTCTAACATAGTTTCCTTAACCATATTCTATATATATATCGGTTTCCATTATAATTTGCGGGGGTGCTATACGCCATCCACCCGACTTCTCCCGTAGATATAAATCTACTCACCTGCGGAACTCCTTGTTCAGCCGTAGTCGATGTGCTTCGTCGTCTCGGAATCCACGCGGAGGTACCTACAAATCAACACATATCGCCACGTTATGAAAACAAAATCCGGAAAACCGATACGGCACACGGTGCGCTCATAGGTTAGAACCTATAGCCTACGCATGCAAAAACAACCAAACAACCCTCGTCGTTGACGTACAAATATCAAACGACCAAATCTCATAACTAATATCAAAACCAAGAATTCCAAAATACGGAAAACATAACCCAAAGCCATCCCAATATGCTCCCAGATTTTAGCTCAGGTAATCTGGGACAAAAAGAAAAATACAGTAGCTATGTTATAAGGTATGTGAGCTACTGGCAAAACCCCAACACCAAATCTGCTACAGTAACCGACCTAACTGCTACAGTACCGGCCAGGCCGACCCCATCTTGGAATTTGGGCCTTGTCTTCTTGTGGTGGTCTCCTATTGGTCTAACTAGGTTAATGTATATTTTTTATTTTTTTTTAAAGGTCCCGGGTTGCTCTAGATTCCTTGTAGACCTCCAAAAAGTCACAAAACCGACACAGAAAGTTTCTAAGTTCGTATTTTGGTTTCTGTTCATCACAGAATATTGCATTTTATACCGCCCATTCTTACGCTCGTGTGTTTATAGGTAGGTGCTTTTAATCCGTGTTTGTTACATGTTTACAGATTACAGGTTTCCAGTCCAAATATTGTAAATCAAGACAAAATCTCCACAGTTACACCAAATACAGAACATCTGTCACAGCAGATAAAAGCCGGGTTCCGATCATCCATATCCGTCCAGTGCCGAGTACCGGTTCCAGATACAAGACATGTGACAGTGGTCATTCGTGTCTGGGACAAGCACAGAGCACGAGGGGGGCTGCACAAGAATCAATGGGTGCGCGGAGCTCGAGAGAGATAAAGTCAAAAGTGAAGAAAAGATAGCAATCTTGGACTAAGAATTCTGAAGATATTCTAGAAAGATTATCAGAAAATACATGTACCAAACAACAGGGCACAGCAAACCAGGAACTCCAACCAAAACCCACTGCCCAACTCCCCTATACTGCCGCGTTTCCGCGGCCAATAGGGGGTATTGGCCGCGGAAACGCGGCCGTACTGTGGCCTCATTTCGTCGTTTTTCTGGGGCATTTTGGGTACTTCATTTATGGGCTGATGGTTGTCCTAGGTTTCCAGTTTCCCTCCTATAAATACTCCAGAATTGAGCTAAGCCAAGGGTCATTCTTTGGTCATTCTTTTGTTCCTCTTTTGTAGTCTTTTGTGTAGTTTTTCTTCTTCTTCTTCATTCTTTTTCCATGAAAATTGTAGTGAGTGCTTTTTGAGTGGGAGATCAATGAAGATGAGGGTTTTGTATCATTCTCTTTTGTTTCTTCTTTCCCTTGAGATTCTTGCTTTCTCTTGATCATTCAACCTCTTCATTGAGCTTGAATGATTAAGGGTTAGTTATTGATCTCAAGGGTCGTATTCTTTCATGGAATTAGCACTTCATTTCACATGCGTTCTCTACCCTTCCCTTGATCTTGCAACCTCTTGATTGAGCTTGCAAGTTTAAGGGTTGGCTATTGATCACATGCTAGTCTTGAGTCCTAGTTTCTTGTTCTTTTTATTACTCGCTTTTTATTACTTGCTTTTTATTACTTGCAATTTATTTCATGCACTTAAATTCCTTGCACTTAATTACTTGTAATCTTTTCTTTTCTTTGTTCTTTTCTTTTTGTTCTCTCTTTTTGGTTCTTTCTTGTGAATGAATGTAATTATTATTGTTAAGAAGAAATACGGTATTATAAGTTAATGTTTCTTTGCCCATTTCCTTTTCCCGTATTTTCCATTGAACTCCGTCCAAACCATACGCAAGCGCTCCGTTAGGCACCGTACCCTGACAAGGTAACGGTGATTCCTAACCGCGACCGGTTGCATTCGGTTTGGCCGGAGGCGAAAGCAAGAGACAAGAACGGAAGGACAAGGGTAAATAAGCCGTATTCCACGAATACCACGCTTAAATCCCCTAATCCACGTTGTTGCCGATTGCTCTAGCTTCAATTGGTCAAGATTCGGCTCAAAGGTTTTGAGTACGGATTTCTTTAGCTTATAATCTCGTATCTTTTTCTTAACAACTTCATACTTGCAAATAATACACATAGGATAGAATCGAACATACACATACAATTCTTTATTGACTCGTCTAAGACAAGAAAGGAAATACAACCATCTCCCTGTGGATCGACCCGTGCTCAACCGGCTAGCTGCATAGCGACACCGTCCTGATCGCGGTAAACTTTAGAACTCTTAAAACTCGACACGCCAAAAGCGTGCGATCAGTTTCTATTCGGTGTTCTAGGCCAGTAAAACCTCACTAATGGTTAAGTAAACACCCACTACAGATCACAAGTCCACACAATCACCCAAACCCTCTCTTGAAATTTCCAAACATCGCTAATCTAAATCGATTTAACTCTAAACTACTATAGGGTGCTAGGAAACTAAAAATCTAAACCAGAAGTGTAGGAATTACCTCGTTTGGCAACTCAAGAAAATTCTTGAGTTGCTCAAAGTCTTCAAAATCCAAGCTTGGAAGGTCTAATGGGTTTGTAGAGAGGTTGTGATCATTTTTAGTGAAGGGGATATAGGGTTTTGGTGGAGAAATTGAGATGATACTTGGAGGTGGAGGTGGAGGGAGAGTTGAAGAAGATGAAGAAGAAAACAATGGAGGTGAGGAATGAGGCAAACCTCTCTCTCTCTCTCTCTTATTCTCACCCTCTCATAAGCCCATGTCACACACTCTCTCCAATAATTCTTTTTTTCTTTTCTCTTTTTCCCTCACTCAATTTAAAACCAAACACATAGAACAAATAAAATGAAACAACATGCAACAAAATGTAACATGTCATGATGCACTAGCCATGACTAATTAAAAAGGCGGATTTGGCCTAATCGCGATTAGTAGTGTACTAATCAACTTTTATTTAACTGTATATAATTAATTATAAAAATGCAAAATCCAATAAATATCTTTTTAAATGAATAAATCATTTTAATATTCCATTATTTTCCAAATATTGGTATATAATTATACCATTTTACGAAAATCCCAAATTCGCAAATCGAATAGTTTTCGCGAAATATATTATTTTAATATTAAATTCCAAAAATAATATTTTATATTTTCTGAAATGTTACAATCATCCACCTTTCTGTATTGTTGGCTAAAATTCTGTGATGTTGCTTATTATCATGCCTGGGACGAATGCTATATATACTTATATATAATAGTAGATGTTGTATATGTTTTGCACCCACGCTAGTCCAGCCCTCGCTTTGTCGGTAGTTAAGTAACCTAACGGGTGATGAAGGGGCCCCGTGGCGAATGCGGATGGCATATACGTACATCATATTTTCTTTCTTTTCTGGTGTGATAGGATTAAACTGATGGGACCGCATTAATTTTGATTAATGCAAGAAAAGAATCCTAAAAGATGTTGTTGTAACAAATTTCGAAAAACTATAGCTATATTCTTTCGCTTTGCATAGTGGTATTCGGTCATGAATATCCAGCACTTCATTCCACGAGGCAAGAGCCGAGATCCCTTCACGGGGAGTGACCTCTTGAGCTAAAGTATGTACTATAGATTACTCGGTTTTTCTTTAAAACCAGAAATTTTCAAAAGGCGGATCTTAAACCACTTCTTTTTCAAAACTGCTTAGGTTCCTCCAACGAAATCAAGTTCATTACGTTAATGGGGTTTTCGCCAAAAACCCAGCCGTAGCCCTCCGTCATTTCTGATAAGTAGTATTTAGTATTCGTGCTGTGCTAGTTGGCATCCGTCAATGCATAGTGTACGGTAGCTGAATAATACATAGTTGTAACATTGAGATGCATTAATTTAGGACAGTGATACAACCTTATTGGCATCCGTCAAGGGTGAGTATGGGTGGGTCTAAATTAATCTGGACAATGACGGGTAGAACTTGACTTGCGCTTTATGATTTGTTGGCATTCGTCAAGGTCATAAGGCGTCTGGGGCAAAAACCACATCGGGAGTTTCAAATATACATGAAACTTGCTAGTGTTGCATACCTTCTGGAGTGTGGTGACTAGAGTGGCTTCCATCTAGTTTATCACGCAATGATAGTTAGATCCCGATCCCACTGATGAGTAGGATCACTCTTCGGAAATTTTCTCACTTAACAATCAATGCTATAAACCAAGTAGGTGACTAGAACGGTGTTACCAGGGCTACGCCTCCAGGAAAAAGAGATTATGTAATTAAGGAACTTTGCGAAAGCGTTGGAAAACCTCCCTCGAAGTACCAACACTAGCCTGGCCGAAAAGTTAAGCAAGTATCGTGACGTGTGATTAATCCCGACTGATTCTTCTTTTAAGGTTTGAAGAAGAATACGAGGAAACAGTGGGAGCCATCCTGATTAGATAAACTAATAACCAATATAATCTTGCAAGAACGCACGCTGAGTGTTTCTTTTCTCTCTCTCTCCAGGTAGCAACCATTTCACGCTCTAATCAAGATAATAAAGTGTATCGCTTGACCGATCCGAATTCTTATTCGGGGCTGGGGAACGTCGGTTCGGCTCTAACTTATGACGACAGTCATAAGTGTGAGCATGGGAAAGAGGATTGTTTGAATTCCTTAATGACCCCATCGAAGAAGAAACATACTATTGTGTCTTCTTCAGGTGTTCTTGTTATTGAGAACTGTTTTTCGGTCAGTCCTACCTCCTGGGTACTCGATACCGGATCGGGATCTCATATCTGTAATTTATTACGGGGACTGAGAAAAAGTAGGATGGTTGGACCTGGTGATATGTCCTTCAGAGTAGGGAACGGAACACAGGTTGATGCTTCTGCCGTCGGTGAATATCACCTAGCATTGCCAAATGACAATACTATGATTTTGCTACTATGTACCTTCTATGGTTTGCAACATCATATCAATTTCTTTACTTGATAAAGATGGATATAAGTTTGTTCTTGATAGAAATATCATGAACATTTACCTTAATCAGGTATTGGTTGCAGAAGGTACACTGTGTAATGGTATATATGTTCTTAATCAAAACACAGTTCTCAGTATACAAAACATACGCAAGAGGAAGAGTTCAGATGTGAACGAATCCTACTTGTGGCATTGTAGACTTGGTCATATCGGAGAGAAAAGACTAAGTAAGTTGCATAAAGATGGACTTTTGAATACGTTTGAATTTTTATCTTATGAAACTTATCAGTCTTGTCTCAAGGGAAAAATGACCAAATCTCCGTTCACCGGACACGGAGAAAGAGCAGCAGAGCTCTTAGGACTCATACACAGTGATGTATATGGTCCAATATCTATACATGCAAGGGGTGAGTTCTCGTACTTCATCACATTCACTGACGATCTTTCTAGGTTTGGATATGTGTATCTTATGAAACACAAATCTGAAGCTTTTGAGAAATTCAAAGAATTCAGAAACGAAGTAGAGAACCAGACTGGCAAAAGTATCAAGATCCTCCGATCTGACAGAGGAGGGGAGTACTTAAGTACGGAATTCCTAGATTACCTAAAAGAGAATGGAATTCTTTCTCAGCTTACTCCTTCGTATACACCACAACACAACGGTGTATCGGAGCGGAGGAACCATACCCTATTGGACATGGTTCACTCCATGATGAGTAACACCGAGCTACCTCTTTCATTTTGGGGACATGCGCTTTTGACAGTGGCATATCTATTGAATAGAGTTCCGACCAAATCCGTGCCTACCTTCCCATATGAAACATGGGAAGGGAAAAGACCATACCTTAATTTTATTAAGATATGGGGATGTCCGACTTATGTTAAAAAACAAAATCCGGATAAGCTTGAGGCACGATCAGTTCTTTGTAAGTTTGTAGGATATCCTAAGCATTCGCAAGGATATGAGTTCTACCACACCGAGGAACAAAAGGTGTTTGTTGCTCGCCACGCCGTCTTCTTAGAAAAGGAATTTCTTGCAAAAGAAATTTGTGGGAGCATGGTAGAACTGGAAGAAATTACAGAAGGACAAACTATAACTGAAGGTTTGGTAGAACCAGAGAATTCAATAGCCCTAGACGAACCTCAGCCACTCCGCAGATCTGGTAGGATTTCTCATCCGCCCGAGAGATACTACGGTTTTCTCATTGACGGGGATCGAGAGGATTGCATCTTGGAAGAAGATGATCCTACTAGTTTCAGGCAGGCCATTATCAGTAGGGACTCTGATAAGTGGCTGGATGCTATACGATCTGAAATGGAGTCCATGTACACCAATAATGTGTGGACCTTGGATATTGCTCCCCTTGGGGTAAAACCCGTTGGATGCAAATGGATCTACAAAAGGAAGTTTGGTGTAGATGGGCAGGTGGAAACCTATAAGGCTAGACTTGTTGCAAAAGGTTTTCGTCAAAGACCAGGTGTGGACTATGACGAAACCTTTTCTCCAGTGGCTATGCTTAAATCCATTCGGATCCTACTTGCCATTGCCGCCTTCCATGACTTTGATATCTGGCAAATGGACGTAAAAACGACTTTTCTAAACGGAAGTTTAGAAGAGTGCGTTTATATGGATCATCCGGAAGGTTTCGTAGACAGTGGGAGCAGCGGGAAGGTGTGCAAGTTGCTTAAATCCATTTATGGATTAAAGCAGGCATCGCAGAGCTGGAACATATGTTTTGATAAAACAGTCAAGGAATTTGACTTCATCAAGAACGAGGATGAGCCTTGTATTTATAAGAAAATTTTAGGACGAACTGTCGTGTTCCTAGTTTTATACGTAGACGATATTCTTTTGATAGGAAATGACATTCCTATGCTACAATCGGTCAAGCTATTCTTATTACAAAGGTTCTCCATGAAGGACCTGGGTGATGCCTCATACATTTTGGGGATTAAGATCTACAGAGATAGATCCAAGAGATTACTGGGACTTTCACAGTCCAGGTACATAGAGACCGTACTAAAGAGATTTAGTATGGAAGATTCCAAGCGCGGTAATATACCCGCATTGCACGGAATCACCCTCTCCAAGGAGATGTCTCCCAAGACTGACGAGGAGAGGGTTCGTATGGGCACTATACCCTACGCTTCGGCGGTAGGATCTATAATGTATGCGATGCTATGTACAAGACCAGATGTAGCTTATGCGCTAAGCGTGGTGAGCCGGTATCAGTCGAACCCAGGTGAGGACCACTGGACAGCAGTAAAGAACATTCTCAAATACCTGAGAAGGACTAAGAAGATGTTCTTGGTTTACGATAATGAAGACCTAAAGGTCGAGTCCTTTACCGATTCAAGCTTCCAGAGTGACAAGGATGACAACAAGTCTGTCTCGGGTTTTATGTTTACCCTCAACGGAGGGATGGTGTGTTGGAAGAGCTCCAAACAGGATATCGTTGCAGACTCGACGATGGAGGCTGAATACATTGCTGCGAGCGATACCGAAAAAGAGGCGGTATGGATGAAGAAGTTCATTAATGAACTTCAGGTAGTTTCGTCCATTGTTGACCCCATACCTTTGTATTGCGATAACAATGGGGCTATAGCTTTAGCGAAGGAACCACTGTCCCATCAGAAATCCAGGCACATCTTAAGGCGGTATCACCTGATCAGGGAGATCGTAGATCTCTAGGAGATCGAGGTCCGGAGAGTGGATAAAAAAGACAACACTGCGGATCCATTCACCAAGGCCCTTCCTCAAGCACAGTTCGAGAGACTTTTTGAGATGTTGGGTATGCGGTACGCCAACAGCTGGCCCTAGAGCAGACATTGGATACTCGGTACGCCAATATATGGCCTTAGTGCAAGTGGGAGATTGTTGGATATGTATGTCCTAGAGGCCATTATTGTATATGTATACATGTGGATGCTTAGACATATATATGTACAGGACAGTCTTGCTCGATATGATAGTATGTTATCTGGTTTGACTTTATCTTAACATGTGTATGTTTTACTTGATATTACATATCTTTTATACATGTTGATAAATCCTGTAGGATCATTGCTAGGCTACCTGCGTTGTGATGGCGATCATACTTGTGGGAGCTGGGTATTCGGTTCGCACATCCTTAAATGGTCCCTAGTCGTGGGAGTATCGAGACCGGGCATCAATATTCCGGAGAAGACTAGTGTATAAGTTTCTAGACCCCGACGAAGGGCAATGGTTTGGTCTCGCAACCATTGTTCTTTAGATCTAAGATCGTATACAGGTGCTCACTGGGGGTGAGTACACCGGACGGACTCGCTGAGAACTTCCAGATGGTATTATACCTCTCGTCAGGTGGAAGTTCTCAGGTGACATGAGTACATGTTAGTCTTTAGACCTGAGATCGGCATTTGTCTCGTGTGAGTTCCCACTGTGCTTTGATCACTACCTTACCACGGCTCTACTGAGTCGTGCAAACAGGTTTTGGTTGGGTACAGTCCCGAGCCACATGGAGGCAGTGAGAGATTGTCGGGGATTCGTCTCTCCCGATATTGGGAGTCGATATCGCACTGTGTTTGATTGGTCAGGACCATAAGACCTTGGCCAAGGCAGTTGGGATTTACCGATAGGCTGATCAGTAGTTTCTCGGATTGGTCCTGAGCCACATTAGCACGACTTATCGGGTTATTAAGGTCTGATGTTTACCACCCCCTAGACCCGGTATGTGATACTCTTAGATGAAGAGACCGGACTGTACGGAGATTGTCACAGATAGGCTCAGTAGGGATTCAGATGAGTTTGCTCGTCGGCCTTCTTTTTCGACAGGTACCCGGGGAGCCGTTACGTACAGCTAGTGCCGCTGACGTGCTTGTGGTTATGGATTTATCCAGTAACTTACTGCCGGCGTATTGTCGAGTCTTTAGAGTCTCACACAGAGGTTTTTCCTGGTTCAGGCGAAATGATGTAGTAGCCGTATTGGATACGTGCAGGGTCTCGATCGATTGATGTACTTTGTACTCGGACTTTCGATCGGACAGTTGGTAATACTAGCCGGCTCGGGTTTGAGCCGGATTATTAAATCAGGTATTGATTTAATAGTTTACATATATGTATTTCGATATGTATATTCTAGTATTACGTTCTTCGTGTTATTCTATCTCTTTAGGCATTCGTGTTTTTATCCGAATGCAGGTATGTATATACAGCAGACTGTAATCCGTATTTTATTACAGATTGCCTTCTAGAAGGTGGACACATCATCATGGACTTTTCCATTTATTGATAAATGGAAATGAGGTGGAAATTAAGGAGATGGAGGCATGGTGAGTGGCATGGCTTCAATAGTTTACAAATGAATTCTTTATCATTTGTGGTTACTATTGAAGCATGGCTACACTTGTTTATTCATGAGAATTCATACACAAAACCTTTGTGTTGTTTTTCTCTCTCATTCATGCTTCATTATTTTCTTGAGCTCCCATTTTTCTTCATCTCCTCCCTCATCTTGAGTTTCTTCCACCTTCATCATCTTCCTCTTCACTATCCTTCTCATGAGTTGAGAAATAAGTGAAGAGGCAAGAAAGAGATAGCAAACACTTAGATCTTCATACTACATCCTAGATTACTTGGTTTAGCAACCCAAGTTCTCTAGTTGCTCCACTTGACATATTATGAGGAGCTAGAGCCATGGATCATATCTCTCGGGTGGATCATTTACGACAAAGGAGGACCGGAGAGCAAGATCGATCGTGGAGAACCAAAGGAGACAACAAAGAAGATCAAGCATGTTCAAGGTGGCCACTTGGAGCTAAAGATGAGGAAAGAAGACCGAAGGACTTGGTTCGTTTGGTGAGATTTCTTCATCATAGTAGACAGCTCTCTTTATTTAGCTAGTTAGGTTTATAGTAAGATCTGGGTTAAAAGTTATTCTAGTGCCGTGTTCTACTCGTTAGAAAAATTTTTGTTCCGCATTTGGTCACGGTAGTTGGACGGGGCACTAGCGTAACCTTTCACTTTCAACTCTTTCAACACCCGCAAGAACCACCGCTTCTCCTCTTTGTCCAGCTTGTATATTGTCGGTAGAATCTCATAATAATCCGGTTTACCGGCCACAGGCCGAGATTGCAATTCTTTTCTAATGGACAAACCATCCAAATTTGTTAAATCACGACGGGCGTACAGATTGTCCTTCGTTTTTGTCACGATTCGAAAGCGGCATGTGACCGGCACTTAGATCACGTGACATCAAAAGATGTCGACGCGATCCAAGTAAGCCAAAACCCCGAAATCTAAAGGTTTTTAAAGAAAGAGTGGAGGTGAAGTTTTAAAATGAGTTACTAAATAGAATCAAGTTTCTTTTAATGGTATAAGTAAGTTTGTTTGAAAATGTCTATATCGTTTGAAAATCGGGCAACACTTCCTTTATAAATTTTGAATAAAACCACATACAAAATATAATATATAAAGCATCCCCAACGGGAGCTAGCTTCCATGCCGAAACGGCGGAGCAACCACGCAGATAATATACGATGTCCAAGGCGAAGAAATAGAAAGCGAAATATAACTGACAACAATATAAAATTGACTCCAAACGAGTACGACGCTCAAGAACACAAAATATATAAGTCTCGCTTCTAAGTACACAAATATATAAGTTTAGGTTGATGGAGTTTTTAACTAGATCCAAAAGAATATATATATACAACGGGTGGTTACGATCCAACATGTAACCCCCTACCAAAGCAATCACCGAAGTAAGAAATGTACCAGCAAACCGCTACTTATCCGAGCGGTCAAATCTGCAAGAAACTGGGGCACAACGGGATGAGTAGCCAACTCAGTGAATAAAAGTATATCGCAAGGCAGAAATCGAAATGCATAACGATCTACTTAGGTCATAAAATATACTACAATCATATCCTGTACTAAAATATGTATCATGCACAAGTACTATAAACGTATCCTTATCAATCACGTAAACATGGAAATATATCAACATATCATATGTATATACAACATGCATCCATGTATAAGCCTATATAATAGACGAAAGATGTAAGTAAAACCCTTTCAAAATAGCCGTACGATAAGTATATCATGGCACAAGTAGCAGACGTAGTTTTATGAAGTATTATATGCGTTTTGTTTAAAATATACGTCTTGCTTTTTAGAAATGAGTTTTAAGAGGGTTTCCGTTTAAAAGTTTCTTGTGTCGTCCTAGATATGTCAAAATAGTGAGACTATAGCTCATTTGGAAAGCTCTTTATGTACATCGATATGTGAAAATATTATTCAAGTACTGTCCCATGGATCAGTCCTGTTCAGCTACTATATGGAATAAATTATAACAGCGCATCTCAACGGATCACGCAAGTATCAATATATGAGTGTCCAGTATCGACACTCTAAATCTCATAAATCTCGTGTCTATCACCAACACGTAAATCTAGATATCATAGGCACCGTCTCGTTAGACTGGTCCTCTCCCAATATCAACAGCCACGGTCGGTATCTCCCGCATATCCGCCGCGCTCAATACTAACTCTGGTATCGATCCACCTCGCTAGGCTCCCCGTACCTCCTTACGGTCTTGCTGCCCCTCGATGTCGTACCGGGTCCACCATATACCCATAATCGGTTAACCCCTCTCTCGATTTGGATATCTCATCATAAAAACCAAAACTCATGGTGGACGCTAAATCATCATATCATGAGAAAACCGTATTTAAAAACATTCACAAGTTTTATAAATCCCACCGCGGCTTCTCAAATCCATGGAAAACAACAAGTTCCGAAGAACACATATATAATCTGTCTCGAGTTCATAAAAACGTAATGCATATATTATCCACATTGGCAACAAACGTATACGAATATTCATAACGATGGTATTCGTATAACATAATCATGATATCTAGAGCACGAGTAAATATGGCAGTCCTACTGTGTCATGGCAATACTAATGATGTATAGTGCAACATATGCGTTTGTGATCGTGCAATATGGCAATCATTAGTATTTATGCAAGTGTTCTATCAATGTGTTCGTATCAGAATAATAACGAAACTAGCATATATAATAGGTAATCGAAATGCGAGCGTATAAAAAGGGTATCCTAATCGTAACGTGAATAATCGTTAAACATAGCTAACTTTTATGAGTTATACCGTTATAATTTAAAATAGAATGAAACATTGTTTTATAATTAAGGAGGCTATATTGTTTTTGAAATAGATATTCATTTGAAATTTATAGTACATCCTTGACATCACCATTTAAAAGTAGGAAACGTATCGTTAGTTTTTAAAAAAAGTATAGCTCAACAAACATAACAATATAATTCGGCCGTATCCGGCAATCTATGCTCATCAACAATATCCCAAACGATATTGTACGGAACTATAGTCGCGTACGCATATCACAATAATCACAAATAACTATATATCCACGCATACATATATCCTACTAGATACAAACTAAATACTAACTTAGTTATAAACTAAGTTATCTAACATAACACTATACTAGATATAGTATAGATATCCTAATTAATTGGTTGCGTGGGTGCTATAAGCCATCCACCCGACTTCCCCCGTAGATATAAATCTACTCACCTAATATCCTCGCTCTAGTTGAAGTCGATGGACGCCTTGCGCTTCTTCGTCGTCTCGAAGTCCACGCGATTGTACCTACAATCGAAATCATAACCAAAATCGCATAAAAACTCGATTCAAAATTAAAATCACGAGCGAAGCGCACATAAGTTAGAACCTATGGTCAACGTATGCTGAAACAAAAACATACCTCCCGGCATCGACATACGAACGTCAAACGACCGAGTCAAAACACAAATATTCAGAAACCAAGTTTCACATATCGCAAAACATTGCCAGAAAAAAAGTATAAAAACTCCAGATTTTTCTTCAGATGATCTGAGACTTTTTAGCGTATAGAGTAGGCTCAGTTATTTAGTTAGTGAGTTACAGAACAAGATTCAAACCCTAACTCTAAAATTGACCTGCAAATTGTGGCCAAATCTAATAAATCTGCTGCCAGGGATTGGTTTCATGGGCTCGGGCTTCTACGGTGGCTTTCTACTGGTCTATACATCTCTCTGTATCCTCTATAAAATTTTCGGTCCCAAATAGTACCAGATTCCATTTGATCCTCAAATCTCAATGAAAAACCGATTTCAGAAAATTCAAAAGTCATCTTTGAAACTTCAAAACTCATCTAAATCAGGGATACTATCACTAATAGGCTAGTAATCGCTCTCTACCCTCTACTAAATCACCCCAACAAGTTCTATCCTCAAAATCTCACTTTAGAAAACTTAAGTTTTGAAAACGTGCACTGTTTAATTCTAAACTAGTTGTGAAGGTAAGAATACTTAAAAACTAATCTAAAAGTGGCGTTATTATCTCATACTAGCAACTCAAGAATTTCCAAGATGGCAAACGATCCTCAAAACGAAAACTTGATCCCACCATGATGCTTAGGATGAGATTATGAACATTTTTAGTGAAGGTTGTAGAGTGTTTTGAGGTGATTTGTTAAAGAGAGGCTAGGGTTTGGATGGGGGTGAAGGAGTCAGGATATTTTGAGTGATGAAGATATTTGGTTATGAGGATAAAGAGAAGAGGAGAGAGGGTGTGACATATTATGTAGGATATTTTATGAAGTGTTGTGGTGTGCATGAGGCATAGGATAAGCTAACATATCTTCCCTCACTCTCTCATAAAACCCTATAAAACATGCACAAATCACTCAAATCACGTATCTTTTCTCAAAACAAAATACACGCCATCTTCAAAATATTTCATATTTTTCATTTTCTCCAAAATAATTATATTTTTACGGATACCGATCTGAAAACCCTAAATCCATACATGATATTATTTTCGTAAAGTCATAATATCCATATTTAAATTATAAAATAATATTTATAATTTTCAAAATATTACAGCTTTCCCATTTTTACACAGCAGAATATTGATGATGTGCTCAGAGACACCCTTCTCGATATGCATGATATCTAAATTATAGCGCAGCGGTAGATCAGACGAGTATTGAAGTTGAAATAAACCACTTCGCTTCTTTCAACCGGGTGGGCATGAAATTGTATTTTTATTTAGTGTCTTTCTGAATGTGATATTCTGATGATCTCTCCATTGTTGCAGTATGTCGTTATCATACAATAGTTTAGGAGGCCTACCGGTCTCCATCTCACTCTAGAACATTTTTTCATTCCTTTTGAATCTGTGAGTTATAGGCAAGAAACGTCGGTGACCCATATACGACTCTTTCCCTCTAAACTTCAAGCATACGTTGCTCGTATGAATATGACAATAAGGGCACGCAAGCTTACCTTGAGTTGTCCACCCCAAAAGCATTCTGTAGGCAGGAAAATCATTAATTGTCCATAACAAAGCAACACACATCTGAAAAAATTGTTTATCATGTCCATCATAGGTTTTTACGCAAGGTTCCCACAACAACTTTAACTCATTGATTAAGGGTTGAAGGTACACGTCGATGTATTTTTCAAGCAACGAGAGACCGTCAATTAAATACGCTATCGTAAAATAAGATTGCGTCATAACCCTCCATGGCGACAAGTTGTATATAGTCACCACAACCGACTAAGTACTATGAGTATGCCTGCCGCGAACCATCCCAAATGGACTGAAACAATCGTTCGCAATTCCCAGCCTCATGTTACAAGGGTCTGCGCTGAACGAAGGGTGTTTTTCATGTAAATTTTTTCATGATGTCGAATATCTAGGATGACTCATTTTTCTCTCTTCACGAGGCGCTTTATGGTGCTACTACATTTCGGACGCCGTCTCTATTTACCGCTGAAAATAGAGATGAACTGGGATTGAACGTCTTGCTTGAATTTGGGGGCAGATGCATAGGTTTGATCCATCCATCTCTCCAAAAACGCTAGCGCCGTATATCGGAGGTTTGGATAGATGCGACCGATGTAAATGACTTCAGATTCCCTCTCACGGATGAGTGGTTTATTGATTGTGGGGACGAATATTTCCTGTAGGCACAAGCCCCTACAGTTAATTACGTTATCGCAAGCGATAACAACTTTTTGCTTCTCCAAGTTTTGTTTCGTGAGCGTGTTTTAAGTTTTGTATATTTTGGATTGCCCTTGGATTATATATGGAGACTAATTCATGTCGTCGCCTGTAAGGTGTAGATTAGTCCAAATCTGTACTTATATTTTATGATTTGTGTCAAGCATCTGCTCGACGGGATCCATGTTGGCATCTTGGTCAGCCAATGGGAGTGAACTTTAGGTCGCATTTCTCACATTTGTGAGGTCCATCAATTCGCGGAATACTTGGGTTTTATCTAAAGACCGTTAGTCTTATTTGAGACTAAGATCAACTTAGATTGCTTGGTCATATCTTGAAAATATTTGTCTCCATTGATTATTTGATCATATATGAAGCATATGCTTCTATACTTAGCTGTTTTGCTAAGTATTCAGGCCTTGGCTTATTATCAGGTGCGCATGCGCACCTGGGATGCGCATGACATTCGCGCATATGTCTTTCACGTGATGCACACGGCTCTTTCTCACGTGTCATTGTAACGTTTTAGAAAATTTTAAATGTTATTTTAAAATTTTAAATAATGATAAAATACTCTAAAAGGGTATGGTATTTAAGTATAATGGTAATTAGTTTTAGATGATATTTACTTGTAAAGAGGATTTTAATAGTGAAAAGGTTTTAATTGCAAAGAGGGGTTTTAATTTGTTGTGGGTTTAAGTGCAAGATGGGAGTAAGTAGGTGTTAAGATTAAGATTAACCCTCACACACAACTTACCATGAGACGCACCATGAGCCTACACCTCCTCCTTACTCTACACACACCTCACCCTCCCTTCACACACTTCCTTTTTCCATCAAAACACAACACTCATTTTATATTTTTCATTATCAAACTGAACAAAACATTCATCCAACACTTTAACACCAAAATCAAATAGTTCTTCACTATCCCACAAGGAAAAGTTAGAGTTTTCATGGATGTTGTTCCAAACGCCAATGCTAGGCCTTCACAACTTCAAGTGTGCACTCCTTGAGCTTAGAGTTTCTGTGGAATTCTTCAAGTTAGGTAAAAACCTAACCTTTTCATGTTTCTTAAGAGTTTTAGTGTCAAATAGATTGTATGATATCTGAATTTATACTTAGTATAAGGTTTTGGCCTCAAATTTGAATCTGCTATGTTTCTAGTGTTCACAAAAATAAACTCACACTACTGGAAGCTTGTTATTGAACCTAGAACACACCCTAGAAAATGTTAGGAATATGTATGCCATAGAGGCCATTATTGTATGATATAGTGGATGCTTGGATATATACATAAAGGATTTTCTTGCTTGACATGATAGTATGCTATCTGGTTGCTCTTTATCTTAACATGTACACTTAGTATTATTATACTGTCTCTCTGTTACATGTTGATAAATCCCTTAGGATGTGGACTTTACTTCCAGGACTATGATGCAGATCATACTAGTGGGGCCTGGATAGTCCACAAGCACATCCTTTAATTGTTCCTCGTCGATAGGATATCGAGACATGGCATCGATATTCTAGAGTACACTAGTGTGTACGGTTCTTGACCCTGTATGGGACGATGGTTGATCCCACAATCATTGGTGTGTGACATCAAAGATTGTACACAGATGCTTATTAGAGAATGGGTATACTGAACATGACTTGCGGAGAACTCCTAGATGGTACCATACCTATCGTCAGATTGTAGTTCTTTGGTGACACTGGTACAGGTTAGTCTGTAGACCCGAGATCGTCATAGAGTTTTGTGTGGCTCCCACCGTTCTTTGATTTTCTCCCTACCATGGCTCAAAGGAGTCATGCAAATAGGTGGATTTTAGGTACAGTCCCGAGTCATATGGAGGCAGTGAGCGATAGGAGGGGTTTCATCTCTCCCGGTAAAAGGAGTTGATGTTGCGCTATACTCGATTTGCTATAACAGTACGTCCCTGGCTAGGGCTGATGAGATGTACTGGTAAGTGTTATCAGTAGTTTCTTGAACCGTTATGAGCCATACATCGGCTTGACTTATCAAGTTACTGGGGTCTGACGATTCCATCCCTAGACTCGATATGCGACATATCAGACGAAGAGACCGGACTGTACGGTAAGTGTTACTTATAGTCTTCATAGAGATTTTGGACAAGCTTGCTTGTTGATCTTCTAATCGCTCAATACCGGGGTAGCTGTTACGTCCAGCTAGTACCGCTGACGGTTTGTGGGTGACTGATGTGATCATCACCTATTGCTGGCTTATTGACAAGTATTTAGAGTCCCATACATAGGTTTCCTAGTTCAAGCGAAACGAAATAGGGCACATATGCTGATATGTGCGGGGGGCCTAATTAAATACAAGTATGTGATACCGTATTCTAATCTGGCAGTAATCTGATATCGAATAGGTTATGTGTGATATGACCGGATTATTAAATCAAGTGTTAATTTGATAATGTGATATACAAATAAATGATATTAGTAGGTTATATGTGATATAACCGGATTATTGAATCAAGTGTTGATTTAATAATATGATATATATTTATATTTGATATAATTATATATTAACTAATATTATTGCTCACTAATTATTTTGTTTTCTTTATATATATATATTAATATATATATATATATATATATATATATATATATATGATATATATATAGAGAATAATGGAGAAAAAAGGCCATAGGAGGGGATTTCCTCCTATGGCGTCGAAAAAAATACAATCTCCACCATTTTTTCCGATGATCGGCATCCAACATCATCATCGTTATCATCTAAGATGTGCATACACCAAATTTCTTGTGATTCCACTACATTTTCACCGTTGAATTAGCAATGTAAAAATTTCTATTGTCGGTAAACCATTAATTTTGGACCAACTAAATCAATGGTGAAAAAATGGTATAATCACATGAAATTTGGTGTATCCACATCTTAGATGATAAAGATGGACGTGATGTATGCCGATCGTCGAAAAAAATGGTGGAAGGTGCATTTTTCTGATGCGGAGGAAATTCCCTCCTATGGCACCTTTCCTCTATTAACCTCATATATATATATATAAATATAAATGAAGCATCGTTGATTTTCTTTTTTTTGGAAAATAGAAAATGTGAGGTGGAAAAGAGGAGACGTTTGAGGAATGGGGTGAAGCATGGCTTGATGAATATTTTATTCATCTTACTTCACTATTGAAGCATGGCTTCATTTTATTATTGAAAAAAAATTTGATGCTTCAATAAGTGTGGGTTTGTAAAAGCCATTCTACACTTGCATTTTCTTCACTTGATCAATTTTTCTTGAGTTGAGATCCTTGCTCTTTAGCTCTCTTCATTTTCCTCCTCACCTCCTCCAAGCTCAATTCTTCACATGAGTTGTGAAACCTTGAGCTTGTGAGAACCCAAGTGAGCAAACAAAACCCCTACTTTACCATCCTACACTTGATTAGCAATTAAGTATAGTGTGTTTCCTTCACTAAAGAGTTTAGTGAAGAGCTAGCTTGGATTAGCGGAACTTCGGATGGATCAACTTCGGCACGAAGATCGCAAAGGAAGCTCGATCCAACTTCAAGTGGAGCCTAGTGGAGTCGTGTGGACTACTATACGGAGCTTTTGAAGAGAAGGACACGGTCTACAAAGGTTGTTGCCTCCTTCTCTTAGCTAGTTTAGTTTATATCAAGCTATAAACCCTAATCATTTAGTTTAGATTCTTGTTTAGTGTTGATTAGCACCCTGAATTTTTTTAAAATAGCATGCTAGATGCTTGTAAAACCCAGTGGTGGTGCTGATAAACACTTTCATGGTATCAGAGCCAGGCTAGAAGATTATACGATGTTAGTTGAATTATGTAACAGAAACAACTCCGAAAGTGCAAACCCAAAAGCCAAGTTTCTGTCGATTTTCTAAAGGCCTCTGAAATTTTTTAAAACAACTGCAGAATGTTGCATGTGATATGACTAGAACACCATAGAAATTCGAGACCAAAATTCCTATATTGACCCGGTGAGATCGGGTATTTGACCCGCCTGGCCGGTCCCCTATGCTCCATTTTGTCTCGAATTTGTTTGGTGTTCTGTAGGCTTGGTTTTGGGGTTTCAGGTTTTGTTTGTTTAGTCCAGTTTGTATGTGATGTTAACTATTCTATTGGGGCTATTCAGAGTGTTTTGTATTCGCAATTTTAACGTCGTTTCGGGTTTAAATTTGATATGTGATATAATACTTGGAATCCGCAGTTAATTACTTTTGTGAAAACTAGTTTGTAATTGTAAATGTAGCATTTTAGTTTTTGTTGATCGATTGCCACGGAGTTTTGATTCGGATTAAAACTCCGTCGCAATTTCGTATAGTACGCGGATACTCACCGGATAACTTTGCTAGATAGCCATGCCCCATAGCTCCGACCAAGTGACTGTAGGAGAATCCCATTGCCAATAGCATCCACTCAGATGCTTGCAGCCATGGTGTATCGCCTAAGTGCACTTCGTCGACGACACCGGGGTGCGGCCATCTACTAAAGTTCCCCACAAGTGTTCAATCAAGTAGTCGAGAATCTTGTTGAATTTCCCGACTAATTTGTCACGACCCGGAAAAGGCACGTGACTGGCACTTGAATTACGTGAAGTCTATAGGACCCCACCTAATTCAAGTAAGCCAAAAGCCCAGAAATCTAAACCTTTTTAGGGGAAAATAGTGGAGGTGCAGTTTTGAAATAAAGTTTTCTGAAAATCAAACTTATTCTTACACACACACACACACACACACATAAGTAGTAATATATCAAAACACTATATTTTTATCTAACTTGAAAACCCTGTTTGTAGTTTGAAATTTAGGCAGCGCTCCTTTGTAATTTTTAACCCAAAAACGAATACAAGAAATAATAAATAAGGCATCCCCAAGCGGGAGCTAGCTCTTCGCCAATTGGCGGAAACAACCACGCAAGATAATATAATGTAACGCTTTGAAAATTCGTTTAGGTCAATTATATGTTAATTAGTGATAATACGAGATTTTCTTAAAACATAATTAATAACTATTTTCCACATCGACTGGAATAAATCTATTTTAATTATGAAATTATGTAATTACATATATAATTGTGTTTTATTAATTAACATTTAAATTATTGTTCACTTAACTATCTATTTTTGCTTATTTATTATTTACTAAGCTAGATTTTTTAATTAAACTTGCACAAATCTAGTGTTACCCTAGGTTAATATGTGTTTTAGCAACCATGACAACTCAACACTGATATTGTAACATGCCTTTCCTTCCAATTCTTTTTATGGTTCTGAATTCCTTTTAAAAAAAATGGAGAAAAAAAATGAAAAAGGGTAGCATGGTGCATTTATGAGGCGGGGGGGGGGGGCTTGACTTTGAAACACTTACACTCACCCCCTCTCTCTCTCCCCCTCAGCTCTCGGCCAAGCCCCAGCAGCCCTTCCCCTTCATTTTCTCCTTCTTCTTCTTTCATTTCCAAGCCTCCATTTCCATCAAAAATCCCTCAAAACATCACAAAATCTCATGTAAAACACTTCGAAACAAATCCTTGTTGGTTCTTGAGGCAAGTTTCCGCATTGGGAGGCAAGATTAGCAAGATTGAACCATTCTTGGATCAACTTGAGGTATAAAGCCAAACTTAATTACCTATTTGCTAAAATTTTAGTTTATTGAACTTAAAGTAGTGTTTAAGTGGAAATTATTTCTAATTATGTGATTTAAGAGGAGATTAAGATAGGTTAGGGTTTTTATGGCTTGAATAGGGTAACTAGGTCCAGTTAGTGTCTAATAGTCCAAGTCTTTTCACAAGTTTACACTAAAATACCCTAATGTCACAAACTAGTGTCTTATTACGGTTTTAAATCAAGTTTTAGGATACGTAGTATCTGCTATTTCTGTGGTTGTTTTTAGAACTAACAAACATACACAGTAGACTTTACATTGTGCTTAGAGTGTTGTGTATAGATACGGACCCGTTTCACCATACTTGATCCGGCGAAACCCTCCATTTTTCCGATCTGTCCGGCCCCCCTGTTGAATTGGGTGTTGAAATTTCGCAGGTAGTTGCCTGTAGGTGTTTTATGGTAATTGGTATTGCTTGTTTTCTTGGTTTCTGCTCCATATAAAATCTGGGACCAATTACCTATATTTTTAGTATTGTGACTTGCACGACACGTACGTTCCGAGTCTGGGTTTGGTGTTTGCTGTGTATCACAGCCAGTCGGGATGGTTTCAGACGTTAGCAAACACGTTTTGGTGCTTCGAGTGCACACGCGTTTAGCTTGTGACGCTAGTTTTCTCGTATGGTATTGATATCGCGTTTTGCGGAATATTAGCCTTATGTATGTTGCATTGTGTGATTCTAGGATCGGTCGCGGAGACATCGGACGCGGAGACATCGGACGCGGCACAGAAAGGAAAAGCGATGATTGGATCGGGCTAGCTGAGGCGTTCCGGTGAGTAGATGTACACATTTACGGGGGAATCGTCTGGATGTCGCAAGGCGCCCGATAGTTAGAATTTCTATTAGTATTTGCATTATATGTGTAGTTCCTAGTTATTCATCTCGTTGTATTGCATCATCTTTTATATATATATATGTGATATCATTTCATAGGACACTTGCACCATTACCATTGGTTTATGCTGCACGGACACTATTCATGTGGACACACACGCCTTGGTAATTGCTATGCCACGAACACTTTAGAACTTGCTAGATCGGTACCAAAGACATTTGCATCACACATGATACATAAACTGGTAGTTGTATTTTTCATTTCATCAAGATTGACATGAAGGATTGCTAGTCGTATATATACCTTATTTCATTTTTCATTCATACCTGGTTCCTACTCATAAATCGCATTTCATATTGTTGATATCATAGACATTCATCAATTTCTACATGTTCATGTATTGTGATTCTCCTCGAGGATTTCAGTATTTATGAGATTTATGGATTTAGAGAAACCGCAAGGATTTAAGAATGTATTACCATTAAAAAAATGTAAGTTGCGGTTTTCTCGTGATATGATATTTGTGGTGTCCACCATGGGTTTTCTCGATTCTTGAGCGGTATCATACACCTGATTCGAGGTAGGGGGTGGGACCGTCTGCGGGTGCATGGTAGACCCGGTGAGGTACCCCGGGGCAAGATGGTCGCAGATGATGGCGTTGAGCCCGACAGGGTAACACTACCGACCGGTTATTTATGACTCGGAGGATTTCCGGAGGATACCGACGTAATCTAGAGATTTGATGATATGGGCCAGTCCAGCTTTCTGGAGACCGGGATATTAAGATCAGATGTATGAGCCAATCCGGATTGCCGGAGCCTGAGACATTGAGATATTGGGATGTATATTTTGTGTCGATACTTGACACGGGTTTTTATTGATTTCATTGATGATATTACAGTTAAATTACAGAAGTTTAACTAAGATAAGAATATAGATTTTCTCGTACTAAACATATTCAGATCTCGTGTTGTTTATGCATTCATGTTGCATACATACTAGTGCATCGCATCATATTAGTATATATAGGCTGTGACGAAATTGCGTGCATACTTACGATAGCCTTATAAGATGTTACTTATTACTCACGAATTGGCAACTCACCCCCGTCGTGCCACAGTGTTTTGCAGTCCGACATGTCACCACAGTAGCGGCGGGCGCACTGCCTCATTTTGTTCCTTTTTGCTTGGACTTGCGGCATTGCTCGTAGGTGGGTTGCGGGGATATTTTGTTTCCACTTGTACTATTATTGTATCTAGTATACTCCATCTACCATATCTACCACTTTTACTATTGTATTAGCGAATTAGAGATAAGACAGCGAGATTTGTATATATATGTTGTTTCTCTGAGGTCGAGCTCACTTGAGTCGACGTGATGTTTTCTTACTTTTGTGCCTTTTTACGCTTATTTTGCACGGTGATGATATATATTGTGTGTGATTGTGATTACGCCATTGGCGAAGAGCTAGCTCCCGCTAGGAGATGCCTTATTTCATTATGTACATATATTCTTGTTTTGTACCCGTTTGGGGTCAATATTTACAAAGGAGACTCTACCGAAATTTTCGGGAAAATGTGATGTTGCTTTTAAAAGTTTAATACGACTTATTTGGTTAAAATGGCTTTCTTTAAGTTGGTTTTCCTTCACTCTACTTCTTTAATTGGTTTTGATTTCTGGGCTTCGGTTTACTTAGATTATGTACGCCTCGAGACGTTTTGTAATTTAAGTGCCAGTCACGCTCCGTACTTTCGGGCCATGACAAAGTTGGTATCAGAGCGTTAGGTTTTACCTTTCTGAGTGTAGGATAACCCTTGGTAGATGGAGTAGGTGACTTAAGCTGTGTGACGTAGCGTGTGTATGTTCCGCGGCATACTTACGATACGGTACTCCGCCTAAGTGACCTTAGAATATAATTGCTTGTAATTCCCTCTTCGATTCTTATATCCCTTGATTCTATTGCACTGTTCTTATTATCCTGTTTCTTGTACCAGCCATTATGCCGCCGAAGGCCACGAGGGCTGCCGCCAGAGATGAGATACGAGCGGGCTCATCTGAGACGAGGACCGATCAGGATGGTACGCCTACCCCTCAGGGACAGGTTGATCCGCCTTCCCCAGGCTGCATTGCCAGGATAGAGTCAGGTATGCAGGAGTTACGATAGATGATGGGATTTTTAGTTGAGGCCGGTCGGGCACAGAGATCTGAGGATGTTCCTTCCACTGCATAAACCACGATTGTACCTGCTGCCCAGACAGTTGTTCCTCCTAGTACCAAGACCATTCCCGTATCATTACAGGAGTTTATGAGGCTGAGGCCTCCAGTCTTTACCGGCACAGATGCAGTGGAGGATCCACAGACATTCCTCGACAGGATGGCTAGGATTTGTCGTTCGCTGATATGTTCTGACGATAGATGGGTGGAGCTTGTGATTTTTCGTCTGGAGGGTCTTGCTCAGACGTGGTGTGAGTCAGTCGAGAGAGGTCGAGCTGCAGGTCTACCTCCTATGACTTGGGACGAGTTCACAGCGGTATTTCTTTCCCGTTTCCTTCCGGAGAGCATCCGGGATGCTCGAGCCCATAGTTTTGAGGTTTTGCGCAAGACTCCAGGGATGACGGTGCCCGTGTATGATATCCAGTTTACTCAGTTGTCCCGATATGCTCCTTACCTGGTGGACACTGAAGAGAAATGCATAAAGTGATTTGTACGTGGGTTAGACACACAGTTATTTGTTGCTATTGGTGCCCAGCATTTCGACACTTATGCAGCCGCGGTGGATGCAGCCTTACTTTTGGAGGTGCGCATTTCGGAGACTTCGGTCGTTTCGGGACCGAAGAGGATTCGTACATATATACCAGCTCCAGTACAGTTTGGCAGAGGCATGGTAGGCAGAGGTCATGGCGGATTCTTTCTAGGCCGTGGTGATGGTTGAGGCATGATGCGAGGCCAGTTGTTCAGCTCCTATTCACCAGGTCAGCGGCCATCGCTAGGATGTTATGGGTGCGGGAGTCCAGATCACCTTGTCAGGAATTGTGTCGCGAGGCGCCAGGGTGAGGCGATAGTTCCCTATGTGACCTTTCCACCCTGAATCCCTGCTTAAAGAGCTCTACTTCCTACCCCTGGTGGTACTCCACTCTAGGCAGACGCTCCCATAGGCCGTGGGCGTGGCGGTCCTGTTCAGAGAGGATGAGGAGGCCGAGGCCGAGGCAGAGGACAGCCAGCTATTAGTGGGGGTTAGGTGTTGGGTTTACCTAGAACCTCATCAAGGGTTTGGAAGCATCACATATGCCAAAATCAAATTTTGAAGGTGCTAAGTGAACTTGACAAGAATCATAACTAGAAATTTGGGGTTTCTTTCAACTAAGCATCATATGCAAATGAAAAACTATCACTAAGGGTAGAGATTACAACCTTTGTAGATCTCCCTTGGTGACTTCTTGGCACTATGAGGGTTTGGAACGGATCGATGGAAGCCTTCCTAGTCCACGAAGATCCACCCGAAGTCCCTTTGCCCAAAGCTCCTTGCTTTACTTGATTTGTGAATGAAGTAGAGCAAACACCCTACACAAATGGGCTAGATGTGTGTAGTATGATGATGTGGTTTGTATTCTATACCCAAAACCCTTTCTTTTTATCAACTTCACTCAAAGAAAAATCTCAAGAGAGGAAGAGGAAGATAATGGTGGCTAAGCTTGAGCTCAAAGGATAATGATATGATGAATAATAATTGAGATGAGAATGAATAATCAATAATATATCTGTTAGGTCCACGTTACCTCTCCCGGTACTTTCGGGGTTGCGGAAACGGTAAAACAAAAATTTTTCTGGACTTGGCAACATGGACCGTAAAAGCCGGATCTTTGCTAAACAATACACTAGCATCCTAACTAGAGATTTATCTGCTCGGTTAGGGGTTATACCTCAACTTGAACTCCTTCTCTTCTTCTTGTTCTTCTCCTTGCCTTCTCCAAGGGTTGATCCGGACTTTGGTCACCTCCGCGGCCTCCTTGAGTCGAAGACGATCCACCCGAGAGATGTATACCGAGCTCCACCACGAACCGAGGTAACTAGGGAAAGGAGATTGCTAATCTAGAAGCCCTAGGTTGTGTAGAAGTGGTCGATGAATGGTTTTGTCTTTGTGGGATCTTTATCTCTCAAGACATGAGATCAAAAGATAAATCAAGAGGAGGAAGAAGGAGGAGCTAGCTAGCGACCATGGAGCTTCTCATTTCAAGAGAGAGAATGAGAATGAGCAAATGAAAAAATTTTAACCAAGAGAAAACTCAACCATGGTTTCAATAATGCAAAAACATTATCATTACTAATCCCATCAAGATAAAGTTGATGGCTACAAATGACATGACCATTATCATAACAAAAGAAAAAGAAAACCAAAGAATACTTTAGATCTTTTAAGAAGATCCAAGTCAACTTTGGTCAAATGGTCAACAAAGTCAAGATGGTCAAATGGTCAATGTAATTAGCCATAACAAAATTATCAATGAAAGGATTAGTAAATAATGTCCCCGGCTCATAATGGTTTTGACCAAACGAACTGTCAAAACCCTAATGAGTCCGCCTCAAAATGGTTTTGACCGAATCAACTGTCAAAACCCTAATGAGCCTGCCACATAGCGGTTTTGGCCGAACCAACTGCCAAAACCCTAATGAGGCACCTCCTCCTTCATCGCTCCGGAAAACTGTGCATACACACCTGCATCCGCATTCCGTAGAATGCGGATGCGCAGAAGACAAAACAAATCCATCCGTGCAATACTAGGATCCGGCTTAAACCAAAGCCCACTAGTATTGCCTGCCCGAACACTACACGCACACAAGTGTACGTAAGTGATCGCAGCCCTGCCGTAAAACCATACGGCCTCTACACGTTTCGCTCAGTGCAGGGAAACTCTCTGTGTGGGACTCTAAAGACTCGACACTACGCTGGCAGTGGGTTTAACCACAGACCGCAAGCGGCACTAGCTGTACGTAACGGTCCCCAGGTAGATGTCGATAAGAAGGCCGATGAGGTGAACCCATCCGAACTCCTACTGAGTCTGTATGTGACAATCTCCGTACAGTCCGGTCTGTTCGTCTGATACATCGCATGGCGGGCCTAGGGGGGCGGTAAACGTCAGTCCCCTAATAGAGGTACAAGTCGTGTCGGAGTGAAGCCCAATACACCCTGAGATAACAATGGAAACCTACCAGTATATCTCGCTTGCCCTGGCCAGGGACTACTCGTGTAATGGCTCTCCTAGACACAGCGCGATGTCAACCCCCAATACCGGGAGAGACGAATCCTGTCTAACCGTCACTGCCTCCAAGTGCTTCGGGACTGCTCCCAACTACTACCTGTTTGCACGACTCAGCAGAGCCGTGGTAGGGTAGTAATCAAAGAACAGTGGGAACATACTCGAGGCGAAGTGACAGTGTCAAGTCAGCGGACTAAGCTGTACTCATGTCACCTGGGAACTGATAACTGACGATAGGTATAATACCAACCATCAGTTCCCGACGAGTCCTGTCCAGTGTACTCGTAACCTAACGAGCACCCACATACTATCTCAAGTACGACGTACCGACGGCTGTGGGACAGACCGTCTCCCGTGCTGGGATGAGAAGCGCATACGCTAGTCTACTCCGGAGTATCGATGCCCTATCTCGATACTCCCACGACTATGGACGTGTATAAGGATGTGCTTGTAGATTACCCAGCCCCCACGAGTGTGATCGCCATCACAACGCCGGTAATCAAGCAAAGATCTTAAGGGCTCTACTAATGCGTATAGGTGATATAATAAATAAACACACATGTACACATTAAAGCAGAGACAAACCAAGTAGCATACTACTATATTGAGCAAGATTGTCTGTACAACTGTGAATATCCCAAGCTTCCATCAAGTAATATACATACTAGTATGATACAGTAATGGCCTCTAGGGCATATACACTAACAATCTCCCACTTGCACTAAGGCCATGTACTGGCGTATCGAAGACCTATCATCTCGATCAGCCGCTCGAACTGAGTCTGGGGTAAGGCCTTCGTGAATGGGTCCGCTGTGTTGTCCTTTGTGTCCACTCTCCGCACCTCGATCTCCTGTCGATCAATGATCTCCCTGATCAGGTGATACCGTCTTAAGATGTGCCTGGATTTCTTATGGGACCTTGGTTCTTTCGCTAAAGCTATAGCCCCTTTGTTATCGCAATACAAAGGTATTGGGTCAACAATGGACGGAACCACCTGAAGTTCACTAATGAACTTCTTTATCCAGACTGCCTCTTTTGCGGCATCGCTTGCAGCAATGTATTCAGCCTCCATCGTCGAGTCTGCGACGGTATCCTGCTTGGAACTCCTCCAACATACCGCCCCTCCGTTGAGGGTAAACACAAAACCCGAGACAGACTTGCTGTCATCTTTGTCACTCTGGAATCTTGAATCGGTAAAGGACTCGACCCTGAGGTCTCCATTACCGTAAACCAGGAACATCTCCTTAGTCCTTCTCAGGTACTTGAGAATGTTCTTCACTGCTGTCCAGTGGTCCTCCCCTGGGTCTGACTGATACCGGCTTACCGCGCTCAGCGCATAAGCTACATCTGGTCTTGTACATAGCATCGCATACATTATAGATCCTACCGCCGAAGCGTAGGGTATAGTGCTCATGCGAACCCTCTCCTCGTCAGTCTTAGGAGACATCTTCTTGGAGAGGGTAATTCCGTGCAATGCGGGTATGTTACCGCGCTTGGAATCCTCCATACTAAATCTCTTTAGTACGGTCTCTATGTATCTGGACTGCGAAAGTCCCAGTAGTCTCTTGGATCTATCTCTATAGATCTTGATCCCCAGAATGTACGAGGCATCACCCAGGTCCTTCATGGAGAACCTTCGTGACAAAAATAGCTTGACCGATTGTAGCATAGGAATATCATTTCCTATCAAAAGAATGTCGTCCACGTACAAGACTAGGAATACGACAGTTCGTCATACAATCTTCTTATAGACACAGGGTTCATCTTTGTTCTTGATGAAATCAAATTCCTTGATTACCTCATCAAAACAGATGTTCCAGCTCCGCGATGCCTGCTTTAATCCATAAATGGATTTAAGCAACTTGCACACCTTCCCGCTGCTCCCACTGTCTACGAAACCTTCTGGTTGATCCATGTAAACGCACTCTTCCAAACAACCGTTTAGGAAAGCCGTTTTAACATCCATCTGCCAGATTTCATAGTCATGGAAGGCAGCAATGGCAAGTACGATCCGAATGGATTTGAGCATAGCCACCGGAGAAAAAGTTTCATCATAGTCCAAACCAGGTCTTTGACGAAAACCTTTTGCAACGAGTCTAGCTTTATAGGTTTCCACCTGCCCATCTACACCAAGTTTCCTTTTGTAGATCCATTTGCATCCAACGGGTTTTACCCCAGGTGGAGCAATATCCAAGGTCCACACTTTATTGGCGTACATGGACTCCATTTCGGATTGCATTGCTTCCTGCCACTTATCAGAGTCCCTACTGATAATGGCCTGCCTGAACTGGTAGGGTCATCTTCTTCCAAGATGCAATCCTCTCGATCGCCGTCTATGAGAAAACTGTAGTATCTCTCGGGAAGATGAGAAATCCTACCAGATCTGCGGAGTGGCTGAGGTTCGTCTGGGGTTATTGAATCCTGAGGTTCTGTCAAATTTTCAGTTTCAGTTTGTGGTCGCTGAATTTCTTCCAATTCTACCGTGCTCCCACTAATTTCTTTTGCAAGAAACTCCGTTTCTAAGAAAACGGCATGCTGAGCAACAAACACCTTCTGTTCCTCGGTGTGGTAGAATAGATATCCATAACCATTCTTTGGATATCCCACAAACTTACATAAAACTGACCGTGCCTCTAGTTTATCCGGTTTGTGCGTTTTAACATAAGCCGGACAACCCCATATCTTAAATCTTTTAAGATATGGCCTCTTTCCATTCCATATCTCGAACGGAGTCTTAGGCACTGATTTAGACGGAACATCATTCAATAGGTATGCTGCTGTCAATAGCGCATGTCCCCAAAATGAAAGAGGCAACTCGGCATTACTCATCATGGAGCGAACCATATCCAGTAGGGTACGATTCCTCCTCTCCGAAACACCGTTGTGCTGTGGTGTATAAGGAGGAGTAAGCTGAGAGAGAATACCATTCTCTTTTAAGTAATCTAGGAATTCCGTGCTTAAGTACTCCCCTCCCCTGTCAGACCGGAGGATCTTGATACTTTTGCCTGTCTGGTTCTCTACTTCGTTTCTAAATTCCTTGAATTTCTCAAAAGCTTCAGATTTGTGTTTCATCAGATACACATATCCGAACCTAGAGAGATCGTCAGTGAATGTGATGAAGTACGAGAACCCACCCCTTGCATGTATAGACATCGGACCGCATACATCACTATGTACGAGTCCTAAGAGCTCGGTTGCTCTTTCTCCATGTCCGGTGAACGGAGATTTGGTCATCTTCCCTTTGAGACAAGACTGACAAGTTTCATAAGATGAAAACTCGAACGCATTCAAGAGTCCATCTTTATGCAACTTACTCAGTCTTTTCTCTCCGATATGACCAAGTCTACAATGCCACAAGTAGGATTCATTCGTATCTGAATTCTTCCTCTTGCGTGTGTTTTGTATATTGAGAACTGTATTCTGATTTAGAACGTAGATACCATTACACAATGTACCCTCTGCAACCAGTACCTTATGAAGGTAAATGTTCATGATATTCTTTTCAAGAACAAAGTTATATCCATCTTTATCGAGTAAAGAAACTGATATGATGTTGCAAACCATGGAGGGTACATAGTAGCAATCGTTCAAAATCATAGTCTTGCTATTTGGCAATACTAGGTGATATTCACCGACGGCTGCCGCATTAACTTGTGCTCCGTTCGCTACTCTGAGCGACATATCACCCGGTGCAACTTTCCTAATTTTTCTCAGTCCCTGCAATAAATTACAGATATGAGATCCTGATCCGGTATCAAGTACCCAGGAGGTAGGGCTGACCGTAAAACAGTTCTCAATTACAAGAACACCTGAAGTAGATGCAAAACCATGCTTCTTCTTCAACTGGGTATCCTGGAAATCCATACAATCCCCTTTCCCATTCTCATACTCATGACTGTTGTCACAAGTTAGAGCTGAACCAACTTTCCCCAGTCCCGAATAAGAATTCGGATCGGTCAAGCGATACATTTTATTATCTTGATTAGGGCGTGAAAATGTTGCTGTCTGGAGAGAGAGAAAAGAAACACTCAGCGTAAGCTCTTGCAAGATTAGATTGGTTTATTAATTTATCTAACCAGGATGTCTCCCACTGTTTACTCAAATTCTTCTTAAAACCTTTTTAAAAGAAGAATTAGCCGGGATTTAATTCACGTCACAATACTTGCTTAACCTTTCAGCCAGGCTAGTGTCGGTACTTCGAGGGAGGTTTTCCAACGCTTTCGCGAAGTTCCTTAATTCAAGAACCTCTTTTCCCTGGGGGCGTAGCCCCGCTAACACCTTTCTAGACACCTACTAGGTTTATAGCATTGATCGTTAAGTGAAATAATCTCCCGAGAGTAATCCAACTCATCAGTGGGATCGGGATCCAACTGTCATTGTGTGATAACCTAGATGGAATCCACTCTAGTCACCACACTCCAGAAGGTATGCTAAATCTGCAAGTTTCAGTTCTTTTGAAACTCTCGATGTGTTTTTTGCCCCTAACGGTTCATGACCTTGACTAGGTCAACAAGCCACAAACTGTTCGACAAGTTCTACCCGTCATAATCCTGATTGCATTAGACCCACCCGTACGTGCCCTTGACTAGGTCAACAAGGTCGCACGACTGTCCTAACCAATCACATTTGCAATCCACAGAAAAATATTATTTAGCTACCGTTCACTACGCCTTGACTAGGTCAACAAACGCAGCACGAATACTGAATAATATTAATCCGAAACGACGGAGGGCTATGACTGGGTTTTTGGCGAAAAACCCGTTAACGTAATGAACTTGATATCGTTGAAGGAACATGATTGCACCTTTTTGAAAATATGGTGGCGAAAACTTTTGCTAAAGAGGTCACTCCCTGTGAAGGGATCTCGGCTCTTTCCTCGTCGAATGAGGTGCAGGATATCCCAAACTGAATACCTCGATGCAAAGCAAGAATAATCGACTATAGTGAAGTTATTACCATGACGCAAACTTTTGTCCAAGGGGTCACTCCCGATGAAGGGATCTCGGCCCTTGCCTCGTCGAATGAGGTGCTGGGCATTCATAACCGAATACCTCGATGCAAAACAAAAATGAACGTCCTTGCAATAACAGCTTTTTGAAAAACTTGTTCCAACAACGTCTTTTAGGTTTATTTCCTTGCATTAGTTCTTTTAATGCGTCCCATCATTTAAATCCTACCATTGCAGAAAACAACCAAAATATGACGTACGCTTATGCCATTCGCATTCGCCACGGGGCCCCGTCATCACCCGTTAGGTTACTTAACTAACGACAGAGCGTAGGCTGGGCTAGCGCGGCTGTAAAACATAAGCAACGCCTAAATAGTTATTAAATATAACAATATAGCAATGATAGCCAATCCAGATCACAGATGAACACTTTGGATATACTAGGAACCCGCGATTAGTTCGAGCCTGCAACGAAAAGCGGATTACACGGTCGCGATGAATAGCCAAAACCCCACCCAAGACCCCTACGGGTGCGGCAAACTACCCGCCAAGTACCCGAAGCGAAGCAACCTCCCTCAACGCCATGAGTAGGCCACTCGGCACTTCGAGATACCCGGTAGTTTGTGCACCCCCTCCATGGGTCTATCCTAGGAGCAAAAATAGTAAAAAGAATTATACAATGACGGCTACAACCCCGACCCGGTTGTGCGGCCATACAAATAATATTACATCAATTTACAAATTTATTACATGAATGAAAGAAAAAAGAAACTCTCATCTCACATCCACCCCGGCTATTCATCCGCGACAATCCAACGAGTTCATATACACATACCATCAACAACACAGATCACAGATGTGTATAACCCCCACTAATCGGCGTATAGCGATTAGTAGACGTTCAATACACATATAACATCACAGAGATAACCATTAGCCAAAGTCTACAGAAAATCGACCAAAAAATACGGATTTATGAGCCCCAAAAACAAATTTTGCTTTCTGGAAAATCTGGGCAGAAAAGTCATATACCAAAAATCCCAAAATACCCCTCTAAGAAAACTGCAAGAAAAAGATTCCCCAACAGAGCCAACGCCGCCGCGGTTCCGCGGCATAAGCAAGCTTATACCGCAGAAATGCGGCGCTTTGGACGAGTTGGGGGATGAAATTTCTCCAGTTTTCCGATTTTTAGTGTATAATTTTTTAATTTTGGAACAGTTCTAAAATTCTGCAGAAACTGAATTTTTCCGGGGTAATTTTGCGGGTTTTCGTCCGGTCGATATTCTTAATACTTTGCTAACATGCTAGGGTGTGTTTAGTTAGGCTCTGATACCACTGTTAGGTCCACGTTACCTCTCCCGGTACTTTCGGGGTTGCGGAAACGGTAAAACAAAATTTTTTCTGGACTTGGCAACATGGACCGTAAAAGCCGGATCTTTGCTAAACAATACACTAGCATCCTAACTAGAGATTTATCTGCTCGGTTAGGGGTTATACCTCAACTTGAACTCCTTCTCTTCTTCTTGTTCTTCTTCTTGCTTGCTCCAAGGGTTGATCCAGACTTTGGTCACCTCCGCGACCTCCTTGAGTCGAAGACGATCCACCCGAGAGATGTATACCGAGCTCCACCTCGAACCGAGGTAACTAGGGCAAGGATATTGCTAATCTAGAAGCCCTAGGTTGTGTATAAGTGGTAGATGAATGGTTTTGTCATTGTGGGATCTTTATCTCTCAACACATGAGATCAAAAGATAAATCAAGAGGAGGAAGAAGGAGGAGCTAGCTAGCAACCATGGAGCTTCTCATTTCAAGAAAGAGAATGAGAATGAGCAAATGAAAAATTTTAACCAAGAGAAAACTCAACCATGGTTGCAATAATGCAAAAACATTATCATTACTAATCCCATCAAGATAAAGTTGATGGCTACAAATGACATGACCATTATCATAACAAAAGAAAAAGAAAACCAAAGAATACTTTAGATCTTTTAAGAAGATCCAAGTCAACTTTGGTCAAATGGTCAACAAAGTCAAGATGGTCAAATGGTCAATGTAATTAGCCATAACAAAATTATCAATGAAAGGATTAGTAAATAATGTCCCCGGCTCATAATGGTTTTGACCAAACGAACTGTCAAAACCCTAATGAGTCCGCCTCAAAATGGTTTTGACCGAATCAACTGTCAAAACCCTAATGAGCCTGCCATATAGCGGTTTTGGCCGAACCAACTGCCAAAACCCTAATGAGGCACCTCCTCCTTCATCGCTCCGGAAAACTGTGCATACACACCTGCATCCGCATTCCGTAGAATGTGGATGCGCAGAAGACAAAACAAATCCATCCGTGCAATACTAGGATCCGGCTTAAACCAAAGCCCACTAGTATTGCCTGCCCGAACACCACACGGACACAAGTGTACGTAAGTGATCGCAGCCCTGCCGTAAAACCATACGGCCTCTACACGTTTCGCTCAGTGCAGGGAAACTCTCTGTGTGGGACTCTAAAGACTCGACACTACACTGGCAGTGGGTTTAACCACAGACCGCAAGCAGCACTAGATGTACGTAACGGTCCCCAGGTAGATGTCGATAAGAAGGCCGATGAGGTGAACCCATCCGAACTCCTACTGAGTCTGTATGTGACAATCTCCGTACAGTCCGGTCTGTTCGTCTGATACATCGCATGGCGGGCCTAGGGGGGGGCGGTAAACGTCAGTCCCCTAATAGCGGTACAAGTCGTGTCGGAGTGAAGCCCAATACACCCTGAGATAACACTGGAAACCTACCAGTATATCTCGCTTGCCCTGGCCAGGGACTACTCGTGTAATGGCTCTCCTAGACACAGCGCGATGTCAACCCCCAATACCGGGAGAGACGAATCCTGTCTAACCGTCACTGCCTCCAAGTGCTTCGGGACTGCTCCCAACTACTACCTATTTGCACGACTCAGTAGAGCCGTGGTAGGGTAGTAATCAAAGAACAGTGGAAACACACTCGAGGTGAAGTGACAGTGTCAAGTCAGCGGACTAAGCTGTACTCATGTCACCTGGGAACTGATAACTGACGATAGGTATAATACCAACCATCAGTTCCCGACGAGTCCTGTCCAGTGTACTCATAAGCTAACGAGCACCCACATACTATCTCAAGTACGACGTACCGACGGCTGTGGGACAGACCGTCTCCCGTGCTGGGATGAGAAGCGCATACGCTAGTCTACTCCGGAGTATCGATGCCCTATCTCGATACTCCCACGACTAGGGACGTGTATAAGGATGTGCTTGTAGATTACCCAGCCCCCACGAGTGTGATCGCCATCACAACGCCGGTAATCAAGCAAAGATCCTAAGGGCTCTACTAATGCGTATATGTGATATAATAAATAAACACACATGTACATATTAAAGCAGAGACAAACCAAGTAGCATACTACTATATTGAGCAAGATTGTCTGTACAACTGTGAATATCCCAAGCTTCCATCAAGTAATATACATACTAGTATGATACAGTAATGGCCTCTAGGGCATATACACTAACAATATCCTTCTCACTTCAACCATGGTTAGTAATTATCTAGATATTTACTTACTGAGTTAATTTCCAAAAGAGAATTAACTCATGGTTAAAAGTTAAGTAAAGTTTAGTCAAAGATGATAAACATTAACCATGAGTGATTTATCCTTTCTATTAACTCAAAATGATAAACATATATATAATTACTACAATATGAGTCTTGCATTGCCACCAAATATGTATCAACAACCATGATACAATGTATGTATGTATGTGTCCATGCACATCATCATGTGCATACATGCATGCATACAAAAAATAGAAAAGGGTTTAATTAAAGAATTAATCTAAAAGTCATTTGTTAAATCAACACTTGATTTAGCAAACCGGTCATATCACATACGACCCGACCAATAGAAAATGCCCGATTAATATACGGTATCACATATCCGTATTTAATCGGGTCCTCGCGCATATCTCATATGCACACCACATCTTTTCGCCTGAGCCAGGAAACTTCATTGTGGGACTCTAAGACTCATCAATACGCCGGCAGTAGGTGATGATCATATCAAACACCCACAAGCCGCAAGCGGTCAGCTAAACGTAACGGCCACCTGGATATGAGTGATCAGAAGAAAACCAGCGAAGCTGTCAAAACTCCCGTCGAGCCAACTGGCAACACTTACCGTACAGTCCGGTCTCCTCGTCAGATATGTTGCATATCAAGTCTAGGGATGGAATCGTCGACCCCAATAACTCAATAAGTCATGCTGGTGTATGGCTCATAACAGATTGAGAAACTACTGATAACGCTTATCAGTAAATCTCAACAGCTCTGGCCAGGGACTTACTGTTATAGCCAATCGAGCATAGCACAACATCAACTCCCAATACCGGGAGAGACGAAACCCCTCCTATCGCTCATTGCCTCCATGTGCCTCGAGACTGTACCCAAAGTCCACCTGTTTGCACGACTCAGTAGAACCGTGGTAAGGTGGATATCAAAGTACAGTGGAAGGACACACAAGACTCTATGACGATGTTGGGTCTACAGACTAACCTGTACCAGTGTCACCTGAGAACTGCTATCCGACGATAGATATAATACCACATATGAGTTCTCTGTGAGTCCGTTCAGTGTACCCAGTCTCCACTGAGCACCCACATACAATCTTTGGTGTCACCTCACCAGATGGATATGGGATCATCCATCGCCTATCATATGGGACAAGAATAGTATACGCTAGTCTGCTCTGGAATATCGATGCCCCGTCTCGATACACCCACGACTAGGAACAGTTCAAGGATATGCTTATAAACTACACATGCCCCACTAGTATGATCCGCATCATAGTCACAGTAGTCAAGCAAATATCCTGAGGGCTTTATCAACATGTGCAAATGAATAAAAGCATGATCAAATCAACATGTCAAGATAAAGTAAACCAGATAGCATACTATCATGTTGAGCGAGAAAGTCATCTATATTCATATATACATGTCCAAGCATCCACTATACATATAATGGCCTCTAGGGCATACATATATCTAACAATCTCCCACTTGCACTAAGGCCAGTTATTGGCGTATCTCATACCCAACATTTCAAAAAGTCGCTCATGCTGCGGCAGTGGAAGGGCCTTGGTGAGTGGATCCGCTGTGTTATCCTTTGTATCTACTCTTCGAAACTCGATCTCCTGGCGATCTACTATCTCCCGGATCAAATGATATCGCCTCAGGATGTGTCTGGATTTCTGATGGGACCTTGGTTCTTTGGCTAATGCCATAGCTCCATTATTATCACAATACAATGGTATTGGATCAACAATAATTGAAACTACTCCTAGTTCCGCGATGAACTTCCTCATCCAGACGGCTTCCTTGGCAGCATCATTTGCAGCAATATACTCAGCTTCCATCGTAGAGTCTGCAACGGTATCCTGTTTGGAACTCTTCCAACTAACCGCCCCTCCATTGCGGGTAAATACAAAACCTGAGATAGATTTGCTGTCATCCTTATCATTTTGGAAGCTGGAATCGGTAAAGGCCTCCATCTGGAGATCCTCATTACCATACACCAAGAAAAATTCTTTAGTCCTTCGCAAGTATTTAAGAATGTTCTTCACTGCTATCCAATGTTTCTCCCCTGGGTTGGATTGATACCTGCTTACTATAGCTAGTGCATAAGCTACATCAGGGCGAGTACATAACATCGCATACATTATAGATCCTACGGCTGAAGCGTAGGGTATAACGCTCATGCGAGCTCTCTCTTCATCAGTCTTTGGACAGAAGTCCTTGGAGAGAGTGATTCCATGACAAGTAGGCAAGGCACCACGCTTGGAATCTTCCATACTAAACCTTTTTAGGATGGTGTCTATGTACTTTGATTGGGACAATCCCAATAACCTCTTGGATCTATCTCTATAAATCCTAATGCCCAAAATACACTAGCCATCACCCAGGTCCTTCATGGAGAACCTTTGTGATAAGAATAGTTTGACCGATTGTAGCATAGGAATATCATTTCCTATCAGGAGAATGTCACCTATGTACAATACGAGAAATGTGACAGTACTCCCTACAATCTTCTTATAAATGCATGGTTCATCTATATTTTTGATAAAATCAAACTCTTTGATTGTATCATCAAAGCAGATGTTCCAGCTCCGTGAGGCCTGCTTTAATCCATAAATGGATTTAAGCAATCTACATGCTTTCCCGCTGCTCCCACTATCAATGAAGCCCTCTGGCTGATCCATAAAAACGCATTCTTCTAAATCATCATTTAGAAATGCAGTTTTAACGTCCATCTGTTAGATTTCATAATCATAGTGAGCAACAATAGCAAGTAGGATCTTAATGGATTTAAACATTGCTACTAGAGAGAAAGTTTCATCATAGTCCAATCCTGGTCTTTGACGAATACCTTTCGTTACTAGGCTTGCTTTAAAGGTCTCTACCTGTCCATCTATACCAATCTTTCTTTTAAAGATCCATTTGCACCTAACAGGTTTTATCCCAGGAGGCGCAACGTCCAAAGTCCATACTTTGTTGGTATACATGGACTCCATTTCGAATCTCATGGCTTCCAGCCACTTCACTGAGTCACCACTCGTGATAGCTTGCTGAAAACTAGTAGGGTCATCATCATCCATGATGCAATCTTCTCTATCACCATCAATGAGAAACCCATAGTATCTCTCTTATGGGCGAGAAGTTCTACTAGATCTCCGGAGTGGCCGAGGTTCTTGAAGTTCTACTACAGCATCATTTTCAACCAATTCGTCCTGAGTAATTTGTGTCTCTAGAACTTCTTCTAGTTCTACCGCATTGCCATCAGTACTGTCTGTAAAGATTTCATTTTCCAAAAATGTGGCATGCTGAGCAACAAACACCTTTTGTTCCTCCTTATGGTAGAATAGATATCCATACGAATGTTTTGGATACCCCACAAATTTACACATGACCGATCGTGTCTCGAGTTTGTCTGGATTCTGCTTTTTAACAAAAGCTGGACAACCCCAATTCGTAACTCTTTTAAGAGATGGTCTCTTTCCACTCCATATCTCATATGGAGTGGTAGACACGGTCTTGGTTAGAACCCTGTTTAACAGATACATCGCTGTCTCTAATGCATGCCCCCAAAAGGAAAGCGGTAACTCAGCATCACACATCATGGATCGTACCATATCTAATAGGGTATGATTCCTCCGTTCTGACACACCATTGTGCTGTGGTGTGTAAGGAGGAGTGGGCTGAGAAAGAATCCCATTCTCTTTTAAGAAGTCTAAAAACTCTGTACTTAACTATTCTCCACCTCGATTTGATCGAAGTTTTTTGATGCTCAAGCTTGTTTGTTTTTCTACTTCAATTTTGTACTCCTTGAATTTCTCGAAAGATTCGGATTTGTGCTTTATCAAAAACACGTGTCCGAATCTTGAGAATTCATCAGTAAAAGTAATGAAGTATGAAAAACCACCTCTAGCATGTGTAGACATTGGTCCGCATACATCACTATGTATGAGGCTTAAGAGTTCCACAGCTCTTTCTCCGTGTCCAGTAAACGGAGTTTTGGTCATTTTACCTTTGATACAAGACTGACAAGTCGCATAAGATTTATATTCAAAAGGATTTAAATATCCATATTTATGTAGTTTGTTTAGTCTTGTTTCATTAATATGACCAAGTCTACAATGCCAAAGAAAAGCTTCATTTATATCTGAAAACTTTCTTTTATTAGTATGTTGTATATTGAAAACTGTGTGTTGGTTCAGTACGTAAATAACGTTATTAAGTGTACCATACCCAATCAACTCTTGATTCAAGTTAATGTTCATAACATTATTTTGCAATATAAAATGATATCCTTCATTGTCTAACAAAGAAACAGATATTATATTATATAGCATACTAGGTACAAAATTGTTAGTGTATATGCCCTAGAGGCCATTACTGTATCATACTAGCTTGTATATTACTTAATGGAAGCTTGGGATATTCACAGTTGTATAGAAAATCTTGCTCAAAATGGTAGTATGCTACTTGGTTTGTCTCTACTTCAATATGTGCATGTGTTTCTTTTAGCTTATCGCTTATATACATATTAGTAGAGCCCTTAGGATCTTTGCTTGATTACCAGCGTTGTGATGGCAGTCATACTTGTGGGGGCTGGGTAATCCATAAGCACATCCTTATACAGGTCCCTAGTCGTAGGACTATCGAGACAGGGCATCGATACTCCGGAGTAGACTAGCGTATGCGCTTCTCATCCCAGCGGGGGAGACGGTCTGTCCCACAGCCATCAGTACGTCGTACTTGAGATAGTATGCGGGTGCTCGTTAGGTTACGAGTACACTGGACAGGACTCGTCGGGAACTGTTGGTCGGTATTATACCTATCGTCAGTTATCAGTTCCCAGGTGACATGAGTACAGCTTAGTCCGCTGACTTGACACTGTCACTTCGCCTCGAGTGTGTTCCCACCGTACTTAGATTACTACCCTACCATGGCTCAAAGGAGTCGTGCAAACAGGTAGTAGTTGGGTGCAGTCCCGAAGCACTTGGAGGCAGTGACGGTTAAACATGATTCGTCTCTCCCGGTATTGGGGGTTGACATCGCGCTCTGTCTAGGAGAGCCATTACACAAGTAGTCCCTGGCCAGGGCAAGCGAGATATACTGGTAGGTTTCCAGTGTTATCTCAGGGTGTTCTGGGCTACACTCCGACACGACTTGTACCGCTATTAGGGGACTGACGTTCACCACCCCCTAGGCCCGCCATGCGATATATCTGACGAACAGACCGGACTGTACGGAGATTGTCACATACAGGCTCAGTAGGAGTTCGGATGGGTTTACCTCATCGGCCTTCTTATCGACATCTACCTGGGGACCGTTACGTACAGCTAGTGCCGCTTGCGGTCTGTGGTTAAACCCACTGCCAGCGTAGTGTCGAGTCTTTAGAGTCCTACACAGAGAGTTTCCCTGCATTGAGCGAAACGTGTAGAGGCAGTATGGTTTTACGGCAGGGCTATGATCACTTACGTGCACTTGTGTGTGTATGCTGTTCGGGCAGGCAATACTAGTGGGCTTTGGTTTAAGCCAGATCCTAGTAATGCACAGATGGATTTGTTTTTGTCTTCTGTGCATTCGCATTCTCCGGAATGCGGATGCGGGTGTGTATGAACAGTTTTGAGAAGCGATAAAGGAGGAGGTGCCCCATTAGGGTTTTGGCAGTTTGTTCGGCCAAAACCGTAATGTGGCACACTCATTAGGGTTTTGACAATTCGTTTGGTCAAAACCATTATGAGCCGGAGACATTGTTTACTAATCCTTTTAGTGATAGATTGGTGATGGCTAATTGCATTGACCATTTGACCACTTAGACCTCTCTTGACTTTGTTGACCCGTTGACCGTGTTGACCATTGACCTTCAAGAGAGATCTACACTCTTCTTTCATTTTCTTTTTAATTCTTGAGTTATGAAAATGGTCAAGTCATTAGTGCCATCAACTTTATCATGATAGGATTAGTAATGATGGTTTTAGTGTATTATTGCAACCATGGTTCATTTTCTCTAGTTAATCTTTTCATTATTCTCTTCTCACTCTTTCTCTTGAAATGAGAAGAAAAGAAAAGCTCCATGGTTGCTAAGTTTTCTCCTTCATCTTCCTCCTCTTGAAAATTCTTTTGATCTCATGTGTTGAGAGAAAAAGAATCCACATAGACAAACACTTCCATCTTTCTCTTCTACACAACCTAGAGCATCTAGATTAGCGATCTCGTTGCCCTAGTTGCCTCGGCTTGAGGTGAAGCTCGGTGTACAACTCTCGGGTGGATCGTCTTCGACTCAAGAAGGCCGCGGAGGTGACCAAGATCCGGATCGGATGCGGGTGTGTATGAACAGTTTTGAGGAGCGATAAAGGAGGAGGTTCCCCATTAGGGTTTTGGCAGTTTGTTCGGCCAAAACCGTAATGTGGCACACTCATTAGGGTTTTGACAATTCGTTTGGTCAAAACCATTATGAGCCGGAGACATTGTTTACTAATCCTTTTAGTGATAGATTGGTGATGGCTAATTGCATTGACCATTTGACCACTTAGACCTCTCTTGACTTTGTTGACCCGTTGACCGTGTTGACCATTGACCTTCAAGAGAGATCTACACTCTTCTTTCATTTTCTTTTTAATTCTTGAGTTATGAAAATGGTCAAGTCATTAGTGCCATCAACTTTATCATGATAGGATTAGTAATGATGGTTTTAGTGTATTATTGCAACCATGGTTCATTTTCTCTAGTTAATCTTTTCATTATTCTCTTCTCACTCTCTCTCTTGAAATGAGAAGAAAAGAAAAGCTCCATGGTTGCTAAGTTTTCTCCTTCATCTTCCTCCTCTTGAAAATTCTTTTGATCTCATGTATTGAGAGAAAAAGAATCCACATAGACAAACACTTCCATCTTTCTCTTCTACACAACCTAGAGCATCTAGATTAGCGATCTCGTTGCCCTAGTTGCCTCGGCTTGAGGTGAAGCTCGGTGTACAACTCTCGGGTGGATCGTCTTCGACTCAAGAAGGCCGCGGAGGTGACCAAGATCCGGATCGACCCTCGGAGCATGGATGGACGAGCCGGACAGCAGAGAGAAGACCCGAAGGACTGGTTCCGTGAGGTATATTTTCTACAGCATAGTAGTTAAAGGCTCTACTTGTTTGCTAGTTTCTAGTTTAGCCAAGATCCTTTTTTTTGAGTCCATGTTGCCTTGCACCAAATTATTGTTTTTCGCCGTTTCCGCCTCCCCGTAAGAACCGGGGTGAGCAACATGGACTTACAGTGGTATCAGAGCCTAGCTAAACATAAACTAGCAAGTTAGCAAAGTGTTAAGAATATCGATCGGAAAAAGTCGCAAAACAAGTCCGGGAAAAACCATGTTTCTGTCGAATTTTTATACTGTTCAAAAATTAATTTAACATACATGAAAATTCGTCTCAGGGTTTTTATAGAACACACAACAAAACGGAGCCTCTGACTCGGCCAACCCACCGCGGAAACGCGGCCAAATCATGGGTTTGGCCGCGGATCCGCGGCCGAGTTGACTCAGCCGCGACTCCGGTTTGCTGCAGTGTTCTTATTTGGTTGTTTTGGGATTTTTAATACATGTTGTTTCTACCCAGATTTTCCAGAGAACAAGATGACTTTTGGGGTGGTTACAAATCCGTATTTTGATCGATATTCCGTACTCTTTGGCTAATGAATATTTTCTGTGATGTGATATATGTATTGAACGTCCGCTAATCGCTATACGTCGATTAGTGGGGGTTATACATATCTGTGATCTATAATGTTGTTGGTTTGTGTATATGAACTCGTTGGATTGTCGCGGATGAATAGCCGGGAATGGGTGTGAGATGAGAGTTTCTTTTTCTTTCATTCATTGTAAAATTTGTAAATTGATGTAATATTATTTGTTTGGCCGCACAACCGGGTCGGGGTTGTAGCCGTCATTGTATAATTTATTTTTACTGTTTTTGCTCCTAGGATAGACCCAAGGTGGGGTGCACAAACTACCGGGTATCTCGAAGTGCCGAGTGGTCTACTCACGGTGTTGAGGGAGGTTGCTTCGCTTCGGGTACTTGGCGGGTAGTTTGCCGCACCCGAAGGGGTCTAGGGTGGGGTTTGGCTATTCATCGCGACCGTGTAATCCGTTTTTCGTTGCAGGCTCGAACGAATCGCGGATTCCTAGTATATCCAAAGTGTTCATCTGTGATCTGTAATGGCTATCATTGCTATATATCTATATATGATATCTATTTAGGTGTTGCTTATGTTTTGCATCCGCGCTAGTCCAGCCCCCGCTCTGTCGTTAGTTAAGTAACCTAACGAGTGATGACGGGGCCCCGTGGCGAATGCGGATGGCATAAGCGTACGCCATATTTTGGTTGTTTTCTGCAATGGTAGGATTAAATGACGGGACGCATTGGAATTAATGCAAGAAAATAAACCAAGTAAAAGTCGTTGGAACACTTTGAAAACCACTCGGTTCTTTTCAAAAACCAGCATTTTAAACGCGGAGCTTGAACCACTCCTTTTAAAAGCTATCTTGTTCCATCGATTATATCAAGTTCACTACGTTCACGGTTCCGCCAAAACCATTCGTAGCCCTCCGTCGTTTCGGTTAAATATTCAGTAGTATTCAAGCTATGTATTTTGACCTTCGCCAAGGCATAGTGATTGGTAGCTGCTGAATATTTATCTGTAGCATAGATAGATGCGTTGGTTTGGGATGGTCGTACTACTATTTTGGCCTTCATCAAGGGTATGTACCGGTGGGTTCAAATTAACCTGGATAATGACGGGTAGAACTTGACATGTGACTTATGATATGTTGGCCTTCGTCAAGGTCATAAGAGCATGGGGCAAAAATCCACATCGGGAGTTTCAAAAGTACTAAAACTTGCTAGCGCTGCATACCATTTGGAGTGTGATGATTCTGGTAGGATTCCTTCAGTTTTGTCACGCGATGATATTTGGATCCCGATCCTACTGTGAGTATATGCTACTCCTCGGGAACTTTCTCACTTAATGATCAATGCTATAAACCTAGTAGGTGTCTAGAAAGGTGTTAGCGGGGCTACGCCCACAGGGAAAAGAGGTTACTTAATTAAGGAACTTCGCGAAAGCGTTGGAAAACCTCCCTCGAAGTACCGACACTGGCCTGGCTGAACGGTTAAGCAAGTATTGTACGGTGAGATTGATCCTGACTAATTCTTTCTTTATGGTTTGAGGAGGGATTCGAGAGACAGTGGGAGCCATCCTGTTTAGATAAAATTAAAAACCAATCTAAACTTGCAAGAGCATTATGCTAAGTGTTTTCTTCTCTCTCTCTTAAATGCAGCGACCCAGTGACCGCACCTAGGTTACATCTAGATAATAAAATGACTGAATCTGACTGTTATGACTGGCAAAGGTCTGTCCAGACGTCCATTGCCCATAACAAGCTGGGACACCTCTTAACTGATCCAACCCCTACCGTCTCAGGTCCAGTTTCCCCTGTCACGGATATTGATATCCGTAAGACATCGGAAGAAGACTGTGTGAAAGCCAAGTGCCTCGTGTTAGCCTCAGTTGATGGTACATACCAGAGGCAGCACGAGAAGATGGACTCTATTTCTATCTTCCTCCATAACAAAGATTTATATGGAGAGCAATCTCGTATCGCAAGATATGAGACCTCGAACGAATTGCTTCCAGCGAGGTTGGTTATCGGGTCATCTGTAAGGGGCAACGTCCTTACAGAGACCAGCTCTTTTGAGCTTTCAGACCTGAAGACCACGTTGAAGAACGGATCGGATGCTGACTTAGTTCAACAGTCTCTACCTACTACCCTGAAGGAAACCAGGGAAGTAGAAAGAAAGGGAAGGGCAGAAGTTTTGGGAATAGATGAAGTAAAAGAGGGATGTTCCTATTGTTACGGGAATGAACATGGGCAGAAGGATTGCAGGGCTTGCAAAGCCAGTAGCCAGAATTCGAAGCATGTTGTGGCTTCGGCTTCGGGTGTGTTTGTAATAGAGAACTGTATGTCAGTTAACCCTACTTCCTGGGTATTGGATACCGGATCAGGATCTCATATCTGTAATTCGTTACAGGCTCTGAGAAACCGTAGGGTTATCAAGAAAGGTGATATGACTCTCAGGGTTGCTAACAGAATGAGCATGTTTGCTGAATCCGTAGGGGAATATCATCTAGGACTGACAACTGGGCAGATATTGATTCTGCGTGACAGTTTTTATATACCAGGTGCGACTTGTAACATCATATCTGTATCCTTACTTTCTAAGGAAGGATATGATTTTACTTTTGTAAGCGATGTAGTAAACATCCACCTAAATCAAGTTCTGATTGGGTCAGGTACATTGAAAAACGGTATATACGTTTTGAGTCAAGCTCAGGTCTTCAGTGTCTAGAACACACTTAAAAGAAAGTCTCCGGAATTAAATCAGGCTTTCTTATGGCATTGTAGACTGGGTCACATTAATGAGACACGGTTGACAAAGTTACATAAAGAAGGATACTTGGATCCGTTCGAGTATCAGTCTTATGCCACTTGTGAATCTTGTCTCATGGGAAAGATGACAAAGACTCCGTTCACTGGACACGGAGAAAGAGCAAGTGAGCTCTTGGGACTCATACACAGTGATGTGTGTGGTTCAATGTCTACACATGCACGAAGTGGTTATTCATACTTCATTACTTTCATAGATGATTTCTCCAGGTATGGGCATGTCTTCTTGATGAAGCACAAATCCGAGGCCTTTGAGAAATTTCAGGAATACAAGAATGAAGTTGAAAAACAAACAGGCAAAAGTATCAAGACACTAAGATCTGATCGAGGTGGTGAATACTTGAGTGCCGAGTTTCTGGGCTACTTAAAAGAGAATGGAATTCTCTCTCAGCTTACTCCTCCATACACACCACAACACAACGGTGTATTGGAAAGGCGGAATCGAACCCTATTGGATATGGTTCGTTCCATGATAAGTAAGGCTGAGTTACCGCGATCCTTCTGGGCTTATCCACTAGAATCAGCTGCATATCTTTTGAACAAGGTTCCCTCCAAGACTGTGCCTACCACACCATATCAGATATGGTGTAGGAAGAAACCCTGTCTTAAGTATCTGAAGATATGGGGATGTCCAGCTTTTGTAAAAAAGCAGCATGCAGACAAGCCCGAGGTACGCGCAGTACTGTGTAAGTTTGTGGGATACCCAAAGAACTCCATGGGGTATTTTTTCTATTACGCAGAGGAACAAAAGGTTTTTGTTTCTCGTCATACCCACTTTCTGGAACACCAGTTTTTAGAAAAAGAAGCAAGTGGGTGCGTAGTACAACTGGAAGAAATTCCAGAACCACAAGCTATTACTGAAAATTTGGAAGAACCAGAGGTTTCAAGAGAACCGGACATCCCAGCGCCACTCCGTAGGAGTAGTAGGCAGTCTCATCCGCTCGAGAGATACTACGGTTTTCTCATAGACGGGGATAGAGAGGATTGCACCATGGATTATGGTGAGCCTACTAGCTTCCAGCAAGCCATTCAGAGCGGTGACTCGGTAAAATGGCTGGATGCAATGCGGACCGAAATGGAGTCCATATACACCAACAAAGTTTGGACTTTGGACTTTGCTCCAGAAGGGGTAAAACCTGTAGGCTGCAAATGGATCTTCAGAAAGAAGATTGGTGTAGATGGGCAGGTTGAGACCTATAAAGCTAGACTTGTTGCAAAGGGTTTTCGTCAAAGACCTGGTTTGGACTATGACGAGACCTTTTCTCCAGTGGCTATGCTGAAATCCATTCGGATCCTTCTTGCCATTGCTGCCTTCCACGATTATGAAATCTGGCAGATAGACGTAAAGACGGCTTTCCTAAATGGATATATGGAAGAGTGCGTCTATATGGATCAGCCAGAGGGATTCATTCAGAGTGGGAGCAGCGGTAGAGTGTGCAAGTTGCTCAAGTCCATTTATGGACTTAAGCAGGCATCGTGGAGTTGGAACATCTGCTTTGATGATACTGTCAAGGAATTCAACTTTATCAAAAACCCAGATGAACCATGCATTTACAGTAAGATTGTAGGGAGAACTGTGGTATTCCTCGTCTTGTACGTGGATGACATTCTCCTAATAGGAAATGATATTCCTATGCTACAGTCAGTCAAAGGATTCTTGTCGCAGAGGTTCTCCATGAAGGACCTGGGCGATGCCAACTACATTCTGGGGATCCAGATCTATCGTGATAGATCTAAGAGGATGTTGGGACTTTCACAGTCAAGGTACATTGACACCATACTGAAAAGATTCAGTATGGAAGATTCCAAGCGCGGTAATTTACCGGCTTGTCACGGGATCACCCTCTCCAAAGAGATGTCTCCCAAGACTGATTTGGAAAGGGATCGCATGTCTATTATACCCTACGCTTCTGCGGTAGGCTCTATAATGTATGCGATGTTATGTACCAGACCAGATGTAGCATACACATTGAGCGTTGTAAGCCGGTATCAGTCGAACCCAGGGGAGAAACACTGGATAGCGGTAAAGAACATTCTCAAGTACCTGAGAAGGACTAAGGAGATGTTCTTGGTGTATGGCGGCAAAGACCTCCAGCTGGAGGCCTTTGCTGACTCCAGCTTCCAGAGTGACAAGGATGACTCCAAGTCCATGTCGTGTTATGTCTTTACCCTCAATGGAGGGGCGGTTTGCTGGAAGAGTTCCAAGCAGGAGACCGTTGCTGACTCAACTATGGAAGCGGAGTACATAGCTGCTTGCGATGCCGCAAAGGAAGCTGTCTGGATGAAGAAGTTCCTCACGGAGCTTCAGGTGGTTCCTACCATTGTTGATCCAATACCGCTGTATTGCGACAACAACGGCGCTATAGATTTAGCGAAGGAACCCATGTCCTATCAGAAGACCAGGAACATTTTGAGGCGGTACCACCTGATCAGGGAGATCGTAGATCGCCGGGAGATCGAGGTGAAGAGAGTAAATACGGAGAACAACACTACAGATCCACTCACGAAGGCCCTACCCCAGACTCAGTTCGAGCGGCTGATCGAGATGATAGGTCTTCGATACGCCAGTTCATGGCCTTAGTACAAGTGGGAGATTGTTAGTGTATATGCCCTAGAGGCCATTACTGTATCATACTAGCTTGTATATTACTTAATGGAAGCTTGGGATATTCACAGTTGTATAGACAATCTTGCTCAAAATGGTAGTATACAACTTGGTCTGTCTCTACTTCAATATGTGCATGTGTTTCTTTTAGCATATCGCTTATAGACATATTAGTAGAGCCCTTAGGATATTTGCTTGATTACCAGCGTTGTGATGGCAGTCAAACTCGTGGGGGCTGGGTAATCCATAAGCACATCCTTATACAGGTCCCTAGTCGTAGGACTATCGAGATAGGGCATCGATACTCCGGAGTAGACTAGCGTATGCGCTTCTCATCCCAGCGGGGGAGACGGTCTGTCCCACAGCCATCAGTACGTCGTACTTGATATAGTATGCGGGTGCTCGTTAGGTTACGAGTACACTGGACAGGACTCGTCGGGAACTGTTGGTCGGTATTATACCTATCGTCAGTTATCAGTTTCCAGGTGACATGAGTACAGCTTAGTCCGCTGACTTGACACTGTCACTTCGCCTCGAGTGTGTTCCCACTGTACTTAGATTACTACCCTACCACGGCTTAAAGGAGTCGTGCAAACAGGTAGTAGTTGGGTGCAGTCCCGAAGCACTTGGAGGCAGTGACGGTTAGACAGGATTCATCTCTCCCGGTATTGGGGTTTGACATCGCGCTGTGTCTAGGAGAGCCATTACACAAGTAGTCCCTGGCCAGGGCAAGCGAGATATACTGGTAGGTTTCCAGTGTTATCTCAGGGTGTTCTGGGCTACACTCCGACACGACTTGTACCGCTATTAGGGGACTGACGTTCACCACCCCCCTAGGCCCGTCATGCGATGTATCAGACGAACAGACCGGACTGTACGGAGATTGTCACATACAAGCTCAGTAGGAGTTCGGATGGGTTTACCTCATCGGCCTTCTTATCGACATCTACCTGGGGACCGTTACGTACAGCTAATGCCGCTTGCGGTCTGTGGTTAAACCCACTGCCAGCGTAGTGTCGAGTCTTTAGAGTCCCACACAGAGAGTTTCCCTGCATTGAGCGAAACGTGTAGAGGCCGTATGGTTTTACGGCAGGGCTACGATCACTTACGTGCACTTGTGTGCGTATGCTGTTCGGGCAGGCAATACTAGTGGGCTTTGGTTTAAGCCAGATCCTAGTATTGCACAGATGGATTTGTTTTTGTCTTCTGTGCATTCGCATTCTACGGAATGCGGATGCGGGTGTGTATGCACAGTTTTGAGGAGCGATAAAGGAGGAGGTGCCCCATTAGGGTTTTGGCAGTTTGTTCGGCCAAAACCGTAATGTGGCACACTCATTAGGGTTTTGACAATTCGTTTGGTCAAAACCATTATGAGCCGGAGACATTGTTTACTAATCCTTTTAGTGATAGATTATTGATGGCTAATTGCATTGACCATTTGACCACTTAGACCTCTCTTGACTTTGTTGACCCGTTGACCGTGTTGACCATTGACCTTCAAGAGAGATCTACACTCTTCTTTCATTTTCTTTTTAATTCTTGAGTTATGAAAATGGTCAAGTCATTAGTGCCATCAACTTTATCATGATAGGATTAGTAATGATGGTTTTAGTGTATTATTGCAACCATGGTTCATTTTCTCTAGTTAATCTTTTCATTATTCTCTTCTCACTCTCTCTCTTGAAATGAGAAGAAAAGAAAAGCTCCATGGTTGCTAAGTTTTCTCCTTCATCTTCCTCCTCTTGAAAATTCTTTTGATCTCATGTGTTGAGAGAAAAAGAATCCACATAGACAAACACTTCCATCTTTCTCTTCTACACAACCTAGAGCATCTAGATTAGCGATCTCGTTGCCCTAGTTGCCTCGGCTTGAGGTGAAGCTCGGTGTACAACTCTCGGGTGGATCGTCTTCGACTCAAGAAGGCCGCGGAGGTGACCAAGATCCAGATCGACCCTCGGAGCGTGGATGGACGAGCCGGACAGTGGAGAGAAGACCCGAAGGACCGGTTCCGTGAGGTATATTTTCTACAGCATAGTAGTTAAAGGCTCTACTTGTTTGCTAGTTTCTAGTTTAGCCAAGATCCTTGCTTTTGAGTCCATGTTGCCTTGCACCAAATTATTGTTTTTCGCCGTTTCCGCCTCCCCGTAAGAACCGGGGTGAGCAACGTGGACTTACAAAAATAACACGGGTTCAAAACCAAAATACAACCCGAAGGCAACCCAAGATGATACTCTCCTACGGATACAGCATGTACATTGGAACCATTTCCAACCCGCAGAGTATGGTCTCCTGTCTTCAAAAGTCTACTGTTTCTCAATCCCGGCATACAATTGCAGATGTGAGAACTAGAACCGGTATCTAATACCCAAGATGCATAGTTTAAAGAAAAATAGTTTTCAGTTACAAACACACCTGAAGTGGAAGGATCAGCATGCTTCTTCTTCTTGAGATCAGCAAGATACACAACACAGTTGCGTTTCCAATGTCTCGACTTGTGGCAGTAAAAACATTCTCCTTTCCCGCTTCCCGCAGCCCCGGATTTGTCTTTCCCCTTTGCCTTTTTAACTCCACCTTTCGGTTTGATGGACTTCTTCTTTTTCTTTCCCTTGGCCTTGGATTTTGGGACTGAAGAGGAAGATGGCCCAGCAAGCAGAGCAGGTGTCCTCATTGTTTTCAACGTGCTCTCTGCACTTCTCAATATATTGAGAAGTTCAGGCAATGATTTCTCCAAATCGTTCATATTGAAATTCACTATGACCGGAGCAAAGGCAGGGGGAGAGACTGTAGAACAATATCCGTATATTTCTCATTATCCATGGTCCATCCCAGTTCCTCAAGTTCTTCTATAAGACCAATCATCTTCAAAACATGGTCTCCTACTGATGCACCAGGGGCCATTTGCATCTGAAACGACTTTCGAGATGCCCCGTATCTCAAAGTACGAGATTGCTCTTCATACAAGTCCTTTGTGTGAAGAAAGATGGATTGAACATCCATATTCTCATGTTGCTTCTGATGGATATTGTCCATAGAAGCAAGCGCAAGGCATTTGGCCGTGTTGCAGTCAATATCCCATGTTTTTCGGATCTCCCTATTTGAGACAGATGATTCAGGTCCTGGGACGGGTCGGGCTTTGGTTGTGAGGACATATGATAATTTATCATATGTAAGTGCAATGTTCAAGTTCCTCTACCATTCTTTATAGTTCGGTCCTGTCAGTTTATTTTTCTCTAGTAGAAGCTTAAGTCCCGTCATCGGTATCTGCCATTAGGAGAGAGAAAAGAATACACTCAGCAGAATGCTCTTACAAAGAATTAGATTGGTTATTATCTTATCTAATCGATGTCTCCCACTTCTTTAATCAAATTTTCTTTCAAAACCTGAAAAAGAAAACTAGCCAGGATTAATTACATTCTACAGTTTCGCTAACCGGTCAGCTAGGCCAGTGTCGGTACTTTGAGGGAGGTTCCCCGTGCTTTCGCACGGACCTAATTAAAATAAATCTCGTTTTCCCAGAGGTCAAACCCCGTTAACACCTTTTTAGACACCTACTGGATTAGCTAATTGTAAAGTGCAAAATTATCCTGGAAGTAACACTTACTCACATTGGGATCGGGATCCAACTATCATATAGATGGTATGAAATCTCATTGCAAATTTCAACTCTTGAAACTCCCGATATGGTTTTTTACCCCTAGTTACTTATGACCTTGGCTATGGTCAAAATATCATAAGCACTAGTCAAGTTCTACCCATCATTTCGAGATTAACTAGACCCACCCATATGACCCTTGACTATGATCAACATAATCACATGAATGTCCTAACTGATCGCATCATATGCTTTGTAGGAAGACATCACTTAGCTACCGTACACTACGCCTTGACTATGATCAAAACACGCAGCACGAATACTAAGTACTCTGCTTCCTAAAATAATGGAGGGTTGCGGATGGTTTTTATGAAAACCTTTAACGCTTTGAACTTGATCTCGTTGTAGAATCAAAACAGTTTAGAAATGGAGTGGCTTAAGCTCCGCATCTTTTGAAACTTGCATTTTTCATAAAAAGGCCGAGTGGGTTTCAAATCTGATTCTACAACATCTTTTAGGTTTCTTTTACTTTACATTAATCTCATTAATATAATCCCATCATTTAAGTTCCTAAGCAATCACAGAAAAGAAATGAAAATAGAACGAACACTTATGCCATCCGCATTCGCCACAGTGTCCCGTTATGCACCGTTAGGTTACTTAACTAACGACATAGCGGGGCGGGACTAGTGCGGGTGTGAAACATAAGCAACATTTATTATATATCGTATATATAATAATAATCCATTCATCTCAGATACTAAGTAATCACATTACAGAATATCAACAGCAGAAGCACATATGAAAATAAAAGGATATCTAGGATGTCCGTATTTTGTATTTAGCCAACAATAGAAAATACGGATTCCACGGTCGCGATGAATAGCCAAGCCCAGACCCCTAGACCCCTACGAGAGCGGCAAGTGATCCTGCCAATTCTAGAGTTTAGGAGACCCGGTCTCGACTCCTCGAGATGGCCTCCCACTGAACCCTAGAACCCGGTCACTTGTGCTCCCCTCCTTGGGTCTATCCTAATGCGGAAAAGTAAATAATATACAATGATGGAAACATCTTCCTCAACCCGGAAGTGCCCCAAATAAAAGAATATTACATACAATTGATTTATACATGAATGAAAATAAAACTCTCATCTCACAAAAAACCCCCGGCTATTCAATCGCGACAATCCTGCACATCATATCTCAGCAACACATAATATCTCATATCATCAACGTAAGCAAGTATGCGTATCCCAATTGTCGTTGATATATAGCAACGAAATTGGCGATACACCACATACTACACTTACGGTCGCAGAAAATAAAGTGAAAAACTACAACATTTGGAATCCACAATAACTTTAGACATCGTAAATCCGAAATATCACTTACTTCGCATTTCATGCCTAACTTTATGAATTCCACATATTGTATCACATTCCAGATAAATAGACAATGCTAAACTTTTCGATCGAATAAACAAACACCCAAGATTTCCCAAATAGCACAACACTTGAGCCGAGTTCAAAAATTTCAAGAATATGTCACAGCCCCTATGATCCAGCCGTAGAAGGGTCAAACCAACGCCTCACATGTGGCAACGCTAAACTACCACAAACCCTAGGGTTCAGTGGCAGTTTTGACGGTCACATAATCGAGTTAAGGTTACGTTCTTCTAGAGGGTCCACAGATACGCTTGCATGATTTTCCGAAAGTTTCAAACTCGTGAAAAATCCAACACTTGAAAGTTTTCCAATACGGGAAAAAGCGAGTTATTGATATTCGTTCGAACATTTTAACACGTTCTAAATTATCTAAAAACTAAACGATGTTAAACTTTCCGATCGAATCAACGAATACAAAAGATCTCCAGAAAACTCAACACATGAGTAATATTAAAAATACCCAGAAGCATGTAGTAATACATACGGATGAACCCTAGAAATCACTATCCCTGACACCCAAGTACGGCCGCGGAACCGCCGCCAAACGCATGGTATGGCCGCAGTTCCGCGGCGACTTAAAGGCTACAGCGACTCGTATTTCACAGTAATCCATACAATCACCTGCTTGATTTTTTGAGAATTTTTAATGTGGAAAAAAATCATTTTTTTAGAAATTTTCCAGAGAGGGGTCTAAATAGGTGTTTCGTGGTTCGATCGGACTTTTAACTTCGCCTACGCATCGCCTAAAGCTCTAGCTTAGCTCTGATACCATTGTTGGGTTTACCTAGCACCTCATCAAGTGTTTGGAAGCATCACATATGCCAAAATCAAATTTTGAAGGTGCTAAGTGAACTTGACAAGAATCATAGATAGAAAATTAGGGTTTCTTTCAACTAAGCATCACATGCAAATGAAAAACTATCACTAAGGGTAGAGATTACAACCTTTGTAGACCTCCCTTGGTGACTCCTTGGCACTATGAGGGTTTGGAACGGATTGATGGAAGCCTTCCTAGTCCACGAAGATCCACCCGAAGTCCCTTTGCCCAAAGCTCCTTGCTTTAATTGATTTGTGAATGAAGCAGAGCAAACACTCTACACAAATGGGCTAGATGTGTGTAGTATGATGATGTGGTTTGTATTCTATAATTAAAACCCTTTCTTTTTATCAACTTCACTCAAAGAAAAATCTCAAGAGAGGAAGAAGAAGATAATGGTGGCTAAGCTTGAGCTCAAAGGATAATGATATGATGAATAATAATTGAGATGAGAATGAATAATCAATAATATATCATTCTCACTTCAACCATGGTTAGTAATTATCCAGATATTTACTTATTGAGTTAATTTCCAAAAGAGAATTGACCCATGGTTAAAAGTTAGGTAAAGTTTAGTCAAAGATGATAAACATTAACCATGAGTGAATTATCCTTTCTATTAACTCAAAATGATATATATATATATATATATATATATATATATATATATATAATTACTAAAATATGAGTCTTGCATTGCCACCAAATATGTATCAACAACCATGATACAATGTATGTATGTATGTGTCCATGCACATCATCATGTGCATACATGCATGCATACAAAAAATAGAAAAAAGGTTTAATTAAAGAATTAATCTAAAAGTCATTTGTTAAATCAACACTTGATTTAGCAAACCGGTCATATCACATACGACCCGACCAATAGAAAATGCCCGATTAATATACGGTATCACATATCCGTATTTAATCGGGTCCCCGCGCATATCTCATATGCACACCACATTTTTTCGCCTGAGCCAGGAAACTTCATTGTGGGACTCTAAGACTCGTCAATACGCCGGCAGTAGGTGATGATCATATCAAACACCCACAAGCCGCATGCGGTCAGCTAAACGTAACTGCCACCCGGGTATTGAGCGATCAGAAGAAAACCAGCGAAGCTGTCAAAACTCCCGTCGAGCCAACTGGCAACACTTACCGTACAGTCCGGTCTTCTCGTCAGATATGTTGCATATCAAGTCTAGGGATGGAATCGTCGACCCCAATAACTCAATAAGTCATGCTGGTGTATGGCTCATAACAGATCGAGAAACTACTGATAACGCTTATCAGTAAATCTCAGCAGCCCTGGCCAGGGACTTACTGTTATAGCCAATCGAGCATAGCATAACATCAACTTCCAATACCGGGAGAGACGAAACCACTCCTATCGCTCATTGCCTCCTTGTGTCTCGAGACTGTACCCAAAGTCCACCTGTTTGCACGACTCAGTAGAGCCGTGGTAGGGTGGATATCAAAGTACAGTGAAAGGACACACAAGACTCTATGACGATCCTGGGTCTACAGACTAACCTGTACCAGTGTCACCTGAGAACTGCTATCCGACGCTAGATATAATACCACATAGGAGTTCTCTATGAGTCCGTTCAGTGTACCCAGTCTCCACTGAGCACCCTCATACAATCTTTGATGTCACCTCACCAGATGGATATGGGATCATCCATCGCCCATCATATGGGACAAGAATATTATACGCTAGTCTACTCTGGAATATCGATGCCCCGTCTCGATACACCCACGACTAGGAACAGTTCAAGGATATGCTTATAAACTACACATGCCCCACAAGTATTGTAAAATTTCAAAAAATAAAATATTATTTTTGGGGAATTTTTATAATTTAATAATAAAATGTTGAATATTTTAATATGGCGGTATAATTAAATACCGATAAATTGGGAAAAATTTTGAAAAATTATAGAAATTACTAAAAGAGGGTGTTTTATGTGAATTGTGCAATTTTTAAGTTTTTATGATTTATTTGACACTATATTAGTGCTAATCGCGAATAAAAATCGCTAATCGCGGATTAAGCGTGTTTTGTGCACATAGCATGCAGAAAGTCTTTTTCACACTTGTGCATTTTCTACCATGGTTTGTTTTGGGTTTACTATTGAGGAGAGAATAAATAAAAGTAAAAGAAAACAAAAGAAAAGGAAAAGGGAATAAAATAAAGGAGTATGGGCAAGTGAGAGAAAGTGAGGGGTCAAAGGAGAGCCATGACCATTTGTTTACTTCTTCTTCCTCCATCATTTTCTCCCCCCCATTTCCCTCATAGCTGCTGCCTCATCTCCCCCCTCCTCAAATCATCACAAACACATCCAAAAACAACCCAAAACCTCATCCCCATTTCAGAAAAGTTGTGCACAAGCTCAAGGGAAGCACATTGGACCAAGAAAGCAAGGATTTTGGCCACTTGGGGCAACTCAAGAATTTTCTTGAGTTGCCAAATGAGGTATTTTCTGAAGCATGAGTTTAGTTTTCCCATTGCTTTTACCCCCATGATAGATTAGAATCGATATTGAGTGGTTTTGTGGACTTAGAAAATTCTAGTTAGGGTTTATGGGAATTGAGAGTGGTGATGTGCAATTGAACTCAGTACAGGCCACACAAACCCCCTAGTGCTAGAATTCAGGCCTAAACCAGAGACGAGAACCCCGGAATACGGATTTTGAAAAGCCGATATCGGAAAATTGTTGATTATGTGAGGGTTATTTGAAATCTGCTATCACCCCGAGACTCTGAAAATTATTTTGCAAGGACAGTGATACATGCAGGCATCTAGGAAGCTACCACCAAAACCCTAGCCCCTACCCCTAACCCAGGCCGCCAATTAATTCATTCTGGCCGCAATTTGCGGCAAGAGTAGGGAGGATGTGACTCGTTTTTGTTCCAGGGCTTTATCATCAATAAATTAGACCCTTGGCATATGCAAAATTGTCTGATTTGACCTAGGGTAGAATCTGGAACCTTTCTTCTAAGTTGCTGTTTTGATTCGGAGTTTCGTTATGCGTATTTTGAATTATGGATTCTCGTATTTGTGTTTTACCTCGATCACTTGACGTTTGTACGATTATATCGAGGGTTGTTTGATGTTTTTGAAAGCGTAGTCTATAGGTTCTAACCTATAAGCTTTTAAACGTATTGTTTTGGTTTTCGTGTGTCGTTTTAGTCTTGATTTGGTTTTAATGCGATGCGATACGTGTGACATGTAGGTACTGTTGGAGATAGTGCCCTCAGAGTCAATTATTGGATCACAGGCACGTGATTGCAATGATTGAGGGAGGACCTATCCCGGTAGGACAGTCTTACTCGAGATGATAGTATGCTATCTGGTTTACCTTTATCATCGTGTACTGCTTCAGGTGACCTTACAGGTCGCTATTACACGCTGATAGAGCCCCTAGGATTCTTGCTTGACTGCCGGCAGTATGATGGCGATCATATACGTGAGAGCTGGTGGTCTATAAGCACATCCTTAAAAGGTCCCTAGTCGTGGGAGTTTCGAGACAGGGCATCGATTCTCCAGAGTAGACTAGTGTATACAGTCGAGACCCCGACGAGGGGCGGTGGCCGGTCTCACAAGCCACTGGTGTCAGTTGGTTCACCTAAGATGTATACAGGTGCTCATTGGGTTATGAGTACACCGGACAGGACTCGCCGGGAACATGCTAGTTGGTCTTATACCTGACGTCAGATAGCAGTTCCCTGGTGACATGTGTACAGGTTAGTTCATCGACCTGGGGATCGTCATTTGTCTCGTGTGAGTTCCCACTGTACTTTGATTACTACCCTACCACGGCTCAAAGGAGTCGTGCAAACAGGTTTTAGTTGGGTACAGTCCAGAGCCACATGGAGGCAGTGAGCGGATCTTCAAGGGTTCGTCTCTCCCGGTATTGGGGGTGAGGTCGCGCTGTGTCTAGGAGAGCCATTACACAAAGCCCTCGGCCGAGGCAGGAGATTTACTGGTAGGTATTCCAGTAGTATCTCAGGGTGTTCTGGGCTACACTCCGACACGACTTGTACCGCTTTTGGGGGTCTGACTTTTACCAACCCCCTAGGCCCGACATGCGATGCTCATAGACGAACGGACCGGACTGTACGGATATTGTCACTGACAGGCTCAGTAGGGTGTCAGGATGAGTTCGCTCATCTACGTCCCTTTTGGTCAATAGCTGGTGGCCCGTCACGTATTGGCTTATACCTCTGACGTGCTAGTGGTTAAATCCACAACCATAGTATTGACAAGTCTTTAGAGTCCACCACACTTTCAGTTACTCAAGCTTTCGGGCGAAACGCTGTAGAGGCCGTATGGAGATATGGCAGGGTCCGATCAGATACGTGCGGTATTGCACGGATCAGGATCGGACGGTTAGTACTAGTGGCCGTATGGTTATATGGCAGGGTTCGATCAGATACGTGCGGTATTGCACGGATCAGGATCGGACGGATATTACTAGCCGGCTTTAGTTTAAGCCGGATCCTAGTTTAGTACAGTGTAGATTTTGTCTCATTGCATTTGTATCCGGTCGGAATACAGATGCGGGTGTGTATGCACAGTATCGGGGTTTTTCCTGTAATTTATTACGGGACCAGTTTTCTGGAGTTGCCAGTTTGCATTCCGTTCCGGCCGGTTTTTCCTTTGTTCTTTCCCGGCCGGACTTTTCCGATGGAGGGGGTTATTTGCAAGTTTGCAAATAACATTTGTGGAAGGGGGTTTCTTGCACTTGTGGCATTATGATAAGTTAAGCATCTTTGCTTTTCATGATGGCTTGCTTTTTGAGATTAGAAGTGATTAGAGTTGATTTGAGAGTTATCATTACCTTTTGATGTGAGGTTTGCTTTTGGGGTGTGGTCACCCATTCTCTTCTCCTACACTCACCTCCCTTCTTGTTATGGTTTGATATTCATTCCTCCACCATTCTCACTTAGAGAGAGAGAGAGGCTTCACTTGAGAGAAAAAGAATGAGAGAATTCATTTTGGTTATGTGAGGAATTCTTCATCTCATCTTCTTCTTGCTAGAAAATTGAAAGCACCAATTTTCTTTACCTCTTCCTCCATCCATCAATGGCAACTACATAAACTCCAAGAGACAAAGTATCTACACTACATTCTACAGCAAACCTTGGGCATGTCGACTTGCCGGCTTCATGCTCGAGTTGCCTCGGTATTGAGGCGGGAGCCCGTAAAAGACGCAGGCGATGTGGTGCCCTTCCGGCGACGAGGCGACGACATGGAGACAGGACTTTCCGCGGGAGATCGGGACGATGAAGAGAAGACCGGAGGACTCGGATCACTTGGTATACTTCTCTTCCCATCTCTTGTTAGCTAGTATCGGTTAATGGTTAACGATCCGGGTTTTATTGTCCACGGTAGCGCCAGTTTCCAAGTAAGGAAAATTTTTGATTCCGCATTTTGGCCTCGGTAAGACGGCCGGGGCGCTGCCGTGGCGCAACATGGTATCAGAGCCACACCATTAACCTAGTCTAGCTTGCTCTAGTATGTTTAAAGACCCGATCGAACTAAAATCCCAAAAACCGTATTTTCCTTCACATCAGTTTCTGTCGAATTTTTTTAGTGTCCAAAATTTTTTCAGGTTATTGCAGAATGATGTACAGATAATCCTAAGAACACTGGAAAAATTTGGTAACCCAATTCTTCCGTACGACCGCGGAACCGCGGCCTTAACCCCTCTTTGGCCGCGGTTCCGCCGCAGGAAGTTGGGATCATTTCGCCGTATTTTTACAGTGGTATTGTGGGCTGAAAATAAGGCTTTTGGTATATTTTGTTTGGGCCCAGATTTTCTGCAAGTGCTACAGTAATGCTTTGGGGCCCACTTGGTATATTTTGTTCGATCGGATATTTTAAAGTTGCTAGTTCACAGTATTTACATTATATCTGCGTCCGTGAATGCCACTTGATCGGTAAATCCTGTCCAACTGCTATAGCCCGGTTAGACGGATTTGCGAACGTGACTTTCACGTTGATGTTCTGTGTTTATGCTGTGATGTTGCGGATCGGTCGTGGGGATAGCCTGGTTGCAGTGGTAGTACAGTTTTGTTTTATATGTACATTTGATATTGCGGGGCGAGCGTCCGACATGTGGACTGCCGTCACTGCCTGTTTGTATTATTCTTTTGGGGCACGACCTGGTTGCGGTCGATGTACCCGTTGTATGTATATTTTACTTTCTGTACTAGGATTGCCCCGCGGAGGGGTGCACGGATAGCCGGGTTCTAGAGGGCAACGGGCCCGCATCTCATGGCATTGAGACGGAGGGGGCTTCACTCTAGGATTGGCGGGAAATTCGCCGCACTCGTAGGGGGTACAGGTTGACCCAGGAGGGGTGCCCAAGTTACCGGATTCCGTGAAGTGCTGGGTGGTCCATTCACGGTGCTGAAGGGGGCTGCCTCGCTTCAGGTTTTGGCGGGTGACTTTCCGCACCCGTAGGGGTCTAGGATTTCATTGCACAGGCTATCCACACGACCAGGGGAACGTCGGGTTTCAGCAGCGGCTCTGTGAAACCCGGGGCTTCCAGATATCTGTATTGTTCTGTGATGCTGTACATTTCTTTGATGTTGCATTTTATCACGCCTTGAGCGAAAATTATATATTGGTATATATATTAGTAGATGTTGTATATGTTTTGCATCCGCGCTAGTCCAGTCCCCGCTCTGTCGTTAGTTAGCTAACCTAACGGGTAATGACGGGACCCAGTGGCGAATGCGGATGGCATATAAGTACATCAATATATTTTCGTTCTTTGTGGTGTGATCAATTGATGGGACTGCGTTGATTCGGATCAATGCAAGATCAACAAACCTATTCTGATGTTGTTGGAACACTTTTCAAAAGGCTGTTATTGCAAGGACGTTCACTTTTGTTTTGCATCGTGGTATTCATTTGGAATATCCTGCTCCTCAGTCGACGAGGCAAGGGCCGAGATCCCTTCACCGGGAGTGACCCCTTGGACAGAAGTTTGCGTCAGGGCATTAACTTCACTATAACCGATTACTTTTGCTTTGCATCGTGGTATTCAGTTGGAATATCCTGCACCTCATTCTACGAGGAAAGAGCCGAGATCCCTTCACAGGGAGTGACCTCTTTAGCAAAGGTTTTCGTCACTATATTTTTATAAAAAGTTATGCAGTTCCTTCAACGATATCAAGTTCATTACGTTAAAGGTTTTTCGCCAAAAACCAGCCGTAACCCTCCGTCATTTCCTACAGGTATTATTTAGTATTCGTGCTGCGTTTGTTGACCTAGTCAAGACGTAGTGTTCGGTAGCTAAGTGGTACTTGTTTGTTGCATAAGTGGGATTGGTTAAGACAGTCGTGCGGCCTTGTTGACCTAGTCAAGGGCACGTACGGGTGGGTTTAATGCAATCCAGAATAATGACGGGTTGAACTTGACTGGCGGTTTATGGTTTGTTGACCTAGTCAAGGTCATAAACCGCTTGGGGTAAAAATCACATCGGGAGTTTCAAAAGAACTGAAACTTGCCAGACATGCGCATACCTTCTGGAGTGTGGTGACGTGAGTGGATTCCGTCACGTTATCATGCGATGATAGTTGGATCCCGATTCCCACTGATGAGTTGGTTTACTCCTCGGGTGACCCCGACTAATTCTTCTTTCAGGTTTGGGGAAGAATTTGAGGTTACAGAGGGAGGTTTCCAGATTAGATAAAGTGATAACCATTCTGATCTAGGTTAGAGTACACGCTGAGTGTTTCTTTTCTCTCTCTCTTTGGCAGCGACCATTGACCCGACCCTAGACTATGACTCAATGACCAAGTTGACCGAACCTTCTTATACACTGGCTTTTGGATTGTCAGAGTTGCAGACCTCATTGCCACTCCTACTTTTACCCTTTTTCTCCAGGACACCCCGTATTGCTACGAACGTCCACTTCCATTGGACAAAACCATCGTATGGTTATATACGAACTCGAAGGAATTTATTCGAGGATGGTTTCCGGTTCTGGAGAAAACGAATAGGATTATTCAGTTGTCTTTTCCTTTTTGCCTTCTCTCAAGTTACGAGTACTCCTTAGTTTAGGAGATAGTACACCTATTACGCAAATTGGATAGTCTTCTTCCAAATCTTAGGCTGGTGCCGACCGGTAGGGAATGAAGAAAACCAATTAGCCTAAACGGTGTGCAGAAGGTATTAAGATTAAGACAAAGAAAGGGATTAGAAGGAGGGCAAAGTAAATTGCGAATGCTATTCACAACCAAACCAAGTATTTCATTACCACTCCCACTTCACCTTTGTATTTCTCCAGGACACTCCGTATCACTACGAAGATCCACAGTTTATTGGATACTCCATCGTATGGTTATATACGAACTCGAAAGGAACTTGTTCCAGTTCGGGGATAGATTCTGGTCCAGGAGAAATAGGAATAAGGTTTATTCGGTTGTCTTTTATCTTCACCTTCTCTCGCATTACGAGTGCTCCTAGGATTAGGATAGTACACCCATTATGTTTATTGGATAGTCTTCTTCCAAACCATAGGTTGGTGCCGAACGGTAGGGAAGGAAGAAAACCAATTGGCCTAAAGGGGTGTGCAGAAGGTAATGACTAAAGACATATAAAGGGATTTGGAGAGGTGACAAAGAATTATACGGTTATAGTTGTGAATCTGGATAATGGTAGAGGCATTACTAGGAATACCAGGATACCCCAGCGAAACATTTCAATGTTTCAGTTCAGCTGTGTACTGTTAAAAGAAAACTAATTTCCCGATTGGACACTTGCTCCAGGGTATATATTTACCAGGTTTGATTCTCACATATGTATGGTTTTACAGATGATGAGTGGGAGTAAGTTATTGGGAATTGGGTGATCATCCTCATTATATCGGGATTCGTTGTAATCGGTGATATTTGAGGAGATCACCTGGGCTGTTTGCCGGTCGGCAAATATTTGGTTTTGAATATCCGCTGTTGTGCACCAATTTCAAATTGATATATCTGTACGTCTATTTTCATAGAGTGAGATATACCTTTTGATATTATGTCGATGACATTTACCTATATCAGTGGATGGTTAGGTAAGGAGCATTAAACAGCGGTGTAATTCTTCTTAACCATAAGTACAGTTTTCAACCTGCGACACACAGTGAAAGAGTTGTTAGACTCAGCGGACTTATACAGAGTATTGTATGTTGTCCAGTGTCCATTAGGACAGAGGGGTTGGTCCTCATACTATATTCTGTTTACTTTTAACTTCTCTAGTTCTTAGACATGTGTTTCGTAGAAACACAGGGTCTAAGTTTTGAGGAGTTATAGGTATTTGAATAGAGTAGAGAACCAGGTGTAGCAAGTATCGGGATTCTTCAAAGTGATCGAAGATTTAGATACTTGTGTATGGTATTCAGTTGATAGTAATGATAAAGAGAAATTGCTTCTCTTTCTGGTTACTCATAATTGGAAGCATTCCTAAGTTGAGTAACGCTGATCGGCCTCCTTCCATTTAGTTGACATGCACTGGAGACAGCTGCATGATTTGAATCTGGTTCAATTAAATCAGTGCCTCTGGTTCTATATTGGATATAGAACAGTTCATATCTTAACGATGTTAAGGTACGGGGAGTTGTCCGGCTTATGCTTAAAACCAGACTCTGGATAACTCAAGGCACGTTTCTGTAATGGCTGTTTGTGGGTTGACCCAGGCTATGACGAGGGTTGACTTTCTACCATCTGGAAGATCAATAGTGATATTGTTCTTGACTCGCTACAGTTTTATTAAAAATGGATTTTTTCAGAAAAACAGTAGTGGGAGTATGGTAGAACTGGAAGTGATTCCAGAACCACAAACGATTACTGAAGATTTCATAGGAACCTAAAGATTCAATCTGGCTTGACATTCCATTGGCCACTCCGCAGATAAGGTGGGTAACTTCAGATGATAGTATGCTATCTGGTTTACCTTTATCATCGTGTACTGCTTCAGGTGACCTTACAGGTCGCTATTACACGCTGATAGAGCCCCTAGGATTCTTGCTTGACTGCCGGCAGTATGATGGCGATCATATACGTGAGAGCTGGTGGTCTATAAGCACATCCTTAAAAGGTCCCTAGTCGTGGGAGTTTCGAGACAGGGCATCATTCTCCAGAGTAGACTAGTGTATACAGTCGAGACCCCGACGAGGGGCGGTGGCCGGTCTCACAAGCCACTGGTGTCAGTTGGTTCACCTAAGATGTATACAGGTGCTCATTGGGTTATGAGTACACCGAACAGGACTCGCCGGGAACATGCTAGTTGGTCTTATACCTGACGTCAGATAGCAGTTCCCTGGTGACATGTGTACAGGTTAGTTCATCGACCTGGGGATCGTCATTTGTCTCGTGTGAGTTCCCACTGTACTTTGATTACTACCCTACCACGGCTCAAAGGAGTCGTGCAAACAGGTTTTAGTTGGGTACAGTCCCGAGCCACATGGAGGCAGTGAGCGGATCTTCAGGGGTTCGTCTCTCCCGGTATTGGGGGTGAGGTCGCGCTGTGTCTAGGAGAGCCATTACACAAAGCCCTCGGCCGAGGCAGGAGATTTACTGGTAGGTATTCCAGTAGTATCTCAGGGTGTTCTGGGCTACACTCCGACACGACTTGTAACGCTTTTGGGGGTCTGACTTTTACCAACCCCCTAGGCCCGACATGCGATGCTCATAGACGAACGGACCGGACTGTACGGATATTGTCACTGACAGGCTCAGTAGGGTGTTAGGATGAGTTTGCTCATCTACGTCCCTTTTGGTCAATAGCTGGTGGCCCGTCACGTTTTGGCTTATATCTCTGACGTGCTAGTGGTTAAATCCACAGCCATAGTATTGACAAGTCTTTAGAGTCCACCACACTTTCAGTTACTCAAGCTTTCGGGCGAAACGCTGTAGAGGCCGTATGGAGATATGGCAGGGTCCGATCAGATACGTGCGGTATTGCACGGATCAGGATCGGACGGTTAGTACTAGTGGCCGTATGGTTATATGGTAGGGTTCGATCAGATACGTGCGGTATTGCACGGATCAGGATCGGACGGATATTACTAGCCGGCTTTAGTTTAAGCCGGATCCTAGTTTAGTACAGTGTAGATTTTGTCTCATTGCATTTGTATCCGGTCGGAATACAGATGCGGGTGTGTATGCACAGTATCGGGGTTTTTCCTGTAATTTATTACGGGACCAGTTTTCTGGAGTTGCCAGTTTGCATTCCGTTCCGGCCGGTTTTTCCTTTGTTCTTTCCCGGCCGGACTTTTCCGATGGAGGGGGTTATTTGCAAGTTTGCAAATAACATTTGTGGAAGGGGGTTTCTTGCACTTGTGGCATTATGATAAGTTAAGCATCTTTGCTTTTCATGATGGCTTGCTTTTTGAGATTAGAAGTGATTAGAGTTGATTTGAGAGTTATCATTACCTTTTGATGTGAGGTTTGCTTTTGGGGTGTGGTCACCCATTCTCTTCTCCTACACTCACCTCCCTTCTTGTTATGGTTTGATATTCATTCCTCCACCATTCTCACTTAGAGAGAGAGAGGCTTCACTTGAGAGAAAAAGAATGAGAGAATTCATTTTGGTTATGTGAGGAATTCTTCATCTCATCTTCTTCTTGCTAGAAAATTGAAAGCACCAATTTTCTTTACCTCTTCCTCCATCCATCAATGGCAACTACATAAACTCCAAGAGACAAAGTATCTACACTACATTCTACAGCAAACCTTGGGCATGTCGACTTGCCGGCTTCATGCTCGAGTTGCCTCGGTATTGAGGCGGGAGCCCGTAAAAGACGCAGGCGATGTGGTGCCCTTCCGGCGACGAGGCGATGACATGGAGACAGGACTTTCCGCGGGAGATCGGGACGATGAAGAGAAGACCGGAGGACTCGGATCATTTGGTATACTTCTCTTCCCATCTCTTGTTAGCTTGTATAGGTTAATGGTTAACGATCCAGGTTTTATTGTCCTAGGTAGCGCCAGTTTCCAAGTAAGGAAAATTTTTGATTCCGCATTTTGGCCTCGGTAAGACGGCCGGGGCGCTGCCGTGGCGCAACAGGTACCCCTACGGTGATTCGAGGCGATGAAGATGATGGTGGCAACGCCGACATCGACAAACGAAGATTAGGTGAGTAGATTATATCTATGGGGGAAGTCGTGTGGATGGCGTATAACACCCCCGCAGTTCGATACTTAGTATACTAGATATACACTATATACTATATAAGATAGCTTATTTCGTGACATGGATTTTCTAGATGTGTTTAGGTGTACCATGATTAGGTTAGGGTTTAGAAGTAAACTAGTGTAGTTCCTAGTTGCGAACCCTAGAATAGGTTTACACTCACACGCACACACATGCTTATTGCTATACATATACCTAGATGATGAGGATAGTGGATGATATTTAGAGATGAGTCGATGATATTGGGGATAGTGCCGTGAGATCGGTGATATGATGTGATTCGTATTTGGGATACGATATGAGATTTTAGAGGGCCTTTGGACGTGTGTTTCACACACGCATTTATATTTATATAGATGGTGTCGATTTGTACTAGACTTAGATCAGTACCCCAGATCATGTGATATGACGATAAGGATACCAGATAATTGATGAGATTAATATGATATTGACCCATACCCAGCTATTGGGATGCCATGCGATGATTTACTGTACGAGCTTTACATTGATGATAGATCCGCACTCACGACTCGAGGACGTCATATGATATACTGTATCGTACGTGATATTATTGAGGTGGGATCACCGACTATCATATATATATATATATATCGACTCAGATTTAGGTGGTTTCCATACCCCTCCTGATTAGCGTGTTAGCTAGATCTGTAGTTGCTTAGTAGATGTTAGACTAGGCCGATGTCATACCTATTTCAAAACTAACGAATCGGGAGTATTTCAAATATAGGCAAAGGGATTCTGCGGATATTTTCAAAAGACGCATCTTTTCTTAAAAAAAAACACCGTAGCCCTTATTTTACTAAAAACCCCGATTCGTTTTATTTCAAATGGCAAACAGTATGACATTTTTATATTGATTACAGATGCGTCACTGTCGTGTTTATTAGTCGATTTCTGCATATTCTTGTTATTCGCATCGCATTTCATGTGCAAATAGTTATTGTTATATTAAAACCATGCTGTTAGGACACCGGCACCATTATCGATGATGCGTATGTTCCACGTACACCTGATTGCCGGCTCACACACTTCATCATCGATAATTGCCATGTCACTACACGGTAGGATTATTGCATCAGGATATGACCTTTTGCTGGGCATATTTGTGCACATACATATCGTACACTCATACTTGTGCACATACCTATTGTACACCCATACTTGCATGATATACTGATATGCTTACATTTTTTTATATGTCGCATACATCATGCTTTATGATTATACGCATTGAGATATGTTGATTCCATGATATTTCTGGATTTGGGAACCGTGGGTATTTCAAAAGAGAGTATGTATTGTTTTAAAAACCCGGTTACCCTTAGTATGATATTTTAGTGCGCCCACCATTAGTTTTATCGGTTATGATGTATATATATACATACCCCATGCGAGGAAGAGTCGTGAGCCGTGTGCGGGTACATGGTGGGGCCCGGTATGGTACCCCGGGGCAAGAAAGGAATGCTGTGTATACAGACCGTGAGCCTGGCAGAGGGACTACTACCTACCGGTGATATTATTTGGGCTCGGCGGATATCCGGAGGATACCGACCGGAGTCGAGAGATGATACAGGCCGATCCGGACTGACGGAGCCCGTGGGCCGATCCGGACTGACGGAGCCCGTGGGCCGATCCGGACTGACGGAGCCGATATATGAGGATTTACATGCCGATGCTGGGCACAACTTTCATGATGTTTTCGAGTGTCGATGCTGGACACTCCGGTTACATAATTTTGATATGTCACGAGCAACACATGTTGATTTACATACTCATACTTCCATGCATATGCTTTATGATATTTACATGCATGATGCTTATGGTCATTGGGTGACACGTGGACGAGATCCACATACATATAAACTTCATGATATAGTCGACATTGATCATACCTCATATTTATGACCTGAGGCACTGGCACGAGCACTTGGCACTACACTCATGTATAGATGTTACATTGCCACCTTATCATGCTTCAAACTTATCCATTTGAGGTTTATATTTATATTTGATCGTATTGACCTAGGACTGAGTCATACATACGATTTCTGCTCTGTGATGTTTTCTATTCACGAGTTGGCAACTCACCCCCGTTGTGCCACAGTTGTTGCAGGTTTTGCCGTACAGGTTTCATTGTGGCTTTTCTGGCACACTGCCTCCTTTCTGGGTGATTGCATTGGTAGGTGGGTTCACTCGCATCGTGACCACCCTTGTATTATTTTATTCAGTTGTATCTAGTAATTCCATCAACCAAACATGTGTATTATTTCGACCTTAGAGTTGCGTGTTGTAGTATTATGGTTTTCATGCTGATTTTGAGTTTTCCTTTGAGTTTTGATCCTCACCCTTCGGCGTTGTATATTATACTGCTTACGTAGTTGTGACCGTCGATTGATGAAGAGCTAGCTCCCGCTTGGGGATGCCTTTTATTATTGCATATATATTATTCTTGTGTACCCCGTGCGGGGCCAGTATTTACAAAGCAATCTCTGCCGAAATTTTCAGAAAAGACTAGAGATTTTAAAAATGCATATTCGGCTTACCTATTTTAAAAACCTTTTTTTTAAAACCATGTTTTCTTCACTTCTTAAAACTATTTTCCTTCATTTATTTCTTAAAATGGTTTTAGATTTCTGGGCTTTTGACTTACTTGAATTAGATGGGGTCCTATAAGCTTCATATGATTCAAGGGCCAGTCACATGCTATTTGGGGTCGTGACAAAGTTGGTATCAGAGTGCTAGGTTAACCTTGGTTCGAGTCTAAGTTTGACTATGCGGAGCCTAGAGCGTCTATATATATACGGAACTTAGGCTTGACCTTACGGAACTTAGAGTTAGTCGAGGGGGTATTATACCCGAACTTTCGTCGCATAGGATGACCCCTGGTTGATGGAATAGGTAACTTGAGTAGAGTGATGTACCGTACGTATGTTCCGCGGCATACTTACGATACGCTACTCCGCTTAAGAAACCTTAGGATGTACATTTCCTTGCACAATATTATATTCATTCTTATGATCTATCCTCATCGATATTGGTTATGATTTTTCTGCCACGATTACACGGGTAGAGAGAGCTACGACTAGAGTTACGTCAGCATGAGCTAGTCACGGACGAGGACTGACCAGGGCGTGATTCTAGGGACGTACGATTGCATAGAGAGGCGTCGTTTTAGTGTGTTTTCGCGCCATGAGCGTTTGACGGATCGCTCTTACGAGATTTCTCGGACGTGTAGATCAGCACCAGAGGATCAGGATACTACTAGAGGCCAGCCAGGATGTGATGACCATTGATATATCGCTTATTCAAGATTATTGAGGTGCTATTCAGCGTACAGACGAATGAGCCAGTTGTTGCTGCAAATGACGAGATATCGCCCAGATGATTGGAGCTACTGCGGCATGAGTATATACTTAGAGATTTGATGGTAAATCGCTAGTCACCCAAGGATGGACGACTAGGACATGTGGTTCGTTCGCTTACCCCGATACGAGGTCATCAGATAGATTGATTGCAGCTAGAGACGACTTCACGCAGATTCGTTGGTAGTCGATAGAGACGATCGAATGTCAGGAACCCATTTCCAAGTTTAAAGTATTCGGAAGAAAATGCAAGTAATGCTATGGACCCTCTAGAAGAATGAAACCCTAACTCGACGTAATGACCATAGAACACCTTCGAACCTTAGGGTTTGCGGCAGTTTAGCGGTGCCATTTGTGAGGCTTGGGTTTGCCCTTCTACGGTTGGTCCACAGGTGCTGTGGTATATACCGGGATACTATTAAACTGTACTCAAGATGTTGATCTCTTGGGGGATAATGAGGTTTTGACAAATCGATCGGATGGTTCGACATCATTCGGATATCATGTGATGGGATACATTGCTTGGGAGACTCCAGATACGAGTATAGCCATTGGAGTGCAGTCCATGCAGCCACGAGAAGACGAGTCCGAATCAGTCGACACTGGAACAGAGTGGAGTAAGGAGTTCGCACGAGATTTCGACAAGACTAAGTTCCACTCCACTGACATCAGAGATGCGATATGCATGCAGAGGCATTGTATATGGATATACCTTCCAGAAGGAGTCACGATGAGCATACAGCCGTTCCGGAATGAGAAACAGATATAGTAAAGATGATAACTTCCGGGAAATTCGGCAGGAACGAGATTTGATAGAGACCTCGACATGACCTTTCTGGAATACTATACGATAAGACGTGGAACCAGGAGTGGTCATATTGCGCACACCCAGCAGGCCAGAGTTCGGGATCGTCGACGAGATAGTTGACCAGGTTCGGATAGAGGACTTCACTCTGATGCGTTGTGAATTGATCAAGAACGGACGAGTATGGAGTATACCTCCGCAGGTTGGGACGAGTTCCTGAGGACGTGTTCGGCTAGATATCTTCCATAGAGTGATGAAGATACCAAGTTCATGATTTTGAGTCCGTGTGAGAGACTTCAGATGGACCGTAGCCGAAGACATTTGCAGTGCGCAGATAGAGACGTGAAATCGAAGTGGACGATGATACAGACAAGCGGGACGAGAGGTTCGCGCGAGATGCTGACGAGCTGTTGTTACCCCCCGTTAAGATTAAAGGTCGGATATGTCTACAGAGGCGTTGGGATGCGACCAGTTTCTGAGGAAATGTTGTGCTGAGGACGCAGATGTCCAAAGAGCGAGAAAAGATTACACGAGAGTACCAGCCTCCGTACAGTTCAGCATAGGCGAGATCGTAAGAGACCTTGAGTAGGATTCCTTCCAGGATACTGCTGCGATAAGATTTGCACCCAGGATCAGATGTAAGATGTAGATTTAGAGGACCAGAGGTCGGCGTCAGTGACGTGCTGCTTTACGAGTGGTCGTGGAAATTGACCGAGAGATGACCAGAGAAGTGCCAGGACGGAATCGTCCCCGTTAGCACACCTGACAGGGCCGATGAGCCGACGGATTGCGAGATTGGTAATCCACAGAGGAGATAAGGGCCCAGAGAAAGAGGACGCCAAACCGTGAGCAGGAGGCAAGTAGATATCTTACGCTGCTAGCATTGGATGCACCGACACCTTCTCGACTTTGAAGGAGGATATATCGACGACAGTATTTATGATTTGTGATTTTGTGATTCGATTATCACGTATCCGTCACCTGGGATTTCGGTTTGATGTCATTTGATATGTTGATTTTGGTTTCATGCCTACACTATGCATGTGATTTGACTTATGCTTTCAGCATAGTTTTCATGCACTTTTGTGCTTAGATTTGATTTGTGCACGCTGATGCACATGGTTGTGAGATTATATACCGCGGTATACCTGATTTGGATTGAGCCGTATTGTATACCGTCGATTTCGATTCTGATATTGATGTTGATTTCGTGATTTCGTGCATGATGGATGCACCTGATTTGGATTTCCGCGCGTGTTGAGCGCATGTTTTGAGATACGATTTTGGTGCACACCCGATGCACTAAAGCGGGATTCTTCGTGCATGTCAGATGCACCTGATTTTGCTGTCAAGCACACACGTTGCCTATGACAGATGTTTCGTGCACACCCATTGCACCTAGATGTTGTTTCTGTGCACATGTATAACACATATATGGATTTTGATTTCCGTGCGCACCATACGCATAGGGTATTCTTATATACATTTTAGGATTGATTCCTTATGGATCAGTACGTTTTATGATATTTGCTATTTGTTTTCGTACTGAGCAGGACTAGTCAGAGGACAGTACCTTGATATATTTTGCATGCATTGATAGTTATCGAAGGGATTTCCAAAAATAGAGCTATAGTCTCAGTATTTACCTGCGTGTCCGATATGACACGAAATATTTAAAACAAGGAAACCTTTCTGAATTGTTTTCAAAACGGCGGAACGTACATATTAAACAAAAGATATATACATATATGGTTATTTTCTTACAATAGACGTCCGACACTGTGCAGTGTTATGTGCATCGCACGGCGACTTAAAAAAACAAGGGGTTTGGCATTCATTTCCTTCAGTTATTTACATATATAGATTTGATGTCTACATGTACAATTTTGATGTATATCATATTGAGTTTGTTTTGGATTTGACACTTGTGTCTTTACCATGACTCCGATGATTGCGAGATTCTTGACGGAGTTTTGATTTTGAGTTATCTGCTCATTGTTCATACACATGCATTGCGCTATGATGCGTCTTATGTATTGATGATTTCGGAGCCCCGACGACTTGGATATTTTATTGAAATGTTTTAGAATTTGGGGGTTTAAAATTTAAATTCGGTGACCGAATTTCTTTAAGGCGGGAAGATTGTAACATTTCAAAAAATAAAATATTATTTTTGGGGAATTTTTATAATTTAATAATAAAATGTTGAATATTTTAATATGGCGGTATAATTAAATACCGATAAATTGGGAAAAAATTTGAAAAATTATAGAAATTACTAAAAGAGGGTGTTTTATGTGAATTATGCAATTTTTAAGTTTTTATGATTTATTTGACACTATTTTAGTGCTAATCGCGATTAAAAATCGCTAATCGCGGATTAAGCGTGTTTTGTGCACATAGCATGCATAAAGTCTTTTTCACACTTGTGCATTTTCTACCATGGTTTGTTTTGGGTTTACTATTGAGGAGAGAAGAAATAAAAGTAAAAGAAAACAAAAGAAAAGGAAAAGCGAATAAAATAAAGGAGTATGGGCAAGTGAGAGAAAGTGAGGGGTCAAAGGAGAGCCATGACCATTTGTTTACTTCTTCTTCCTCCATCATTTCTCCCCCCCATTTCCCTCATAGCTGCTGCCTCATCTCCCCCCTCCTCAAATCATCACAAACACATCCAAAAACAACCTAAAACCTCATCCCCATTTCAGAAAAGTTGTGCACAAGCTCAAGGGAAGCACATTGGACCAAGAAAGCAAGGATTTTGGCCACTTGGGGCAACTCAAGAATTTTCTTGAGTTGCCAAATGAGGTATTTTCTGAACCATGAGATTAGTTTTCCCATTTCTTTTACCCCCATGTTAGATTAGAATCGATATTGAGTGGTTTTGTGGACTTAGAAAATTCTAGTTAGGGTTTATGGGAATTGAGAGTGGTGATGTGCAATTGAACTCAGTAGAGGCCACAAAACACCCTAGAGCTAGAATTCAGGCCTAAACCAGAGACGAGAACCCCGGAATACGGATTTAGAAAAGCCGATATCGGAAAATTGTTGATTCTGTGAGGGTTATTTGAAATCTGCTATCACCCCGAGACTTTGAAAATTATTTTGCAAGGACAGTGGTACATGCAGGCATCTAGGAAGCTACCACCAAAGCCCTAGCCCCTATCCCCCAACCCAGGTTGCCAATTAATTCATTATGGCCGCAATTTGCGGCCAGAGTAGGGAGGATGTGACTCGTTTTTGTTCCAGGGCTTTATCATCAGTAAATTAGACCCTTGGCATATGCAAAATTGTCTGATTTGACCTAGGGTAGAATCTGGAACCTTTCTTCTAAGTTGCTGTTTTGATTCAGAGTTTCGTTATGCGTATTTTGAATTATGGATTCTCGTATTTGTGTTTTACCTCGATCACTTGACGTTCGTACGACGACATCGAGGGTTGTTTGATAGTTTTGAAAGCGTAGTCTATAGGTTCTAACCTATAAGCTTTTAAACGTATCGTTTTGGTTTTCGTGTGTTGTTTTAGTCTTGATTTGGTTTTAATGCGATGCGATACGTGTGACATGTAGGTACCCCCACGGTGATTCGAGGCGATGAAGATGATGGTGGCAACGTCGACATCGACAATCGAAGATCAGGTGAGTAGGTTATGTTTACGGGGGAAGTCGGGTGGATGGCGTATAGCACCCCCGCAGTTCGATACTTAGTATACTAGATATACACTATATACTATATAAGATAGTTTATTTTGTGACATGGATTTTCTAGATGTGTTTAGGTGTACCATGATTAGGTTAAGGTTTAGAAGTAAACTAGTGTAGTTCCTAGTTGCGAACCCTAGAATAGGTTTACACTCACACGCATATACCTAGATGATGAGGATAGTGGATGATATTTGGAGATGAGTCGATGATATTGGGCATAGTGCCGTGAGATCGGTGATATGATGTGGTTCGTATTTGGGATACGGCATGAGATTTTAGCGGGCCTTTGGACGTGTGTTTCACACATGCATTTATATTTATATAGATGGTGTCGATTTGTACTAGACTTAGATCAGTACCCCAGATCATGTGATATGACGATAAGGATACCAGATAATTGATGAGATGAATGTGATATTGACCCGTGCCCAGCTATTGGGATGCCGTGCGATGATTTACCGTACGAGCTTTACATTGATGATAGATCCACACTCACGACTCGAGGACGTCATATGATATACTGTATCGTACGTGATATTATTGAGGCGGGATCACCGACTATCATATATATATATATATATATATCGACTCAGATTTAGGTGGTTTCCATACCCCTCCCGATTAGCGTGTTAGCTAGATCTGTAGTTGCTTAGTAGATGTTAGACTAGGCCGATGTCATACCTATTTCAAAACTAACGAATCGGAAGTATTTCAAAGATAGGCAAAGGGATTCTGCGAATATTTTCAGAAGACGCATCTTTTCTTAAAAAAAAACACCGTAGCCCTTATTTTACTAAAAACCCCGATTCGTCTTATTTCAAATGGCAAACTGTATGACATTTTTATATTGATTGCAGATGCGTCACTGTCGTGTTTATTAGTCGATTTCTACATATTCTTCTTATTCGCATCGCATTTCATGTGCAAATAGTTATTGTTATATTAAAACCATGCTGTTAGGACACCATCACTATTATCAATGATGCGTATGTTCCACATACACCTGCTTACCGGATCACACACTTTATCATCGATAATTGCCATGTCACTACACGATAAGATTATTGCATCAGGATATGACCCCTTGCATGGCATACTTGTGCACATACATATCGTACACTCATACTTGTGCACATACCTATTGTACACCCATACTTGCATGATATACTGATATGCTTACATTTCTTTTATATGTCACATACATCATGCTTTATGATTATACGCATTGAGATATGTTGATTCCATGATATTTCTGGATTTGGGAACCGTGGGTATTTCAAAAGAGAATATGTATTGTTTTAAAAACCCGGTTACCCTTGATATGATATTTCAGTGCGCCCACTATGAGTTTTATCGGTTCTGATATATATATATATACCCCATGCGAGGAGGAGTCGTGAGCCGTGTGCGGGTACATGGTGGGGCCCGGTATGGTACCCGGGGCAAGAAAGGGATGCTGTGTATACAGACCGTGAGCCTGGCAGAGGGACTACTACCTGCCAGTGATATTATTTGGGCTCGGTGGATATCCGGAGGATACCGACCGGAGTCGAGAGATGATATGGACCGATCCGGACTGACGGAGCCCGTGGGCCGATCCGGACCGACGGAGACCGATATATGAGGATTTACGTGCCGATGCTGGGCACAAATTTCATGATGTTTTCGAGTGTCGATGCTGGACACTCTGGTTCCATGATTTTGATATGTCATGAGCGACACATGTTGATTTACATCCTCATACTTCCATGCATATGCTTTATGATATTTACATGCATGATTCTTATGGTCATTGGGTGACACGTGGACGAGATCCACATACATATAGACTTCATGATATAGTCGACATTGATCATACCTCATATTTATGATATGTTATTACCTGAGGCACTGGCACGAGCACTTGGCACGAGCACTTGGCACTACACTCATGTATAGATGTTACATTGCCACCTTATCATGCTTTAGACTTATCCATTTGAGGTTTATATTTATATTTGATCGTATTGACCTAGGACTGAGTCATACATACGATTTCTGCTCTGTGATGTTTTCTATTCACGAGTTGGCAACTCACTCCCGTTGTGCCACTGTTCTTGCAGGTTTTTCCGTACATGTTTCATTGCGGCTTTTCTAGCACACTGCCTCCTTTCTGGGTGATTGCATTGGTAGGTGGGTTCACTCGCATCGTGACCACCCTTGTATTATTTTATTCGGTTGTATCTAGTAATTCCATCAACCAAACATGTGTATTATTTCGACCTTAGTGTCACGCGTTGTAGTATTATGGTTTTCATGCTGATTTTGAGTTTTCCTTTGAGTTTTTATCCTCGCCCTTCGGCGTTGTATATTATACTGCTTGCATGGTTGTGACCGTCGATTGACGAAGAGCTATCTCCCGCTTGGGGATGCCTTTTATTATTGCATATATATTATTCTTGTGTACCTCGTGCGGGGCCAGTATTTACAAAGGAAACTCTGCCGAAATTTTCAGAAAAGACTAGAGATTTTAAAAATGCATATTCGGCTTACCTATTTTAAAAACCTTGTTTTTAAAACCATGTTTTCTTCACTTCTTAAAACTATTTTCCTTCATTTATTTCTTAAAATGGTTTTAGATTTTTGGGCTTTTGGCTTACTTGAATTAATGGGGTCCTATAGGCTTCATATGATTCAAGAGCCAGTCACGTGCTATTTCGGGTCGTGACAAGTATGATCCACATCATAGTCACAGTAGTCAAGCAAATATCCTGAGGGCTTTATCAACATGTGCAAATGAATAAAAGCATGATCAAATCAACATGTCAAGATAAAGTAAACCAGATAGCATACTATCATGTTGAGCGGGAAGTCATCTATATTCATATATACATGTCCAAGCATCCACTATACATATAATGGCCTCTAGGTCATACATATATCTAACAACAGGCCCGAGTGTTCGCTTTGACTCCGCAGGATGCGCAGGCATCCAATGCTGTTGTGACAGGTACCTTTCTAGTATGTTCTTTCGACGCATGGGTATTATTCGACCCAGGTTCCACACATTCGTATGTATCTACACACTTTGCACCGATGTTGGGCCGAGAGTCATCGTCGTTAGATCAGCCGCTTATTGTTATCACTCCGGTAGGCGAGTCGTTTGTCGCTCGACTTGTGTTTCGATCGTGTTCTGTTCGTATCGGGGAGAGGGATTCATCGATTGATTTGATTCTCCTCGATATGTTAGACTTTAACGTTCTTCTGGGCATGAACTGGCTAGCCACTTGTTATGTATCCGTGGACTGCCGTGAGAAGGCAGTCAGATTTAGTTTTCCGGGTGAGCCAGTTCTTGTTATTCAGGGAGACCGTAGCGTCACCCTTCCCAGCTTGATTTCTTTTCTTCGCGCTGGTCAGCTCTCGAGGAAAGGATGTCAGGAATTCCTAGCGTATGTTTGTGATACTGGAGCTGCAGAGGTCCCGATTGTGGGAGAGTTTCCTGATGTCTTTCTTGACGAGCTGCCTTGTTTACCGCCTGAGCGTGATATTGTTTTCTGTATCGACTTGATCCTTGGCATGGGGCCTATTTCCATACCGCCTTATCGGATGGCCCCGACGGAGCTTAGAGAGCTGAAGGATCAGTTGCAGGATTAGCTAGATAAAGGGCTCATTCGACCGAGTGTGTCACCTTGGGGTGCTCCTGTTCTGTTCGTCAAGAAGAAGGACGACAGTTTGCATTTGTGTATTGACCATCGTCAGTTGAATAGGGTGACAGTGCGGAACATATATTCCTTACCTCGTATTGATGATTTATTCGACCAGCTCCAGGGTGCGGGACATTTCTCGAAGATTGACTTGCGATCTGGATAGGTTCAGTTGCGGGTTCGACAAGATGATATTCCGAAGACTGCTTTTCGCACTCGTTACGGGCATTACGAGTTCTTAGTGATGTCGTTTGGGCTCACCAATGCCCCTGCAGCGTTTATGGACTTGATGATCCGCATTTTAAGGCCTTATCTTGATCAGTTCATTATCGTATTCATTGATGACATTTTAGTATATTCTCGGAGCCGAGAGGAGCACGAGCAGCACTTGCGGATCACATTACAGACTTTGAGAGAGCACCAGCTGTTCGCGAAATTCTCCAAGTGCGCATTCTGGCTTGACAGTGTTGATTTCTTGGGTCATGTGGTTACGAGAGATGGTATACGTGTGGACCCGAAGAAGATCGAGACCGTTCAGCATTGGCCCAGACCGGCAACAGTTATGGAGATCTGCAGCTTTCTAGGTCTGGCCGGCTACTATCGACGTTTTGTTCAGGATTTCTCCCGTATCGCTGCACCGTTGACCGGGTTGACCCGGAAAGGAGTTCATTTTATTTGGACCGAGGCGTGCGAGCATAGCTTCTAGCAGTTGAAGACTCGTTTGACTACTGTACTGGTGTTATCATTGCCTTCGGGATCGGGCAGTTTTGTGGTTTATTGTGATGCTTCTCGAGTGGGGCTAGGCTGTGTGTTGATGCAACACGGTAGGGTCGTCGCTTATGCTTCTCGGCAGCTGAAGAAGAACGAACAGAACTATCCCACTCATGACTTAGAAATGGCTGCGGTGGTTTTTGCACTCAAGATCTGGAGACATTACCTATACGGCGAGTCGGGCCAGATATTCACAGACCACAAGAGCATGAAGTATATCTTTCAGCAGCGAGACCTAAATCTGAGACATCGCCGTTGGATAGAGCTAGTGAAAGACTATGATTACGAGATTCTGTAACATCCGGGCAAGGCGAATGTAGTGGCAGATGCTTTGATTCGGAGGCCCGGAGGTAGTTTAGTGTAACGCCTTGATAAGTCGTTTTGGTGTTTTCCCGAAAATCGGTAAATATTTGGTATTTTTCCGTAAATCGTCATTATAATTATTTTTCAATATAGGCCTAATTATACCTAATTTGGATAGGTAATTGCTAGTTTTTAGTAGCTAATGAGTCACTTATAAAATTCTAGTCAATTAAATTTCCCCCCTTAATTTACTATTTTAATATCATTTTAAGCTGTTAAAAATACATTAAATTAGCGATAAATACAAATTTCAATGGACTAATTTTAAACTATAGAACCATGACAACTAAAATCTAGTTAGTAATATAAATTTTTAGTATTTTATTTCAAGTTCAAATTGGTTATAATCAACGGAAATTAAAATATAATTAATTTAAACTAAAACTTGCAATTTTGGACTTGTGGGGGGTCTTTTTGCATAGAATTTTTTTTTCAATCACTCACACTTCCTCACCCCTCCACCTAGGCCGAGCACACAGCAGGAAACCCTCTTCAAATTTGTCCCTTCAACTCACTTGAGATGAAACATAATGTGAATGGATTAATTTATATTAATTTGTGAGTATGGTGTACTTTGGGAATGGATGGTTTTGACTTTGGATAAAATTCTACAACACACACACCCTTCCCGTTCTCCTCCTGCTGGCCAAGAGTTCCCTACAGAAATCCCCTCCATTTCCCCATCTCTTTCAACATCAAAATTCCATCAAAATCCAATTTAAACTTCACAATTTCAAGCCCATTCTTCATCCCTTCTCCTTCGCCATTCTTGCATGGATCTTGGATGCTAGGAGGCCATCTTTGGAGGCAAATCTTCTTGCTAGATCTCTAGATATTGAGGTATAATCTTTATCCAACTAACACTTATGGTTAAATTCCTTTAATGAACTTGTTTTAGTGTTAAATTTTAGTGCTAATTTCATTCTAGGTTTTTAAAGATAATGGCTTGAGTTGAACTAGGGTTTCAATACACAATTATTAGGTTAATTAAATTTACTTTGCTATCTAGTTCCTACACAACCTAATCTAAGAGGTTACTTTGTTTATGTGGGCTTCAAACTATGCTAATTTAGTTAATTTTAAAGTGTGAAATTGGTTGTAATTGTTTGTTTTAGGAAATTCAAGAAAGGGTTTGATGTTGGAATTATGGTTTGAAGCTTTGCAAATGGGTTAAATTTAATTGTAGTGGATTTCTAGTGGTTTAACTTGGGTGATTATGCTTGTTGTGATCATTTTATCGCATATCCGCGATGTTTGCGCCAATTTTCAATATTTAGTGCTTACTAGGTTTTCTAAAATTCTTAGGAGATGAATTAATTTGGTTATCGTGAGTATATTTTTGGCATCTCCTGCGACATTTAGGATGTGTGAATGCGGAATTTGGTTTAATCGGGTTTTAGTTTTGGCGGTTGGTCTGAAACGACAATTTTAGTTAAGGTTTTAGTGTTTTTCGTGTGTTTTCCGCGCACCTTATGCACAATGTGCCTAACTCGTTGACGTTGACCCTTTCATTTTGTGACTTGGCGTCATTTCAGGATCTGTCATCTTATGTTTTGTGTTGTGCAAATTCCAGGATCGGTCACGGAGACTTCGGACGCGGCACGAAAAGGGAAAGCGGTGATTGGATCAAGCTAGCTGGGGATTTCCGGTGAGTAGATGTATACATCTACGGGGAGAATCGTTTGGATGGCGCGAGGCGTCCAATAATTTAGAATTTCTAGTAATACCAGCTTGTTGCATGTAGTTCCTAGTTACCTATTTTAGGCACTGCATGACCTGTATATCCATATTTGTGTTAAATTCATCGTATAGAAACCATTGAAACCATTAAATGAGATATGCGACACAGGAAATAATTGGCTTGCTTATTTCATTATATATAATTGTGCAACTTCATCGCATAGGACACTTGCACCATTACCAGGGTTTTATGCTGCAGGAGCACTATTGCGAACACACACGCCTTGGTAATTGCTATGCCACAAACACTAGATAACTTGTTTAAACCAGAATTTAGATTAATTTCACCATATAAGACATATAAAGCAGTACTAATATAGTAAATTCCGCAAGATGAACATGTAGAATTGCTAGTCAGATGCATGTACCTCATTACATCATTCGATCATACATAGTCTTTATGTCATATATTGCAGTTTGCACTGTTGATACCATAGGCATTCATCATCATTAACATGCATACTTATGGTACTTTCTTCTTAAGGATTTTAGTATTTGAGATTTATGAGATTTTGGAGAAACCGCAAGGATTTAATAAAAATGATATCATTTTAAATATTGCAAGTTGCGGTTTTCTCGAGATATGATATTCGTGTCGTCCACCATGAGTTTTCTGTTAGTTTTCGAGACTCGTTTCGAGGAGTAGGATGAACCGTTTCGGGTACATGGTGGGCCCGGTAAGGTACCCCGGGGCAAGAAGTTCGAGTAGTAGACGATGAGCCTGGCAGGGGCAGACTGCCTACCGGTGATTGTTGGCACGACGGATATCCGGAGGATACCAACCGTGGTCATGAGATATTAAGACATTGATACTTGAGATGGGCCAGTCCGGATTGCCGGAGCCCGAGACTTCTTGAGATACTAATGCTTTGGGACATTGGGGTATTCATTTGAGGTGTCGATGCTGGGCATGGATTTCTGTTGATTTCATTTGATATTTCCTCAGGTATTTCACAGAAATTTTCTTAAGATGAAAATAATGATTTCCTCATATCAGCATATTCAGATCACGTGTTACATTGCATTCATGTCGCATACCGGCTAGTACTTCATACCATATCAATATTGTAGAATTGTGACACTTTGCGTACATGCTTACGATAGTCTTTATAGATGATACATATTACTCACGAGTTGGCAACTCACCCCCGTTGTTCCACAGACTTTTTGCAGGTTCGATCCATCAGTACTGTTGCGGTGGACGCACTTCCTCCTTTTGCGTGGATTTGAGGATTTTTGCTCGTAGGTGGGTTATGTGTTCATTTTGTTTTTCCACCTTGTATATTCATTGTATCTAGTGTACTCCATCTACTGTATTATCTACCAGTACTGTTGTATGTTGACATAGAGGCAAGACAGTGAGATTTGTGGGCATGTATATTGTTTCTTTGGGTCGCGCTCACTTGAGCCAGTATGTTGCTTATTACTTGTGCTTTTTATGCATATTTTGCACATTGCTGATTTATATTGCGTGGGATTTGTGTCTGCCTTGGGGCGAAGTGCGAGCTCCCGCTTGGGGATGCCTTATTTCTTGTATTCATATATATTCCTGTTTGTACCCGTTTGGGGCCCAATATTTACAAAGGAGACTCCGCCGAAATTTTCGGAAAAATGGATGTTGCTTTTAAAAAGCTTGATGTGACTATTTGATTTGAAATCGCTTTCAATAAATTGGTTTTCTTCACTCTACTGCTTATTTGGTTTTGATTTCTGGGTTTTGGCTTACTTAGATTACGTCCTCCTTGAGACGTTCGTAATTTAAGTGCCAGTCACGTTCCGTACCTTTCGGGTCGTGACAATGTTGGTATCTGAGCGATAGGTTTTACCTTTCTGAGTGTAGGATGACCCTTGGTAGATGGAGTAAGATACTTAAGTAGGGTAACGTAGCGTGTGTATGTCCGCGGCATACTTGCGATACAGTACTCCGCCTAGGTGAATTTAGGATATACTTGCTTGAAATTCCTTCTTCAATTCCGTGTATCCTATGATTCTATTGCACTATTCTTATTATCTTGTTTCCTGTACCAGTCACTATGCCGCCAAAGGCTACGAGAGCGCAGAGGGCTGCCGCCCGAGACGAGATCCGAGCAAGCTCGTCCGAGACGAGGGCCGAGCAGGGTGGCGTACCTACACCTCAAGGACAGGCTGATCCGCATGGATAGGCTAGAGTCTGGTATGGAGGAGTTACGACAGATGATGGGAGGTATGCAGGAGTTAATACAGATGGTGGGATCCTTAGTAGAGGCCAGTCGTGCACTGATCAGTCGAAAATATTGCATTTTTAACACGTCAATTTCCCTACTATTTGCAACCATCTAAAGGCGTTCGGTATGAATATAGTACATATTAGCAAAACATCCGTAAAATACCAAATAAGTTGTGTTATACTTTAAAACCGACATTTTAAGGGAAATTGAGTGTTTATCATTGCATCGCATAATCTTTGTATAGCGCAACACTTGTCTCGAGAATCTGTGCAGGAAATTCCAGGAAAAGAGCCGAAATTGTCAAAAGTGCTTAGAAAAATACGCCACGTCCAAGACTTGAAATCTGGCAGTGATCAATAAATATTTAAAAGATTCCACACATTAGGAAACATCACTAAAGCCAACAGCAAGCAGTACAAGAATTTCCATGCAGAGAGGGCACTATTGGGCCGCGGATCCGCAGCCAGAACCCCCTTCCCGTGGCGGATCCGTGGTCACGTGATGGTTACGTCAGCAATTATTCAGCTCAAGATTCTTAGTTCACTGGATACATTCATTCAAGCCATTCAAATCTCCAGAGATCTCTAGAAGTTTCTGTCAGAACAGCAAGGCTTATTGTTCAAGCTAAAACACCCTCAAGCTTCCAAAGCAAGCTACTTAACTACCTAAGCCTAGAAGCTTCTTCCTAACCTCCAAGCTTATGAAGGAAGCTAACCCTAACTAACTAACTCTAGAACCTTCTACCTAACTACCAAGCTTACAAGGGAAGCTAAACTAAACCTAGCTTCTAAAGGAAGCTAATCTTAATCAATGCTATAAAAGGGACCCTAAGATTTCACTTCTAAGGTTGTTGATTCGTTCTCCAATTTCCATCACAAGTTGAGTGACACAACTTGTAACCCTAAGCCTAATCCAATCACCAAAGCCAAATTCAAGATCTCCGAGTACCAATTCAAGCAAGAAGCCTTCAACCTTTTAGGAGCGAAGCCGATCTTCATCCGAGCAAGTGGTCCAAGACGATCCGACGGCTCACGAAGACGTGCGATGCCAAATCGACGATCAAGTTCTTTCCTCATTGTAGATCTTGAGAGAATTGTAACAAAATTGTTGATAAATAAAAGTTGAAATTCTTTATCTTGCTTTCTTTACATTCTTGCATCATGATTAGATCTCGATTCTTGATTGTGTTCTTTGATATGATGTTTGAGTAAAACCTCCGCTCGTGAAGGAGTCAAGAGAATCAATAGATGATGATGTTACAAATCTTGAAACGATTCTTAAGTTCTATAAGTTTTGTAAACTTTAGTAAATTGAAGAATCGACAACCTAGTTTCGAGCGATGCTTTCTTGATTGTGTTCGCTCTTAATTAGTGATCCACGATCGATTCTTGAATTTACTAGAGGCTAGAATGTGAATGAAATCAACAAAAGGACAAGGGATAGATGATGAAACCCTAGTTTCCGCAAGAAATCCCTAATTCTCGTTGATCGTCATCGATCTGTTAGTTATATGTATGCCCTAGAGGCCATTACTGTACATACGATGTATATTGTAATGGATGCTTGGACATATATAGGGAGGAATTTCTTGCTCGACATGATAGTATGCTATCTGGTTGTACTTTATCTTAACATGTATTCTTATAGTCTCTATATTACATGTTGATAAAGCCCTTAGGATATGTACTCGACTACTGGGACTATGATGAGATTATACTAGTGGGGCCACGGTAGTCGACGAGTACATCCTATAACTGTTCCCAGTCGATGGTGTATCGAGACAGGGCATCGATACACCAGAGTAGACTAGCGTATACGCATCTTGACCCATATGATGGGCGATGGATGATCCCATATCCATCGGTGTTTGACATCAAGGATGGTATACAGGTGCTCAGTGGAGACTGGGTACACTGGACGGACTCGCCGAGAACTCCCAGATGGTATTATACCTCACGTCAGATGGCAGTTCTCCGGTGACACTAGTACAGAGTAGTCTGTTGACCCGAGATCGTCATAGAGTCTTGTGTGATTCCCACTGTGCTTTGATTTCCATCATACCACGTCCAAGAGGGCGTGCAAAAAGGTGGCTTTTGGGTACAGTCCCGAATCACATGGAGGCAATGAGCGATAGGAGGGGATTCGTCTATCCTGGTATAGGGAGTTGATGTTGTGTTGTGTTCGATTGGCTATAACCGGAAATCCCTGGCCAGGGTTGTTGAGATTTACTGGTAAGTGTTATCAGTAGTTTCTCGAACTGTTATAGACCTCATATCGACACGACTTATCGAGCTACTGGGGTCTGACGTTTACCACCCCTAGGCGAGATATGCGACATATCGGACGACGAGACCGGACTGTATGGGAGTGTTACTGATTGGATTCACAGGAGAATGTACAGACTTGCTTGTTGATCTTCTGAGTGCTCAATACCTGGGTAGCTGTTACGTTTAGCTGACCGCTTGCAGCTTGTGGGTGTTTGATATGATCATCACCTACTGCCGGCGTATTGACGATTCTTTAGAGTCCTACACAGAGGTTTCTTGGCTCAGGCAAAACGGAGTAGGAGCACATATATGATATGTGCGGGAACGAGGATAATGCGGTATGTGATACCGTATTGGATTCTCGCGATATGAGATATCGGCCGGGTATATGTGATATAGCCGGGTCATCGTATTAGTCGGTTATATGCGATATAGCCGGATTGTCGGATCAAGAGTTGATTCGATAATTTAATGTATAATAATATATATGATATATTAAATTACATTAACTTGTTGGAGATAGTGCCCTCAGAGTCAATTATTGGATCACAGGCACGTGATTGCAATGATTGAGGGAGGACCTATCCCGGTATGACAGTCTTACTCAAGATGATAGTATGCTATCTGCTTTATCTTTATCATCGTGTACTTCTTTAGGTGACCCTACAGGTCACTATTGCACGTTGATAGAGCCCCTAGGATTCTTGCTTGACTACCGGCAGTATGAGGGCGATCATATACGTGGGAGCTGGTAGTCTATAAGCATATCCTTAAAAGGTCCCTAGTCGTGGGAGTTTCGAGACAGGGCATCGATACTCCAGAGTAGACTAGTGTATACAGTCGAGACCCCGACGAGGGGCGGTGGCCGGTCTCACAAGCCACTGGTGTCGGTTGGATCGCCTAAGATGTATACAGGTGCTCATTGGGTTATGAGTACACCGGACAGGACTCGCCGGGAACATGCTAGTTGGTCTTATACCTGACGTCAGATAGCAGTTCCCTGGTGACATGTGTACAGGTTAGTTCATCGACCTGAGGATCGTCATTTGTCTTGTGTGAGTTCCCACTGTGCTTTGATTACTACCCTACCACGCTCAAAGGAGACGTGCAAACAGGTTTTAGTTGGGTACAGTCCCGAGCCACATGGAGGCAGTGAGCGGATCTTCAGGGGTTCGTCTCTCCCGGTATTGGGGGTGAGGTCGCGCTGTGTCTAGGAGAGCCATTACACGAAGTCCTTGGCCAAGGCAGGAGATTTACTGGTAGGTATTCCAGTAGTATCTCAGGGTGTTCTGGGCTACACTCCGACACGACTTGTACCGCTTTTGGGGGTCTGACTTTTACCAACCCCCTAGGCCCGCCATGTGATGCTCATAGAAGAACGAACCAGACTGTATGGATATTGTCACTGACAGGCTCAGTAGGGTGTCAGGATGAGTTCGCTCATCGACGTCCCTTTTGGTCAATAGCTGGTAGCCCGTCACGTATGGCTAATACCTCTGACATGCTAGTGGTTAAATCCACAGCCATAGTATTGACGAGTCTTTAGAGTCCCCCACATTCAGTTACTCAAGTTTCGGGTGAAACGTTGTAGAGGCCGTATGGAGATATGGCAGGGTTCGATCAGATACGTGCGGTATTGCACGGATCAGGATCGGACGGATAATACTAGCCGGCTTTGGTTTAAGCCGGATCCTAGTATAGTACAGTGTAGATTTTGTCTCATTGCGTTTGTATTTCGGTCGGAATACAGATGCGGGTGTGTATACACAGTATCGGGGTTTTCCTGTAATTAATTACGGGACCAATTTTCTGGAGTTGCCAGTTTGCTTTCCGTTTCGGCCATATTTCTTTGTACCTTTCATTGGCCGAAGATTGGTGGAGGAGGGCTTATTTGCAATTGTGCAAATAAGCATTTGTGGAGGGTGGTCTTTGCATATTCTTGTGTCATGATGGTTTTTCCTCCCTTGACTTTCTTGACTTCATGATGGCTTAACCTTTGTAGTGATGATTAGTTGATGGAGTATTGGTTTTGGGAGTGATCATTGTTTCTCATCATCACTTGCTTTTTCCATGACACTCAACCTTGCATTATTCTCTTGATTCACCCCTCTTGAGTTTTTCTCCCCCTCATGATTCACAAGGAGAGTCCGGCCATTTTGATGAGGATGGGCTGTCTAAATTCTTGGTGATGGCTTTTAGTCTCATTTGCTTGCTAGAAATTTCCAAGCCATCAAGAAAATTCACATCTCCTTACCCCCACCAAAGGGCAACTTCCATAAAACCCAAATGAGACACAAGTTCCACACTACATTCTACAGCAAATCTTGGGCATGTCGACTCGCCAACTTCGTGCCCGAGTTGCCTCGGTATAGAGGTGGGAGTCCGTAAAAGAAGCCGGCGACATGGTGCCCTTCGGCGAGGAGGTGGAGACCGGACATTCCGCGGGAGATCGGGACGAAGACGAGAAGACCGGAGGACATGGATCGCTCGGTATATCTCTCTTCCCCATCTTGTAGTTAGCTAGGACTAGTTTAATGGCACGATCCGGGTGTATAGTGCGCGGTGGTGCCGGTTTGAAAAGTTAAAGTAAATCACTGCTTCCGTATTCCGGCGTCGGATTGACGGCCGGGGCGCCGCCGTGCACTTACAGTGGTATCAGAGCCTCGCCATTAACCTAGTCTAGCTTGGTCTAACGTGTTTACACTTCCGATCGAACAAATGTTCCAAAATCGTGTTTTTCAAAACAACAGTTCTCTGTCGAAATTTTTTTGTCTCGAAAATTTTTTCAGGGTGTTGCAGAATACTGAGTAGGGAATTATAAGCCTTCTGTAAAATTTTGGTCGCGTGATCTCACTAACCCACCGTGGAACCACGGCCAAACCCCTGCTTGGGCCGCGGTTCCGCCGCGACTTTCACTGTTCAATGCACCAATTTTTTACAGAGGCCTCTTGACTTGAAATAGGGGTTTTGGAACATTCTTTTTGGGCCCAGAATTTCTTTAACTTCTACAGTAATGCTTGGGGCCCACTTGGTAAATTTTGATCGATCAGATATTTTAAACACATTAGTTCACAGTATTTACATTATATCTGCGACCGTGAATGTCACTCGATCGGTAAATCCTGTCTAACTGCTATATCCCGGTTAGGCGGATTTGCGAATGTGACATTCACGTTGATGTTCTGTGTTATGCTGTGATGTTGCGGATTGGTCGTGGGGATAGCCTAGATGCAATGGTAGTACAGATTTGGTTGTATTATGTACATTTGTTATTGCGGGGCGAGCGTCCGACATGTGGACTGCCGTCACTACCTGTTTGTATTATTATTTTGGGGCACGACCAGGTTGCGGTCGATACACCCGTTGTATGTATATTTTACTTTTTGTACTAGGATTACCCCGCGGAGGGGTGCACGGATAGCCGGGTTCTAGAGGGCAACGAGCCCGCATCTCATGGCATTGAGACAGAGGGGGCTTCACTCTAGAATTGGCAGGCTATTGGCCGCACTCGTAGGGGGTACAGGTTGACCCAGGAGGGTTGCCCAAGTTACCGGATTCCGTGAAGTGCTGGGTGGTCCATTCACGGTGCTGAAGGGGGCTGCCTCGCTTCAGGTTTTGGCGGGTAACTTTCCGCGCCCGTAGGGGTCTAGGATTTCATTGCACAGGCTATCCACACGACCAGGGGAACGACGGGTTTCAGTAGTGGCTCTGTGAAACCCGGGGATCCCAGATATCTGTATTGTTCTGTGATGCTGTACATTTCTGTGATGTTGCTTTTTTATCACGCCTTGAGCGAAATATTATATATTATATATATTAGTAGATGTTGTATATGTTTTGCATCCGCGCTAGTCCAGTCCCCGCTCTGTCGTTAGTTAGCTAACCTAACGGGTAATGACGGGACCCAGTGGCGAATGCGGATGGCATATACGTACATCATTATATTTCGTTATTTTTGGTGTGATCAATTGATGTGACTGCATTGATTTGGATCAATGCAAGTTAAAAACAAACCTATTCTGATGTTGTTGGAACACTTTTCAAAAAGCTGTTATTGCAAGGACGTTCTCTTTTGTTTTGCATCGTGGTATTCATTTGGAATATCCTGCTCCTCAGTCGATGAGGCAAGGGCCGAGATCCCTTCACCGGGAGTGACCTCTTGGACAAAAAGTTTGCGTCAGGGCAATAACTTCACTATAGCCGATTACTTTTGCTTTGCACCGTGGTATTCAGTTGGAATATCCTGCACCTCATTCTACGGGGAAAGAGCCGAGATCCCTTCACCGGGAGTGACCTCTTTAGCAATGGTTTTCGTCACTATATTTTCAAAAAGCTATCCAGTTCCTTCAACGATATCGAGTTCATTACGTTAAAGGTTTTCGCCAGAAACCATTCGTAGCCCTCCATCATTTCGGTTAAATATTCGGTAGTATTCAAGCTATGTATTTTGACCTCACGCCAAGGCATAGTGATTGGTAGCTGCCGGGTATTTATCTGTTGCATAGATAGATGCGTTGGTTTGGGACAGTCGTACTACTATTTTGGCCTACGTCAAGGGTATGTACGGGTGGGTTCAAATTAACCTGGATAATGATGGGCAGAACTTGACATGTGACTTATGATATTTTGACCTCACGCCAAGGTCATAAGAGCTCACATCGGGAGTTTCTAAAGAAACTGAAACTTGCCAGATATGCACATACCTTCTGGAGTGTGATAGCGTGAGCGGATTCCGTCACGTTATCATGCGATGATAGTTGGATCCCGATTCCCACTGATGAGTTAGTTTACTCCTTGGGTGACCCAGACTAATTCTTCTTTTAGGTTTGGAGGAGAATTTGACGGTACAGTGGGAGGTTTCCAGATTAGATAAATTGGTAACCATTCTGATCTAGGTTAGAGTGCACGCTGAGTGTTTCTTTTCTCTCTCTCTTTGGAAGCGACCATTGACCCGACCCTAAGACTATGACTCAGTGACCAAATTAACCGAACCTTCTTAAACACTGTCTTTTGGATTGTCAGAGTTGCAAACCTCATTGCCACTCCTACTTTTACCCTTTTCTCCAGGACACCCCGTATTACTACGAACGTCCACTTCCATTGGACAAAACCATCGTATGGTTATATACGAACTCGAAGGAATTTATTCGAGGATGGTTTCAGGTTCTGGAGGAAACGGATAGGACTATTCAGTTGTCTTTTCATTTTACCTTCTCTCAGGTTGCGAGTACTCCTTGGTTTAGGAGATAGTACACCTATTACGCAAATTGGATAGTCTTCTTCCAAACCTTAGGCTGGTGCCGACCGGTAGGGAATGAAGAAAACCAATTAGCCTAACGATGGTGTACAGAAGGTATTAAGTAAAGACATATCAAGGGATTAGTAAGAGGGCAAAGAAAATTGCGACTGATATTCACGACCAAACCAGGTATTTCCTCGCCAATCCTAAATCACCTTTGTATTTCTCCAGGACACTCCGTATGACTACGAAGATCCACAGTTCATTGGATACTCCATCGTACGGTTATATACGAACTCGAAAGGAACTTGTTCTAGTTCGGGGATGGATTCTGGTTCAGGAGAAATAGGAATAAGGTTTATTCGATTGTCTTTTATCTTCACCTTCTCTCATTGCGAGTGTTCCTAGGATTAGGACAGTACACCCATTATGCTTATTGGATAGTCTTCTTCTAAACCATAGGCTGGTGCCGAACGGTAGGGAAGGAAGAAAACCATTTGGCCTAAAGGGGTGTACAGATGGTAAAGACTAAAGACATATAAAGGGATTTGGAAAGATGGAAAAGAATTACACGGTTACAGTTGTGAATATGGATTATGGAAGAGGCATTACTAGGAATACCAGGATACCCCATCGAAACATTTCAATGTTTCAGTTTCACAGTGTAATGTTAAAAGAAAACTGATTTCCCGATTAGATACTTACTCCAGGGTATGTATTTACCAGGTATAATTCTCACATCTGTATGGTTTTGCAGATGATGAGTGGGAGTAAGTTATTGGGAATTGGGTGATCATCCTCATTATATCGGGGTTCGTTGTAATCGGTGATATTTGAGGAAGTCACCTGGGTTGGTTGCCGGACGACAAATATTTGGTTTTGAATATCCGCTGTTATGCACTAATTTCAAATTGATATATCTGTACGTCTATTTTTATAGAGTGAGATATATCCTTTTGAAATTATGTCTGTGACATTTACCTATATCAGTAGATGGTTAGGTAAGGAGCATTAAACGGCGGTGTAATTCTTCTTAACCATAAGTACAGTTTTCAACCTACGACACACAGTGAATGAGTTATCAGACTCAAGGGACTTATACAGAGTATTGTATGTTGTCCAGGGTCCATTAGGACAGAGGGGTTGGTCCTCGTACTATATTCGGTTTACTTATGACTTCTCTAGTTTTTAGACAGGTGTTTCGTGGAAACACAGGGTCCGAATTTTGAGAAGTTATAGGTATTTGAATAAAGTAGAGAACCAGGTATTGCAAGTATCAGGATTCTTCAAAGTGATCGAAGATGTAGATACTTGTGTATGGTGTTCAGTTGATAGTAATGATTAAGAGAACTAGCTTCTCTTTCAGGTTACTCATAATTGGAAGCATTCCTAAGTTGAGTAACGCTGATCGGCCTCTTTCCATTTAGTTGACATGCACTGGAGACAGCTGCATGATTTGAATCTGGTTCAATTAAATCAGTGCCTCTGGTTCTATATTGGATATAGAACAGTTCATATCTTAACGATGTTAAGGTACGGGGAGTTGTCCGGCTTATGCTTAAAACCAGACTCTGGATAACTCAAGGCACGTTTCTGTAATGGCTGTTTGTGGGTTGACCCAGGCTATGACGAGGGTTGACTTTCTACCATCTGGAAGATCAATAGTGATATTGTTCTTGACTCGCTACAGTTTTATTAAAAATGGATTTTTTCAGAAAAACAGTAGTGGGAGTATGGTAGAACTGGAAGTGATTCCAGAACCACAAACGATTACTGAAGATTTTATAGGAACCTAAAGATTCAATCTGGCTTGACATTCCATTGGCCACTCCGCAGATAAGGTGGGTAACTTCAGGCACCCGAGAGGAACTCCGGTAGCCTCAAGGACGGTGACAGGGAAGTTCTTGTTTACCCAGACTTGCCATTGCTGTTGTTCCAGACTGTGAGACCCGGCAGGAGGATGAGTATAGCGTCGTTCTAAACTTGCTTTAGAAGTGTACGTCTATATGACGCTGCCAGAGGGTTGCCGTAGTCAGTGGGAGCAGCGGAAGCATTGGGGGATAGGTGGCTTATGTCTATTTATAGACTAAAGCAGATATAGCGGAGATAGATCATCTATTTCTGATGTGACAGTCATAGGTTTGACTTCATCTGAATAGGGGATGGATCAGTTGAGAAGGTAGTAGGGTGTGATGTCATGGTATTTGGATGACATACACAGAGTATGAAGTGATATTCCTATACTACGATCGGTTATACTTTGGTCGTCACACAGTGGTTTCTCCACATGGGACTTGGACATTATATCAGACATACTGGTTACTAGATCTATGGTTTTAGATCTAGATTTGGGTGGTTTCCCAATTAATGGTACTTAGACAGCATTCTAAGAGTATTTAGAATGGACGACTCCTGGCACGGTAGTGTACCTGCAGGTAATGGAGTCACCCTCTCTAAAGGTGTCTTATAGACTAAAGGGGAGAGGGATGCGCATGATTGGCAGATCACTTGCTCAGGCAATCGAGTCAATCATGAGATGTCAAGTACCACACCAGATGTTCTTGCACTAGATGCGATAAGTTGACATTGATCCAATCCTGGAGAAACAGTCGGAAGCAGTTTTAGAACATAAGTAGATGTTCTACGGATATGATAACGACAGCCTCATTCGGGAGACAGTTATCATTCCAGGCTTCCAAGGTGACCTGGACGACAAGGAGGTTGTCAGAGTTATAGTTTTCCTTCTGACGAGGGGCAGTATTTTGGACAGGTGGTCCAAGACAATACTGAGGGAGGTATGGCGCAGGATACTGATTAAGTTCAGTTGACGATACAGTCTAAGAAGTTTGGATTTGGAGTTCATTTATGAGCTAGGTCCCATCAGACATCCGGACACATTCTAAGACAGGTATTGCTCATTTCGGGAGATGGGTTTCTCCGCGAACTTGAGATTAAGAGAGACATAGAAAGAAACATCAAAGCGGATCCACTCGCTGAGGCTATTCCTCGAACGCAATAGTTTCACAAACGGGATTTGTGAGACTGACTAGTAGAGGAGTTGGGTGTTCGGTATCACACGGGCTGTGAGTATGCGACATCGCAATAATTTGCCTTGAGTGCAAGTGGGGATTATTGGAGATAGTGCCCTCAGAGTCAATTATTGGATCACAGGAACGTGATTGCAATGATTGAGGGATGACCTATCCCGGTAGGACAGTCTTACTCAAGATGATAGTATGCTATCTGGTTTATCTTTATCATCGTGTACTGCTTTAGGTGACCCTACAGGTCACTATTACACGTTGATAGAGCCCCTAGGATTCTTGCTTGACTAACGGCAGTATGGGGGCGATCATATACGTGGGAGCTGGTAGTCTATAAGCATATCCTTAAAAGGTCCCTAGTCGTGGGAGTTTCGAGACAGGGCATCGATACTCCAGAGTAGACTAGTGTATACAGTCGAGACCCCGACGAGGGGCGGTGGCCGGTCTCACAAGCCACTGGTGTCAGTTGGATCACCTAAGATGTATACAGCTGCTCATTGGGTTATGAGTACACCGGACATGACTCGCCGGGAACATGCTAGTTGGTCTTATACCTGACGTCATAGCAGTTCCCTGGTGACATGTGTACATGTTAGTTCATCGACCTGAGGATCGTCATTTGTCTCGTGTGAGTTCCCACTGTGCTTTGATTACTACCCTACCACGCTCAAAGGAGACGTGCAAACAGGTTTTAGTTGGGTACAGTCCCGAGCCATATGGAGGTAGTGAGCGGATCTTCAGGGGTTCGTCTCTCCCGGTATTGGGGGTGAGGTCGCGCTGTGTCTAGGAGAGCCATTACACGAAGTCCTTTGCCAAGGCAGGAGATTTACTGGTAGGTATTCCAGTAGTATCTCAGGGTGTTCTGGGCTACACTCCGACACGACTTGTACCGCTTTTGGGGGTCTGACTTTTACCAACCCCCTAGGCCCGCCATGCGATGCTCATAGACGAACGGACCGGACTGTACGGATATTGTCACTGACAGGCTCAGTAGGGTGTCAGGATGAGTTCGCTCATCGACGTCCCTTTTGGTCAATAGCTGGTAGCCCGTCACGTATGGCTAATACCTCTGACGTGCTAGTGGTTAAATCCACAGCTATAGTATTGATGAGTCTTTAGAGTCCCCCACATTCAGTTACTCAAGTTTCGGGCAAAACGCTGTAGAGGCCGTATGGAGATATGGCAGGGTTCGATCAGATACGTGCGGTATTGCACGGATCAGGATCGGACGGATAATACTAGCCGGCTTTGGTTTAAGCCGGATCCTAGTATAGTACAGTGTAGATTTTGTCTCATTGCATTTGTATTTCGGTCGGAATACAGATGCGGGTGTGTATACACAGTATCGGGGTTTTCCTGTAATTAATTACGGGACCAGTTTTCTGGAGTTGCCAGTTTGCTTCCCGTTTCGGCCATATTTCTTTGTATCTTTCATTGGCCGAAGATTGGTGGAGGAGGGCTTATTTGCAATTGTGTAAATAAGCATTTGTGGAGGGTGGTCTTTGCATATTCTTGTGTCATGATGGTTTTGCCTCCCTTGACTTTCTTGACTTCATGATGGCTTGACCTTTGTAGTGATGATTAGTTGATGGAGTATTGGTTTTGGGAGTGATCATTGTTTCTCATCATCACTTGCTTTTTCCATGACACTCAACCTTGCATTATTCTCTTGATTCACCCCTCTTGAGTTTTTCTCCCCCTCATGATTCACAAGGAGAGGCCAGCCATTTTGATGAGGATGGGCTGTCCAAATTTTTGGGGATGGCTTTTAGTCTCATTTGCTTGCTAGAAATTCCCAAGCCATCAAGAAAATTCACATCTCCTTACCCCCACCAAAGGGCAACTTCCATAAAACCCAAATGAGACACAAGTTCCACACTACATTCTACAGCGAATCTTAGGCACGTCGACTCGCCAACTTCGTGCCCGAGTTGCCTCGATATAGAGGTGGGAGCCCGTAAAAGAAGCCGGCGACGTGGTGCCCTTCCGGCGAGGAGGTGGAGACCGGACATTCCGTGGGAGATCGGGACGAAGACGAGAAGACCGGAGGACACGGATCGCTCGGTATATCTCTCTTCCCCATCTTGTAGTTAGCTAGGACTAGTTTAATGGCACGATCCGGGTTTATAGTGCGCGGTGGTGCCGGTTTGAAAAGTTAAAGTAAATCACCGCTTCCGCATTCCGGCGTCGGATTGACGGCCGGGGCGCCGCCGTGCACTTACATAACTAATATTAGCTCACTAAAAGATTCATTTTCTCACGGGATAATACATTGATATATATGCGATATATGTTAATTGTATTATTTTCTATTGTTTCAAAATATATTGTATATGTGATATATAATATCGTAACATGTTAGGGTTACAAATTTAACAATGGATTAGGGTTTAAACTTGGTTAGGGTTTGGATTAGGGTTAGCTTTTGCATGAAGCTTCCATGAAGCTTCATGAAGCTTTGACTTTGTGGTTGCTTGATATTTTTGTGAGATATTATGTTAACCCAATCCAATCTAATAACTCTAGTTAACTCTCTACAAGGGTTAACTCTTTCATGCTTAACCCTTGGTTAGATTTGTAACCACTACAATAATTCATTGTTCATCACAAAAGGATTAAGTTATCATCTTCATTCATTCTTCTTCTAGCTTGAGTTCCTTCATGAAAAAGCTTTCTTTTGTGATGAAAGTGAGTGAGAAAAAGATTATAAATGAGAGTAAAAATCCTACTTCATCATCCTCATCTATCCTTGCTATTTAGATGAGGGTGTTCACTTCATATTATGAGTGTTAGCTTGTGTTATTGAAACTTCAAGGTAGATCATCTTTGTATCGAAGATCGGAAGCAAGATTGCATCTTTCTCTTCGTGGAAGCTCTCGAGAGTCCAGAACACGATGATCGCAGCGAAGGGACCTCAACACGGAGCTTAAGAAGTGAAGGACCGGATCTACAAAGGTTGTAATCCCTCTCACTTAGTGTTAAAGAGTTTAACATGCTTGTTTTCGCCTAAACCCTAGTTTAAAGATCCGGCTTCGGGTTGTTCGGCACGACTAATTTTTAAATCGGGCATGGTTGATGCCTCGTAGAACCTTGTGCGTGTGGCTAGCAACCCTACACGATCTAGTATCAAATCATTAATGGATAAGAAAACGTAATCACTAGTTTTCGTCACGTCTATAGATTCGATCGATTCCTACGAGCCTCACTTCAATTCTTGAAACCTAATTCGATTAGAAATCATCAATTCTTGATTCTTGATTTTTAATATTTTCTTGTTATTAGATTTAGATTTTAATAATTCTTGAAATTCACTTTTAAATCTTGAATTGAATTGTCTTTTCTTTTCTCTTTAATTTTCGACTCATCTAATTCAATTACAAGCAAATCTCACTTTCTCTGTGGACGATCCGCACTCGCTAACGCGCTACATACGACACCGTTATTGATTGCGGTCAAAAATTTCTTTGGTTGTGATTTCTTACACTTTTCTTATATACACACCGGAAAAGATCAATCAAATGGCGCCGTTGCCGGGGATAGTGTGCTAATTTGTTCGTTTTTGAAATTTGAGTTGAAAATTTTATTCCATCAAAATTTTTAGATCAAAATTCGCGCAAACACTAAACGATTTGTTGTGATTTGTTGCGAGAAAATCTGGAATCTGTGGAGCTTGAGGAAAAATATTTTGATTATTCCAGAGAGCTCAGGGAGTCAACAGAACCATTCTCTGAAAATTTTGTGCAGTGAACAAATCATCAAGCGGCGGAACCGCGGCCTAAGCAGCTTATTGCGGCGTAAGCGCGGCTCTACTGTAGCATCGCTGTACGTAAATTGCTCAGTAACTCCCTCACTTTCTTATCTCCTTCCTCATCTGCTCCAATAACAAATTTTTGCAGGTTTCTTTGCAAAAATTCGCAGCGCCACAAAAATAAAAAATTGTGTGTGTTTGATCTTGGTTGTTTGCATTTTTAATACGGAAATTAAGGGGCAAAGACCAAATTCAGATTAAGTGGGGAGTTCATTACCCTTCCTAAGCCCCAAAACTCACAAAACTGCATCCGCATTACCCTCATTAATTAAAAAATATCTAGACATGACTCTAAGGACCGTCGCGCTCACTTAGGACAGGAGAAGGTCGTGGGTAATCTATTGCTTATCCGCGTTTCTTTTGTGGTGTCTAAGGCAAGTGTGTCTAAGGCAAGTGGTTACTTAATTAGGCCCACTACTTACGTAGTGGAGAACCTCCCACTTACCTGGCCACAGGAGGGACAAAGAGGTAGTAGTGGATTGATCCTGCGATTTGTCTTCTGGAAGTTAGGAGCGGTCTATAGACTTGACCTAGGTGACCATTAGACTTAGGGTTTTGCTTGTGCATTTGTTGTGATTTGCATCATTTTTTCAAAAATCCGTATCTTTTTCAAAACAAACACCAATCCACATTTTCCTTAATTATCTTAACGCTGCCACTTGTACTAAACCCTTTAGTGCAAGATAGGCTGGACACGGGATTCTAGTGCCCGTCTTGTCCGTGTTCCCCCTATCGACCCCAAAGTCGGTATTTCTACATTTACTTCTTCTTTACCCACCACCACACCCACTTCGATGGACGCTTCTCCATCGAATTTCTTTACCACTACTCTGCCGCCGTCCGTAGGTGCGCAGAATCCACCCCGCATCTCTCTCCAAGAGAGATGTTATCCTATGCGAGGTCCTCTTTCGACCTGTCTCACCATTTCACCAGCCAACGGGAAAATTTTGAAATCAACCCCCAATTCATTAAACTGTTACCCAAATTTCACGGTCTTGATTCTGAAGACGCATACGTTTTTATCTCCAAATTTGAAAACTTATGCGCAATGATTGGAACATCACAACTGTCTTTGGATGCTCTGCGTTTACGTTTTCTCCCATTCACTTTATGCAATTTAGCTGAGAAATGGCTTTATAATACAACCGCACATTCTATTTCAAAATGGGATGAATTTGTTGCAGCATTCCTTAAGAAATTTTATCCCAATCACAAGACCGGCCGTGTTCGGAGCGAAATCTTCAAATTTACCCAACTTCCCAATGAACCATTCTGGAAATACTTTGAACGGTTCAAGGATCTTCTTATCCAATGCCCTCATCACGGAATCACTAGATGGGATTTGTGTCGAATTCTCTATGAGGGTATTGATTTCACTACTAGACAGATGCTTGAAACCATGTGTCATTGCCAATTCCTATCCAAAGATGATGGTGAAGCTTGGAAATACCTAGAAGATTTAGCTCAAAACACATTACAATGGGAAAGTGTTAGACCACCACCACCTAGGGAAGATGTCAATCAGCTCGATGTTTCCGTCATAATGAGAGCCGAAATGGCTGCAATACAAAGGAAACTCGACGCTATAGAAAACAAAATCTCTTCAGCCTCCCTAAACCAATGCACACTTCCCAAAACCGTGTGTGGCTGCTGTTCAAACCCATTACATTTGACGGAAGAATGTCCTTTGAATGTATCGTTTCAAGGTCACACTAATGCTTCATTTCAGCAAAGACCTAGAAACGATCCTTCTTCTTCCTCATATAATCAAGATTGGAGGAATCACCCTAACTTTGCTTGGAACCAATCACAAACTCAAAACACGGTTCCAACCCAAAACAATTTCCAAAGGGCTCTTCCACCACAACAACAACCACTTCAATTGAGTCAGCACCCCTACCAATTACAAAACTTCCAATATCCGGCCAACACTTTTGCACCACATGAAAACTCTTTGCAATTGGCCGGTACTGATAATTCCTCTGCACTAGCACAAACCTTGGATACTTTCATGAAACAATCCATCCAAGGGTCGGCAAGTTTTCAATCTTCCGTCGATAATATGATAAAGATCATTCTCACTCAAAATGAGAATATTAAATCGATGGAAGCACAAATTGAACGAATAAATGCCGAATTGAGTGCAAGAGAGAAAGGGAATCTTCCAGCTCAACCTCTACCTGATCCTGGACCTTCACATTACACAAATTTGGATGCACTTACCACGTTGAGATCTGGAAGAGCGCTAGACAATCATGTGGGTGAACAAATTGATAATGATGAATTGATCATTAACACCCCGGCTTCCACTTCCACTTCCACTCCCACTTCTACTTCTTACCCTATTTCGTCTAATTACCATCTTCTTCCGAGCCTATTCTCCGTTTTCCCAAAGGCTCGAACCCTCCACACACTTCATCCTTCCCACCCCCACAACCTTCTCCACAAATGTTGGACCCAACACTTATTGATAGAGCTCCATTTCCAAATAGGTTGAGGCCCAACAAACCCAATGCCTAAATGGAGAAGCTTATGGACATGTTTAAGCAAGTTAACATCAACATCCCTTTTCTAGATGCAATCCAACAAGTTCCGTCCTATGTGAAAACTCTTAAGAACTTGTGCACTAGGAAGAGGAAGACTCAAGTGCCCAAGAAGATATTCATGGCAAAGACTGTAGACACGGCTTTCCCCCAACAATTACCAAGGAAACGTAAGGACCCTGGCTGTCCTACTATTTCCATTTCTATTGGGGAAAACACATCAACCGTGCTTTACTTGACCTTGGCGCTACTGTTAACTTGCTTCCATACTCGGTTTACGAGCAGTTAGGTATCGGAGTGTTAAAGCCCTCGAGCATAACTCTCCAGATGGCTGACCGATCAATCACCAAACCTAGGGGTGAACTGGAGGATGTGTTAATAAAAATCGGGGAATTTGTATTCCCTGTAGACTTTATTGTAATTGATACACAGTCTGTAGCAAATACACGGAACCAAATTCCGGTGATTCTTGGTCGCCCCTTTTTGGCCACTTCCAATGCTATAATCAATTGTCGTAATGGCTCTATGACCCTATCCTTCGGGAATAGGTCAATTAAGTTGAACATTTACAAGTTAGGAAGTGTACCCTCCGAACCTACTGCTCAGGTCTGTTCTGTCGAATTAATGGATGTCTACAGCAGCGAATTTGACGATCCTCATGATACTGATCTTGACTCTTTTCATATGTTGTTGTTTGACCCAACTATGAATCATACACATACGGACTCTTCCACCGAGTTGTCCGGGTCAACAACTAACACTGAGTATGAACTGTTTTTGGATTCTGAAGATCACCCCGCACTTTGTGATGACATTATTCTTCGGGGTATTGATGTGACTTTTGAGGAGATCTTCGCTGATGAACTCGCATTTCTGAACAACACGGGTGTTGAGATTAATCCACCTCACTACAAAGAAATTGAACCTCCACCCCTTCTTCTGAACTGTAAAGAGAATGCGAGTAATCCATCACATACACCGAGTCGTCTCTCCAAAACGAGACGCAAACACATTCTATTCCACCACTTACCCTTTCCCTACTTCTTCTTCCACCAACCTGAGCACTACATTGATAAAATTTTCGAATGGTTGGTGTTGACCTTCGGTCTTTGCAAAGCTTGGCATCGACCAATAATTTTTGACCCCCTAATGTGATTTTCAAAGATTAACATGGCTTAATTCAAGTTTGGGGGGGGGGTGTAATCTGGCTCCTGATAAGAAATTTTTTACACAAAATGATGAGCCAAAAATATGTTTGGGGAAGGATTTTCACTTAAATATTTTGCCCCCGTTAATAAATTTCCTCCCAAGCTTACAGTTTTTTTGAGATCTAGCAGACGACAACAGTGAGGACACTGTTGAAAACAAGTTTGGAGGACGTTTTTGCTTATTTTCGCATCATTTGCATCATACTTTGCATAAGCACAAAACATTTTCAAAACCTTTAAAAATTTAAAAAATTTCAAAAGAAAAAATAAATTTTTTTGTACATAAATAAGATAATAAAAGATTAGATAGTGAAAAATCACATCCAAAAGATTAGAAAAAATTAAGAAAACCAAGAAAATTAGAAGTTTTCTTATACGAACTAGTAATAAGTAGTTATGAGCCGTTGTCCCAAGGGTTAGTAAGATGAAGAAAGTCACTAATCTGAGGATAAAAATAAGTCTGAAAAATAGTTCCTATTCTGGAAGCCAAACATTTGAACGTGGATACCCTACTATTCGTACTTACACACGTCTTGAAGCTCGGGATAGTAGAGGATACCTTGAAATGCTCTTTTCTAAAAGCCAAAAGTTTGAAGGAAATAAAAAAAGAATAAAATATAAAATGGTGAAGAAAAATGAACACTGGTTTTGTTATCGCCAAGGCAGCAATAAAAAAATATAGCGAGGGTGCTTCATCACCTAGTGCCTTAGACCAACTGGTCTGGGAGTCACCGCTAAGCCTTAGGTGGTGCAAGACAAGGAAAATACACCGTATAAGCAAGCACATGAGTAATCAGTCGGTTAGTACCTCAAGAAGTATTAACGGTCGCATGAAAATGAGCAAATATAAATATTCATTAATTAAAAAGTACTGAGGTGGATGGACAAGAGTATGATAGCTTGAATTGAATTCTCCGGGTGTAAGGATGTTTATTACACACACGTAGGGGTATATGATCGATGTTTGGAAGAAAGATAGGAATGAAGAATAAAGACGATGTTTTATTGAGGGAGGATGTGATTTCTAACATCTTTTCATGACTATTAAGATAGGGCTCATGACAACTGAAAAGCTAGCATAGTTGGAAACTCTAATTTTCAAAGTCTTTTTTTACAATTCTTATCTTTATATGTAACTTTCACGGTCTTCCTTTTATTATTGGATTTTATGGGTGCAATCCGCTGAAAACCCTCAGGAGACAACACTCCTCCTACTAGGGACACCTAGAGGTTTAAAGGCTTGTTTCACGTGCTCAGTGCAATCGTGTTGCCTATGAAAGTGTGCTAGTTAGTTTTTCTCTTTCTTTATTTTCTCCTTCTCTTTTTAATAAAACAGTTCGCTCAAGACGACCGAAAATAAGTTTGGGGGAATTTGATCAGTCGAAAATATTGCATTTTTAACACGTCAATTTCCCTACTATTTGCAATCATCTAAAGGTGTTCGGTATGAATATAACACATATTAGCAAAACATCCGTAAAATACCAAATAACTTGTGTTGTACTTTAAAACCGATATTTTAAGGGAAATTGAGTGTTTATCATTGCATCGCATAATTTTTGTATAGCACAACACTTGTCTTAAGAATCTGTGCAGGAAATTCCAGGAAAAGAGCCGAAATTGTCAAAAGTGCTGAGAAAAATACGCCAAGTCCAAGACTTGAAATCTGGCAGTGATCAATAAATATTTAAAAGATTCCATACATTAGGAAACATCACTAAATCCAACAACAAGCAGTACAAGAATTTCCATGCAGAGAGGGCACTATTGGGCTGCGGATCCGCGGCCAGAACCCCCTTCCCGCGGCGGATCCGCGGTCACGTGATGGTTACGTCAGCAATTCTTCAGCTCAGGAGTCTTAGTTCACTGGATACATTCATTCAAGCCATTCAAATCTCCAGAGATCTCTAAAAGTTTCTGTCAGAACAGCAAGGTTTATTGTTCAAGCTAAAACACCCTCAAGCTTCCAAAGAAAGCTACTTAACTACCTAAGCCTAGAAGCTTCTCCCTAACCTCCAAGCTTATGAAGGAAGCTAACCCTAACTAACTAACTCTAGAACCTTCTACCTAACTACCAAGCTTACAAGGGAAGCTAAACTAAACCTAGCTTCTAAAGGAAGCTAATCCTAATCAAGGTTATAAAAGAGACCCTAAGGCTTCACTTCTAAGGTTGTTGATCCGTTCTCCAATTTCCAACACAAGTTGAGTGACACAACTTGTAACCCTAACCCTAATCCAATCACCAAAGCCAAATTCAAGATCTCCGAGTACCAATTCAAGCAAGAAGCCTTCAACCTTTTCGGAGCGAAGCCGATCTTCATCCGAGCAAGTGGTCCAAGACGATCTGCGACTCACGAAGAGACGTGCGATGCCAAATCGACGATCAAGTTCTTTCCTCATTGTAGATCTTGAGAGAATTGTAACAAAATTGTTGATAAATAAAAGGTGAAATTCTTTATCTTGCTTTCTTTACATTCTTGCATCATGATTAGATCTCGATTCTTGATTGTGTTCTTTGATATGATGTTTGAGTAAAAACTCCGCTCGTGAAGGAGTCGAGAGAATCAATAGATGATGATGTTACAAATCTTGAAACGATTCTTAAGTCCTATAAGTTTTGTAAACTTTAGTAAATTGAAGAATCGACAACCTAGTTTCGAGCGATACTTTCTTGATTGTGTTCGCTCTTAATTAGTGATCCACGATCGATTCTTGAATTTACTAGAGCCTAGAATATGAATGAAATCAACGAAAGGACAAGGGATAGATGATGAAACCCTAGTTTCCGCAAGAAATCCCTAATTCTCGTTGATCGTCATCGATCTAGTATCAAATCATTAATGGATAAGAAAACGTAATCACTAGTTTTCATTACGTCTATAGATTCGATCGATTCTTACGAGCCTCACTTCAATTCTTGAAACCTAATTCGATTGGAAATCATCAATTCTTGATTCTTGATTTTTAATGTTTTCTTGTTATTAGATTTAGATTTTAATAATTCTTGAAATTCACTTTTAAATCATGAATTGAATTGTCTTTTCTTTTCTCTTTAATTTTCGACTCATCTAATTCAATTACAAACAAATCTCACTTTCCCTATGGATGATCCGCACTCGCTAACGTGCTACATACGACACCGTTATTGATTGCGGTCAAAAATTTCTTTGGTTGTGATTTCTTACACTTTTCTTATATACACACCGGAAAAAGATCAATCATGCACCGAGATCGGAGGACGTACCTACCACAGCACAACTACGATAGTACCTGCTATCCAGACAGTTGCTCCTACTACTACCGTGGCTATTCCAGTATCCCTACAAGATTTCATGAGACTGAGGCCCCCAGTCTTCACCGGCACCGATGCAGCGGAGGATCCGCAGACATTCCTTGACAATTTAGCTAGGATTTGCTGTTCGCTCAGATGTTCCGACGATAAATGGGTGGAGCTTACGAGTTTCCGTTTGGAGGGCCTTGCGCAGACATGGTGGGAGTCAGTCGGGAGAGGTCGAGCTGCTGGTCTACCTCCTATGACTTGGGCCGAGTTCACAGCAGTATTTCTAGCCCGTTTCATTCCAGAGAGCGTTCGTGATGCTCCAGCTCGTAGTTTTGAGGCTCTGCTCAAGACTCCAGGGAGGAAAATGTCCGAGTATGATATCCAGTTTACTCAGTTGTACCGATATGCTCCGTACTTGGTTGATACTGAAGAGAAGAGGGTAAAGAGGTTTGTGCAGGGACTCGACACACAGTTATTTCTTGCCATCGGCGTCCAACACTTTGACACTTATGCAGCTGCTATGGACACGGCCTTACGGATGGAGGCGTGCATTTCAGAGACTCCGGCCATTTCTGGGCCGAAGAGGATTCGTACCGATATTCCATCTCAGAGGCATCGTGCCGGATTCTTTCCGAAAGATGGCGGCGGCAGAGGAGTTAGACGGGGTCAGCTATTTGGTTCTTATCCGCAGGGACAGCAGGCGTCGCCAGGATGTTTTGGGTGCGGGAGTCCGCACCATGGTATCAGAGACTGTCCGGTGAGACGACAGGGAGCGGCGACAGTTCCACACGTGACTTTACCACCTTCACCACCTCCTCAGAGAGCTCTACTTCCTGCCCCCGGTGATGCTCCACGTCAGTTAGGCGCCCCCAGAGGCCGTGGACATGGCGGTCCTATTCAGGGAGGACGAGGAGGCCGAGGCTGAGGACAGCCAGCTATTGGTGGGGGACAGGCCTAAGTGTTCTCTTTTACTCCGCAGGATGCGCAGGCATCCAATGCCGTTGTGACAGGTACCTTTCCAGTATATTCTTTCGATGCGCGAGTATTATTCGACCCAGGTTCCACACATTCGTATGTATCTACACACTTTGCACCGATGTTGGGCCGTGATTCATCGTCGTTAGATCAGCTGCTTGTTGTTATTACTCCAGTAGGAGAGTCGATTGTCGCTCGTTTTGTGTTTCGATTGTGTTCCGTTCGTATCGGGGAGAGGGATTCGTCGGTTGATTTGATTCTCCTTGATATGTTGGACTTTGATGTGCTTCTGGGCATGGACTGGCTGGCCACTTGTTATGCATATATGGACTGCCGTGAGAAGGCAGTCAGATTTAGCTTTCTGGGAGAGCCAGTCCTTGTTATTCAGGGAGACCGCAGCGTCAACCTTCCCAGCTTGATTTCGTTTCTTCGCACCGGTCAGCTATTGCGGAAGGGATGTCTGGGATTCTTAGCATATGTTTGTGATACTCGAGCTGCAGAGGTTCCTTTGGACCAGGTCCCGATTGTTAGTGAGTTCCCTGATGTTTTCCCTGACGAGCTGCCTGGGCTACCGCCTGAGCGCGATGTTGAGTTCTGCATCGATTTGATTCCCGGCTCGGGGCCTATTTCCATACCGCCTTATCGGATGGCCCCGACGGAGCTTAGAGAGCTGAAGGATCAGTTGCAGGATTTGTTAGATAAAGGGCTTATTCGACCTAGTGTGTCTCCGTGGGGTGCTCCTGTCCTGTTCGTCAAAAAGAAGGACGACAGTCTGCGCTTGTGCATTGATTACCGCCAGCTGAATAGGGTTACCGTACGGAACAGATATCCCTTACCACGTATCGATGATTTGTTTGACCAGCTTTAGTGTGCGGGATACTTTTCTTGGATTGACTTGCGATCGGGTTACCATTAGTTGCGGGTACGGCAGGAGGATATTCCGAGGACGGCGTTTTGTACAAGTTACGGGCACTATGAGTTTTTGGTGATGTCGTTCGGACTCACCAATGCACCAGCCGCGTTTATGGATTTGATGAACCGTATTTTCAGGTCGTATCTGGAACTGTTCATCATCGTGTTTATTGACGACATTTTGGTGTATTCCCGGGGCCGAGAGGAGCACGAGCAACACTTGCGGATCATATTGCAGACTTTGTGGGAGCACCAGCTATTCGCGAAATTCTCCAAGTGCGCGTTTTGGCTTGACAGCGTTGATTTCTTGGGTCACGTGATTACGAGAGATGGCATATGTGTGGACCCGAAGAAGATCGAGGTCGTTCAGCATTGGCCCAGACTGGCATCAATTACGGAGATCCGCAGTTTCCTAGGCCTGGCTGTCTACTACCGACGATTTGTTCAAGGCTTCTCCCGTATTGCTGCACCGTTGACCGGGTTGAACCGGAAGGGGGTTCCTTTTGATTGGACCGAGGCGTGCGAGCATAGCTTCCAGCAGTTGAAGACTCGTATGACTACTGCACCAGTTTTGTCATTGCCTTCGGGATCAGGTGGATTCGTGGTTTATTGCGACGCTTCTCGAGTGGGACTAGGTTGCGTGTTGATGCAGAACGACAGGGTTATCGCGTATGCTTCTTGGCAGCTGAAGACACATGAACAGAACTATCCTACGCACGATTTAGAGATGGCTGCAGTAGTGTTTGCACTCAAGATCTGGAGACATTACCTATACGGCGAGTCGTGCCAGATATTTACGGACCACAAGAGCTTGAATTACATATTTCAGCAGCGAGACCTGAATCTGAGACAGCGTCGTTGGATGGAGCTGGTGAAAGACTATGATTGGGAGATCCTTTACCATCCAGGTAAGACGAATGTAGTGGCTGATGCTTTGAGTAGGAGGCCCGGAGGTAGTTTATCCTGTTTGAGCGCCGTACAGAGGCAGTCGTCAGCAGATTGGCAGATTTTATGCGACAGCCGAGTTGAGTTCGAGTTCACTCCGACAGAGGGACAACATGTACATGTTCGTACCGTATTCGAGACGCACAGCCCAGTGATGACCGTCTTTCAGAGATCATAGAGCAAGTTCGGCAGGGAAGAGTTTCCAAGTTCGTGAGCGATGATCAGGGGCTACTGCGATTTGGGACTCGATTGTGCGTACCAGATTCTGAGGGACTGCGGCGTGAGATTCTTGAGGAGGCACATAGATCGATGTATAGCGTTCATCCCGGTTCCACTAAGATTTACCATGACTTGCGAGATGTTTACTGGTGGGATGGAATGAGGAGGGACGTCACTGATTTCATGTCGAGATGCCTGACTTGTCAGCAAGTCAAAGACAAGCACCAGAGGCCCGCTGGAGAGTTGCAGCCTCTTCCCATTCCGGAGTAGAAATGGGAGAAGATTTCTATGGACTTCATCATGGGTCTACCCAGGACCAGTCGAGGGTATGACTCCATTTGGGTGATCGTGGATCGTTTGACGAAAACGGCTCACTTCCTGCCTGTGAAGACCACTTTCGGTTTTGCTTAGCATGCCCAGATTTACATCGACGAGATCATACGGTTGCATGGCGTCCCGACGTGTATCGTGTCAAACTGAGGCACCCAGTTTACCAACCGACTATGGTAGAAACTTCAGGAGGCGTTGGGCACTCGATTGAGTTTCAGCACAGCATTTCATCCGCAGACCGACGGCCGGTCAGAGCGGACTATTCAGACTCTCGAGGACATGCTCCGAGCATGCGTTTTAGACTTCGGAGGTAGTTGGGATCATCATTTACCCTTAGTGGAGTTCTCCTACAACAACAGCTTCCAGGATACTATTCAGATGGCACCTTTCGAGGCATTGTATGGGAGGAGATGCAGATCGCCTGTCTGTTTGACAGAGCTCAGCGAGAGCAGTATTTTAGGGCCGCAGATTGTTGAGGAGATGTCCGAGAAGATACAGTTGATTCGAGATCGGATGAAAGCGGCCCAGAGCAGGCATAAATCGTATGCGGACCGACGCCGTCGCAGACTAGAGTTCGCAGTTGGCGATCATGTTTTTCTCAGGGTCTCTCCGATGAAGGGAGTGATGCGATTTGGGCGAAAAGGAAAGCTTAGTCCCAGATTTGTGGGTCCCTTCGAGATCCTCGAGCATGTCGGCGCAGTTATGTATCATTTGGTTCTTCCACCCAGCTTTCCAGATGTTCACCCCGTCTTCCACGTTTTGATGCTCCGCAAGTACCTTCACGACCCTTCTCATGCGATTCAGCACCCGATGATCCAGTTTAAGCGCGACCTTTCTTTTGCAGAGCAGCCGGTGGTCATCCTGGATCGGCAGGTGAAGAAATTGAGATCGAAAGTTATACCGACCGTCAAGGTCCTTTGGCGTGGCCCGAGCAGCGAGGAGGTCACCTGGGAGACCGGGGACGAGATGAGGAAGAAATATCCCCATCTCTTTGAAGGTACGCGTAGCTAGATTTTTAAATTCGGGGACCAAATTTCTTTAAGGAGGGAAGATTGTAATGCCTTGATAAGTCGTTTTGGTGTTTTCCCGAAAATCGGTAAATATTTGGTATTTTTCCGTAAATCGTCATTATAATTATTTTTCAATATAGGCATAATTATACCTAATTTGGATAGGTAATTGCTAGTTTTTAGTAGCTAATGAGTCACTTATAAAATTCTAGTCATTTAAATTTCCCCTAATTTACTATTTTTAATATTATTTTAAGCTGTTAAAAATACATTAAAGTAGCGATAAATACAAATTTGAATGGGCTAATTTAAACTATAGAACCATGACAACTAAAATCTAGTTAGTAATATAAATTTTAAGTATTTTTATTTCAAGTTCAAATTGGTTATAATCAACGGAAATTAAAATATAATTAATTTAAACTAAAACTTGCAATTTTGGACTTGTGGGGGGTCTTTTTGCATAGAAATTTTTTTTCAATCACTCACACTTCCTCACTCCTCCACCTCGGCCGAGCCCACAGCAGGAAACCCTCTTCAAATTTGTCCCTTTAACTCACTTGAGAAGAAACATAATGTGAATGGATTAATTTATATTAATTTATGAGTATGATGTACTTTGGGAATGGATGGCTTTGACTTTGGATAAAATTCCACAACACACACACACCCTCCCCATTCTCTTCCTGCTGGCCGAGAGTTCCCTGCAGAAATCCCCTCCAGTTCCCTATCTCTGTCATCATCAAAATTCCATCAAAATTCAATTTAAACTTCAGAATTTCAAGCCCATTCTTCATCCCTTCTCCTTAGCCATTCTTGCATGGATCTTGGATGCTAGGAGGCCATCTTTGGAGGTAAATCTTCTTGCTAGATCTCTAGATATTGAGGTATAATCTTTATCCAACTAACACTTATGGTTAAATTCCTTTAATTAAATTGCTTTAGTGTTAAATTTTAGTGCTAATTTCATTCTAGGTTTTTAAAGATAATGGCTTGAGTTGAACTAGGGTTTCAATACACCATTATTAGGTTAATTAAATTTATTTTTCTATCTAGTTCCTACACAACCTAATCTAAGAGGTTACTTTGTTTATGTGGGCTTCAAACTATGCTAATTTAGTTAATTTTAAAGTGTGAAATTGGTTGTAATTGTTTGTTTTAGGAAATTCAAGAAAGGGTTTGATGTTGAAATTATGGTTTGAAGCTTTGCAAATGGGTTAAATTTAATTGTAGTATCTTTCTAGTGGTTTAACTTGGGTGATTATGCTTGTTGTGATCGTTTTATCGCAAATCCGCGATGTTTGCGCCAATTTTCAATTTTTAGTGCTTACTAGGTTTTCTAAAATTCTTAGGAGATGAATTAATTTGGTTATCGTGAGTATATTTTTGGCATCTCCTACGACATTTAGGATGTGTGAATGCGGAATTTGGTTTAATCGGGTTTTAGTTTTGGCGGTTGGTCCGAAACGACAATTTTAGTTAAGGTTTTAGTGTTTTTCGTGTGTGTTCCGCGCACCTTGTGCACAATGTGCCTAACTCATTGACGTTGAACCTTTCATTTTATGACATGGCATCATTTCAGGATATATCATCTTATGTATTGAGTTATGCAAATTCCAGGATCGGTCGCGGAGACTTCGGACGCGACACGAAAAGGGAAAGCGGTGATTGGATCAAGCTAGCTGGGGATTTCCGGTGAGTAGATGTATACATCTACGGGGAGAATCGTTTGGATGGCGCGAGGCGTCCAATAATTTAGAATTTCTAGTAATACCAGCTTGTTGCATGTAGTTCCTAGTTACCTATTTTACGGCACTGCATGACCTGTATATCCATATTTGTGTTAAATTGATCGTATAGAAACCATTGAAACCATTAAATGAGATATGCGACACAGGAAACAATTGGATTTCTTATTTCATTATATATAATTGTGCAACTTCATCGCATAGGACACTTGCACCATTACCAGGGTTTTATGCTGCATGAGCACTATTCATGAGAACACACACACCTTGGTAATTGCTATGCCACAAACACTAGATAACTTGTTTAAACCAGAATTTAGAATAATTTCACCATATAAGACATATAAACCAGTAATAATATAGTAAATTCCGCAAGATGAACATGTAGAATTGCTAGTCAGATGTATGCACCTCATTACATCATTCGATCATACATAGTCTTTATGTCATATATTGCAGTTCGCACTGTTGATACCATAGGCATTCATCATCATTGACATGTTTACTTATGGTACTTTCTTCTTGAGGATTTTAGTATTTGAGATTTATGAGATTTTTGAGAAACCGCAAAGATTTAATAAAAATGATATCATTTTAAATATTGCAAGTTGCGGTTTTCTCGAGATATGATATTTGTGTCGTCCACCATGAGTTTTCTGTTAGTTTTCGAGACCCGTTTCGAGGAGTAGGATGAACCGTTTCGGGTACATGGTGGGCCCGGTAAGGTACCCCGGGGCAAGAAGTTTGAGTAGTAGGCGAAGAGCCTGGCAGGGGCATACTACCTACTGGTGATTGTTGGCACGGCGGATATCCGGAGGATACCCACCGTGGTCATGAGATATTAAGACATTGATACTTGAGATGGGCCAGTCCGGATTGCCGGAGCCCGAGACTTCTTGAGATTCTTTTGCTTTGGGACATTGAGATATTCATTTGAGGTGTCGATGCTGGGCACAGATTTCTGTTGATTTCATATGATATTTACTCAGGTATTTCACAGAAATTTTCCTAAGATGAAAATAATGATTTCCTCATATCAGCATATTCAGATCACGTGTTACATTGCATTAATGTCGCATACCTGCTAGTACTTCATACCATATCAATATTGTAGAATTGTGACACTTTGCGTACATGCTTACGATAGTCTTTATAGATGATACATATTACTCATGAGTTGGAAACTCATCCCCGTTGTGCCACAGACTTTTTGCAGGTCCGATCCGTCAGTACTGTTGCGGCGGACGCACTTCCTCCTTTTGCGTGGATTTGAGGATTTTTGCTCGTAGGTGGGTTATGTGTTCATTTTGTTTTTCCACCTTGTATATTTATTGTATCTAGTGTACTCCATCTACTGTATCATCTACCAGTACTGTTGTATGTTGACTTAGAGGCGAGACAGTGAGATTTGTTGGCATGTATATTGTTTCTTTGGGTCGCGCTCACTTGAGCCGACATGTAGCTTATTACTTGTGCTTTTTATGCTTATTTTGCACATTGCTGATTTATATTGTGTAGGATTTGTGTCCGCCTTGGGGCGAAGAGCTAGCTCCCGCTTGGGGATGCCTTATTTCTTGTATTCATATATATTCCTGTTTGTACCCGTTTGGGGGCCAGTATTTACAAAGGAGACTCTGCCGAAATTTTCGGAAAAATGGATGTTGCTTTTAAAAAGCTTGATGTGACTATTTGATTTAAAATTTCTTTCAATAAATTGATTTTCCTTCACTCTACTGCTTATTTGGTTTTGATTTCTGGGTTTTGGCTTACTTAGATTACGTCCGCCTTGAGACGTTCGTAATTTAAGTGCCAGTCACGTTCCGTACCTTTCGGGTCGTGACATTTATCTTGTTTGAGCGCAGTTCAGAGGCAGTCATCGACGGATTGGCAGATTCTATACGACAGCCGAGTGCAGTTCGAGTTTACTCTGACCGAGGGATAGCTTGCGCATATCCGTGCACGTCCATAGTTACTTGACCGTATCCATAAGGCATAATATAGTGATGACCGTTTTTCAGAGATTATGGAGTAGGTTAGACAGGGCATAGATTCCGTGTTCGTGATCGATGATCAGGGGATACTACGATTTGGGACTCGACTGTGCGTACCGGATTCTGAGGGACCGAGGCGTGGGAGCCTTGAGGAGGCACATCGATCGGTATACAGTGTTCATCCGGGTTCCACCAAGATGTATAATGATTTGAGAGACGTTTATTGGTGGGAAGGAATGAAGAGAGATGTCGCGGACTTTGTTTCGAGATGCTTGACTTTTCAGCAAGTCAAGGCCGAGCACCAGAGGCCAGCTGGAGAGTTGCGGCCTTTGCCCATTCCGGAGTAGAAATGGGAACAGATTTCTATGGACTTCATTGTGGATCTACCCAGGACCAGTCGAGGGTATGACTCTATTTGGGTGATCGTGGATCGATTGACGAAAGCGGCTCACTTTCTGCCAGTGAAGACCACTTTTGGATTTGCTCAGTATGCCCAGATATACATCGATGAGATTGTACGATTGCATGGCATCCTGACTTGTATTGTGTCCGACCGAGGCACCCAGTTCACCAGCCGACTATGGCAGAAACATCAGGAGGCTTTGGGAACCCGATTGAGTTTCAGCACAACTTTTCATCCGCAGATCGACGGTTAGTCAGAGCGGACTATTCAAACTCTTGAGGACATGCTCCGAGCATGCGTTTTTGATTTCGGTGGCAGCTGGGATCATCATTTGCCCTTGATAGAGTTCTCCTACAATAACAGCTTCCAGGAAACGATTCAGATGGCACCCTTCGAGGCGTTATATGGGAGGAGATGTCGATCGCCCGTATGTTGGACAGAGCTCAGTGAGGGCAGTATTTTGGGGCCGCAGATTGTGCAGGAGTCTACCGAAATGATTCTGTCGATTCGTGATAGGATGAGAGCGGCCCAGAGCAGGCAGAAATCTTATGTGTACCGACGTCGGCGTGGACTTGAATTTACTGTAGGCGATCATGTTTTCTTGAGGGTCTCTCCGATGAAGGGCGTGATGAGATTCGGGAGGAAAGGGAAGCTTAGTCCCAGATATATCGGCCCCTTCGAGATCCTCGAGCGTGTTGGCGCAGTTGCTTATTGGTTGGCTCTTCCGTCCAGTTTCCCAGATGTTCACCCCGTATTCCATGTATCGATACTCCGCAAGTACCTTCATGACCCTTCTCATGCGATTTAGCACCAGACGATCCAGCTGGAGCGCGATCTTTCTTTCACCGAGCAGCCGGTGGTCATTCTGGATCGGCAGGTGAAGAAATTGAGGTCAAAGGTTATACCGTCCGTAAAGGTTCTTTGGCGTGTCCAGAGCAGCGAAAAGGTCACATGGGAGACCGAGGATGAGATGAGGAAGAAATATCCCCATCTCTTCGAAGGTACGCGTAGCTAGATTTTTAAATTCGGGGACCGAATTTCTTTAAGTGGGGAAGATTGTAACGCTTTGAAAATTCGTTTAGGTCAATTATATGTTAATTAGTGATAATACGAGATTTTCTTAAAACCTAATTAATAACTATTTTCCACATCGACTGGAATAAATCTATTTTAATTGTGAAATTATGTAATTACATATATAATTGTGTTTTATTAATTAACATTTAAATTATTGTTCACTTAACTATCTATTTTTGCTTATTTATTATTTACTAAGCTAGATTTTTTAATTAAACTTGCACAAATCTAGTGTTACCCTAGGTTAATATGTGTTTTAGCAACCATGACAACTCAACACTGATATTGTAACATGCATTTCCTTCTAATTCTTTCTATGGTTCTAAATTCCTTTTAAAAAAAATGGAGAAAAAAAATGAAAAAGGTTAGCATGGTGCATTTATGAGGCATGGGGGGCTTGACTTTGAAACACTTACACTCACCCTCTCTCTCCCCCTCAGCTCTCGGCCAAGCCCCAGCAGCCCCTCCCCTTCATTTTCTTCTTCTTCTTCTTTCATTTTCAAGCCTCCATTTCCATAAAAAAATCCCTCAAACCATCACAAAATCTCATGTAAAACACTTCAAAATAAATCCTTGTTGGTTCTTGAGGCAAGTTTCAGCTTTGGGAGGCAAGATTAGCAAGATTGAACCATTCTTGGATCAACTTGAGGTATAAAGCCAAACTTAATTACCTATTTTCCAAACTTTTAGTTTATTGAGCTTAAAGTAGTGTTTAAGTGGAAATTAATGCTAATTATGTGATTTAAGAGGAGATTAAGATAGGTTAGGGTTTTTATGGCTTGAATAGGGTAACTAGGTGCAGTTAGTGTCTAATAGTCCAAGTCTTTTCACAAGTTTACACTAAAATACCCTAATTTCGCAAACTAGTGTCTTATTACGGTTTAAAATCAAGTTTTAGGATACGGAGTATCTGCTATTTCTGTGGTTCTTTTTAGAACTAACAAACATACACAGTAGACTTTACATTGTGCTTAGAGTGTTGTGTATAGATACGGACCCGTTTCACCATACTTGATCCGGCGAAACCCTCCATTTTTCCGATCTGGCTGGCCCCCCTGTTGAATTGGGTGTTGAAATTTCGCAGGTAGTTTTCTGTAGGTGTTTTATGGTAATTGGTATTGCTTGTTTTCTTGGTTTCTGCTCCAGATAAAATCTGGGACCAATTACCTATATTTTTAGTATTGTGACTTGCGCGACACGTACGTTCCGAGTCTGGGTTTGGTGTTTGCTGTGTATCACAGCCAGTCGGGATGGTTTCAGACGTTAGCACACACATTTTCGTGCTTCGAGTGCACACGCGTTTAGCTTGTGACACTATTTTTCTCGTATGGTCTTGATATCGCGTTTTGCGGAATATTAGTCTTATGTGTGTTGCATTGTGTGATTCTAGGATCGGTCGCGGAGACATCGGACGCGGCACAGAAAGGAAAAGCGGTGATTGGATCGGGCTAGACGAGGCATTCCGGTGAGTAGATGTACACATCTACGGGGGAATCGTCTGGATGGCGCAAGGCGCCCAATAGTTAGAATTTCTATTAGTATTTGCATTATATGTGTAGTTACTAGTTATTCATCTCGTTGCATCGCATCATCTTTTATATATATGCGTGATATCATTTCATAGGACACTTGCACCATTATCATTGGTTTATGCTGCACGGGCACTATTCATGTGGACACACATGCCTTGGTAATTGCTATGCCACGAACACTTTAGAACTTGCTACATCGGTACCAAAGACATTTGCATCACACATGATACATAAACTGGTAGTTGTATTTTTCATTTCATCAAGATTGACATGAAGGATTTCTAGTCGTATATATACCTTATTTCATTTTTCATTCATACCTGGTTCCTACTCATAAATCGCATTTCATATTGTTGATATCATAGACATTCATTAATTTCTATATGTTCATGTATTGTGATTCTCCTCGAGAATTTCAGTATTTATGAGAATTATGGATTTGGAGAAACCGCAAGGATTTAAGAACGTATTACCATTTTAAAAATATAAGTTGCGGTTTTCTCGTGATATGATATTTATGGTGTCCACCATGGGTTTTCTCGGTTCTTGAGCGGTATCATACACCCGATTCGAGGTAGGGGAGGGACCGTTTGCGGGTGCATGGTGGACCCGGTACGGTATCCCTAGGCAAGATGGTCACAGATGATGGCGTTGAGCCCGGCAGGGGAACACTACCGACTGGTTATTTGTGACGCGGAGGATATCCGGAGGATACCGACGTAGTCTAGAGATTTGATGATATGGGCCAGTACGGATTGCCGGAGCCCGGGTGTAGGGTTACTAGGCACACTAAGGAGGTTCTACAAGGCATCAACCATGCCGGATTAAAATTTTAGCCGTTCCGAATAACTCTAAACAAGATCGTTGCTAGAAAATTAGGGTTTCACAAGCAAGTTAAACTCTTTAAACACTATGTGAAACGAAATACAACCTTTGTAGATCGGTCCTTCACTTCTAAAGCTCCTTGTAGTAGTCCCTTCGTTGCGATCATCGAACACCCGGACTCTCGGACGGCTCCATGAGAAGAGGCAACGGAATTGCTTGAAGTCTTCGAGGCCGAAGACGATCTACGTCGTGGGAATACGAACTCAAGCTTCTACTTCACTAACCAAAGAATTAGTGAAGCAAACACCCTAAACTAAAGTTCTAGTCTAGTAGAGGATGGTGAGATAAGAAATGGGTACACTTTAAAATTTCTTTTCTCACTTTGATTTTCTCTCTATTTCAAACCCTAGAAAGAAATTTTGAGGAGGAAGAAGATGAGCTCAAAATGAGAATCAAAACTTATCAAGTGAGAGATAAAACTAACCATGGTGAGTGAGTATCATATACTAACTCATGTAGAGACATTACCATGGGTAATCATAGTGGTTAGGTTAACTAATATCTTAAGTAAAACAAAACTAATGGACTAAGTCAATGCAACCATAAGCTTCATGAAGCTTCATGCATTTGTGCTCATTATCCATTTGTTTTAGAATTACTTTAGATATTAAAAACCTAACAAATATAATTAGTATGGTATAAGTCTTATACACCCATGTAATGTGTATCAACAACCATGATACAATTTGTACACTATTAAATATATATCACATATATATTAACTTGTGCACAAGTGAGAAAATCAAATGCTTAAGTGAACCAATGTTAGTTAATGTAAATTAGTATATCACATATACAATTATACACTAAATTATTAAATCAACACTTGACTTAATAATCCGGTTATATCACATATAACCGACTAACATCCAATGTATCGACTTATCGAATCAACACTTGATTCGATAACTTGGTTATATCGCATATAACCGATCGACACAAACATCGCGAGAATAGAATACGGTATCACATACTCGTATTATTCTCGGTCCCGCACATATCACATATGCGCTCCTATTTCGTTTTCCTGAGCCAGTATAACCTCTATATAGGACTCTTAAGACTCGTCAATACGCCGGCAGTAGGTGATGATCATAACAAGCACCCACAAGCCGTCAGCGGTACTAGCTGGACGTAACGGCTACCCGGGTATTGAGCGATCAGAAGATCAGCAAGCAAGCCCGCTCCAACTCCTGCAAAAAGCCTGACAGTGACACTACCGTACAGTCCGGTCTCCTCGTCTGTTATGTCGCATATCAAGTCTAGGGGTGGTAAAACGTCAGACCCCAATAACCGATAAGTCATGCCAATATGAGGCTCATAACGGGTCGAGAAACTACTGGTAACACTTACCAGTATATCTATAAACCAGCCCTGGCCAGGGACTTCCCTGTTATGGCCAATCGAGCATTGCACAACATCAACCCCCAATACCGGGAGAGACGAAACCCCTCCTATCGCTTATTGCCTCCATGTGACTCGGGACTGTACCCAAAAACCACCGTTTTGCACGCCCTCTTGGACGTGGTAAGGTGGAAATCAAAGCACAGTGGGGATCACACAAGACTCTATGACGATCTCGGGTCTACAGACTAACCTGTACCAGTGTCACCAGAGAACTGCCATCTAACGTAAGGTATAATACCATCTGGGAGTTCTCGACGAGTCCGTCCAGTGTACCCAGTCTCCACCGAGCACCCGTATATCATCTCTGATGTCAAACACCAATGGATATGGGATCAACCATCGCCCATCTGTATGGGTCGAGAAGGCATATGCTAGTCTACACTGGTATATCGATGCCCCGTCTCGATACACCCACGACTAGGGACCTTGAAGGATGTACTTATGGACTACCATGTCCCTACTAGTATGATCCGCATAATAGTCCAGGTAGTCAAGTACACATCCTAAGGGCTTTACCAACATGTAAGAGAGAGACAATCAGTATACACGTTAAGGTAAAGAGTAACCAGATAGCATACTATAATGTCGAGCAAGAAAGTCCTCCCTATATATGTCCAAGCATCCACTACAATATACATCTCATGTATAGTAATGGCCTCCAGGGCATACATAAAACTAACAATCTCCCACTTGCACTAGGGCCATCTGATAACAGTGGTTGTAGTATCTCATACTCAACCATCCCATAATCGTCTCTTTCTGGGAAAAGGCCTTTGTAAGTGGATCCGCCGTGTTGTCCTCTAAGTCTACTCTCCTAACCTCGATCCCCTGGAGATCAACCATCTCCATGATCAGGTGACACTGCCTTAGAATATGTCTGGATCACTGATGGGACGGGCGTTCCTAGGCATAAGCCATAACTCCATTGTCTCACATTGGAAGGAACGAAGTTCATCTCATGAACTTATATACACCCAGACTTCCTCTTTGGTAGCATCTTAAGTAGCGATGTATCCAACCTTTATCGTCTAGTATGCCACGGTATCTAGCTTGGAACTCTTCCAACATACCGTCCCTCCACTGAGGGTAAAGACAATGCCTGTGACTGACTTTCAGTCGTCCTTATCACCCTGGAACCTTTCCAGTGATTCTCCCCAGGATCGATTGATACGATCTCACTACAACTAGTGAGTATCCTAACATCCAATTACATCTATCTCATAGATCAAAACTCAGGATTTATGAGGTATCATTTTGATCTTATATGGAGAATCAGTGTGATAAGCGGAGATTGATTGAGCGTAGCATAAGAAACTCCTTCCCCATCAAGAGCATGTCATTCACGTACTCTATGAGGATCACCACCATACTTCCTACTACCTTTTCGTATCTACAAGGTTCATCTACCATTTTGATGAAGTCAAACTCTTTGACTAATACATCAAAACAGATGTTCCAACACCGCGATGCCTGCTTTATCACATAAAACATCTTGCACACGTTTCCGCTGCTCCCACTGTCTACGAGGCCCTCTGGCTGTGTACTTATAGACTCTATCTTCTAAAACATCATTTATAAAAGCAGTCATGACACCCAATCGCCAGATATCGTAGTCATGGTATGTAGCCGTGGCAAGTAGGATCTGGATGGACTTAAGCATAACTACTTAGAAAAAGTTTCATCATAATCCATAACTGGTCAATGATGCAAACCTTTAACAAGTCTAGCTTTGAAAGTCTTAACTTTTCCATGTACACCAAGTAATCTTCTCAAGATATACTTGCTCCTGATGGGGATTTAACCCTTCAGACAAAGCAACCAAAGTCCATACTTTGTTGGTGTATAAGGATTCCATCTGAGATCGTTAAGCATCCAGCCATTCTTACAGAGTCCCACTCCTGATGGCCAGCTCGAAACTAGTTGGGTCATCATCTTATGATGCAATCCTCACTCCCACTGTCATAGAGAAACTGAAGTATCTCTCAGGTGGGTGAGGAACCCTACTAGATCGGCGGAGAGGCTGAGGTTCGTTGGTTACTATTGAATCCTTTGGTTCTACCAAATCATCAGCTGCAGTTTGTATAGCTGGAACTCTTTCCAGTTCTACCTTATGTCCACTAATTTCTTCACAAGAAATTCCCTTTCACAAAGGTGGCATGCTGAGAAACAAAACATCTTTTGTTCCTCGGTTTGGTAGAAGATATTCCTTTGCGAATGCTTGGGATATCCAACAAACTTCTACAGTCTTGACTTTGCCTCGAGCTTGTCCGGATTATGCTTTTAGACATAGGCTGGACAACCCCAAATCTTAACTGATTTAAGATATGGGCTCTTCCCTTTCCATATCTCATACGAAGTGGTAGGCAACTGATTTGATCGGAACCCTATTCAATAGGTATGCAACTTCTCCAGTGCATAACTCCCAAAAGGAAATAGGTAACTCAGTAGTACTCATCATAGAGCACACCTTATCTCATAGGGTGTGATTGCTCCACCCCGATACACCTACGTGCTGTGGTGTATATGGAGGAGTAATGCTGAGAGAGAATCTCATTCTCCTTTAGAATAGTCCAGGAATCCCATGCTCAAGTATTCTCCTCCCTGATCACATCAAAGGACATAATACTTTTACCCGTATTTTGGATCTCTACTTCTAACTTATATTCTGTGAATATCTCAAAAGCTTCGGACTTGTGTTTCAACAGGAACATATGTCTGAATCTTGAGAGATCATCAGAGAATGTAATGAAGTACAAAGAACCGGTCTTGGCATGTGTAGACAGGGGACCTGCATACATCAACATGTATCATCCCAAGAGTTCACCAACTCTTTCTTTGTTTTCAATAAACAGAGCTATGGTCATCTTATCTCTGTGACATGACAGGCAAGTTTCACAAAGATGTAAATTCAAACTAATTTAAATATGCATCTATATGTAACTTCAGCTAGTCAGGTCGCATTGATATAACCTAGTCCACAATACCTCAAGAAGGATTCGTTCATTTCTGAACTCTTCCTCTTATGTGTGTTCGGTATACTAAGAACTGTAGTTTGATTTAGAACGTCAATGCTTTTAGATAACGTGCCTGAACCGATCAACTCTTGATATAGGAAATGTACAAAACATTATCCATCAATACAAAATTATATCCTTCTTTACTAATAAAGAGACATATATGATGTTATATATCAGGTTCGGTATCTAAAAACATTCGTTCAGAATCAATGTATTCTGGTAATACAGGGTGATAGTGACCAACAGACTTGGCTGCAACACTTGCACCGTTTTCTATCTCATGAAACTTATCACCCGTTCTCAGTTCTCTATCTATCTGTAGCCCATGTAACAAATTACATTTGTGGGATCCTGATCCGGTATCACTTACCCAGGACGTAAAGGATACTGAGAAACAGTTCTCTGTAATGAACACATCCGAAAATGATGCATCAGCATGCACTTTCTTCGTTTGGGTGGCACGGGAATTCTGGTAATCCCTAATTTCCTGCTCTGCCTTATAACAATTATAAGTTGGAGCGGGACCAACGTTCCCCTAGCACAGTATAACAAGCGGTTTCGGTCAATACATCCGTATTTTTATCATGATTAAGGCGTGATGTTCAGTTTATAAAACTGCACATTTGTATTACATTTTTCCTACCATTTTCATATTAAAAAAGGACTTTATTATAATATATTATACATATGAGGGTTTATGTGTAAAAACACTATTTTCCATGTGTTAATATATTTTAATTAGTATTTGGTAAGAAAATGTATGCAAATAAATCTATTGACCAAATCCTAGTAGAACTAAGTCTACTAAATATTATTTGAGATTATTGTGCAGAATTTTCCAAGTTGTTATGCAGAATTTATCAAACAAATCAAGTTGTTGAAGAAAACTTGCCAAATTAAGAAGCAAAACTTGGAGACCAAGTCTGGGAGCAACCGAGAAAAGATTTCTGAATTCTGAAGGTGCCTAGGATTGCCACATGTCACAATCACAAAGCCCAAGAAAAATGATCAAGAGATCCCCACCATTGGCCGTGGAACCGCGGCCAAACCCCCCTGTTGGCCGCGGATCCGCGACAATCTAGAGAGATCATTTGCTAAGATTTTGTGGCTTAAATCTCTGCTATATTTTACCAACTTTTGAAGCAAAAGATTGTGGCTTTGGACTATAAAAGGGCACCGAGAGCCTCTTGGAAAAGTTATCAAGCCGAAGAGATCACGAAGTCCAAGACGGCTCACGCATCCAGGTTGATCATCAACTGTTCATCTACCTCATTCGGAAGAGTTCGAGAAGCAAACCAAGTTTTTGTAATCATTTTCTAAGGAATAAAGTGTAGATTGTTCAAGTTGATTAATAAAGGTAGTTGCTTTATTTAATTCTTTTGCATTTTACATTATGTTTTCGCTCTCTGTCTTTTCATCTTCTTTTCCCAACATGCGCGAGTAATTCTCCGCTTGTTAGGGTTCGTAGGATTAGGGTAGGCTAATGGATGATTAACATCTCTAAACCCTTTTTAAGTCCTATAAAGTTTATGAACTTTATCAAAAGAATCATTAACATCCTAATCGGGCGCGCTAACAATTCTTTGTTAGTTCCGACCGCGATTAGAGATTAGATTAATGATTGTTTTGGTAAAGGCTAGATATGAACGGAGTTCCGTGTCGAGATAAGGGTTAAGAGTGGGATTCCTTTTTCCTCCAGAAACCCTAATCTACACGCATCACCGTCGTTCTAGTTTTAAATCTATTAAAGGATAAAAATGGTAACTTTTAATTAATCATTCATAACTACTAAATCCTAACGAATCCTACAAGCCCTCTTATTATATTAACTACATCCCTAAAATAATCTAGATCTATATATTTTGCATTCTTGCTTAACGTAGATCTAGAAACCATTCACAAAATTCTTTATTCCTCCTCTCTTTTTCAACACGCCTAAAGTAAGAGTAAAAGATTCAACGTTTCCCTGAGGACGACCCGTACTCATCTCGGTCTAGCTACATGCGACACCGTTATTGATTGCGGTTAACTACAAACACTTTTTCGTACCAATCAAATGGCGCCGTTGCCGGGGAAACGTGCGTAATTTTTTTATTTTTACTATTTGTGTTGAATTCTTAGACGAGTCATATCATTATTAAAAACAAAACTGCAAATTGTATATTTAACGATTATTGTGTGAATTTTTGCGAGGAAATCTGGAGCCACGGACTTGAGGAAACAGGAGATCTAGGGTTCACACTTCTCTGGTAAGATTCTAACTCCCTTCTCTCTCCTCTAAAATCCAATAAAATCTATTTTCTGCAGGATTCTTTGCAAAATATCGCCGCTCAAAAATCTTTTTGCAAAGTTTTGTTTTTCGGTTTGTTTTTGCATATTTTAATACGGATCTTTAAGGGGCAAGGACCAAATCAAGATTAGGTGGGGATTTCATCACCCTTCCTAAGCCCCACAAATCACAAACCAAGCATATAGATCAACCCTTCATTAATTTAAAAAATATCTAGACCAGACTCTAAGGACTGTCGCGCTCAATAAGGACATAGGAAGGTCGTGGGCAATTTATCGTTTATCCGCATTATTTTTGTATTGCCTAGGCAAGTGTGTCGAAGGCTAGTGGTTTTTAATTAGGCCCACGACGTGGTTCTTTCCCACTTACCTGGTACTTACCTGGCTACAAGGGGAGTACGGAGGCGGTAGAGGATTTATCCTGCGGCTTGTCCTTTGGAAGTCTAGGAGCGGTCTAGAGACTGGACCTAGGTAACCATAGTTCTAGGGTTGTGCATTTTTGTGATTTGTCTAAATCCGTTTTTTTTTAAAAACAAACCAATTACTTTCTCTCCTTTTTACCCCTTCCCCCTTCTTCTCTTCTTATAATGGGTGACCTAAACAGAAGAACACTTGCCGAGCTTTGCTGTCCACAACCAGATATCTGTTGTTTTCGAAATCCCTTCGGTATACCGTCCGGCTCTTCCATGTCCTTAAGAGATCATATAGAACAAGCAGGAAGAAACGGTTGGCCACCTCAGTCTAGGTCTTATCAACCGTATCCTAATCCTACATCTGTTTCAGTTCATACCCAGAGTGAGGAAGCCCCTAGACGAATGTCCATTGCTGAGCACATAGCTAGGTCTAGAGGCTAAAGTTTCAACCCGGACCAATATCAACCATCACTACCACTGTCCGGAGAAGAGTTTGATATGCGGTTTGTATATAGCCAACCAACCAACCCATATCAATATTCTTCTTATCATAATATTGATCCTACTCCTACCCAAGTTCAGCAACCATTCTGTTCCTATCAATCCAATCCGACTTTTCCACCTACTCTAGACAGTTCTTCTAATCAGTCATTTGGGAGTTTTAATTATCCACAGGAATTTCAATCTTATACTGAAACCCCTTATCAACCCAAGACTAGTCTGGAGCAGACATTAGAAAAATATATGGAACTGACGAATCAAATTATGAAGGATTTGCGTAGTAAGACAGAACTGTACACCCTTCCTAATCAAACCTCCCCTTTCCAAACTGAAATCCACAACTCCAGTTTCATATATTCATCAAGTACACCAAATAGAATGACTGATAAGTTGTGTGACTTTGTAGTGTTTGATTTACCCAACTGTGAAGGGTCCCTTTCAAGTGAAACCATACACAACCCTTGTGATCTCTACACCTCCACTCTTGAACCAAAACTGATTGAAAACCATACTTTTGATGAGGAGTTTGAGAATTTTAACCTTCACTTGAATGAGGTAATTGACATTGGGGATATATTGATTGATGAACTCGAAATTTTGGATGATTTTGTCCCACCAATTCATCAAATCCTTTCACTTCCTTGTGGTCATCATCTTGAGCCTTTAATTCTTCCCGAACCCCAAATATGTCTTGAAGTTGATGATAAAGGTATACCCGAAGATCAGATCGAAATACAGCCTCCATCTTCCACATCTGGTTCAGCAACACCCGACACACCAATTTGTTTACCCATTTCACCTTCTACTTTCTCCGGTTCTTCTTCTGTTCCTATAGTCTCAGTGAGTTTTGATAAATCACAATCCGTTAATTCAAGTTCAATAATACCAGAAATTCAACTTTGTCACGACCCGAAAGTACGGAACATGACCGGCACTTAAACTACGAACGTCTCGAGGCGTACGTAATCTAAGTAAACCGAAAACCCAGAAATCCAAACCAAGAAAATAGTAGAGTGCAGGAAAAACAACTTAAAGCAAGTAATTTCAATAGCATAAGCCGAATTATGCGGTTTTTAAAACATCAAAAATTTACTGAAAATTTCGGCAGAGTCTCCTTTGTAAATACTGGCCCCCAAACGGGATACAACATGAATAGTATACGAGATCAAGAAAAAGGCATCCCCAAGCGGGAGCTAGCTCTTCGTCAATCGACGGTCACAACCACACAAACAATATAATATACAACGCCAACGGCGAGGATCAAAACTCAAAAGGAAACTCAAAACCACCAGAAAAATAACGAGCGACTCTAAGGTCGAAAGAATAACCAACACTGGTCTCCATCTCAAAAAATACATGGTTGGTTGATGGAATTCTAGATACAACAGAATAATGATATACAAGATAAATAATGGGGGTTTGATACAAGTAAACCCACCTACTAGCAAATCACCCGAATGAAACTATGCCCGCAAAGCCGTAATGAACCTGTACGACAACCTGCAAGAAACTGGGGCACAACAGGGGTGAGTTGCCAACTCGTGAATAGAAGAACATCTACGCACAGAAATCGCATAAATAACGCAATCCTAGGTCAATGATCATAATATATCCTCAAATATATATAACATGCAGCCTATAACAATGGCTAGGGTAAATATCTAACCCGAGTGTAAACTCATGTGCCCGTGTCAGTGCCTTAGGTAGCAATATATCATATGAATGAGGTATGAATGCATGAAAACAGAATACATGTAAATGAAGAAACTGTTTTCATAAATTAGTGAGATTTCTTTCATATTTTAAACTGAGGTATCATAATTAAAATCAGTATCAACAGTGTCTAGCATCGACACAAAACATAAATCTCACTGTCTCGAAATATCAATGTCTCAATCTCAATATCTAGGGCGCCGTCAGTCCAGACCGGCCCCTACCATCCATCTCAAGACCACGACGGTATCCTCCGGATATCCGACACGTCGGGTAATATCACCGGTAGGTAGTGCTCCCCAGCCAGGCTCAACGTCAACACCACATTTCTCTTGCCCCGGGGTACCATACCGAGCCCACCATGTACCCGTGACGGTTCCTCCACTCTTCGACACGGATCTCCAAAACCACAGCAAACTCATGGTGGACGACACATTACATCACTAGAAAACCGCAACATTTTATATTTTGAAAGATCATAAGTTGTAAATTTTGCGGCTTTCCCCGAAATCCAGAAATATCATAAATCTCAAGAAATCATCACAAGTGCATATGTCAATGATAATGAACTAGGCATGAACAACTGAATAACAGTATGCATGAAGTGGTAGGTAATAACTACAATGTCTAAAATGGCATATAAGGGAAGTACACTAATATCATGTCAACACTACTAGCTAACAATCTAAGTCAAGCAATTATATTCTCTAAAGTGTACGTGACATGGCAATTACCGATGAAGATGTGTGTGAGCCGGCAAGTAGGTGTACGTGGTACATACGCATCATCGGTAATGGTGCTGGTGTCCTAACAGCATGATATCAATAATTGAATATGCAGCAAAATAAATATGCGAGGCAGAGCGAACAGCAATAATGTGCGGGAGCTGAATACTAGACACAACGATAACTAATCTGCAATAATCTAATATAAGTCCTACAAATGGTGCCTTTTGAAATAACACGAATCATGGGGTTTTGAAAATAGGGGCTACAGTGTTTTTTTTTATGAAAAGATACGTCGTTTTTGAAATATCCGTAGATTCCCTTGAGCTGTCTTTAAAAATGCCCACGATTCGTTAGTTTTTTGAAATAGGTAAGAAGTCTAATCTAATCTAACAACTACACTAAACTATACGGCTGAACTACAAGCTGAACTACAGGTAAGGAAACCGCCTATCATCTGAGTCGATACATATACATACCTGTATATGTATAGTCGGTGATCTCGTCTCAATAATATCATATCCGATACCATATCTATAATCAGGCATCCCAAGTCAAGAGTGCGGATCAATCATCAATATAGCTCGTACGTAAATCCGTCGTACGGCATCCCAATCTGGGTACGGGTCAATATCACATTCATCATACTATTCACCTGGTATCCTCTTTATCAAATATCATGATCGGGGTACTGATCTACGTCTAGTACCATACTGATACCGCCTACGTATGCATGGACGTGTGTGAAACACTACGTCAAGGACCCGCTACAACGTCATGTCGTATCTAAGATACGAACCCTGCTATATCACCAATCTCACGGCCTCAAATCAAATCTCATCGACTCATCATAAATCCCAAGTACTATCATCCTCAATCCGTATGTGAACACATAGTCCCATACCCATGTGAACACATAACTATATAATCCCGTATAAGCGCAAATGAAAGAAGAAAGTATGCAAGTATGGGAGTGTGTGTGCATGTGTGGTGCGACCACTACTCTAGGGTTTCGCGACACTAAATCATCCAAGAACACCAAATATCTATATCATCGATAATATCAAACAAATTATAGTCAAAATATATATATATGTGTGTATACGTATTCGTATACATCACCACGAACTGCGGGGGTGCTATACGCCATCCACCCGACTTCTCCCCGTAGATATAAATCTACTCACCTGGTCCTCGCTCGCCGGTGCCGACGTCGCCACGCGCTTGCTTGTCGTCTCGAAGTCCACGTGGGGGTACCTACATATCATAACGCACCATATCGCATTAAAACTAAATTCGAGATCGAAACGGCATACGAAAATCAAATCGGCATGCGTATCACGCATAGGTCCAAACCTATCGCCTACGCATGCAAGAATAGTAAAACCAACCCTCGATGTCGATGTACAAACGTCAAACCATCGAGAAAAATCCAATCACACTCAATTGCACATTCACGAACACTAATTTTAATATAAACTAGGTTAAAACTCACAAAAACCCCATTTTCACTTAAAAAGTCATTTTTCCGAAAATCTAGCAAGCACAATTCGCCGTTTTTGTACAAAACATGATGTTTAAATGAAAGTAGCGGCCAATATACTTATTAAATATCTTAAATAAGTCGTATAAACAATTTCCGGAATTTAATCTCATTAATTTCCAAAAATCCTAATATTCTAGTTTACAAAAATACCCTTTTTTAACAATTTCAAAGCAAAAATGCACAAACTACAATCTAGCTTAGATTTGCATGATCCAAAGCATTAAACCACACTTAATAAAGTTAATGAAGCCAAGAAAACCCCAATCACATTTTTAATCCCAAGAATTTAACAAATTTCAAAAACCTAGTAAGCAATTAGCAAATTAACACAATTTTTCAAGTAACAACTTGTAATTAACAACTAGATTAGTTTTCTACAAAACTAATTATGTTAAACCACTCATTATAATATTAATAATGCTATGAAACCATAATTATAATTTTTATCTAACAATTTAACTTAATTTTTAAAACCTAGTTTGCAATATTATGCAATTTGGACAATTTAAAAGTAACAATTAGCAAGATGCAACAAGGTTAAGTTTTACATAACAATAACATGTTAATCAACTCATTAAGACCACAATTTAATGATAGCAACCCTAATAAAAAAATTAAACCCTTTTCTAGAATTTAAACTTGCAATTTAAAAACCTAAATTAAACACTTAATTAAGTTTATCCAAAACATTAAACCAACCATTAACACTAGGGTTTGGATTTACCTCAACAAAACATGAATCAAGCATGCAACCTAGCCTCCTAAAGATGCCTCCTTGCTCCAAGATCCATTCTAGCTTGGCTAATGAAACATGTGTAAAGGTTTGATGAAGAAATTGTGAGATTTTGTGTTAATTTTGGATGGATTTTATGTGATTTTTGAGGTGGAAATGAGTGGGGGAAATGGGGGGAATTGGGGGCTGCTGGAACAGCCGAGCAAGGGAATGGGGTTGATGCCATGTGATGAGTGGAAGAGAGAGAGAGTGTATGTCCAAGTGATGTAAGCCCATACCTCTTTTAACTTTAACCCCTTTTCTACTCTTAATTTTTTTTCTTTTCATTCAAACATTGGAGTGAGAGGTGTGTGGGCTGTTTTTGGGTGTGGGGCCGGCCATGATGAAGTGGGAATGATTGTGAGAGATTTTACAAAGAATTTCTATGCAAAAAGACCCCCCACAAGCTCAAAATTGCAAGTTTTAGCTTAAATTAATTATTTTTTTGTTCTCCATAATAAAAACCCATTAAAACTTGAAATAAAATACTAAAAATTTATATTACAACTAGATTTTAATTAACATGATTTTAAAGATTAAAATTAGCCCATTTAAATTTGTATTTATCGCTAATTTAATGTATTTTCTTACCGGCTTAAAATAATATTAAAATAATATTTTTTTCAGAAAATTTGAAATTTCACCAGTGGCTCAATAAACACCAAATACTAGTAATTACATAGCTAGAATATGTATATTTAATTTTATAATAAAGATATTTGCATTTTGACTTTATATAGAAAACCCCCTTATTTTACCGTTTTTTCGAAATTTCACCGAAACGATTTTCGAAACGCTACAATCTTCCCCCCTTAAAGAAATTCGGTCCCCGAATTTAAATTCAGACTCCCCCAAATACTAAAACATCTAAGAAAACCCATCAAGTCGTCGGGGCTCCGAAATTGTAAATACATAAAACAAATCGTAGCGCAGCGCATGCGCTTGAAAAAAATGAGCATATAACTCAAATCAAAACTCCGTCAAGCATCCCGCAATCATCGGAGTCATGGAGAAGACATCAATGCCAAATCCAAATCAAAACCAATATGACATAACTCGAAACTATACATGTAAATATCGAATCTATATATATAAGTATCTGAAGGAAATGCATGCCAAATCTCTTTATGTCGCTGTGCACGCATATAACACTGCACAGTGGCGGACGTCTAACATAAGGAAATAACTATATACATATATACCTTTGTTTGAAATGTACGTTCCGCCGTTTTGGAAACAATTTAGAAGGGTCTCCTTGTTTTAAACATTTCGTGTCATATCAGACACGTAGGTAAATACTGAGGCTATAGCTCGCTTTTTTTTTGGAAATCCCTTCAATAACTATCAATGCATGCAAAATATATTCAGGTACTGTCCTCTGACTAGTCCTGCTCAGTACGAAAACACATAGCAATATCATAAAAACGTACTGCTCTATACGAAATCAATCCCCAAAATATGCACATGAATGCTATGTGCGTCTGGTGCGCACGGAAATCAAAATCCATGAATGTGCCATACATGCGCACAGAAACAACATCTAAGTGCATCGGGTGTGCACGAAACATCTGTCGTAGGCAACATGTGTGCCTGACAGCAAAATCAGGTGCATCTGACATGCACGAAAAATCTCAATTTAGTGCATCTGGTGTGCACCAAAATCGCATCTCAAGACATGCGCTCAACATGCGCGAAAATCCAAATCAGGTGCATCCATCGCGCACGAAATCATGAAATCCAATATCAAGCGCCGAACGTGCGCAAAATCAATCAGGTGCACAAGGTGCACAAAACAAATATCGAGTATCATAATCGAAATCGAAGTCCAGTGCATCTAAGTGCACATAAGGCGTATCACTGCACTGCAAGCATATATAAACTATACCGAGTGCAGGAACGAAATCGTGTGCATGCATACGCACAAAACCAACTCAACTGTTTAAAACCGTAATATCACAAACATGTGAAACTAAAGCATGAAAACGATATCAAGTGCAATACTGTGCAAAGGTCGTAAATCCTCAATCATCAAAATCAAATCATACGAATAAATCACCCAAAACATCGTAATCAATAATGGCAGAATAGTACCGCTCAAGTGCAACCTCTAAGAATCTCGGCCAACTGTCGTGGTCACTAGTGGGACGTCTCGTCGATGATCATGAACTCTGTCCTGCTGGTGTGCGTAACCATGACCACTCCTGGGTCAAGGTCTTCACTGTGAATTACCAATCTTTCGGTCCATCGGCTCATCGGCCCTGTCAGGTGTGCTAACGGGGACGATTCCGTTCTGGCACTTCTCTGGTCATCTCTTGGTCAATCATCGCGACCACTCGTAAGACAGCATATCACTGGCGTCGGCCTCTGGCTCTCTGAATGTACGTGACACATCTGATCCTGGGTGCAAGTATCATTGCAGCAGTGTCCTGGAAGGAATCCTGCTCACGGTCTCTTCCATGTCTCGTCTCTGCCAACTGTCCGGAAGTCGTTGTCCTTTCCTATATCTGCATCTTGCTCTGGAAGGACTGCATACTCATCGCGACTCCTTCTGGAAGGTAAGTCCAAGTACCATGCCTCGGCATGCGCATCGCCTCTCTGATGTCGGCGGAGTGGAACATCATCTCATCTAGATCTGATGCGAACCTCTTACTCCACTTTTCTCTAATGTCGTCTTCTTTGGACTCGTCTCGTCGCGGCTGCATGGACTGAGCTCCAACGGCTATCCTCATATCTGGAGTCTCCCAAGAATGCATCTCACCACCTAGCATCCGATTGAAGTCGAACCATTCGATCGATTCGTCAAAACCTCATAATCCCCCAAGAGCTCAACATCTTGGTACAGTTTAATAGTATCGAATATATATACCACAGCATCGGTGGTCCAGCCGTAGAAGGGCAAGCCCAAGTCTCACTAATGGCGCCGTGGAACTGCCGCAAACCCGAAGGTTCAAAGGCTTTCACACGGTCATTAAGTCGAGTTAGGGTTTCATTCTTCTAGAGGGACCATAGAATTTCCTGCATGTCTTTCCGACTACTTTAAACTTGGAATAATAGGTTTCTGACATTCGATCGCCTCTGTCGACTCCCAACGTCTCCGCGTGAAGTCGTCTCTAGCTGGAATCAATCTATCTGATGACCTCGCATCGGGGTAAGCGAACGAACCACCTGTCCTAGTCATTCATCATCGGATGACTAGCGACCTTGTATCATCTATTCGTACAACTCGCCCCGCAATAGCTCCAACATATGGGGCGATATCTCGTCGCTCGCAGCAACAACTGGCTCGCTCGTCTGCACGCTGAACAGTGCCTCAATCATCAGGAGTAAGCAACACACCAACTGTCATCAAAATCTGGCTGGCCTCCATCATCGGCTTAATTCTCTAGTGTCGACCAGCACCTCCAAGTAACCTCATAAGGGCGATCCGCCAAACGCTCGTGGCGCGGAAACACAGTAAGAAGACACATCTCTGCAATCGTGTCGCCGGAATTTCGTCCTGGTCAGTCCTCGTTCGTGACGAGCTTGTGCTGACCGCAACTCTAGCCGTAGCTCTCCCTGCCGTAACCGTAGCAGCAAAACCAAACTGGTACCGATGAGGCTAGATCGGAAAGAACATAATACTGAACAAAGAAATGTACATCCTAAGGCTTCTTAAGTGGAGTAGCGTATCGTAAATATGCCGCGGAACATACCCACGGTACGTCACTCTACTGTAGTCACCTATTCCATCAACCAAGGGTCATCCTACGCTCCGAAGGTTAAAACCTGGCTTTGATACCAACTTTGTCACGACCCGAAAGTACGGAACATGACCGGCACTTAAACTACGAACGTCTCGAGGCGTACGTAATCTAAGTAAACCGAAAACCCAGAAATCCAAACCAAGAAAATAGTAGAGTGCAGGAAAAACAACTTAAAGCAAGTAATTTCAATAGCATAAACCGAATTATGCGGTTTTTAAAACATCAAAAATTTACTGAAAATTTCGGCAGAGTCTCCTTTGTAAATACTGGCCCCCAAACGGGATACAACATGAATAGTATACGAGATCAAGAAAAAGGCATCCCCAAGCGGGAGCTAGCTCTTCGTCAATCGACGGTCACAACCACACAAACAATATAATATACAACGCCAACGGCGAGGATCAAAACTCAAAAGGAAACTCAAAACCACCAGAAAAATAACGAGCGACTCTAAGGTCGAAAGAATAACCAACACTGGTCTCCATCTCAAAAAATACATGGTTGGTTGATGGAATTCTAGATACAACAGAATAATGATATACAAGATAAATAATGGGGGTTTGATACAAGTAAACCCACCTACTAGCAAATCACCCGAATGAAACTATGCCCGCAAAGCCGTAATGAACCTGTACGGCAACCTGCAAGAAACTGGGGCACAACAGGGGTGAGTTGCCAACTCGTGAATAGAAGAACATCTACGCACAGAAATCGCATAAATAACGCAATCCTAGGTCAATGATCATAATATATCCTCAAATATATATAACATGCAGCCTATAACAATGGCTAGGGTAAATATCTAACCCGAGTGTAAACTCATGTGCCCGTGTCAGTGCCTCAGGTAGCAATATATCATATGAATGAGGTATGAATGCATGAAAACAGAATACATGTAAATGAAGAAACTGTTTTCATAAATTAGTGAGATTTCTTTCATATTTTAAACTGAGGTATCATAATTAAAATCAGTATCAACAGTGTCTAGCATCGACACAAAACATAAATCTCACTGTCTCGAAATATCAATGTCTCAATCTCAATATCTAGGGCGCCGTCAGTCCAGACCGGCCCCTACCATCCATCTCAAGACCACGACGGTATCCTCCGGATATCCGACGCGTCGGGTAATATCACCGGTAGATAGTGCTCCCCAGCCAGGCTCAACGTCAACACCACATTCCTCTTGCCCCGGGGTACCATACCGGGCCCACCATGTACCCGTGACGGTTCCTCCACTCCTCGACACGGATCTCCAAAACCACAGCAAACTCATGGTGGACGACACTTTACATCACTAGAAAACCGCAACATTTTATATTTTGAAAGATCATAAGTTGTAAATTTTGCGGCTTTCCCCGAAATCCAGAAATATCATAAATCTCAAGAAATCATCACAAGTGCATATGTCAATGATAATGAACTAGGCATGAACAACTGAATAACAGTATGCATGAAGTGGTAGGTAATAACTACAATGTCTAAAATGGCATATAAGGGAAGTACACTAATATCATGTCAACACTACTAGCTAACAATCTAAGTCAAGCAATTATATTCTCTAAAGTGTACGTGACATGGTAATTACCGATGAAGATGTGTGTGAGCCGGCAAGTAGGTGTACGTGGTACATACACATCATCGGTAATGGTGCTGGTGTCCTAACAGCATGATATCAATAATTGAATATGCAGCAAAATAAATATGCGAGGCAGAGCGAACAGCAATAATGTGCGGGAGCTGAATACTAGACACAACGATAACTAATCTGCAATAATCTAATATAAGTCCTACAAATGGTGCCTTTTGAAATAACACGAATCATGGGGTTTTGAAACTAGGGGCTACAGTGTTTTTTTTTATGAAAAGATACGTCGTTTTTGAAATATCCGTAGATTCCCTTGAGCTGTCTTTAAAAATGCCCACGATTCGTTAATTTTTTGAAATAGGTAAGAAGTCTAATCTAATCTAACAACTACACTAAACTATACGGCTGAACTACAAGCTGAACTACAGGTAAGGAAACCGCCTATCATCTGAGTCGATACATATACATACCTGTTTATGTATAGTCGGTGATCTCGTCTCAATAATATCATATCCGATACCATATCTATAATCAGGCATCCCAAGTCAAGAGTGCGGATCAATCATCAATATAGCTCGTACGTAAATCCGTCGTACGGCATCCCAATCTGGGTACGGGTCAATATCACATTCATCATACTATTCACCTGGTATCCTCTTTATCAAATATCATGATCGGGGTACTGATCTACGTCTAGTACCATACTGATACCGCCTACGTATGCATGGACGTGTGTGAAACACTACGTCAAGGACCCGCTACAACGTCATGTCGTATCTAAGATACGAACCCTGCTATATCACCAATCTCACGGCCTCAAATCAAATCTCATCGACTCATCATAAATCCCAAGTACTATCATCCTCAATCCATATGTGAACATATAGTCCCATACCCATGTGAACACATAACTATATAATCCCGTATAAGCGCAAATGAAAGAAGAAAGTATGCAAGTATGGGAGTGTGTGTGCATGTGTGGTGCGACCACTACTCTAGGGTTTCGCGACACTAAATCATCCAAGAACACCAAATATCTATATCATCGATAATATCAAACAAATTATAGTCAAAATATATATATATGTGTGTATACGTATTCGTATACATCACCACGAACTGCGGGGGTGCTATACGCCATCCACCCGACTTCTCCCCGTAGATATAAATCTACTCACCTGGTCCTCGCTCGCCGGTGCCGACGTCGCCACGCGCTTGCTTGTCGTCTCGAAGTCCACGTGGGGGTACCTACATATCATAACGCACCATATCGCATTAAAACTAAATTCGAGATCGAAACGGCATACGAAAATCAAATCGGCACGCGTATCACGCATAGGTCCAAACCTATCGCCTACGCATGCAAGAATAGTAAAACCAACCCTCGATGTCGATGTACAAACGTCAAACCATCGAGAAAAATCCAATCACACTCAATTGCACATTCACGAACACTAATTTTAATATAAACTAGGTTAAAACTCACAAAAACCCCATTTTCACTTAAAAAGTCATTTTTCCGAAAATCTAGCAAGCACAATTCGCCGTTTTTGTACAAAACATGATGTTTAAATGAAAGTAGCGGCCAATATACTTATTAAATATCTTAAATAAGTCGTATAAACAATTTCCGGAATTTAATCTCATTAATTTCCAAAAATCCTAATATTCTAGTTTACAAAAATACCCTTTTTTAACAATTTCAAAGCAAAAATGCACAAACTACAATCTAGCTTAGATTTGCATGATCCAAAGCATTAAACCACACTTAATAAAGTTAATGAAGCCAAGAAAACCCTAATCACATTTTTAATCCCAAGAATTTAACAAATTTCAAAAACCTAGTAAGCAATTAGCAAATTAACACAATTTTTCAAGTAACAACTTGTAATTAACAACTAGATTAGTTTTCTACAAAACTAATTATGTTAAACCACTCATTATAATATTAATAATGCTATGAAACCATAATTATAATTTTTATCTAACAATTTAACTTAATTTTTAAAACCTAGTTTGCAATATTATGCAATTTGGACAATTTAAAAGTAACAATTAGCAAGATGCAACAAGGTTAAGTTTTACATAACAATAACATGTTAATCAACTCATTAAGACCACAATTTAATGATAGCAACCCTAATAAAAAAATTAAACCCTTTTCTAGAATTTAAACTTGCAATTTAAAAACCTAAATTAAACACTTAATTAAGTTTATCCAAAACATTAAACCAACCATTAACACTAGGGTTTGGATTTACCTCAACAAAACATGAATCAAGCATGCAACCTAGCCTCCTAAAGATGCCTCCTTGCTCCAAGATCCATTCTAGCTTGGCTAATGAAACATGTGTAAAGGTTTGATGAAGAAATTGTGAGATTTTGTGTTAATTTTGGATGGATTTTATGTGATTTTTGAGGTGGAAATGAGTGGGGGAAATGGGGGGAATTGGGGGCTGCTGGAACAGCCGAGCAAGGGAATGGGGTTGATGCCATGTGATGAGTGGAAGAGAGAGAGAGTGTATGTCCAAGTGATGTAAGCCCATACCTCTTTTAACTTTAACCCCTTTTCTACTCTTAATTTTTTTTCTTTTCATTCAAACATTGGAGTGAGAGGTGTGTGGGCTGTTTTTGGGTGTGGGGCCGGCCATGATGAAGTGGGAATGATTGTGAGAGATTTTACAAAGAATTTCTATGCAAAAAGACCCCCCACAAGCTCAAAATTGCAAGTTTTAGCTTAAATTAATTATTTTTTTGTTCTCCATAATTAAAACCCATTAAAACTTGAAATAAAATACTAAAAATTTATATTACAACTAGATTTTAATTAACATGATTTTAAAGATTAAAATTAGCCCATTTAAATTTGTATTTATCGCTAATTTAATGTATTTTCTTACCGGCTTAAAATAATATTAAAATAATATTAAAATAATATTTTTTTCAGAAAATTTGAAATTTCACCAGTGGCTCAATAAACACCAAATACTAGTAATTACATAGCTAGAATATGTATATTTAATTTTATAATAAAGATATTTGCATTTTGACTTTTTATAGAAAACCCCCTTATTTTACCGTTTTTTCGAAATTTCACCAAAACCATTTTCGAAACGCTACAAACTTGATTTGGATATTTTTGAAAAAGAAGTAGATAAGTTTTTCGAGTCCTCTACCTCAATAATTTTTGAATCAAGTAGGATAAATTCTGGCACAAAACTCTTTGACAGCAAAATGTTCAATCACACCATTGATAAAAGTTTTGAAGAACTTTTTGCTGACGAACTTGAATTTTTAAACAATACGGATTTTGTGATTGATCAATCTCCACCTATAGAGGTTGAACCGTCACCATTCCTTCTTTTTAATCATTCACATTCATCCTCATTCTTTCTTTTCTCTAATTTCAAACCCTTTCCAGACCACCTCTTATCCCTTCCCTATTATTTCTTGACTTGATATAACACATTCTTCCACCAACCTATACGCTATACTAATAAAATCTTTGAATGGTTGGTGTTAACTTTTGGTCATTGTAAAGTCTTACTTTGACCAAATGACTCACCCCCTCTTAAAATGCTTCGTATTGTCTAACTCATGTTTGAGGGGGGGGGGATATTTTTGGCTCTTGAACATAACTTTTGTCCTCAAATTTATGAGCCAAAAATAAGTTTGGGGGAGGATTTTCACTTTCATATATTCTTGCCTCCATTAATAATGTCCTCCCAAGCTTACAGGTTTTTGTGATCAGTAGATAGCAACAGTGAGGACACTGTTGAAAACAAGTTTGGGGGAGGTTTGTGCTTATTTACACGTCAATTTGCATCATATTTTGCATAAGCACAACATTTTCAAAATTTTAAAAAAAAATTTATAACAAAAGAGTAGAAAGTGAAAAATTACATCCAAAAGATAGGAATAGTTTAAGAAAACCAAGAAAATTAGAAGTTTTCTTAAACGAACTAGTAATAAGTAGTTATGAGCTGTTGTCCCAAGGGTTAGTAAGATGGAGGAAGTCACTAATCTGAGGATAAAAATGAGTCTGAAAAATAGTTTCTATTCTGGAAGCCAAACATTTGAATGTTGATACCCTACTATTTGCACTTACACACGTCTTGAAACTCGGGATAGTAGAGGATACCTTGAAATGCTCTTGTCTAAAAGCCAAAGTATGAAGGAAATAAAAAAAAATGAATGAAGAAAATATAAAAATGGTGAAAAGAAAAATGAACACTGGTTTTGTTATCGCCAAGACAGAAATAAAAAAATATAGCGAGGGTGCCTCTTCACCTAGTGCCCTAAGGCCAACTGGTCTGGGAGTCACTGCTAAGCCTTAGGTGGTGCAAGACGAGGAAAATATTATCACCTAATTAGCAAGCACATGAGTAATCGGTTGGTTAGTACCTCAAGAAGTATTAACGGTCGTATGAAAATGTGTGAGCAAATCTTAATATTCATCAAATTAAAAAGTACTAAGGTAGATGGACAAGAGTATGATAGCTTGAATTAAATTCTCCGAGTGTAGGGATGTCCATTTCACACACGTGGGGTTATATGATCAATGTTTGGATGAAAGGTAGGAATGAAGAATAAAGACGATGTTTTATTGAGGGATGATGTGCTTTCTAACATTTTTTCATGACTATTAAGATAGAGCTCATGACAACTGAAAAGCTAGTATAGTTGGAAACTCTTCTTTTCAAGGCCTTTCTTTTATGGTTCTTATCTTTATATGTAAATTTCACCATCTTTCTTTTGTTATTGGATTTTGTGGGTGTAATCCGCTGAAAACCCTCAGGAGACAACACTCCTCCTACTAGGGACACCTAGAGGTTTAACGGCTTGTTGTACGTGCTCAGTGCAATCGTGTTTGCCTACGAAAGTGTGCTTAGTTTTCTACTTTCTTTTTCTCCTCTTAAATAAACTAGTTTGCTCGGGACGATCAAAGATAAGTGTAACACCCGAGCCCAATAATACTATTCATATTACTAGTTGAGGGTTGTGGTTTGCTCATTTCCAATTTTCCTGATTTTCTGGTGTTTATTGCTAAATTCTACCCGGTTAAGTCATTTTGGCACGTAACAAATTTTAACTCCTAAAATGAAATTTAAGATGTCCATGTTAGCCTACTCGTCGCCACTAGTCGCGTGGTAGCGTCCGCGTGTCGAGATTCCGTTCCGTTTGGCTAAACGGGCAAGTTTGGGCGACTACGCGCGTGTGCAAGTGTCCGACTTGGGGGCATGCATTTTAATCATTAAACACCTCTTTTCAAAATTTGGAACTCGCTTAAAATACTATAATTTGAATTTGGAACATTTGGGCGCGACCCGGGCTCGATTTGGAAATGTTTCATTTCGCGCCAAAATGGCCCATTTAAATTTAATATCTAATATATATATATTTTTCCAATCTTTAGTTCCTAACAGCTATCCCTCTAAATCCTACGCAAATCCACCCTCAGCCAATCACGAGCTCACAATCGAGCTCGTGGGCCCCCCTCCTTTCCATCTCTCTCTCTGTCTCTCTCCTCCCTCAATCTCTCATATCTCTCTCTCTCTCTCTCTCTTCAACCTCTCTCTCTTCCCTATATTTCTATCGCATGCAGCCGCCTCCCTCAACCAACCTCCATCGCGACCACGAACCCTAACCCTAGCCTACCGCGACCTCACCGCCGATCCCCCGCGACCTCGCCGTCGCCGCCCTCGCCACCACGAGACCCACGCGCCTTCCTCCTTCCTCCTCTCTCCTGCACTGCACCCATTCCCGACCTCGCCTCCACCCTCGCAACCTTCGCCGTCGACGCCACCCATCGTCGTCGACAACCCCACGACTCCCTCTCACACCCCTCGTCGAGACCTCGTCGTCGTTTCCCTCCTCTCCTCGCTGGACCACGAGCACACCCGAGCCGACCCTGCACCCTCTCCTGTTCGCCGGAGAAACGCGCCGGCGACCTCGTCGACGCTACCTCCGACCACCTCCCTTCTCCCTCGACCACCAGAGCCGACCCCTCTCCTCCAGATCGCCGCAGCACCTTCCCCTGCACACTCGAGGCCCTTCACCCTTGCTGCAGCCGCCGCCGTCGCTTCGCCGGCGATCCAGTGCCGTCGAGCCATCGTGTTTGCACCCTGTTTCTTCTCGGTGAGTTTTCCTTGTGCTTCTTCTTGGTACAATCCCTCCGCTGGTCCGTATTTTGGATGCGTAGTCTATGTTTGCTAACATTGTTGTTTCTGTTTGCTGCCGGATCCGACCATGCCGTCTTGGCGAACCCGACGCTACAGCGAAGCCCCCTAGTCCGTGTGATCCTGTTGACCTCTGTTGGGACTCGATCCGTGGCCCGTGCTTTCCTATCGCGTTTTCTGCCGGCATCGCATCCGTGTTCCCGTTTGCAGACCGTCGAGGCAAGTATCTGAATACTTGCTTGAACATGCTAGCGTGCGAGATCTAGTCTTGCCACGCAATTTATTTCACACTATTTAATGCTGTACTTTAATGATGGCATTTGACATCGTAATATTGCTGTTATCCTCATAATGGAATCGTTACAACCGTTTCCCCGTAAGTAATTAACCCACATCAATCCATGCTTTAACTAAATAAAACGACTGGATCATATCTGCTTGAACTGTTAAACCATTCTTGAGACAATCATTACATTTAGTATAATTTCATGTAGTTCCTTAATTTATAATTGTGAATATTGCTTTACCTTGTGGCTATTACACCCTTAAGATGATTGAACCTGTTAATAAGCGAATATAAACATCACTGTGGTTATATGAAATACTGTGGCAAACTACTGTCTCCTGCTATTGTTCATTATTGATTGTATACCTGTTGTGAGCACTTACCCGATTGCACGACATATTGACCTGACCCGGCTACACCTGACATATACATACATACCGACTCATCCTGTTGTACCATGACATTACTTGTTCCCTGATTTCATGCCTAATGCCGACAAACCTAACCATTCCTGCTGTCGATCCAGACAGACCTACTTTTACTTGACTTTGTAGGCATTAGTCCTTGACTACTGAATACCTGACCTGACATACATAGTTTGGGGGTATGGGGAAATCAAAGGTGAAACCGACTTGTAACTCAACAGTTCGATACATTGTTCTGATCAGTCTTACGGGCTTGGCCAGTCCGGGAGTGATGATGCTGACATCACTCGTCCATCCTACCACCTTTTACTGCTTAGCGGCACGTCTCGGACTCAGCCCCGAGGGTCATGACCGTGGTCCCGGGCACGCACGGGATACTATTGAGTTACATCGACGATTCATCAATTGGTTTCAAAGACTATAGAGTAGAAAACTTGATAGGACAGTTTAGTCACTACTGCACATTACCCTGCTTGTTATCTTTTATTGCTGCTTTATTCATGTTCATGCTTGCATCGTTTATTACCATGTTTATGCTATATACTTGATATCATGACGCACTGACGTCTGGGTTTTGCATGGCCCAGATCCCGTACCTTTGTCGTCGACCGAGCAGGAGTACTTCAGCCAGCAGGCTGAACTGTGAGTTCCTTAGAGTTTAGTTTATTTATGTCATTTCATTTCCAGATGTGAGCCCGCATTATGGGACATACTGTTTATTCATTGTATTGGATCATTAGCTTCCGCACTTATTGCTTATTGATTCTTGTTATTATGGATTTGGACATGTATTAGATTAGCTTTTATCTTGTTCTTGATATCTTTACAACCGTAATGTGACTGTGGATGGATACTTCCTACCCACAGGTAGCATGGTTGGCTGTGTCACGTGCCCAAATCTTGCGTACTCTGGGAAGCGGGGCGTGACATGGTTTTATGGTATCAGAGCCATAGGTTAATTGGGTTGATTCCTTGTAGTTGGGTATCGCACCCGATACACGAATCAGAATACCCGTGATTAGGAAACATGTCCTGCCACTTTGACCATTTTACCATCCTTGAATCATTCTTCCGGATCATGTCGGCATGCAAACTTACTTTGCATTGTCAAACTTGAAAACCTAACTTCTTGTTATCTCTAGGACTTAGGCGACTTGGGTGGAGTTAAGTAATTGCGGCTATGATACCGCGGCATAGCTACAATGCAGCACTCTATTTAAGTATCTTAGAGTTCTAGCCTTGATCTATACTCGAAAACTATCATCATGCTAATGTGGGTACTTTGATTTCCAGGAATATGGCCGGTCAGAATTTGGAGATGGACCCAGGGCGTGCGGTCTTAGCCGCCAGGCAAAGAGTGATAAGGGGATTGCTGGAGAAACTAAAGGAACAACTCGAGCTGGAACCAGCATTTGCACTGGACCCCACGTCCGTACGTAGAAGTATTCCAGTGAACCGGCGCAGCGTGGCACCAATGAAGAAAACAAGTATGGTTGATCAGAAGGGGAGAGTGATCTGTAGATACTGCCATAAACCCGGACATGTGCGAAAGAAGTGTCGTGTGAGGCTGGGACTCTGTTTTAGATGTGGAGCGGCAGATCACATCGTTGATGCTTGTCCGTCGACGCCTCGCACAAGGGATGATACACAGAAGTCTCCGCAGGGACCGTTCCAAGGACAGGAACCGCTTACTCAAGAACCACAGCAGGCTCGAGCGTTCGTGTTGACAACGGAAGAAGCTAAGGCATCGGGAGAAGAGGATTCAGGTAATTTACTCGTTCATGGTTTTTCCGCTTTGGCATTACTTAATTTCGGAGCATCCCATTGTTTATGTCATCCAAATTTATAACTACACACTCGATCACCTGCACGACCCTGTCTAGTTTCTGGGACATACACACTGGGAATGGGAAAATCATAGCTAGTAAGGAATGTAGAGATTGTACAGTTGTTGTTCGCGACTTTGTGGATGTGTTTGAAGATATTTCGGGCTTACCGCCGAAGCGAGATGTGGAGTTTGCGATTGACCTTATTCTTGGTGCAGTGCCAGTATCAAAATCTTATCCGATGGCACCGGTGGAGTGGGAAGAAGCTGAGAAACAAGTGGGTGAACTACTCGAGAAGGGATGGATTCTAAGCAGCAACTCACCTTGGGGAGCTCCAGTTCTTTAGTGAGGAAGAAGGATCACACTGCCGACGTTGAGACAAGAGAAATTATTCGCGGAGACGAGTAAGTGCGAATTCTGGCTGGAAGAAGTGAAGTTTCTGGGGCATGTCGTGTCGGGCGATGGAATCGCCGTTGATCCCGAGAAGATTGCAGCAGTTCGGGATTGGCCTGTTCCAAAGAATGTTGCGGAGATAAGGAGTTTTCTTGGACTCGCCGGATACTACAGAAGATTTGTGGAGAATTTCGCTCGTTTAGCTGAGCCGTTAACCAAGCTTACGCGTAAGGAGGTACCGTTTGTTTGGACAGATGGATGTGCATTGGCCTTCGAGACGTTGAAGCAGAAGTTGATAACTGCCCCTATCCTAACCGTACCGGATGATTCAGGAGGACTGGTGATTCACAGCGACGCATCTGGAAAAGGGATTGGAATGTGTTTAATGCAGAATGGGAAAGTCGTCGCTTACGCATCGAGACAGCTGAAGACTCATGAGAAGAACTATCCGACTCATGACTTAGAGCTTGCAGCCGTGATCTTCGCCCTGAAGGTTTGGAGACACTACCTTTGGGCGAGAGAGTTGAAGTCTTTACGGATCACAAGAGTTTGAAATATGTGTTCACTCAGAAGGAGTTGAACATGAGGCAACGCAGATGGTTGGAGCTGATGGCCGACTACGACCTTGATCTTAAGTACCATCCGGGGAAAAGTTAACGTCGTGCCAGATGCGCTAAGTCGGTTACCAGCAATTCTGTTATTGACTGCACAGAGAGAGATCATTGAGGAGTTTCGGAGATTTGACTTGGAGGTTATGCTACCGCGTGCTATAGGACAGTTGATGCAGTTGCAAGTACAATCGTCCTTAGTTGAGAAGATTAAAGCGGCGCAATCGCAGGATCCTAGACTGCAAAGGTTTCGAGAGCAGGTTGGAGCTGGACTACGAACCGATTTACTGATCCATGAAGATGGTTCGTTGAGATATGGTAGCCGTGTGTGTGTGCCAAAAGGAGATGTGCGTGAAGAGCTTATGAAGGAGGCACACAGTTCAGCTTACTCTGTACATCCAGGAGGGACTAAGATGTACCGAGATATTCGACAGCATTTCTGGTGGGAAGGTATGAAACGGGAAATTGCTCGCTTCGTGGCTAAGTGCTTGGTGTGTCAGCAAGTCAAGGATGAACACCAAAGGGTTGCTGGTTTGTTGCAACCACTTCCGATTCCTCAATGGAAGTGGGAACATATAACCATGGATTTCGTGACGGCTTTACCGCGGAGTCCAAAGGGCAACAATGCAGTATGGGTGATTGTCGATCGGTTGACCAAGGCAGCTCACTTTATTCCTTTTCGGGTTGGTCAATCGACAGAGACTTTGGCAGAGCGGTACATGCAGGAGATTGTCAGATTGCATGGAGTACCGGTAGGTATCGTGTCCGATCGGGACACTCGATTCTTGTCACACTTTTGGAGGAGCTTACAAGAAAGTTTGGGGACTCGATTGAAGTTTAGCACAGCTTATCATCCTCAGACTGATGGACAATCAGAGAGAACGATCCAGACCCTTGAAGATATGTTGAGGGCTTGCATGTTGGACTTCAAAGGTTCTTGGGAGGATCATCTACACCTGGTGGAGTTTTCGTACAACAATAGCTTCCAAGCGACAATTCAGATGGCTTCGTTTGAGGCGCTGTATGGTCGTAAGTGTCGTTCACCTGTTTGTTGGGATGATGTTGGTGAACGAAGGTTATTAGGACCAGATTTGGTGGTACAGACAGTCGAGAAGGTGAATACAATCAGGAAGCATATGAAGGCAGCTCAAGACAGACAGAAGAGTTGGGTCGACACGTCAAGAAGACCTCTAGAGTTCGCCGTGGGTGATTTGGTATCCCTGAAGATATCACCGACTAGAGGGGTGATTCGCTTTGGAAGTCGGGAAAGCTTAGTCCCCGATTCGTTGGACCCTTCGAGATATTGGAGCGTGTTGGAGAGGTATCGTACAGGTTGGCGTTACCACCGTCATTAGCAGGAATTCACCATGTGTTTCATGTGTCTCAACTACGGAGGTATGTTCGTGATGAGACTCATGTCTTGGATCATTCGGAGTTGACTGTACGAGAGGATCTGACTTTCGAGGAGCGACCAGTTAAAATCAAGGATCGAAGAGAAAAGGTTCTTAAGAACAAGGTTATCCCTCTTGTGCTAGTTTCTTGGGGTAATCGATCGCATGGAGAATCCACTTGGGAGCGAGAAGACGAGATCCGGCAGAAATTCCCTCACCTTTTCCAGTAGTTAGCTATCTTGTATTCTTGGAATTTCGAGGACGAAATTCTTTTGTAGTTGGGTATGATGTAACACCCGAGCCCAATAATACTATTCATATTACTAGTTGAGGGTTGTGATTTGCTCATTTACAATTTTCCTGATTTTCTGGTGTTTATTGCTAAATTCTACCCGGTTAAGTCATTTTGGCACGTAACAAATTTTAACTCCTAAAATGAAATTTAAGATGTCCATGTTAGCCTACTCGTCGCCACTAGTCGCGTGGTAGCGTCCGCGTGTCGAGATTCCGTTCCGTTTGGCTAAACGGGCAAGTTTGGGCGACTACGCACGCGTGCAAGTGTCCGACTTGGGGGCATGCATTTTAATCATTAAACACCTCTTTTCAAAATTTGGAACTCGCTTAAAATCCTATAATTTGAATTTGGAACATTTGGGCGCGACCCGGGCTCGATTTGGAAATGTTTCATTTCGCGCCAAAATGGCCCATTTAAATTTAATATCTAATATATATATATTTTTCCAATCTTTAATTCCTAACAGCTATCCCTCTAAATCCTACGCAAATCCACCCTCAGCCAATCACGAGCTCACAATCGAGCTCGTGGGCCCCCCTCCTTTCCATCTCTCTCTCTGTCTTTCTCCTCCCTCAATCTCTCATATCTCTCTCTCTCTCTCTCTCTCTCTTCAACCTCTCTCTCTCTTCCCTATATTTCTATCGCATGCAGCCGCCTCCCTCAACCAACCTCCATCGCGACCACGAACCCTAACCCTAACCCTAGCCTACCGCGACCTCACCGCCGATCCCCCGCGACCTCGCCGTCGCCGCCCTCGCCACCACGAGACCCACGCGCCTTCCTCCTTCCTCCTCTCTCCTGCACTGCACCCATTCCCGACCTCGCCTCCACCCTCGCAACCTTTGCCGTCGACGCCACCCATCGTCGTCGACAACCCCACGACTCCCTCTTACACCCCTCGTCGAGACCTCGTCGTCGTTTCCCTCCTCTCCTCGCTGGACCACGAGCACACCCGAGCCGACCCTGCACCCTCTCCTGTTCGCCGGAGAAACGCGCCGGCGACCTCGTCGACGCCACCTCCGACCACCTCCCTTCTCCCTCGACCACCAGAGCCGACCCCTCTCCTCCAGATCGCCGCAGCACCTTCCCCTGCACACCCGAGGCCCTTCACCCTTGCTGCAGCCGCCGCCGTCGCTTCGCCGGCGATCCAGTGCCGTCGAGCCATCGTGTTTGCACCCTGTTTCTTCTCGGTGAGTTTTCCTTGTGCTTCCTCTTGGTACAATCCCTCCGCTGGTCCGTATTTTGGATGCGTAGTCTATGTTTGCTAACTTTGTTGTTTCTGTTTGCTGCCGGATCCGACCGTGCCGTCTTGGCGAACCCGATGCTACAGCGAAGCCCCCTAGTCCGTGTGATCCCGTTGACCTCTGTTGGGACTCGATCCGTGGCCCGTGCTTTCCTATCGCGTTTTCTGCCGACATCGCATCCGTGTTCCCGTTTGCAGACCGTCGAGGCAAGTATCTGAATACTTGCTTGAACATGCTAGCGTGCGAGATCTAGTCTTGCCACGCAATTTATTTCACACTATTTAATGTTGTACTTTAATGATGGCATTTGACATCGTAATATTGCTGTTATCCTCATAATGGAATCGTTACAACCGTTTCCCCGTAAGTAATTAACCCACATCAATCCATGCTTTAACTAAATAAAACGACTGGATCATATCTGCTTGAACTGTTAAACCATTCTTGAGACAATCATTACATTTAGTATAATTTCATGTAGTTCCTTAATTTATAATTGTGAATATTGCTTTACCTTGTGGCTATTACACCCTTAAGATGATTGAACCTGTTAATAAGCGAATATAAACATCACTGTGGTTATATGAAATACTGTGGCAAACTACTGTCTCCTGCTATTGTTCATTATTGATTGTATACCTGTTGTGAGCACTTACCCGATTGCACGACATATTGACCTGACCCGGCTACACCTGACATATACATACATACCGACTCATCCTGTTGTACCATGACATTACTTGTTCCCTGATTTCATGCCTAATGCCGACAAACCTAACCATTCCTGCTGTCGATCCAGACAGACCTACTTTTACTTGACTTTGTGGGCATTAGTCCTTGACTACTGAATACCTGACCTGACATACATAGTTTGGGGGTATGGGGAAATCAAAGGTGAAACCGACTTGTAACTCAACAGTTCGATACATTGTTCTGATCAGTCTTACGGGCTTGGCCAGTCCGGGAGTGATGATGCTGACATCACTCGTCCATCCTACCACCTTTTACTGCTTAGCGGCACGTCTCGGACTCAGCCCCGAGGGTCATGACCGTGGTCCCGGGCACGCAAGGGATACTATTGAGTTACATCGACGATTCATCAATTGGTTTCAAAGACTATAGAGTAGAAAACCTGATAGGACAATTTAGTCACTACTGCACATTACCCTGCTTGTTATCTTTTATTGCTGCTTTATTCATGTTCATGCTTGCATCGTTTATTACCATGTTTATGCTATATACTTGATATCATGACGCGCTGACGTCTGGGTTTTGCATGACCCAGATCCCGTACCTTTGTCGTCGACCGAGCAGGAGTACTTCAGCCAGCAGGCTGAACTGTGAGTTTCTTAGAGTTTAGTTTATTTATGTCATTTCATTTCCAGATGTGAGCCCGCATTATGGGACATACTGTTTATTCATTGTATTGGATCATTAGCTTCCGCACTTATTGCTTATTGATTCTTGTTATTATGGATTTGGACATGTATTAGATTAGCTTTTATCTTGTTCTTGATATCTTTACAACCGTAATGTGACTGTGGATGGATACTTCCTACCCACAGGTAGCATGGTTGGCTGTGTCACGTGCCCAAATCTTGCGTACTCTGGGAAGCGGGGCGTGACAATAAGTTTGGGGGTATTTGTTCAGTTGATAAAACTGCACATTTGTATTACATTTTTCCTACAATTTTCATATTAAAAAAGGACTTTATTATAATATATTATACATATGAGGGTTTATGTGTAAAAACACTATTTTCCATGTGTTAATATATTTTAATTAGTATTTGGTAAGAAAATGTATGCAAATAAATCTATTGACCAAATCCTAGTAGAACTAAGTCTACTAAATATTATTTGAGATTATTGTGCAGAATTTTCCAAGTTGTTATGCAGAATTTATCAAACAAATCAAGTTGTTGAAGAAAACTTGCCAAATTAAGAAGTAAAACTTGGAGACCAAGTCTGGGAGCAACCGAGAAAAGATTTCTGAATTCTGAAGGTGCCTAGGATTGCCACATGTCACAATCACAAAGCCCAAGAAAAATGATCAAGAGATCCCCACCATTGGCCGCGGAACCGCGGCCAAACCCCCCTGTTGGCCGCGGATCCACGGCAATCTAGAGAGATCATTTGCTAAGATTTTGTGGCTTAAATCTCTGCTATATTTTACCAACTTTTGAAGCAAAAGATTGTGGCTTTGGACTATAAAAGGGCACCGAGAGCCTCTTGGAAAAGTTATCAAGCCGAAGAGATCACGAAGTCCAAGAGGGCTCACGCATCCAGGCTGATCATCAACTGTTCATCTACCTCCTTCGGAAGAGTTCGAGAAGCAAACCAAGTTTTTGTAATCATTTTCTAAGGAATAAAGTGTAGATTGTTCAAGTTGATTAATAAAGGTAGTTATTTTATTTAATTCTTTTGCATTTTACATTATGTTTTCCCTCTCTGTCTTTTCATCTTCTTTTCCCAACATGCGCGAGTAATTCTCCGCTTGTTAGGGTTCGTAGGATTAGGGTAGGCTAATGGATGATTAACATCCCTAAACCCTTTTTAAGTCCTATAAAGTTTATGAACTTTATCAAAAGAATCATTAACATCCTAATCGGGCGCGCTAACAATTCTTTGTTAGTTCCGACCGCGATTAGAGATTAGATTAATAATTGTTTTGGTAAAGGCTAGATATGAACGGAGTTCCGTGTCGAGATAAGGGTTAAGAGTGGGATTCCTTTTTCCTCCAGAAACCCTAATCTACACGCATCACCGTCGTTCTAGTTTTAAATCTATTAAAGGATAAAAAGGGTAACTTTTAATTAATCATCCATAATTACTAAATCCTAACGAATCCTACAAGCCCTCTTATTATATTAACTACATCCCTAAAATAATCTAGATCTATATATTTTGCATTCTTGCTTAACGTAGATCTAGAAACCATTCACAAAATTCTTTATTCCTCCTCTCTTTTTCAACACGTCTAAAGTAAGAGTAAAAGATTCAACGTTTCCCTGAGGACGACCCGTACTCATTTCGGTCTAGCTACATGCGACACCGTTATTGATTGCGGTTAACTACAAACACTTTTTCGTACCAATCACGTGACATGGTCGCTACCTGGAGAGAGAGAGAAGAAAACACTCTGCGTGCGCTCTTGCAAGATCAGATTGGTTATTATTTTATCTAATCAGGATGGCTCCCACTGTTTTTATCAAATCTTCCTTCAAACCCTAAAAGGAAAGACTAGCCGGGATTAATTACACGCTACAAGTTCGCCAATTTTTCAGCCAGGCCAGTGTCGGTACTTTGAGGGAGGTTCCCCGTGCTTTCGCACGGACCTAATTAAAGTAAACCTCGTTTTCCCATAGGCGTAACCCTGTTGACACCTACTTGATCTGCTAATTGTAATGCGTAAAACTCTCCCAGGAGTAACAATTACTCGCAGTGGGTATCGGGATCCAACTATCTCATAAAAGGTATGCAATCTCATTGCAAATTTCAACACTTGAAATTCCCGATAATTTTGCCCCTAACGTGTTATGACCTTGACGAAAGCCAACAAACCATAGCCCGCTAGTCAAGTTCAACCCGTACATTTCTTGACTGAATTAAACCCACCCGCACGACCCTTGACGAAAGCCAACAAAGCCGTACGACTACCCTAATCCAATCGCATCGTATGCAGCAGATAAGCAGCATATAGCTACCGCACACTACACCTTGACGAAAGCCAACAAATGTAGCACGAATACTATATACAACTTATCTGAAATGACGGAGGGCTACGACAGGTTTTTCTGAAAACCTATTGCGTAATGAACTTGATATTGTTGTAGAATCAAATGATTTTAAAATGGAGTGTTTTTGAGGCTTTTACTAGTTTCGCTAAAGAGGTCACTCCCGGTAAAGGGATCTCGGCTCTTTCCTCGTCGAATGAAGTGCAGGACATATCATATATATCACTTTGCAAAGAAAGAACTAGAAAAGCAATCAAAATACAAAACCGAGGGGTGTAGCATCTGTTAGTGTATATGCCTTAGAGGCCATTACTGTATCATACTAGCTTGTATATTACTTAATGGAAGCTTGGGATATTCACAGTTGTATAGACAATCTTGCTCAAAATGGTAGTATGCTACTTGGTTTGTTTCTGCTTCAATATGTGCATGTGTTTCTTTTAGCATATCGCTTATACATATTAGTAGAGCCCTTAGGATCTTTGCTTGATTACCAGCGTTGTGATGGCAGTCACACTCGTGGGGGCTGGGTAATCCATAAGCACATCCTTATACAGGTCCCTAGTCGTAGGACTATCGAGACAGGGCATCGATACTCCGGAGTAGACTAGCGTATGCGCTTCTCATCCCAGCGGGGTAGATGGTCTGTCCCACAGCCATCAGTACGTCGTACTGGAGATAGTATGCGGGTGCTCGTTAGGTTACGAGTACACTGGACAAGACTCGTCGGGAACTGTTGGTTGGTATTATACCTATCGTCAGTTATCAGTTCCCAGGTGACATGAGTACAGCTTAGTCCGCTGACTTGACACTGTCACTTCGCCTCGAGTGTGTTCCTACTGTACTTAGATTACTACCCTACCACGACTCAAAGGAGTCGTGCAAACAGGTAGTAGTTGGGTGCAGTCCCGAAGCATTTGGAGGCATTGACGGTTAGATAGGATTCGTCTCTCCCGGTATTGGGGGTTGACATCGCGCTGTGTCTAGGAGAGCCATTACACAAGTAGTCCCTTGCCAGGGAAAGCGAGATATACTGGTAGGTTTCCAGTGTTATCTCAGGGTGTTCTGGGCTATACTCCGACACGACTTGTACCGCTATTAGGGGACTGACGTTCACCACCCCCCTAGGCCCGCCATGCGATGTATCAGACGAACAGACCGGACTGTACGGAGATTGTCACATACAGGCTCAGTAGGAGTTCAGATGGGTTTACCTCATCGGCCTTCTTATCGACATCTACCTGGGGACCGTTACGTACAGCTAGTGCCGCTTGCGGTCTGTGGTTAAACCAACTGCCAGCGTAGTGTCGAGTCTTTAGAGTCCCACACAGAGAGTTTCCCTGCACTGAGCGAAACGTGTAGAGGCCGTATGGTTTTACGGCAGGGCTACGATCACTTACGTGCACTTGTGTTCGGACAGGCAATACTAGTGGGCTTTGATTTAAGCCAGATCATAGTATTGCACGGATGGATTTGTTTTGTCTTCTGTGCATTCGCATTCTACGTAATGCGGATGCAGGTGTGTATGCACAGTTTCGAGGAGCGATGAAGGAGGAGGTGCCTCATTAGGGTTTTGGCAGATGGTTCGGCCAAAACCGTTATGTGGCAGGTTCATTAGGGTTTTGGCAATTCGTTTGGTCAAAACCATTATGAGCCAGAGACATTGTTTACTAATCCTTTTAGTGATAGTTTAGTGATGGCTAATTGCATTGTCCATTTGACCACCATGACCTCTCTTGACTTTGTTGACCCGTTGACCGGAGTTGACCATTGACCTTCAAGAGAGGTCTACACTCTTCTTTGATTTTCTTTTTAATTTTTGATTATGATAATGGTCAATTCAATGTAGCATCAACTTTATCATGATAGGATTGGTAATGATGGTTTTGGTGTATTATTGCAACCATGGTTCATTTTCTTTAGTCAATTCTTTTTCATTATTCTCTTCTCATTCTCTCTCTTGAAGTGAGAAGAAAAGAAAAGCTCCATGGTTGCTAGAGTTTCTCCTTCATCTTCCTCCTCTTGATAAATTATTTTGATCTCATGTGTTGAGAGAAAAAGAATCCACATAGACAAACACTTCCAACTTTCTCTTCTACACAACCTAGGGCATCTAGATTAGCGATCTCGTTGCCCTAGTTGCCTCGGCTTGAGGTGGAGCTCGGTGTACAACTCTCAGGTGGATCGTCTTCGACTCAAGAAGGCCGAGGAGGTGACCAAGATCCGGATCGACCCTCAGAGCGTGAATGGACGAGCCGGACAGCGGAGAGAAGACCCGAAGGACCGGTTTCGTGAGGTATATTTTCTATAGCATAGTAGTTAAAGCCTCTTCTTGTTTGCTAGTTTCTAGTTTAGCCAAGATCCGGCTTTTATCCATGTTGCCTTGCGCCAGAATTATTGTTTTTCTCCATTTCCGCCTCCCCGTAAGAACCGGGATGAGCAACGTGGACTTACAGTGGTATCAGAGCCAGGCTAAACATAAACTAGCAAGTTAGCAAAGTGTTAAGAATATCGATCGGAAAAAATCACAAAACATGTCCGGGAAAAACCATGTTTTTGTCAAATTTTTATACTGCTGTAAAAATAATTTAACATACATGAAAATTTATCTCAGGGTTTTTATAGAACACACAGCAAAACTGAGCCTCTGACTCGACCAACTCACCGCGGAAACGCGGCCGAGTTGACTCGGCCGCTACTCCGTTTTGCTGCAGTGTTCTTATTTGGTTGTTTTGGGATTTTTAATACATGTTGTTTCTACCCAGATTTTCCAGAGAACAAAATGACTTTTGGGGTGGTTACAAATCCGTATTTTGATCGATATTCCGTACACTTTGGCTAATGAATATTTTTTGTGATGTGATATATGTATTGAACGTCCGCTAATCGCTATACGTCGATTAGTGGGGGTTATACATATCTATGATCTGTAATGTTGATGGTTTGTGTATATGAACTCGTTGGATTGTCGCGGATGAATAGCCGGGAATGGGTGTGAGATGAGAGTTTCTTTTTCTTTCATTCATTGTAAAATTTTTAAATTGATGTAATATTATTTGTATGGCCGCAAAACCGGGTCGGGGTTGTAGCCGTCATTGTATAATTTCTTTTTACTGTTTTTGCTCCTAGGATAGACCCAAGGCGGGGTTCACAAACTACCGGGTATCTCGAAGTGCCGAGTGGCCTACTCACGGGTTGAGGGAGGTTGCTTCGCTTCGGGTACTTGGCGGGTAGTTTGCTGCACCCGTAGGGGTCTAGGGTGGGGTTTGGCTATTCATCGCGACCGTGTAATCCGTTTTTCGTTGCATGCTCGAACGAATCGCGGATTCCTAGTATATCCAAAGTGTTCATCTGTGATCTGTAATAGCTATCATTGCTATATATCTATATATGATATCTATTTAGGTGTTGCTTATGTTTTGCATCCGCGCTAGTCCAGCCCCCGCTCTGTCGTTAGTTAAGTAACCTAACGGGTGATGACGGGACCCCGTGGCGAATGCGGATGGCATAAGCGTACACCATATTTTGGTTGTTTTCTGCAATGATAGGATTAAATGATGGGACGCATTGGAATTAATGCAAGAATATAAACCAAGTAAAAGTCATTGGAACACTTTGAAAACCACTCGGTTCTTTTCAAAAACCAGCATTTTAAACGCGGAGCTTGAACCACTCCTTTTAAAAGCTATCTCGTTCCACCGATTATATCAAGTTCACTACGTTCACGGTTTCGTCAAAACCATTCGTAGCCCTCCGTCATTTCGGTTAAATATTCAGTAGTATTCAAGCTATGTATTTTGACTTTCGCCAAGGCATAGTGATTGGTAGCTGCTGAATATTTATTTGTAGCATAGATAGATGCGTTGGTTTGGGATAGTCGTACTACTATTTTGGCCTTCGTCAAGGGTATGTACGGCTGGGTTCAAATTAACCTGGACAATGACGGGTAGAACTTGACATGTGACTTATGATATGTTGGCCTTCGTCAAGGTCATAAGAGCATGGGGCAAAAATCCACATTGGGAGTTTCAAAAGTACTGAAACTTGCTAGCGCTGCATACCATTTTGAGTGTGATGATTCTGGTAGGATTCCTTCAGTTTTGTCACGCGATGATATTTGGATCCCGATCCTACTGTGAGTATATGCTACTCCTCGGGAACTTTCTCACTTAATGATCAATGCTATAAACCTAGTAGGTGTCTAGAAAGGTGTTAGCGAACTCTTGGGATTGATACATGCTGATGTATGAAGGTCCCCTGTCTACACATGCCAGGACCGGTTCTTTGTACTTCATTACATTCTCTGATAATCTCTCAAGATTCAGACATATGTTCCTGTTGAAACACAAGTCCGAAATTTTTGAGATATTCACAGAATATAAGTTAGAAGTAGAGAACCAATATACGGGTATAAGTATTATGTCCTTTGATGTGATCAAGGAGGAGAATACTTGAGCACGGAATTCCTGGATTATTCTACAGGAGAATGAGATTCTCTCACAGCATTACTCCTCTGTATACACCATAGCACGATGGTATATCGGGGCGGAGCAATAGCACCCTATGTGATATGGTGTGGTCTATGATGAGTACTACTGATTTTCCTATTTCCTTTTAGGGAGTTATGCACTTATGAAGTTGCATACCTATTGAATAGGGTTCAAATCAAAACAGTTGCCTACCGCTTCATATGTGATATGGAAAGGGAAGAGACCATATCTTAAGTTTGTTGAGATTTGGGTTGTCCGGCCTATGTCTAAAAAGCAAAATCCGGACAAGCTCGAGGCAAGGTCTGTTATGTAGAATTGAAAATATTCCAGCTATACAAACTGCAACTGATGATTTGGTAAGAACCAAAGGATTCAATTTTTTCCAACGAACCTCAGCCTCTCCGCCGATCTAGTAGGGTTCCTCACCCACCTGAGAGATACTTCTGTTTCTCTATGACAGTGGGAGCGAGGATTGCATCATGAGATAATGACCCAACTAGTTTCGAGCTGGCCATCAGGAGTGGCACTCTGTAAGAATGGCTGGATGCTTATCGATTTGAGATGGAATCCTTATACACCAACAAAGTATGGACTTTGGTTGCTTTATCTGAAGGGTTAAATCCCCATCAGGAGCAAGTATATCTTGAGAAGATTACTTGGTGTACATGGAAAAGTTGAGACTTGTTAAAGGTTTGCATCATTGACCAGGTATGGATTATGACGAAACCTTTTCTAAGGAGCTATGCTTAAGTTCATCCAGATCCTACTTGCCACGGCTACATACCATGACTACGATATCTGGTGGTTGGGTGTCATGACTGCTTTTCTAAATGATGTTTTAGAAGAGAGCGTCTATAAGTACACAGCCAGAGGGCTTCGTAGACAGTGGGAGCAGCGGAAACGTGTGCAAGATGTTTTATGTGATAAAGCAGGCATCGCGGAGTTGGAACGTCTGTTTTGATGTGTTATTCAAAGAGTTTGACATCATCAAAATGGTAGATGAACCTTGTATAAACAAAAGGGTAGTAGGGAGTATGGTGGTGATCCTCGTAGAGTACGTGGATGACATACTCTTGATAAGAAAGGAGTTTCCTATGCTACGCTCGGTCAATCTCCGCTTATCACAATGATTCTCCATATAGGATCAAAGTGATACCTGCTAAATCCTAGTTTTTGGATCTATGAGATAGATCTAATTGGATGTTAGGACTCTCACTAGTTATAGTGAGATGGTATCAATCGATCCTGGGGAGAATCACTGGAAAGGTTCCAGGGTGATAAGGACGACTGAATGTCAGTCACAGGCATTGTCTTTACCCTCTGTGGAGGGACTGTATGTTGGAAGAGTTCCAAGCTAGATACTGTGGCATACTAGACGATAAAGGCAAGATACATCGTTACCAAAGATGCTACCAAAGAGGAAGTCTGGGTGTATTTTAGTTCATGAGATGAACTTCGTTCCTACCATTGTATGACAATGGAGTTGTGGCTTATGCCAAGGAACGTCCGTCCCATCAGTGATCCAGACATATTCTAAGGCAGAATCACCTGATCGAGGAGATGGTTGATCTCCAGGGTGATCGAGGTTGGGAGAGTAGACTCAGAGGACAACACGGCGGATCCACTCACAAAGGCCTTTTCCCAGAGAGAGACTATTATGGGATGGTTGAGTTTGAGATACTACAACCACTGCTATCAGATGGCCCTAGTGCAAGTGGGAGATTGTTAGTTATATGTATGCCGTAGAGGCCATTACTATACATAGGATGTATATTGTAGTGGATGCTTGGATATATATAGGGATGACTTTCTTGCTCGATATGATAGTATGCTATCTGGTTACTCTTTACCTTAACGTGTACACTGATTGTTTCTCTGTTACATGTTGGTAAAGCCCTTAGGATGTGTACTTGACTACCTGGACTATGATTCGGATCATACTAGTAGGGACGTGGTAGTCCATAAGTACATCCTTCAAAGTCCCTAGTCGTGGGTGTATCGAGACGGGGCATCGATATACCAGAGTAGACTTGCGTGTAGCTTCTCGACCCATATAGATGGGCGATGGATGATCCCATATCCATTGGTGTTTGACATCAGAGATAATATATGGGTGCTCAGTGGAGACTGGGTACACTGGACGGACTCGCCGAGAATTCCCAGATGGTATTATACCTTACGTCAGATGGCAGTTCTCTGGTGACACTGGTACAGAGTAGTCTGTTGACCCGAGATCGTCATAGAGTCTTGTGTGATTCCCACTGTGCTTTGATTTCCACCTTACCATGTCCAAGAGGGCATGCAAAACGGTGGTTTTTGGGTACAGTCCCGAATCACATGGAGGCAATGAGCGATAGGAGGGGATTCGTCTCTCCCGGTATAGGGAGTTGATGTTGCGCTGTGTTCGATTGGCTATAACCGGAAATCCCTGGCCAGGGTTGCTGAGATTTACTGGTAAGTGTTACCAGTAGTTTCTCGAAATGTTATAGACCTTATATCGACACGACTTATCGAGCTACTGGGGTCTGACGTTTACCACCCCTAGGCAGGATATGCGACATATCAGACGAACATACCGGACTGTACGGTAAGTGTTACTGGTTGGATTCACAGGAGTGTGAGCAGGCTTGCTCGTTAATCTTCTGATTGCTCAATACCCGGGTGGCCGTTACGTTTAGCAGACCGCTTGCGGCTTGTGGGTGTTTGATATGATCATCACTTGCTACCGGCGTATTGACGAGTCTTTAGAGTCCTACACAGAGGTTTCCTGGCTCAAGCGAAACGAAATAGGAGCGCATATGAGATATGTGCGGGACCGAGAATAATGCGTGTATGTGATACCGTATTCTATTCTCGCGATAAATGTATCGATTGGTTGTATTCGATATAACCTAGTTATCGAATCGAGGATTGATTCGATAAGTCGATACATTGGATATTAGTCGGTCATATGCGATATGACCGAATCGTTAAATCAAGTGTTGATTTAATGATTTAATGTATAATTATATATTTGATATATTACTTTACATTAACTAGTATTGGTTCGCTTAAGATTATTTTCTCACTAGATTGTGCACATTGTATATATGATATATTTTTGTGCACTTGCTTGTATCATGTTTGATGATGCATGCAAACTTGGGTATGTGTTTGTTTTAAACTATGATTAAGTTAATGGTTAGGGTTTGGTTTATTTGTTTTATTTATTTATTTATTACTTTTGGCAAAAACAAAATGGGAGGCTTTCTTTGTTTTACACTAGAAGCTTCATAATAGTTTTGACAAAGTCTTAGCCATTTTGTTTTTATCCTTAACCTAACCATTTAACTAAACCCTAGTTTATTCTCTACACTCACCCATGGTTGCATCATGATAACCATCACTTCATTTTTCTTTTTGGAATTAATTCATTATTCTTTTTCTTCTTCTTCATCTTCTTCTTCAAGTGAAGAAAAGAAAAGTTTTCAAGAAAAATGTCAAGTGATGAAATCAAGTGAGAAATCCAAATCCAAAGTAAACCCACTTCCTATTTCTTCATCCTCTACCACTTGCCATGTAGTATAGGGTGTTTTCTTCACAAGTTTCATGACTTGGTGAAGATGGAGCTCGAGTTAGAGTTGCCTCGACGTAGATCATCTTCGGCATCGAAGTCAACGACCTAGCCCGATCTTTTCTCCGATGAAACCACCGTGAGAGTCCAGGATTCCGATGGTTGCAGCGGAGGGACATCATCACGGAGCCAAGGAAGTGGAGGACCGGATCTACAAAGGTTGTATTTCCATTCACTTAGCAATAAAGTTGTTTATTTGCATGTTTCGTCTTTACCTCTAGTTAACGATCTAGCAATAGGGTTTCTCGGCACAAGAAAAATTTGATTTTGGCATGGTTGATACCTTGTGGAACCTCAGTTGAGTGCCTTGGAACCCTACAGCTAGAGCCGCTTGCGGTCTGTGGTTAAACCCACTGCCAGCGTAGTGTCGAGTCTTTAGAGTCCCACACAGAGAGTTTCCCTGCACTGAGCGAAACGTGTAGAGGCCGTATGGTTTTACGGAAGGGCTACGATCACTTACGTGCACTTGTGTGCGTATGCTGTTCGGGCAGGAAATACTTGTGGGCTTTGATTTAAGCCAGATCCTAGTATTGCACGGATGGATTTGTTTTGTCTTCTGTGCATTCGCATTCTACGGAATGCGGATGCAGGTGTGTATGCACAGTTTCGAGGAGCGATGAAGGAGGAGGTGCCTCATTAGGGTTTTGGCAGATGGTTCGGCCAAAACCGTTATGTGGCAGGTTCATTAGGGTTTTGGCAATTCGTTTGGTCAAAACTATTATGAGCCGGAGACATTGTTTACTAATCCTTTTAGTGATAGTTTAGTGATGGCTAATTGCATTGACCATTTGACCACCATGACCTCTCTTGACTTTGTTGACCCGTTGACCGGAGTTGACCATTGACCTTAAAGAGAGGTCTACACTCTTCTTTGATTTTCTTTTTAATTTTTTATTATGATAATGGTCAATTCAATGTAGCATCAACTTTATCATGATAGGATTAGTAATGATGGTTTTGGTGTATTATTGCAACCATGGTTCATTTTCTTTAGTCAATTCTTTTTCATTATTCTCTTCTCATTCTCTCTCTTGAAGTGAGAAGAAAAGAAAAGCTCCATGGTTGCTAGAGTTTCTCCTTCATCTTCCTCCTCTTGATAAATTCTTTTGATCTCATGTGTTGAGAGAAAAAGAATCCACATAGACAAACACTTCCATCTTTCTCTTCTACACAACCTAGGGCATCTAGATTAGCGATCTCGTTGCCCTAGTTGCCTCGGCTTGAGGTGGACCTCGGTGTAAAACTCTCGGGTGGATCGTCTTCGACTCAAGAAGGCCGCGGAGATGACCAAGATCCGGATCGACCCTCGGAGCGTGAATGGACGAGCCGGACAGCGGAGAGAAGACCCGAAGGACCGGTTTCGTGAGGTATATTTTCTACAGCATAGTAGTTAAAGCCTCTTCTTATTTGCTAGTTTCTAGTTTAGCCAAGATCCGGCTTTTAGTCCATGTTGCCTTGCGCCAAAATTATTGTTTTTCGCCGTTTCCGCCTCCCCATAAGAACCGGGGTGAGCAACGTGGACTTACAGCATCTGCCAGTCATTGCTAAAGGGGTCACTCCCGGTGAAGGGATCTCGGCCCTTTCCTTATCGAATAAGGTGCAGGATGTTCTACAAGGAACACCGTGATGCAAAGAAAGAACTGTAGCTACCTGTTTTTGAAAATTCGATTCCACAACATCTTTTAGGTTTCTTTTCTTTCATTAATCTTATTAATGAAGTCCCATCATTTAAGTCGCCTAAACATCACAGATAAATACGACGTACACTTATGCCATCCGCATTCGCCTCGATGTCCCCTCGTGCACCGTTAGGTTAGGTAACTAACGGCAGAGCGGGGCAGGGCTAGCGCGGGTGTAAAACATAAGTAACGTCTATATAATATATCATATATACTATATACAGTATCTATCACAACATATCAAATGATCACATCACAGATATCGTAGCAGAAGAAACATATGAAACATTGGATATACTAGGACGCCCGTGTTTTATTTTGAGCTTCTATAAAACACGGATTCCACGGTCGCGATGAATAGCCAAACCCATACTCCTAGACCCCTACGAGAGTGGCAAGCAACCCTTCCAATTCTAGAGTTAGAAGACCCGGACTCGACTCCTCGAGTTGGTCTCCCACTGGACTCCAGAACCCGGTTACTTGTGTAAGTCTACGGTAGCGCCCCAGCCGTCTTTCAGACGCCAAATGCGGAACAAAAACTTTTATAACTGGCGCTATCGCTTACTACCACCCGGATCTGCCATTAATGCTAAACTAACAATCTACAAAGAGGGAAGAAAGGTTATACCAAACGATCCGAGTCCTTCGTTCTTTAACCATCATCCTACCCTCTGTTGCGGCTGCTCCGATCTCATCGATCTCCGATCTCCTCGTCCAGGTGGCATCACATCATCGGATCTTTAAACGGGCTCCCTCCTCTGACTCGAGGCAACTCGATCGTCAAGTTTGCTAAAAGAGACGACCAAGATTGATGTAGAGAATGAGTGGAATACTTTGTCTCGCTTCGTCCAAAACCATGGACGAACGGTTAATGAAGTTGCCGTGGGAATCGGGTGATGGAATGAAATGAGCTGTGAAATTCCATACACCGAAAACTATCATAATCTTTTAACCAACAACCATTTCTTTTTCTTCAAAGTGAGAGTGTATGAGAGAGGAGGAGGGCCGGCCACATATATAGAGGTGGAGGGGTGAGTGTAGGAGAGGGGGAGGTAACAATAAGAAAATATCTCTAGTGTGAACACAAAGTGTGAACACACTTAATGAAATGATGAATCATTAACCTAGTCATCAAGCATCTCACCACTTCTAGAACCTTCTAGAAGTTTCCACACTCATCTCAAGAAAAGATAAAATCCGTATTTAACCAAATGTTAAATACGACTGATAGAAAACTGGAAACTGGTAACTTCCAAAAGTGATCCCGAAACGAATTTCAGGACAACCCCGTAACTGTATAAATATACCCGCATTTGTATTACGACCGAATACAAATGCAACTGAGACAAAGATATTATATCTACTCTGTATAATACATGGATCCGGCTTAAACCAAAGGCCACGAGTATTATCTGCCCGAAATATGACACGTGCGTAAACGCACGTGTATTTTCCGAACCCTGCCATAAAACCATACGACCTCTACAATGTTTCGCCCGAACTTGGGAAACTGTCTGTGGGGGACTCTAATGACTCGTCAGTACCCTGGCAGTGGGTTTAACCACAAGCCGTCACCGGCACTAGCTATGCGTAACAGCTGCCCATGGACTGACCTCAAGGAGGCTGATGAGCGAACTCATCCAGAAACCCTACTGAGCCTAACAGTGACAATGTATATACAGTCCGGTCCGTTCGTCTATGAGTATCACATATCCGGCCTAGGGGGCTAATAACGTCAGACCCCCAATAGCTGTATAAGTCGTATCGGAGACAAGCCCTGAACACCCTGAGATACTACTGGAGTACCTACCAGTAAATCTCACCTGCCTTGGCCAAGGACTTGGTGTAATGGCTTTCCTAGACACAGCGCGACCTCCACCCCCAATACCGGGAGAGACGAATCCCCTGCCGATCCGCTCACGTGCCTCCATGTGGCTCGGGACTGTACCCAAAAACTACCTGTTTGCACGACTCCTTTGAGCCGTGGTAGGGTAGAAATCAAAGCACAGTGGGAACTCACACGAGACAAATGACGACCTCAGGTCGATGAACTAACCTGTACACATGTCACCTGGGAACTGCTATCTGACGATATGTATAATACCAACTAGCAGGTTCCCGGCGAGTCCTGTCCGGTGTACTCATAACCCAATGAGCACCTGTATACATCTTAGGTGATCCAACTGACACCAGTGGCTTGTGAGACAGGCCACCGCCCCTCGTCGGGGTCTCGACTGTATACACTAGTCTACTCCGGAGTATCGATGCCCTGTCTCGAAGCTCCCACGACTAGGGACCACAATTAAGGATATGCTTATAGACTACCCAACTCTCACTTATATGATCGCCCTCATACTGTTGGTAGTCAAGCAAGATCCTAAGGGCTCTATCAAAGTGTAATCGTGATCAGTCACCTGAACCTATACACGACTGATAAAGGCAAACCAGATAGCATACTATCATTTCGAGTAAGACTGTCCTACCGGTATAGGTCCTCCGCAATCATTGCAATCACGTACCTGCGATCCAATAATTGACTTTGAGGGCACTATATCCAACAATCTCCCACTTGCACTTAAGGCTAATTATTGCGATGTTGCGTAGTCACAGCCCGTGTGAAACCAACACCCAACTCCCCTACTAATCAGTTTCACAAAGCCCGTTTGTAAAACTATTGTGTTCGAGAAATAGCCTCAGTGAGTGGATCCGCCCTGATGTTTCTTTCTATGTCTCTCTTAATCTCAAGTTCGCGGAGAAAGCCATCTCCCGAATTGAGTAATACCTGTCTTAGAATATGTCTGGATATCTGATGGGACCTAGTTCATAAATGAACTCCAAATCCAAACTTCTTAGACTGTATCGATAACTGAACCTAATCAGTATCCGGCACCATGCCTCCTACAGTATCCTCTTAGACCACCTGTCCATAATACTGTCCCTCTTCGTCAGAGGGAAAACTATAACTCTGACAATCACTCTGTCATCCATGTCACCTTTGAAGCCTGGATTGATAATCGTCTCCCGAAGGAGGCTGCCGTCATCAAATCCGTAGAACATCCACTTAAGTTCTAAAACTGCTTCCTTATGTTTCTCCAGGATTGGATTAATACAAACTTATTGCATCTAGTACAAAAACAACATTTGGTGTGGTACTTGACATCTCACGATTGACTCAATTGCCTAAGCAAGTGATCTGCCAATCATGTACATCTCTCTCTCCTTTAGTCTGTAAGACACCTTTAGAGAGGGTGACTCCATCACCTGCGGTACACCACCATGCCAGGAGTCAACTATTGTAAAAACCATTAGAATACTGTCAAAGTACCCACATTGGGAAACAACCCAAATCCATATCTAAAACCATAGATCTAGAAACCAAAATGTCAGATATTATATCCATATCCTGTCCGGAGAAACAACTGTGTGACGACCACAATACATCCGATCGTAGTATAGGAATTTTACTTCCTAATCTGTGTATGTCATCCAAATACCAAGACATCACACCCTACAACCTTCTTAACAGATCCATCCCCTATTCTGATGAAGTCAAACCCATGACTGTCACATCAAAATTAGATGATCAATCTCCGCTATAACTGCTCTAGTCTATAAATAGACATAAGCTACTTGCCCACTATGCTTCCGCTGCTCCCACTGACCATAACAACCCTCCTACCGGGTCTCATAGCCTGGAACAACAGTAGTGTCAAGTTTGGGTAGATAAGAACCTCCCTGTCACCGTCCTTGAGGCTACCGGAGTACCTCTCGGGTGTCTGAGGTTACCCACCAAATCTGCGGAGTGGCTAATGGAATGTCAAACCTGATTTAATCTGTAGGTCCTATTAAATTTTTCCGTAATCGTTTGCGGTTCTGGAATCACTTCCAGTTCTACCATACTCTCACTACTGTTTTCTGAAAAAATCCATTTTACTAAAACTGTGGCGAGTCAAGAACAATATCACTATTGATCTTCCAGATGGTAGAAAGTCAACCCTCGTCATAGCCTGGGACAACCCACAAACAGCCATTACAGAAACGTGCCCTGAGTTATCCAGAGTCTGGTTTTAAGCATAAGCTGGACAACTCACCTATATCCAATATAGAAACTTTGGCACTTATTTAATTGGAACCAGATTCTAATCATGCATCTGTCTCCAGTGCATATTAACTTTAATGGAGAGAGGCTAATAAGCATTACTCAACTTAGGAATCCATCCAATTATGAGTAACCTGAAAGAGAAACAAGTTTCTCAAAACTTTTACTATCATCTGAATACCAATCACAAGTATCTACATCTTCGATCTCTTTGAAGAATCCCGATACTTGCGACATCTGGTCCTCTACTTTATTCTTATACCCACAACTTCTCAAAACTTAGACCTTGTATTTCTACGAAACACTTGTCTAAAAACTAGAGAAGTCATAAGTAAACAGAACATAGTACGAGGACCTACCCCTTTGTCCTGATGGACACTGGACAACATACAATACTCTGTATAAGTCCGCTGAGTTGAATAACTCAAAACCTGTGCGTCGTAGGTTGAAAACTGTACCCAGGCGATTTCCTCAAATATCACCAATTACAACGAATTCCGATATAATGAGGATGATCACCTAATTCCCAATAACTTCCTCCCACTCATCATCTGTAAAACCATACAGATATGAGAATGAAACCTGGTGAATACACACTCTGGAGTAAGTATCTAATCGGGAAAACAGTTTTCCATTAACAATGCACTGAAACATGAAAATGTTTCATAGGGGTATCCTGGTATTCATAGTAATGCCTCTTCCATAATCCAATTCATGACTCTAACCGTATATTTCTTTGCCATCTCTCCAAATCCCTTTATTTGTTTTTAGTCGTTACCTTCTGTACACCATCGTTAGGCTAAATGTTTTTCTTCCTTCCCTACCGTTCGGCACCAGCCTATGGTTTGGAAGAAGACTATCCAGTAAGCATAATAGGTGTACCCTCCTAAACCAAGGAGTACTCACAACTGAGAGAAGGTGATGATAAAAGACAACTGAAAAATACCTTATTCTTTTAAAGGTGAAATAGGAGTGGCGATGAAGTACGTGGTTTGGTCGTGAATGATAACAGTCGCAACTTACTTTGCCCTCTTTCTAATCCCATTATTTTTTCTTTACATATTATCTTCTGTACACCCTACTTAGGCTAATTGGTTTTCTTCATTCCCTACCTTTCGGCACCTGCCTATGGTTTGGAAGAAGATTATCCAATAAGCGTAATAGGTGTACTCTCCTAAACCAAGGAGCCCTCGCAACCTGAGAGAAGGTGATAATAAAAGACAACTGAATAAACCAATTCTATTTCTCCTGAACCTTGATCCATCCTCGAAGGAGTTCCTTCGAGTTCGTATATAACCATACGATGGATCTATCCAATGGAAGTGGATGTCCGTAGTAATACGGGTGTTCTGAGAAATACAAAGGGTAGAAGAAGGAGTGGCAATGACTTATGCAACTCAGACAATCCAAAAGCCAGTATTTTAAGAAGGTTCGGTCAACTTGGTCCCTGAGTCATAGTCTAGGGTTGGTCAAAGGTCGCTGCCAAAGAGAGAGAGAAAAGAAACACTCTGCGTGCACTCTAACCTAGATCAGAATGGTTATTACTTTATCTAATCCGGAAACCTCCCACTGTACTGTCAAATTCTCCTCCAAACCTGAAAGAAGAATCAATCGTGATCACCCGAAGAGTAAACCAACTTATCAGTGGGAATCGGGATCCAACTCTCATCGCATGATAACGTGACGGAATCCACTCGAGTTATCACACTCCAGAAGGTATGCGCATGCCTGGCAAGTTTCAGTTTCTTTAGAAACTCCCGATATGATTTTTACCCCATGCTCTTATGATCGTGACTAAGGGCCAACCCATCATAAGTCACATGTCAAGTTCTTCCCATCATTATCTTGTTAATTTGAACCCACCCGTACTCGCCCTTGACTAAGGGCCAACAAGGCTGTACGACTGTCCCAAACCAACGCATGTATCTATGCAACATATGAACACCCCAGCAGCTACCAATCACTATGTCCTAGCTAAGGGCTAGACCAACATAGCTTGAATACTACTGACCATTCATATGAAATGACGGAGGTCTACGGCTGTTTTTTGGCGAAAAACCTTTAACGTAATGAACTTGATCTCATTGAGGGAACCTGATAGCTTTTTATAAAATATAGTGGCGAAAACCTTTGCTAAAGAGGTCACTCCCGGTGAAGGGATCTCGGCTCTTTCCTCATGGAATGAGGTGCATGATATTCCACTGAATACCGCGATGCAAAGCAACATGTAATCGACTATAGTGAAGTTATTACCCTGACGCAAACTTCTGCCCAAGGGGTCAGTCCCGGTGAAGGGATATCGGCCCTTGCCCCGTCGAATGAGGTGCAGGATATTCCAACTGAATACCACTATGCATAACAAAAGGAAACATCTTTATAATAACACTTTTTAAATTGTTCCAACAACATCCAAACAGGTTTGTTTTACTTTGCATTGATCAGAATCAACGCAGTCCCATCAATAATCACACCAGAAAAGAACGAAAATAAAATGTACGTATATGCCATCCGCATTCGTCACTGGGTCCCGTCATCACCCGTTAGGTTACATAACTAATGACAGAGCAGGGACTGGACTAGCACGGGTGTAAAACATATACAACATCTAATAGTATATAAACCAATATACAATAATCGCTCAAGGTGTGATAATATGCAACATTACAGAAAAGTAATAAGCTTCACAGAACAATACAGATAATCTGGAATCCTCGGGTTTTACAGAGCCGCTGCTGAAACCCGACGTTCCCCTGTCGTGTGGATAGCCTGTGCAATGAAACCTAGACCCCTACGGGTGCGGCAAGTTACCCGCCAAAACCTGAAGCGAGGCAGCCCCCTACAGCATAGTGAATGGACCACCCTGCACTTCACGGAATCTGGTAGCTTGAGCACCCCTCCATGGGTCAACCTGTACCCCCTACGAGTGCGGCGAATAGTCTGCCAATTCTAGAGTGAGGCCCATATGCCTCTCAAAGCCATGAGATGCAGACCCGTTGCCCTCCAGAACCCGGCTATCCGTGCACTCCGTCGCGGGGAAAAACCTAGTACAGTAATGAAAAATAGTACAACAGGTACATCGACCGCAACCTGGTCGTGCCCCAAAAGAATATTATACAACAGGCAGTGACGGCAGTCCATATGTTGGACGCTCGCCCCGCAATATCAAATGTACAAATAAATCCAAACTGCACTACCATTGCACACTGTTATCCACCACGACAAATCCGCATCATCACAGCACAACACAGAACATCAACGCGAATGTCACGTTCGCAAACCCGTCTAAAAGAACTATAGCAATCAGACGCGGTTTACCGATCAAATGACATTCACGGTCGGAGATATAATGTAAGTACTGTAAACTAACACGTTTAAATTTCGATCGACTAAATTTCCCGAAGTGGGCCCCACGCAAATCTGCTGCACAGTAAAAAACACTGGGCCCAAATAAACAGTTCCAGAAACCAAAATTTCCAAAATAGAATCTACTGTAGAAAATTGAGTAAGTGATCTCACTTTCCTGCGGCGGATCCGCGGCCAAACCCTAGCTTGGGCCGCAGATCCGCGTCGGAACAGTGGAATCACTTCCTCGAATTTCTACAGTATTCCTCAAAAACCCTGCTTGATTTTCTGGTATGGTCAAAATGACAATTGGACCAGTTTGAAAATTAACAGAAACTTTAATACTAGAAATTGCGATTTTCGAAAAATCCGTTCGATCGATCTTTTAAACGCGTTAGCACAAGTTAGTAAAGCTTAATGGCGTGGCTCTGATACCATGTAAGTCTACGGTAGCGCCCCGGCCGTCTTTCAGACGCCAAATGCGGAAAAAAAACTTTTATAACTGGCGCTATCGCATACTACCACCCGGATCTGCCATTAACGCTAAACTAACAATCTACAAAGAGGGAAGAAAGGTTATACCGAACGATCCGAGTCCTTCGTTCTTTAACCATCATCCCACGCTCTGTTGCGGCTGCTCCGATCTCATCGATCTCCGATCTCCTCGTCCAGGTGGCACCACATCATCGGATCTTTAAACGGGCTCCCTCCTCTGACTCGAGGCAACTCGGTCGTCAAGTTTGCTAAAAGAGACGACCAAGATTGATGTAGAGAATGAGTGGAATACTTTGTCTCGCTTCGTCCAAAACCATGGACGAACGGTTAATGAAGTTGTCGTGGGAATCGGGTGATGGAATGAAATGAGCTGTGAAATTCCATACACCGAAAACTATCATAATCTTTTAACCAACAACCATTTCTTTTTCTACAAAGTGAGAGTGTATGAGAGAGGAGGAGGGCCGGCGACATATATAGAGGTGGGGGGGGGTGAGTGTAGGAGAGGGGGAGGTAACAATAACAAAATATCTCTAGTGTGAACACAAAGTGTGAACACACTTAATGAAATGATGAATCATTAACCTAGTCATCAAGCATCTCACCACTTCTAGAACCTTCTAGAAGTTTCCACACTCATCTCAAGAAAAGATAAAATCCGTATTTAACCAAATGTTAAATACGGCTGATAGAAAACTGGAAACTGGTAACTTCCAAAAGTGATCCCGAAACGAATTTCAGGACAACCCCGTAACTGTATAAATATACCCGCATTTGTATTACGACCGAATACAAATGCAACTGAGACAAAGATATTATATCTACTCTGTATAATACATGGATCCGGCTTAAACCAAAGGCCACCAGTATTATCTACCCGAAATATGACACTTGCGTAAACGCACGTGTATTTTCCGAACCCTGCCATAAAACCATACGGCCTCTACAATGTTTCGCCCGAACTTGGGAAATTGTCTGTGGGGGACTCTAATGACTCGTTAGTACCCTGGCAGTGGGTTTAACCACAAGCCGTCAGCGGCACTAGCTATGCGTAACGGCTGCCCATGGACTGACCTCAAGGAGGCTGATGAGCGAACTCATCCAGAAACCTTACTGAGCCTAACAGTGACAATGTATATACAGTCCGGTCCGTTCGTCTGTGAGTATCACATATCCGGCCTAGGGGGCTAGTAACGTCAGACCCCCAATAGCTGTATAAGTCGTATCGGAGACAAGCCCTGAACACCCTGAGATACTACTGGAGCACCTACCAGTAAATCTCACCTGCCTTGGCCAAGGACTTGGTGTAATGGCTTTCCTAGACACAGTGCGACCTCCACCTCCAATACTGGGAGAGACGAATCCCCTGCCGATCCGCTCACGTGCCTCCTTGTGGCTCGGGACTGTACCCAAAAACTACCTGTTTGCACGACTCCTTTGAGCCGTGGTAGGGTAGAAATCAAAGCACAGTGGGAACTCACACGAGACAAATGACGACCTCAGGTCGATGAACTAACCTATACACATGTCACCAGGGAACTTCTATCTGACGATATGTATAATACCAACTAGCAGGTTACCGGCGAGTCCTGTCCGGTGTACTCATAACCCAATGAGCACCTGTATACATCTTAGGTGATCCAACTGACACCAGTGGCTTGTGAGACAGGCCACCGCCCCTCGTCGGGGTCTCGACTGTATACACTAGTCTACTCCGGAGTATCGATGCCCTGTCTCGAAGCTCCCACGACTAGGGACCACAATTAAGGATATGCTTATAGACCACCCAACTCTCACTTATATGATCGCCCTCATACTGTTGGTAGTCAAGCAAGATCCTAAGGGCTCTATCAAAGTGTAATCGTGATCAGTCACCTGAACCTATACACGACTGATAAAGGCAAACCAGATAGCAACTATCATTTCGAGTAAGACTGTCCTACCGGTATAGGTCCTCCGCAATCATTGCAATCACGTACCTGCGATCCAATAATTGACTTTGAGGGCACTATATCCAACAACTTGTGCTCTCCTCCTTGTGTCTATCCTAGTGCGGAAAAGTAAATAATATACAAATGGTGACATCGACCTCATCCCGGAAGTGCCCCAATAAAAGAATATTACATACATTAAATTTTACATGAATGAAAATAAAAACCCTCATCTCACATAAAAACCCCCGGCTATTCAAAACGCGACGATCCAATATAACATATCCAGCAACACATAACATCACATGTCATCAACGTAAGTAAATATGCGCATTCTAATTGTCGTTGACATATAGCAACGAAACGGGCGATATCACATATTACACTTACGGTCGCAGAAAAGAAAGTGTAAACCTACAACAGTTGGAATCCGCAACCTCCTTAGACATCGCATGCCTAACAATTATAAACCCCGCATTTTAGTCTCCATATCGAAAACACTTTTCAATATCTAGTCGGGCAATTCAACAAGATTCCCGATATGTGATCGAATGCTCGTCGCAAACTTTAGTAGACGGCCGCACCCCCGGATGGCGTCGACGAAGTGCACTAAGGCGGAACACCGCTGCCGCGAGCACCTGAACAGATGCTTTTGGTGACGGGGTTCTTCTGCAGTCACATGGTCAGGGCTATGGGGCATGGCTGTCTATTAAGTTTACCCGGCGAGTATCCGCGTACGCTACGTGATTGCAACGGACTTTTGATCACATCAAAATCCCATGTCAACCGATCATTTGAGACTAAACTGCTATGTTTATAACATCCAAATTAGTTATCTCATAACTACTTGTGGATTCCAAATATTATATCACATTCCAGATAAATAGACAATGTTAAACTTTCCGATCGAATGATCAAACACCCAAGTTTTTCCAAATAGTTCTCAACACTTGGGGGGAGTTTAAAAACATCCATCACATGCCACAATACCAATGGTCCAGCCGTAGAAGGGTCAATCCAACGCCTCACATGTGGCACGTCGTACTGCCCCAGACCCTAAGGTTCAAAAGGTAGTTCAAGACGGTCACATAATCGAGTTAAGGTTTGTTGTCTTCTAGAGGGTCCATCGTGTAACTTGCACGATTTAGATGTTCTTAAACAACGGAAAAATCCAACACTTGGAAATTTTCCGGGTTGGGAAAAAATGAGTTATTGATATCCGTTCGAACTTTTTAACACGTTCTAAATATCCCGAAAACAAAACGAAATTAAATATTCCGATCGAATCTACGATTACAAAATAAATCCCAGAATTCTCAACATTTGAGTCAGGTTAAAAATACTCAGAAACATTATGAAATTAAATAGGAACATTACTGTGCAAAAAGATAAGTGTGACGTCACCATATGGCCGCGGAACCGCCGTGGGAGCCTGCTCATGCCGCGGTTCCGCGGCGCTTTGGGCGCCAAACATTGTCGTTTTGCACAGTTTCCCTTATAATTGCCTGCTGATTTTTTTAAGCATTTTTAATTCAGAAAAATCCCAGTTTTAAAATTTTTTTCCAGAGAGGGGTTTACTTTGTCGATTTCGGGTTCGATCGGGGTTTTAACTTCGTAAACACATCGCCTAATGCTCTAGCTAGGCTCTGATACCACTGTAGGGTTACTAGGCACACTAAGGAGGTTCTACAAGGCATCAACCATGCCGGATTAAAATTTTAGCCGTGCCGAATAACTCTAAACAAGATCGTTGCTAGAAAATTAGGGTTTCACAAGCAAGTTAAACTCTTTAAACACTAAGTGAATACGAAATACAACCTTTGTAGATCGGTCCTTCACTTCTAAAGCTCCTTGTAGTAGTCCCTTCGCTGCGATAATCGAACACCCGGACTCTCGGACGGCTCCATGAGAAGAGGCAACGAAATTGCTTGAAGTCTTCGAGGCCGAAGATGATCTACGTCGAGGGAATACGAACTCAAGCTTCTACTTCACTAACCGAAGAATTAGTGAAGCAAACACCCTAAACTAAAGTGCTAGTCTAGTAGAGGATGGTGAGATAGGAAATGGGTACACTTTAGAATTTCTTTTCTCACTTTTATTCTCTCTCTATTTCAAACCCTAGAAAGAAATTTTGAGGAGGAAGAAGATGAGCTCAAAATGAGAATCAAAACATATCAAGTGAGAGAGAGAACTAACCATGGTGAGTGAGTATCATATACTAACTCATGTAGAGACTTTACCATGGGTAATCATGGTGGTTAGGTTAACTAATATCTTAAGTAAAATAAAACTAGTGGACTAAGTCAATGCAACCATAAGCTTCATGAAGCTTCATGCATTTGTGCTCATTATCCATTTGTTTTAGAATTACTTTAGATATTAAAAACCTAACAAATATAATTAGTATGGTATAAGTCTTATACACCCATGTAATGTGTATCAACAACCATGATACAATTTGTACACTAATAAATATATATCACATATATATTAACTTGTGCACAAGTGAGAAAATCAAATGCTTAAGTGAACCAATGTTGGTTAATGTAAATTAGTATATCACATATACAATTATACACTAAATTATTAAATCAACACTTGACTTAATAATCCGGTTATATCACATATAACCGACTAACATCCAATGTATCGACTTATCGAATCAACACTTGATTCGATAACTTGGTTATATCGCATATAACCGATCGACACAAACATCGCGAGAATAGAATACGGTATCACATACTCGTATTATTCTCGGTCCCGCACATATCACATGTGCGCTCCTATTTCGTTTTTCCTGAGCCAGTATAACCTCTATGTAGGACTCTAAAGACTCGTCAATACGCCGACAGTAGGTGATGATCATATCAAGCACCCACAAGCCGTCAGCGGTACTAGCTAGACGTAACGGCTACCCGGGTATTGAGCGATTAGAAGATCAACAAGCAAGCCCGCTCCAACTCCTGCAAAAAGCCTGACAGTGACACTACCGTATAGTCCGGTCTCCTCGTCTGATATGTCGCATATCAAGTCTAGGGGTGGTAAAACGTCAGACCCAATAACCGATAAGTCATGCCGATATGAGGCTCATAACGGGTCAAGAAACTACTGGTAACACTTACCAGTATATCTCTAAACCAGCCCTGGCCAGGGACTTCCCTGTTATGGCCAATCGAGCATTGCGTAACATCAACCCCCAATACCGGGAGAGACGAAACCCCTCCTATCGCTCATTGCCTCCATGTGACTCGGGACTGTACCCAAAAACCACCGTTTTGCACGCCCTCTTGGATGTGGTAAGGTGGAAATCAAAGCACAGTGGGAATCACACAAGACTCTATGACGATCTCGGGTCTACAGACTAACCTGTACCAGTGTCACCAGAGAACTGCCATCTAACGTAAGGTATAATACCATTTGGGAGTTCTCGGCGAGTCCGTCCAGTGTACCCAGTCTCCACTGAGCACCCGTATATCATCTCTGATGTCAAACACCAATGGATATGGGATCATCCATCGCCCATCTGTATGGGTAGAGAAGGCATACGCTAGTCTACACTGGTATATCGATGCCCCGTCTCGATACATCCACGACTAGGGACCTTGAAGGATGTACTTATGGACTACCATGTCCCCACTAGTATGATCCGCATCATAGTCCAGGTAGTCAAGTACACATCCTAAGGGCTTTACCAACATGTAACAGAGAGACAATCAGTATACACGTTATGGTAAAGAGTAACCAGATAGCATACTATCATGTCGAGCAAGAAAGTCCTCCCTATATATGTCCAAGCATCCACTACAATATACATATCATGTATAGTAATGGGCTCTAGGGAATACATATAACTAACACCGGGATATTGAGATCAGATGTATGGGCCAGTCCGGATTGCCGGAGCCCGAGACATTGAGATATTGGGATGTATATTTTGTGTCGATGCTTGAGACGGGTTTTTATTGATTTCATTGATGATATTACAGTTAAATTACAGAAGTTTTACTAAGATAAGAATATAGATTTTCTCGTACTAAACATATTCAGATCTCATGTTGTTTATGCATTCATGTCGCATACATACTAGTGCATTGCATTATATTAGTATATGTAGGCTGTGACGAAATTGCGTGCATGCTTAAGATAGTCTTATTAGATGTTACTTATTACTCATGAGTTGGCAACTCACCCCCGTCGTGCCACAATGTTTTGCAGGTCCGACCAATCAGCACAGTAGCGGCGGGCGCACTACCTCATTTTGCTCCTTTTTGCTTGGACTTGCGGCATTGCTCGTAGGTGGGTTGCGGGGATATTTTGTTTCCACTTGAACTATTATTGTATCTAGTATACTCCATCTACTGTATCTACCACTTTTACTATTGTATTAGTGACTTAGAGATGAGACAGTGAGATTTGTATATATATGTTGTTTCTCTGGGGTCGAGATCACTTGAGTCGACGTGATGTTTTCTTACTTTTGTGCCTTTTAACGCTTATTTTGCACGGTGATGATATATATTGCGTGCGATTGTGATTCTGCCATTGGCGAAGAGCTAGCTCCCACTTGGGGATGCCTTATTTCATTATGTACATATATTCTTGTTTTGTACCCGTTTGGGGCCAGTATTTACAAAGGAGACTCTGCCGAAATTTTCGGGAAAACGTGATGTTGCTTTTAAAAGTTTGATGCGAATTATTTGGTTAAAATCGCTTTCTTTAAGTTGGTTTTCCTTCACTCTACTTCTTTAATTGGTTTTGATTTCTGGGCTTCGTCTTACTTAGATTACGTACGCCACGAGACGTTTCGTAATTTAAGTGCCAGTCACGCTCCGTACTTTAGGGCCGTGACATATAATTATACAACACCGAAGGGCGAGGATCAAACTCAGAAATAAAGTAAAGAAAAACTAATATCATCAAGAAAACCAGAAATAGTAATAATTACACAAGCGCGACTCTAAGGCCGAAAGAATATACAACTGTGGGTTTCTAAGTCTACTAAATAAACAAGTTTGGTTGATGGAGCTTTAAACTAGATACAACAGAAATAAATAAAAGTATAATGGTGGTCAGGATGCAAGTGAGCCCACCTACCAAAGAAATCACCCGGAAGGAAGTCGTGTGCCAGCGAAGCCGCTATGGAATCTGTACGACTAAACCTGCAAGAAACTGTGGCACAATGGGGGTGAGTTGCCAACTCGTGAGTAGAAGACACCACCGAGTAAAAATCGCATGTATGACGATCTCCTAGGTCATATAGTAACCTACTCAAATATAACACTGAAACATATAGCAGTGGCAAGGGCAATCATCGAAACATAAGTGTAATATCATGTACTCGTGTCAGTGCCTCAAGTAGCAACATGTCATATATATGATGTATGAATGCATCAAGAATGAAATCAGAATATATCTGTACGAGAAAACTGTGTTCTTATCTCAGTAAGATTTTAGTATAAAAACTGGAGTATCATTAATGAAATCTTCAGAAATCCGTGTCAAACATCGACATAAAATCCTCAAATCCCGGGCTCTGTCAATCCGTATCGGCCTATATCATCCAATCTGACGACTACGATCGGTATCCTCCGGATATCCGCCACGCCAAATATCACCGGTAGGTAGCCTTCCCCTGCCAAGCTCATCGTCTACAACTCGAGCTTCTTGCCCCGGGGTACCATACTGGGTCCACCATGTACCCGAGACGGTTCATCCTACTCCTCGAATCGGGTCTCGAAAACTAACTCAATCAGGAAAACTCATGGTGGACGCCATATACATCATATCACGAGAAAACCGCAACTTGCATTTTTAAAATGATAAGGAGTTTATAAAATCCCTGTCGTTTTCCCCCAAATGCAGAAATCTCATGGAAATCCAAATTCCCAAAATCAAAAGTCAATAAGCAGCGAATAACGGCATAAAGCCCCACAATAGTGCATAACAAAATGAATATATAAATGCATGGGGTATCTAAGTAAGGAATGCAATATCTAAACTAGCATATGAGAACAAGCATACTAATAATGTGTTGAAACTACCAGCTAGCAGGTTATACCAATGAAGTAACGTTTTCTAAGGTGTACGTGACATGGTAATTACCGATGATGATGTGTGTGAGCCGGTAAGAAAGTGTACGTGGAACATACGCATCATCGGTAATGGTGCTGGTATCCTAACATACGGGATTCATAATAGCTAAAGAAACACATGTAATAAATATGCAATGCGATGAGAACAACATAAATATAACATAAAAGGGAATAGTAACGTAACATTATAAAATAGACATATCAGTGTACGAGTCATACGGTTTTAGTGTTTTAAAATAGCACTAATCGAGGTTTTTAGAAAAGTAGGGGCTACGACGTTTTTGAGAAAAGATATGTCTTTTGAAAAATCTATAGCATCTCTCAGGTTGGTCTTTGAAAATACTCACGATTCGTTAGTTTTGAAAATTTGTATGACTCAAGCCAGGTCTAGCATCTAAACAACTAAGAGACTAACTAAGAAACTATTCGGAAGGATAAGAAAATCTAAATATATATTCCGAGTCGATATACCTAGTCGTCGGCTATCCATCCTCATAGCGTCACGTACTGTATAATACATAGTACGGCATCCTCGAGTCAAGAGTGCGGATCAATCATCATATAAACCTCGTACGGTAATATCCATCGTACGACATCCTCAAAATCGAGGGTACGGGTAAAATATCATATGAATCATCAATCGTACGGTATCAATCGTCGTACAATATCAATATCATAATTTGTGGTACGGATCTAAGGTCTCGTACAATCTATTATTTTATCAAATCACATGTTACATGTTTGAATACATATCGCCCAACGATCCATTATAATACCATATCATGACTCAATCTCATATCAAATTGATCCTCGCTTTCCGAAGTCGATGACACCACGCTCTCCCTTGTCGTTCCTGTAATATTTCAGAAAATATAAAATATTATTTTTGGAATTTGATATTAAAATAATATATTTCGCGAAAAATACCCGATTTGCGAAATTGGGGTTTTCGTAAAAAGGTATAAATATATACCAATAATTGTGAAATAATTGGAGATTAAAATGATTTGTTCATTTAAAAATATATTTATAGGATTTGGCATTTTTAAAATTTATTATATACACTTTCGATAAAAACCCGATTAGTGCACTGTTAATCGCGATTAGGCCAAATCCGTGTTTCTACAGTTTTCCATGGCCAATGCACCATGTCATGTTGCATTTTGTTGCATGTGGTTCATTTGTGTTATTGGTTTCATATTGTATTTTGGTTTTGTGGAGAAAATGAAAAGAAGAAAAGAGAAAAGGGTAAAAGGGTAAAAGATTGTGAGTGGGAATAAGAGAGTGAGAGAGAGAGGGCTGCCATCTAACCTCACCCCCATTTATTTTCTCCATTTTTTCTTCATCTCCCTCAACCTCATCTCCCTCCACTTCTACCCTAAGGAATCATCTCCAAATGTTCACCAAAACCCTAAACCCCCTTCACAAAAGTTGATTCCCTCTTCACCCTCTACACTTTGGACCCATCAATGTTGGATTTTGAGGACTTTGAGGACTTTGGACTTCTAGGGTTTTGCTTGGTGGCATTCATGAGGTATATTTCCCTTCACTTAGTTAGTTATGTTTTCCTAGCATTCCAGTTAGTTTAGAAATGGGGGTAAGATGTGGATTTGTGAACTTGGAAATTGCTAGAGAGGGGTTTGAGTGTTGTGTGGATTGGGTGATGCCTAGTGGCTGTTACAAGATTCTAGAGACAAATTCTTGACCTGGACCAGTGACCAAAACCCCAAAATACGAACTTTAGATTCGTCGATATCAGGTTTTTGTGGAATTAGTGATGGTATATAGGAATCTGGGATGACCCGATGCCTTATTAAAATAAGTTCCCATGACCACGAGACGTGCAGGCAACCACGAATCACACCCTGAAACCTGAGCCCCTACCCCCTTAATCTGGCCGCAGATTTAAGCTTATTGGCCTCAAATTGCGGCCATGTCAGGGCAATTTTGTTGGATTTTTGGACCATAGCTTCCTTATGAGATATCTAAACTAACCCTATGTGCAAAATCCCTTAGTTTGTCCTATAGATAAATCTGGGAGTGGTTTTCCTAGGTTGTTGTTTTCGTGTTTTCCGTATTTTGATTGCTTGGTTTTAATATTTGGTATTGTTTTTGGTTGCTGGATGTTCGTACATCAACGACAACGGATAATTGGTTGGTTTTGCATGCGTGGCCTATAGGTTCTAACCTATAGGCGATCTGTGTGCCGTTTTGGTTTCCGGATTCGATTTTAATAAGCGATTACGATTGTGTGTTATTGTAGGTACCTTCGCGTGGATTCCGAACGACGGAGCGTGGCGTCATCGACTTCGACAAGCAAGTAGCAAGGTGAGTAGATCTATATCTACGGGGGAAGTCAGGTGGATGGCGTATGCACCCTCGCAAGTTTTTGATGGAAACCGATTCTTAGAATATAGTTAAGGAAACCTAGATTAGGAAACTAGGGATATGGTAGTTAGAAATGATATTAGTGATTGGATATATATATTGAGATATGAGAAGGATTTAGGGATATGAAAAGTGAATGTGAATCACGACTTATAGACATGTAGTTGCGCTAGAATAGGTATGAGTTTTAGAGTAGTGTGACATTTATGTATAAGGGAGATGTATATATAATATGACTTGTTGTAAGGTGACTTAATAAGATATTGATGTGATGAAAAGAATATACAATGTGATATGATGACTTGATGATATGTTGGTATACGGATGCGAGTCGATTGAGAGGATTGATATCCTTGCAGGTCACCCGATATAAGATTGTTATGGATGCAACCTGGGACATAGGTATATAGATATGTATAGAATGTCGTGAATCATGAGTGATATGCCATACGAGACGTTAGGTCCGTACCCCTCATTGTCACATAGGATGATAGGATCCCCGATGGTTTAATGCCGCCGTACGATGATTTTCCGTACGTGATGAGTTTGGCTTCATGACTGATCCATACCCTTGACTAGAGGATGCCGTACGATGGAGTATACCGTACGTGATGTTGTGAGGCTGGATGCCGATTAATAGATTCACCGACTTGGTCATGTTAGATACGTATACCTCTCAGCATTCGCATACGATTTACCTTATGCTACGTTCATGTTATTCTCATTGCATCATATATATACCTGTGCTAGTACACCTACACCATTATCGATGATGCGTATGCTACACTTACACAGATTGACCGGCTCACACACTTCATCATCGATAATTGCTATGTCACTTACACAGTAGAATCGCTGCATTAGGATATGACTCCTTACATGACATAATTGCGGACATACACATTTGTACGTCCATACTTGCATACATACATATTGTACACCCATACTTGCGGACATACACATTTGTACGTCCATACTTGCGTACATACACATATGCACCTTTATACGATATTGCATTCGATTTTGGAGATTTGGGAACCGCGGGATATATTTTAAAACTGGATTCATTTAAAAGAGCGGTTTTCCCTCGATATGTGCATATTACCGTTCCATGTTCCATGATATACGGATATGCTTACATTTCTGTTATATGTCGCATACATCATGCTTTACGCTCATACGCATTGAGATATGTTTTTTTTATGAGATTTCTGGATTTGAGAACTGCGGTCATTTTAAAAGAAAGTATGCATTTTTTTAAAAACCCGGTTTCTCTTGATATGATATTTCAGTGCGTCCACCATGCATTTTCTCGATTCTGAGACTTGTGATATGTGAAACCCGATTCGAGGAGTTGGATGATCCTTTTGCGGGTTCATGGTGGACCCGATATGGTACCCCGGGGCGAGAAGATCGTGGGGATGAGATGAGCCTGGCAGAGTGACTACTACCTACCGGTGATTGGTTGGGCCTGGTGGTTATCCGTAGGATACCGAACGGGTCGAGAGATGGATATTGGGCCGACCCGTCTGCCGTGTAAGTCCACGTTACCCGTCCCGGTTCTTTCGGGGATGCGGAAACGGTAAAAACAATTTTTACGGTAAAGGTAACATGGACTAGAAATAGGATCTTTGCTAAACAAAAACCTAGCAAACTAACTAGAAGTTTAACTACTATGTTAGAGGGTTATACCTAGGTCTTGAACTCCTTCTCTTCTTGCTCCTTGGAGTGGTTGGATCGGCTTCACCTCGTAGTTCTCTTGTTGTCGAAGAAGGATCCACCCGAAAGCTTCTACCTTGAGCTCCTACCTCAACCGAGAGGAAACTAAAGTGCTTGGCTTGCTAGACCTTGTACTCTAGAGTGAGTAGAGAAGAGTTTTGAGGGTTTTATCTCAATGGCTCATGTTTCTCAACTCATGAGACATCAGAGCCTTGAGAGAGAGGAAGAGGGAGAGCTTGGATGAGAGAGAATCAATACGATAGAATTAGCTTGACTTTTTACAACCATGCTCACAAAAGGGAAAATAATCATGATAATAATAATAATTAAGTATATGTGATGGTTCATATCAATGGCCATTATCATTTCATGCATTTAATGCATTTTGTAAAGAACAACAAGTAAACAAAAGTCATAGCCATGAAATGATGATGGTCAACAAGTCCAAAATAGTCAACCGGTCAACAAAGTCAACAAAAGTCAAACTTTCAACTCAACCATGGCACAATAATACTTAATTAACATTATTATTAATCATATTTCTTATTCTCATTAGGGTTTAGAAAAAGTCAACAGTCAACAACCCTAATGAGAATCCTCTGCCTCTGCCTCAGTCAACTGTGCATACACACCCGCATCCGTGCTCCGAGGAACACGAATACAATGAGATAAAACCAATCCAAAAATATATACTAGGATCTGGCTTAAACCAAAGCCCGCTAGTAATAACTGCCCGGACACCAAACGTGCACAAGTGCGCAGATGCGAACGAACCCTGTCGCAAAACCATGCGACCTCTACTCTGTTTTGCCCAAAGGCGAATAGCTCTCTGTGTGGGACTCTAAAGACTCGACACTACGCTGGCAGTGGGTTTAACCACAGGCAGCAAGCGGTACCAGCTATACGTAACGGTCCCCAGGTAGATGCCGATAAGAAGACTAATGAGGTGAACCCATCCGAACTCCTACTGAGCCTGAATATGACAATCCCCATACAGTCCGGTCTGTTCATATGAGAATATCGCATGGCGGGCCTAGGAGGTGGTAAATGTCAGTCCCCTAATAGCGGTACAAGTCGTGTCGGAGTGTAGCCCAGAACACCCTGAGATAACACTAGATAACCTACCGGTATATCTCGCTTGCCCTGGCCACGGACGACTATGTGTAATGGCTCTCCTTGACACAGCGCGATATCAACCCCCAATACTAGGAGAGACGAATCCTGTCTAATCGTCACTGTCACGACCCGAAAGTACGGAACATGACCGGCACTTAGGCTACGAATGTCTCAAGGCGTACGTGCTCTAAGTAAGCCGAGCCCAGAAATCCAAACCAAGAAAAGTAGTGGAGTGAAGGAAAAACCATATGTAAATCAACCAGTTTGCAACATAATATACAACGCCTAAAGGCGAGGATCACAACAGGAATGGAAACTCCAATCAGCAAGAAACCCAGAGAAATATAACGTGCGACTCTAAGGTCGAAAGAACAAACACCACTGGTCTCTATCTCAAATAAGTACATGTTTGGTTGATGGAACTTCTCGATACAACTGAAATATAATATACAAAGTATAATGATGGGTATGATACAAATAACACACCTACTAGCAAGTCACCAGAAGAAGCTGTGCCCGCAAAGCCGTAATGGAACCCGTACGGCAACACCTGCAAGAAACTGGGGCACAACGGGGGTGAGTTGCCAACTCGTGAATAGAAACACATCTACGAACAGAAAATCGCATGTATGACGCAATCCTAGGTCATACGATCAAAATATATAATCCTCAAATATATATCCAGCATTCTATAACAATGACTAGGGTAAATATCTAACCCAAAAGTAATCCTATATGCCCGTGTCAGTGCATCAGGTGGCAATATAACATATGGATGATGTATGAATGCATGAAAAGTATGATCAATGTAATCAAAGTCTGTATGTGATCAATGTCTGTATGTAGGTGGATCCCGTCCACGTGTCATCCAATGACAATAAGCACCATGCATGTACATGTGAGGATATAGTCAACATCATGGAAAACATCATGAAACCTGTGCCCAGCATCGGCACAAAACATAGCCTCAATCTCAATACCTCAATGCCTTTGATAAGTCTCGCTATCTAGGGCGCTGTCAATCCAGACCGGCCCCTACCATCAATCTCAAGACCACGACGGTATCCTCCGGATATCCGACGCGTCGGGTAAAATCACCGGTCGGTAGTGCTCCCCTGCCAGGCTCAACGCCATCTCCTGCGATCTTCTTTCCCCGGGGTACCGCACCGGGTCCACCATGTACCCGCAATCGGCCTCATCCGCCTCCTCGAATCGGGTTTCACATGTCGCTCTCAGCACCGAGAAAATACATGGTGGACGCACTGAAATATCATATCAGGGGTAACCGGGTTTTTAAAACAATTACATAATCTCTTTGAAATACCCACGGTTCCCAATTCCAGAAATATCATAGAACAACATATCTCAATGCGCATAATCAGAAAACATGATGTATGTAACATAACAATGAAGTGCAAGTATAACAGTATATCATGCGACATGGAATAATAGTATTCACATACAAGGGTTATATCCTGCAGCAATAATACTACTGTGTAGTGACATGGCAATTACCGATGAAGATGTGTGTGAACTGGCAAGTAAGTGTACGTGGTACATACGCATCATCGGTAATGGTGCTGGTGTCCTAACAGCATGATATCAGTAATAGAATATGAATCACAACAGTATGCAATGCGGAGCAACCACAATAATGTGCGGGAGCTGAATACTAAACACAATGGTAGCTAAACTGCATCTAATGTCATAAGAATCCTATAGCTATGCCAACCATAAGGCTCAGCTAATAGGCTAACTGCAGGAAAGGTAAACCGCCTAACCTCTGAGTCGATACAAATATATATATATATAAATATATATATATATATATGGTAGGTGATCCCGCCTCGATAATATCACATCCGATACTATTGTTAGGTCTACGTTACCTCTCCCGGTACTTTCGGGGTTGCGGAAACGGTAAATCAAAATTTTTCTAAACTTTATAACATGGACCGTAAAAGCCGGATCTTTGCTAAACTAAACTAGCATACTTGCAAAGAAGAGTTAACTACTCGGCAAAGTGGTTATACCTCAACTTGAACTCCTTCACTTCTTGTTGTTGTTCTTCTTTGATGTTCTTCTCTTCTTGTTCTTCTTCTCATTGCTTGCTCAATGGTTGATCCAGACTTCGGTCACCTCCGCGGCCTCCTTGAGTCGAAGACGATCCACCCGAGAGATGTACACCGAGCTCCACCTCAAGCCGAAGTAACTAGGGCAAGGAGATTGCTAATCTAGAAGCCCTAGGTTTTGTAGAGAGGATGTATGGATGTGTTTGTCAAGTAGAATCCTTTTTCTCTCAACACATGAGATCAAAGAAGAAATCAAGAGGAGGAAGAAGAAGGAGATTTTCTAGCAACCATGGAGCTTCTCATTTCAAGAGAGAGAATGAGAATGAGCAAATGAAAAGCTTAACCAAGAGAAAAGCTAACCATGGTTGCAATAATGCACAAAACAATATCATTACAAATCCAATTAAGATAAAGGTGATGGCTACAAATGACATGACCATTATCATAACTAAATAAAAAGAAAACCAAAGAATACTTTAGATCTTCAAAGAAGATCCAAGTCAACTTTGGTCAAATGGTCAACAAAGTCAAGATGGTCAAACGGTCAATGTAATTAGCCATAACAAAATTATCAATGAAAGGATTAGTAAATAATGTCCCCGGCTCATTATGGTTTTGACCAAACGAACTGTCGAAACCCTAATGAGTCCGCCTCAAAATGGTTTTTACCGAATCAACTGTCAAAACCCTAATGAGCCTGCCACATAGTGGTTTTGGCCGAACCAACTGCCAAAACCCTAATGAGGCACCTCCTCCTTCATCGCTCCAGAAAACTGTGCATACACACCTGCATCCGTATTCCGTAGAATGCGGATGCTCAGAAGACAAAACAAATCCATCCGTGCAATACTAGGATCTGGCTTAAACCAAAGCCCACTAGTACTGCCTGCCCGAACATCATACGCACACAAGTGTACGTAAGTGATCGCAGCCCTGCCGTAAAACCATACGGCCTCTACACGTTTCGCTCAGTGCAGGGAAACTCTCTGTATGGGACTCTAAAGACTTGACACTACGCTGGCAGTGGGTTTAACCACAGACCGCAAGCGGCACTAGCTGTACGTAACGGTCCCCAGGTAGATGTCGATAAGAAGGCCGATGAGGTAAACCCATCCGAACTCCTACTGAGTCTGTATGTGACAATCTCCGTACAGTCCGGTCTGTTCGTCTGATACATCGCATGTCGGGCCTAGGGGGGCGGCAAGCGTCAGACCCCTAATAGAGGTACAAGTCGTGTCGGAGTGAAGCCCAGAACACCCTGAGATAACACTGGAACCTACCAGTATATCTCGCTTGCCCTGGCCAGGGACTACTCGTGTAATGGCTCTCCTAGACACAGCGCGATGTCAACCCCCAATACCGGGAGAGACGAATCCTGTCTAACCGTCACTGCCTCCAAGTGCTTCGGGACTGCTCCCAACTACTACCTGTTTGCACAACTCAGTAGAGCCGTGGTAGGGTAGTAATCAAAGAACAGTGGGAACACACTCGAGGCGAAGTGACAGTGTCAAGTCAGCGGACTAAGCTGTACTCATGTCACCTGGGAACTGATAACTGACAATAAGTATAATACCAACCATCAGTTCCCGACGAGTCCTGTCCAGTGTACTCGTAACCTAACGAGCACCCGCATACTATCTCAAGTACGACGTACCGACGGCTGTGGGACAGACCGTCTCCCGTGCTGGGATGAGAAGCGCATACGCTAGTCTACTCCGAAGTATCGATGCCCTATCTCGGTACTCCCACGACTAGGGACGTGCATAAGGATGTGCATGTAGATTACCCAGCCCCCACGAGTGTGATCGCCATCACAACGCCGGTAATCAAGCAAAGATCCTAAAGGCTCTACTAATGCGTATAGGTGATATAATAAATAAACACACATGTACACATTAAAGCAGAGACAAACCAAGTAGCATACTACTATATTGAGCAAGATTGTCTGTACAACTGTGAATATCCCAAGCTTCCATCAAGTAATATACATGCTAGTATGATACAGTAATGGCCTCTAGGGCATATAAACTAACAATCTCCCACTTGCACTAAGGCCATGTACTAGCGTATCGAAGACCTATCATCTCGATCAGCCGCTCGAACTGAGTCTGGGGTAAAGCCTTCGTGAATGGGTCCGCAGTGTTGTCCTTTGTGTCCACTCTCCGCACCTCGATCTCCTGTCGATCAATGATCTCCCTGATCAGGTGATACCGCCTTAAGATGTGCCTGGATTTCTGATGGGACCTTGGTTCCTTCGCTAAAGCTATAGCCCCATTGTTATCGCAATACACAGGTATTGGGTCAACAATGGACGGAACCACCTGAAGTTCACTAATGAACTTCTTTATCCAGACCGCCTCTTTTGCGGCATTGCTTGCAGCAATGTATTCAGCCTCCATCGTCGAGTCTGCGACGGTATCCTGCTTGGAACTCCTCCAACATACCGCCCCTCCGTTGAGGGTAAACACAAAACCCGAGACAGACTTGCTGTCATCTTTGTCACTCTGGAAGCTTGAATCGGTAAAGGACTCGACCCTGAGGTCTCCATTACCGTAAACCAGGAACATCTCCTTAGTCCTTCTCAGGTACTTGAGAATGTTCTTCACTGCTGTCCAGTGGTCCTCCCCTGGGTCTGACTGATACCGGCTTACCGCGCTCAACGCGTAAGCTATATCTGGTCTTGTACATAGCATCGCATACATTATAGATCCTACCGCCGAAGCGTAGGGTATAGTGCTCATGCGAACCCTCTCCTCGTCAGTCTTAGGAGACATCTTCTTGGAGAGGGTAATTCCGTGCAATGCGGGTATGTTACCGCGCTTGGAACCCTCCATACTAAATCTCTTTAGTACGGTCTCTATGTACCTGGACTGTGAAAGTCCCAACAGTTTCTTGGATCTATCTCTATAGATCTTGATCCCCAGAATGTACGAGGCATCACCCAGGTCCTTCATGGAGAACCTTTGTGACAAAAACAGCTTGACCGATTGTAGCATAGGAATGTCATTTCCTATCAAAAGAATGTCGTCCACGTACAAGACTAGGAATACGACAGTTCGTCCTACAATCTTCTTATATACACAGGGTTCATCTTCGTTCTTGATGAAATCAAATTCCTTGATTGCCTCATCAAAACAGATGTTCCAGCTCCGCGATGCCTGCTTTAATACATAAATGGACTTAAGCAACTTGCACACCCTTCCGCTGCTCCCACTGTCTACGAAACCTTCTGGTTGATCCATGTAAACGCACTCTTCCAAACAACCGTTTAGGAAAGCCGTCTTAACATCCATCTGCCAGATTTCATAGTCATGGAAGGCAGCAATGGCAAGTAGGATCTGAATGGATTTGAGCATAGCCACCGGAGAAAAAGTCTCATCATAGTCCAAACCAGGTCTTTGACGAAAACCTTTTGCAACGAGTCTAGCTTTATAGGTTTCCACCTGCCCATCTACACCAAGTTTCCTTTTGTAGATCCATTTGCATCCAACGGGTTTTACCCCAGGTGGAGCAATATCCAAGGTCCACACTTTATTGGCGTACATGGACTCCATTTCGGATTGCATTGCTTCCTGCCACTTATCAGAGTCCCTACTGATAATGGCCTGCCTGAAACTGGTAGGGTCATCTTCTTCCAAGATGCAATCCTCTCGATCCCCGTCTATGAGAAAACCGTAGTATCTCTCGGGCGGATGAGAAATCCTACCAGATCTGCGGAGTGGCTGAGGTTCGTTTGGGGTCACTGAACTTTCTGGTTCTGCTAAATCCTCAGTTTGATTTTGTGGATCAGATATTTCATCCAGTTCTACCGTGCTCCCACTTATTTCTTTTGCAAGAAATTGCCACTCTAAAAAGGTGGCGCGGCGAGCAACGAACACCTTCTGTTCCTCAGTGTGGTAGAACAGATATCCCAGAGAATTTCTAGGATATCCCACAAACTTACATAAAACTGACCGTGCCTCAAGCTTGTCTGGTTTTTGTACTTTTACATAGGCCAGACAACCCCATATCTTAATTCTTTCTAGATATGGTTTCTTACCACTCCATATTTCATATGGAGTCTTAGGCACGGATTTAGACGGAACCTGATTCAGCAAGTATGCCGCTGTCTCTAGCGCAAGTCCCCAGAATGAAAGAGGTAACTCAGCATCACTCATCATGGATCGAACCATATCCAATAGGGTATGATTCCTTCTCTCCGACACACCGTTGTGCTGTGGTGTATAAGGAGGAGTGAGCTGAGAGAGAATACCATTCTCTTTTAAGTAATCTCGGAATTCCGTGCTTAAATACTCCCCTCCTCTATCAGACCGGAGGATCTTGATACTTTTGCCTGTCTGGTTCTCTACTTCGTTTCTGAATTCCTTGAATTTCTCAAAAGTTTCAGATTTGTGTTTCATCAGATACACATATCCGAACCTAGAGAGATCGTCAGTGAATGTGATGAAGTACGAGAACCTACCCCTTGCAAGTATAGACATCGGACCACACACATCACTGTGTATGAGTCCCAAGAGCTCTCTTGCTCTTTCTCCATGTCCGGTGAACGGAGATTTGGTCATCTTCCCTTTGAGACAAGACTGACAAGTTTCATAAGATGAAAACTCGAACGCATTCAAGAGTCCATCTTTATGCAACTTACTCAGTCTTTTCTCTCCGATATGACCAAGTCTACAATGCCACAAGTAGGATTCATTCGTATCTGAATTCTTCCTCTTGCGTGTGTTTTTTATATTGAGAACTGTATTCTGATTTAGAACGTAGATACCATTACACAGTGTACCCTCTGCAACCAGTACCTTATCAAGGTAAATGTTCATGATATTCTTTTCAAGAACAAAGTTATATCCATCTTTATCGAGTAAAGAAACTGATATGATGTTGCAAACCATGGAGGGTACATAGTAGCAATCGTTCAAAATCATAGTCTTGCCATTTGGCAATACTAGGTGATATTCACCGACGGCTGCCGCATTAACTTGTGCTCCGTTCGCTACTCTGAGCGACATATCACCCGGTGCAACTTTCCTACTTTTTCTCAGTCCCTGCAATAAATTACAGATATGAGATCCTGATCCGGTATCAAGTACCCAGGAGGTAGGGCTGACCGTAAAACAGTTCTCAATTACAAGAACACCTGAAGTAGATGCAAAACCATGCTTCTTCTTCAACTGGGTATCCTGGAAATCCATACAATCCCCTTTCCCTATCTCATGACTGTTGTCACAAGTTAGAGCTGAACCAACTTTCCCCAGTCCCGAATAAGAATTCGGATCGGTCAAGCGATACATTTTATTATCTTGATTAGGGCGTGAAAAGGTTGCTGCCTGGAGAGAGAGAAAAGAAACACTCAGCGTATGCTCTTGCAAGATTAGATTGGTTTATTAATTTATCTAACCAGGATGTCTCCCACTGTTTCCTCAAATTCTTTTTTAAACCCTTTTAAAAGAAGAACTAGCCGGGTTTTAATTCACGTCACAATACTTGCTTAACCTTTCAGCCAGGCCAGTGTCGGTACTTCGAGGGAGGTTTTCCAACGCTTTCGCGAAGTTCCTTAATTAAAGAACCTCTTTTCCCTGGTGGCGTAACCCCGCTAACACCTTTCTAGACACCTACTAGGTTTATAGCATTGATCGTTAAGTGAAATAATCTCCCGAGAGTAAACCAACTCATCAGTGGGATCAGGATCCAACTGTCATTGTGTGATAACCTAGATGGAATCCACTCTAGTCACCACACTCCAGAAGGTATGCTAAATCTGCAAGTTTCAGTTCTTTTGAAACTCCCGATGTGGTTTTTGCCCCTAACGATTCATGACCTTGACAATGCCAACATATCATGAACTGTTAGTCAAGTTCGGCCCGTCATTATCTTGATTAACTTAGACCCACCCGCATAACTCTTGACAATGCCAACATAGCTATGCGACTGTCCTAAATAATCTGAAAAATAAGGCTGCAAACAAGCAATACTTAGCTACCGATCACTACGCCTTGACAATGCCAAAATACGTAGTACTTGTAGGAAATGACGGAGGGCTACGGCTGGGTTTTTGGCGAAAAACCCGTTAACGTAATGAACTTGATGTCGTTGAAGGAACGTGATAATCCTTTTTGAAAATATAGTGGCGAAAACTTTTTGCTAAAGAGGTCACTCCCTGTGAAGGGATCTCGGCTCTTTCCTCGTCGATTGAGGTGCAGGATATTCCAAATTGAATACCTCGATGCAAAGCAAGAATAATCGACTATAGTGAAGTTATTACCCTGACGCAAACTTTTGTCCAAGGGGTCACTCCCGGTGAAGGGATCTCGGCCCTTGCCTCGTCGACTGAGGTGCTGGGCATTCATAACAGAATACCGCGATGCAAAACAAAAATAACGTCCTTGCAATAACATCTTTTTGAAAAAATTGTTCCAACAACGTCTTTAAGGTTTATTTTCTTGCATTAGTTCTTTTAATGCGTCCCATCATTTAAATCCTACCATTGCAGAAAACAACCAAAATATGACGTACGCTTATGCCATATGCATTCGCCACGGGGCCTCGTCATCACCCGTTAGGTTACTTAACTAACGACAGAGCGGGGGCTGGGCTAGCGCGGCTGTAAAACATAAGCAACGCCTAAATAGAAAGCAATGATAGACATTACAGATCACAGATGAATACATTGGATATACTAGCAATCCGCAATCCTTTCGAGCCTGCAACGAAAAGCGGATTACACGGTCGCGGTGAATAGCCAAATACCCCACCCAAGACCCCTACAGGTGCGGCAAACTGCCCGCCAAGTACCCGGCAGTTTGTGCACCCCTCCGTGGGTCTATGCTAGGAGCAAAAACAGTAAAAAGAATTATACAATGACGGCTATAACCCCGACCCGGTTGTACGGCCAAATAAATAATAATATTACATCAATTTACATTTACAATGAATGAAAGAAAAACAAAAGCTCATCTCACATCCACCCCGGCTATTCACCCGCGACAGTCCAACAAATTCATATACACATTCCAATATCAAACACAGATCACAGAGATGTATAACCCCGACTAATCGACTTATAGCGATTAGCCGACGTTCAATACATTCAAACATCACAGATATAACCGATATAGTTAAAGTGTAGTGAAGTTCCGGAAAAATACGGATTTATAGGCCCCCAAAAGTAAATTTTAGTTCTGGAAAATCTGGGCACATATAACATATCTTAAAAATCCCAAAACCAACACAGAAACACTCTGCACCAAATTCGAAGCAGAGAGGGGACCAGACGGCCGCGCTTCCGCGGCAAGAGCTCCCTCTTGCCGCGGATCCGCGCTCCTCTAATCTCCTCTCTGGTTCGTATTTGGTGGTTTTCTATACAAAAGCCTGAGATAATTTTTGGTGTATAACAAATTTCATTTTGACCAGAAAACAAATTAACAGAAACTTGGGTTTTGCAAAGTTTGGTTTTTGGATTTTCCGGTTTCGAAACTTCGTTACACTTCACTACCTAGCTAGTTTAAGTTTAGTTAGGCTCTGATACCACTGTTAGGTCCACGTTACCTCTCCCGGTACTTTCGGGGTTGCGGAAACGGTAAATCAAAATTTTTCTAAACTTTGTAATATGGACCGTAAAAGCCGGATCTTTGCTAAACTAAACTAGCATACTTGCAAAGAAGAGTTAACTACTTGGCAAAGTGGTTATACCTCAACTTGAACTCCTTCACTTCTTGTTGTTGTTCTTCTTTGATGTTCTTCTCTTCTTGTTCTTCTTCTCATTGCTTGCTCAATGGTTGATCCGGACTTCGGTCACCTCCGCGGCCTCCTTGAGTCGAAGACGATCCACCCGAGAGATGTACACCGAGCTCCACCTCAAGCCGAAGTAACTAGGGCAAGGAGATTGCTAATCTAGAAGCCCTAGGTTGTGTAGAGAGGATGTATGGATGTGTTTGTCAAGTAGAATCCTTTTTCTCTCAACACATGAGATCAAAGAAGAAATCAAGAGGAGGAAGAAGAAGGAGATTTTCTAGCAACCATGGAGCTTCTCATTTCAAGAGAGAGAATGAGAATGAGCAAATGAAAAGCTTAACCAAGAGAAAAGCTAACCATGGTTGCAATAATGCACAAAACATTATCATTACAAATCCAATCAAGATAAAGGTGATGGCTACAAATGACATGACCATTATCATAACTAAATAAAAAGAAAACCAAAGAATACTTTAGATCTTCAAAGAAGATCCAAGTCAACTTTGGTCAAATGGTCAACAAAGTCAAGATGGTCAAACGGTCAATATAATTAGCCATAACAAAATTATCAATGAAAGGATTAGTAAATAATGTCCCCGGCTCATTATGGTTTTGACCAAACGAACTGTCGAAACCCTAATGAGTCCGCCTCAAAATGGTTTTGACCGAATCAACTGTCAAAACCCTAATGAGCCTGCCACATAGTGGTTTTGGCTGAACCAACTGCCAAAACCCTAATGAGGCACCTCCTCCTTCATCGCTCCAGAAAACAGTGCATACACACCTGCATCCGTATTCCGTAGAATGCGGATGCGCAGAAGACAAAACAAATCCATCCGTGCAATACTAGGATCTGGCTTAAACCAAAGCCCACTAGTACTGCCTGCCCGAACATCATACGCACACAAGTGTACGTAAGTGATCGCAGCCCTGCCGTAAAACCATACGGCCTCTACATGTTTCGCTCAGTGCAGAGAAACTCTCTGTGTGGGACTCTAAAGACTCGACACTACGCTGGCAGCGGGTTTAACCACAGACCGCAAGCGGCACTAGCTGTACGTAACGGTCCCCAGGTAGATGTCGATAAGAAGGCCGATGAGGTAAACCCATCCGAACTCCTACTGAGTCTGTATGTGATAATCTCCGTACAGTCCGGTCTGTTCGTCTGATACATCGCATGTCGGGCCTAGGGGGGCGGCAAGCGTCAGACCCCTAATAGAGGTACAAGTCGTGTCGGAGTGAAGCCCAGAACACCCTGAGATAACACTGGAACCTACCAGTATATCTCGCTTGCCCTGGCCAGGGACTACTCGTGTAATGGCTCTCCTAGACACAGCGCGATGTCAACCCCCAATACCGGGAGAGACGAATCCTGTCTAACCGTCACTGCCTCCAAGTGCTTCGGGACTGCTCCCAACTACTACCTGTTTGCACGACTCAGTAGAGCCGTGGTAGGGTAGTAATCAAAGAACAGTGGGAACATACTCGAGGCGAAGTGACAGTGTCAAGTCAGCGGACTAAGCTGTACTCATGTCACCTGGGAACTGATAACTGACGATAGGTATAATACCAACCATCAGTTCCCGACGAGTCCTGTCCAGTGTACTCGTAACCTAACGAGCACCCGCATACTATCTCAAGTACGACGTACCGACGGCTGTGGGACAGACCGTCTCCCGTGCTGGGATGAGAAGCGCATACGCTAGTCTACTCCGGAGTATCGATGCCCTATCTCGGTACTCCCACGACTAGGGACGTGTATAAGGATGTGCTTGTAGATTACCCAGCCCCCACGAGTGTGATCGCCATCACAACGCCGGTAATCAAGCAAAGATCCTAAGGGCTCTACTAATGCGTATAGGTGATATAATAAATAAACACACATGTACACATTAAAGCAGAGACAAACCAAGTAGCATACTACTATATTGAGCAAGATTGTCTGTACAACTGTGAATATCCCAAGCTTCCATCAAGTAATATACATGCTATTATGATACAGTAATGGCCTCTAGGGCATATACACTAACAACTATATCTCTATAATCGGTCATTCCCAAGTCAAGAGTGCGGATCAAACATCAAATTACAGCTCGTATGTAAATCCGTCGTACGGTATCCCCAAATCTGGGTACGGGTCAATCTCACATTCGTCATATCATTCATATGGTATTCTCTATATCAAATATCATAATCTGGGTACTGACCTACGTCTAGTACAAAGCTAACATCATCACTATAATTATGATCTGACTACTGATCGAAAGTCTCGTATAAATCGATATCATCATCACAAGGAGTAAACATCGCCGAAGGCGGCCGATCATACTAATCTTGTCATATCATATCATGTCACATCTCGTAACGTAATCACATGTCGACCATTTTATATATATATCACTATTCCTATGGCATCATTATCCCAAAATCCGCTAAAGTATCAAGACGTATCTCAAATATGAATTTTACCATATCACCGATATCAAAATCTCGAATCAAATATCTTCGACTCATCTCAAACCCAGTATCATCCTCAAATCCGTATGTGAACATATAGTCCCATACCTATGTGAACACATATCTATATAGAATCCCATAACCACATATGAAATTAGGATGTATGCAAGTATGTATGTGTGTATATGTATGTGGAGTGCACCCACTACCTAGGGTTTCGTAACATATCACCAATCCAACACCAATATCCATCTTAACATCAATAATTAATCCCAACAACAAATATTAATTGCTAGTGTGTATACGCATCCGTATACATCACTACGAACTGCGGGGGTGCTATACGCCATCCACCCAACTTCTCCCCGTAGATATAAATCTACTCACCTTGTTTATGTGTGTCGATGCCGATGTCACCTTTTTCACCTTCAACGCCGCGACGCCACATGGTTTACCTACAAGGATATCGCACGCTAAAACACATGAAAAGCATGTCGGAAGCCAAAATGGTGCATGCTACGCCCATAGGTAAAAACATGTAGCCTTGCATGCAAACACAGCCAATGCTCACTGGTCGTTGGCGTTCAAACGCCACCCGACGGAAACGAAACATCGAATACTAAAACCCATGCTAAAACAAGTCGTAAATCATATGCCAACTCATGAAAATCAACCCAGATTTTACCCTAACTGGAATCAGTCAAAACTGCACATACCAGGGGTCAAGTTTACATGAAATAGGGCCATGCACGCAAAACGAGGGGGTTCTCTACTGCTCTGGCCGCAAATTTCGGCCAGAGGGAATATATCTGCGGCCAAGAATTTGAGGTGGTGGATAGGGTTTTGTGGGATGGTTCCAGGGTGCCTGCACAACTTACTGCCAAGTCAATTTTATTTTAGAAGGTCCGGGTTGATAGCATATCTTAGAAAGGCCAATAAGTCGACAAAATCGCTAAAATACGCCAAGTCGAAACTTTCAGGTAACCTACTAGAAATCTGGGGTATTCTGGGGTTAACTGGTCTCAAACACACCTAATAAGGTTACCCTAACAATCAAAACCATCTCTTAGCCAAACCTCACTCAAATTCACTAAAACTAGCACTAGATCACAAATATAACACTACATTCAGTCTACTACCCATAACTTGCAAGATAGGAGTTTGGGTTGCAAGATTATACCTCAAGGGTCCTAGAATGAAGGAGAAGGGAAGGAGGAGGAGGTAGGGAAGTGGGTTGCTGCTGCTGGGTTACTCCTGTTGCTGAAGCTGTTTTCCTTTGTTCCTGGAGCTGATATTGTTTCCTGCTGCTGCTGCTGCTGCTTGTTACTCTCTCTTTTTCTTAGTTGCTGTTTGCTGCAACTACTGCAGGGGCTGGGGTTGTTTTTGTGGTGAGATAAAGTGTTGTAGTTGTGGTTTGATGATGGTGTTGTGGGGTGTTGGTTGGAATAAAGTTGTTGCTGCTGTGGCTGATAAAAACATGGCTGAAAATGTGCTGATACTGTTTTATTGGTGTTGTGTTGGTGTGTTTATGATGGTGTGGTGTGAGTTGTGAGAGATGTAGCTGCTGATGTGTTGATATAGGCTAATGGTGTTGCAGCTGATGTGATGAAAATTGGGCTGAAGTTGTGCTGCTGTCTTGGCTGATGTTACTGTTGCTGCTGATGGTGGCTGAAATGTGTTGAGCTGATGCATGGTTTCAGCAGCTGATGTAGCTGTTGATGTGAGGAAATAGGGGCTGATGTGGTGTATCAGTTGATGGGTTGATATGGGGGCTGAAGTGTTGACATGGGGCTGATGTAGGATTGGCTGATTTATCTTTTCCGCTGCTGTTGAAGCGGTTTGGTGGCTGTTTTTTTTGTGTGTTGGGCTGTGGATATTGGGGCTGTTGCTTAGGATAGGTTTGGGCTGCTGACGCAGCTGCTGCTGGTGTTAGGAAGGGGTGTGACATTTGCTTTAAGCCCCCATTCTCTCTCTCTCCTACAACAAGTCAACCCCCATCCTAATCACCTTTAAACAAAGCTAAAGACCCTTAATTAACCCCAATTATCTTAACCAATTGGTTAACCCATCATGGTTGGCTAAACATGATACACCCACCATGATAATCTAAACATGGTAACCCTAGACTTCACCCAAGTTAACATGCACAAGTGTGTGCAGTCCAGATAAAATTCCAATAAAATATTCATAAAACCAGATAAAATATTTAAAAGCCGTTTTGGTAAACTTTTTACCAAAAACCCTACATTAAACACAATTACCACTAAATAACATATTTTAGAATTTCCATAATTTTCCCAAAATAATATTTTATTTTTTTGAAATGTTACAGTCTTCCCCCCTTAAAGAAATTCGGTCCCCGAATTTAAATTTAAACCCCCAAATTCTAAAACATTTCAATAAAATGTCCAAGTCAACGGGGCTCCGAAATCATCAATCCATAGAACGCATCGTAGCGCAATACATGCGCATGCGTAACGAGCAGATAACTCGTAAACAAAACTCCGTCAAGCATCTCGCAATCATCGGAGTCAAGGTGAAACACGAATGCCAAACCCAAGGCAAAACCGATATGCTAGAAATCGGGACTATACATGTAAATACCAAATCTGTACATGTAAATATCCGAAGGAAATGCATACCAAATTCTTTAAAATCGTTGTGCAATACACATAGCACTGCACAGTGGAGGACGTCTCTATAAGAAAATAGCCATATACTTATATATCTTTTGTTTAGTATGCACGATCCGCCGTTTCTAAAACAACTAAGTAGGGTTTCCTCGTTTTAATGTTTCGTGTCGTATCGGACACGTATGTAAATAATGAGACTATAGCTCGCTTTTGGAAATCCCTTTGAAATCTATCAATGCATGCAAAATATATCCAGGCACTGTCCTCTGACCAGTCCTGCTCAGTACGAAAACAAATCGCAATATCATAAAAATGTACTGCTCCATAAGAAATTAATCCCGAAAAGTGCATATGAAAACTACGTGTGTCTGGTGTGCACGGAAATCAAGATCCATAAATGTGCCATACATGCGCACAGAAACAACATCTAATTGAATCAGGTGTGCACGAAGCATCTGTCATGGGCCACGTGTGTGCCTGACAGCAAAATCAGGTGCTTCTGACATGCACGAAAAAAATCTCGATTTAGTGCATCGTGTGTGCACCAAATCACATCTCATAACCTGCGCCCAACAGGCGCGAAAATCCAAATCCGGTGCATCCATCATGCACGAAATCATGAAATCCAATATCAAGCACCGAACACGCGCAAAATCCAATCAGGTGCATAAGATGCACAAAACAAACATAGAGCACCACCCTAGAAATCGAAGTCCAGTGCATCCAAGTGCACAAAATATATGTCACTGCACTGCAAGCATATGTAAATTATACAGAGTGCAAAAACCAAATCGTGTGCGTGCATACGCACAAAATCAACTCAAATGTCTAAAACCCATAAAATCACAAACATGTGAAACCAAGGCACGAAAACAATATCAAGTGCAACAACTGTGCGAAAATCGTAAACCTTCAATCATCAAAATCAAATCATGTGAATAAATCGCCCAACAATACCGAAATCAAGTATGGCGGAATAGTTCCGCTCAAACGCATCCTCCAAGAATCTCTGGCCAACAGTCGTGATCACTCCTAGTATGTCTCGCCGACGATCCCGAACTCTGGCCTACTGGTGTGCGTATCAATAACCACTCCTGGGTCCAAGTCTTCTCTGTGGATTACCAATCTCACGATCCATTGGCTCACCGGCCCTGTCAGGTGTGCTAACAGGAACGATTCCGTTCTGGCACTTCTCTGGTCATCCCTCGGTCAATCATCGCGACCACTCGTAAAGCCGTATGTCACTGGCGTCGGCCTATGGCTCTCGAAATGCACGTGACACATCCGATCCTAGGTGCAAGTATCATTGCAGCAGTGTCCTGGAAGGAATCCTGCTCAAGGTCTCTTCCAAGTCTCATCTCGGCCAATTGTCCGGAAGTCATCGTCCTTTACCATATCTGCTTCTTGTTCCAGAGCAGCTGCGTACTCATCGCGACTCCTTCTGGAAGGTATATCCAGTACTATGCATCGACATGCGTATCGCATCTCTGATGTCGGCGGAGTGGAACATCATCATATCCAGATCTTGTACGAACCTCTTACTCCACTTTCCTCTAATGTCGACTGCTTCGGACTCGTCTCGTCGTGGCTGCATGGACTGAGCTCCAACGGCTATCCTCGTATCTGGAGTCTCCCAAGAAATGCATCTCACCATCTAGCATCCGAATTAAGTCGAGCCATCCGATCGATTCGTCAAAACCTCATAATCCCCGAAGAGCTCAACATCTTGGGTACAGTATAATAGTATCGAGTACATACCACAGCATCGGTGGTCCAGCCGTAGAAGGGCAAACCCAAGCCTCACTAATGGCGCCGCAGAACTGCCGCAAACCCTAAGGTTCAAAGGCTTTCACACGGTCATTATGTCGAGTTAGGGTTTCATTCTTCTAGAGGGACCATAGAATTGCCTGCTTGTCTTCCCGAATACTTTAAACTTGGAATAATAGGTTTCTGACATCCGATCGTCTCTGTCGACTCTCAACGTCTCCACGTGAAGTCGTCTCAGCTGGAATCAATCTATCTGATGACCTCGCATCGGAGTAGCGAACGATCCTCATGTCCTAGTCATTCATCCTTGGTGACTAGCGGACTTCTATCATCTCTTAGTACACTCGTACCGCAATAGTTCCAACATCTGGGGCGATATCTCGTCGTTCGCAGCAATAACGGGCTCACTCGTCTGCACGCTGAACCGTGCCTCAATCGTCAAGAATAAGCCATATATCAACGGTCATCACAATCTGGCTGGCCTCTGTCAGTGGTTCAATTCTCTGGTGCTAATCTGCACGTCTGAGTAATCTCATACAGCGATCCATCCAACGCTCGTGGCGCGAAAACACAGTAAAAAGACACATCTCAGCAATCGTGTGACGCCAAAATCACGCCCTGGTCAGTCCTCGTTCTTGATGAGCTCATGCTGACCGCAACTCTAGCCGTAGCTCTTCCTTCCCGTAATCGTGGCAGCAAAACCATAACTGGTACCGATGAGGCTAGATCAGGAAGGGATATAATACTGAACAAGGAAATGTACATCCTAAGGCTTCTTAAGTGGAGTGGCGTATCGTAAATATGCCGCGGACATACCCACGGTACGTCACTCTACTTTAGTCACTTATTCCATCAACCAAGGTTCATCCGATGCTCCGAAGGTAAAACCTAACGCTTTGATACCAACTTTGTCATGACCCGAAAGTACGGAACATGACCGGCACTTAGGCTACGAACGTCTCAAGGCGTACGTGCTCTAAGTAAGCCGAGCCCAGAAATCCAAACCAAGAAAAGTAGTGGAGTGAAGGAAAAACCATATGTAAATCAACCAGTTTGCAACATAATATACAACGCCTAAAAGCGAGGATCACAACAGGAAAGGAAACCCCAATCAGCAAGAAACCTAGAGAAATATAACGTGCGACTCTAAGGTCGAAAGAACAAACACCACTGGTCTCTATCTCAAATAAGTACATGTTTGGCTGATGGAACTTCTAGATACAACTGAAATATAATATACAAACTATAATGACGGGTATGATACAAATAACCCACCTACTAGCAAGTCACCTGAAGAAGCTGTGCCCGCAAAGCCGTAATGGAACCCGTACGGCAACACCTGCAAGAAACTGGGGCACAACGGGGGTGAGTTGCCAACTCGTGAATAGAAACACATCTACGCACAGAAAATCGCATGTATGACGCAATCCTAGGTCATACGATCAAAATATATAATCCTCAAATATATAGCCAGCATTCTATAACAATGACTAGGGTAAATATCTAACCCAAAAGTAATCCCATATGCCCGTGTCAGTGCATCAGGTGGCAATATAACATATGGATGATGTATGAATGCATGAAAAGTTTGATCAATGTAATCAAAGTCTGTATGTGATCAATGTATGTATATAGGTGGATCCCGTCCACGTGTCATCCAATGACAATAAGCATCATGCATGTACATGTGAGGATATAGTCAACATCATGGAAAACATCATGAAACCTGTGCCCAGCATCGGCACAAAACATAGCCTCAATCTCAATACCTCAATGCCTTTGATAAGTCTCACTATCTAGGGCGCTGCCAATCCAGACCGGCCCCTACCATCAATCTCAAGACCACGACGGTATCCTCCGGATATCCGACGCGTCGGGTAAAATCACCGGTCGGTAGTGCTCCCCTGCCAGGCTCAACGCCATCTCCTGCGATCTTCTTGCCCCGGGGTACCGCACCGGGTCCACCATGTACCCGCAATCGGCCTCATCTGCCTCCTCGAATTGGGTTTCACATGTCGCTCTCAGCACCGAGAAAACACATGGTGGGCGCACTGAAATATCATATCAGGGGTAACCGGATTTTTAAAACAATTACATAATCTCTTTGAAATACCCATGGTTCCCAATTCCAGAAATATCATAGAACAACATATCTCAATGCGCATAATCAGAAAACATGATGTATGTAACATAACAATGAAGTGCAAGTATAACAGTATATCATGCGACATGGAATAATAGTATGCACATACAAGGGTTATATCCTGCAGCAATAATACTACTGTGTAGTGACATGGTAATTACCTATGAAGATGTGTGTGAACTGGAAAGTAAGTGTACGTGGTACATACTTATCATCGGTAATGGTGCTGGTGTCCTAACAGCATGATATCAGTAATAGAATATGAATCACAACAGTATGCAATGCGGAGCAACCACAATAATGTGCGGGAGCTGAATACTAAACACAATGGTAGCTAAACTGCATCTAATGTCATAAGAATCCTATAGCTACGCCAACCATAAGGCTGAGCTAATAGGCTAACTGCAGGTAAGGTAAACCGCCTAACCTCTGAGCCGATACAAATATATATATATATATAACCTCTGAGCCGATACAAATATATATATATATATATATATATATATATATATATGGTAGGTGATCCCGCCTCGATAATGTCACATCCGATACTATATCTCTATAATCGGTTATTCCCAAGTCAAGAGTGCGGATCAAACATCAAATTACAGCTCGTACGTAAATCCGTCGTACGGTATCCCCAAATCTGGGTACGGGTCAATCTCACATTCGTCATATCATTCATATGGTATTCTCTATATCAAATATCATAATCTGGGTACTGACCTACGTCTAGTACAAAGTTAACATCATTACTATAATTATGATCTGACTACTGATCGAAAGTCTCGTATAAATTGATATCATCATCACAAGGAGTAAACATCGCCGAAGGCGGCCTATCATACTAATCTTGTCATATCATATCATGTCACATCTCGTAACGTAATCACATGTCGACCATTTTATATATATATCACTATTCCTATGGCATCATTATCCTAAAATCCGCTAAAGTATCAAGACGTATCTCAAATATGAATTTTAACATATCACCGATATCAAAATCTCGAATCAAATATCATCGACTCATCTCAAACCCAGTATCATCCTCAAATCCGTATGTGAACACATAGTCCCATACCCACGTGAACACATATCTATATAGAATCCCATAACCACATATGAAATAAGGATGTATGCAAGTATGTATGTGTGTATATGTATGTGGAGTGCACCCACTATCTAGGGTTTCGTAACATATCACCAATCCAACACCAATATCTATCTTAACATCAATAATTAATCCCAACAACAAATATTAATTGCTAGTGTGTATACGCATCCGTATACATCACTACGAACTGCGGGGGTGCTATACGCCATCCACCCAACTTCTCCCCGTAGATATAAATCTACTCACCATGTTTATGTGTGTTGATGCCGATGTCGCCTTTTGCACCTTCAACGCCGCGATGCCACATGGGGTACCTACAAGGATATCACACGCTAAAACACATGAAAACCATGTCGGAAGCCAAAATGGTGCATGCTACGCCCATAGGTAAAAACCTGTAGCCTTGCATGCAAACACAGCCAATGCTCACTAGTCGTTGGAGTTCAAACGCCACCCGACGGAAACGAAACATCGAATACTAAAACCCATGCTAAAACAAGTCGTAAATCATACGCCAACTCATGAAAATCAACCCAGATTTTACCCTAACTGGAATCAGTCAAAACTGCACATACCAGGGGTCAAGTTTACATGAAATAGGGCCATGCACGCAAAACGAGGGGGTTCCCTACTGCTCTGGCCTCAAATTGCGGCCAGAGGGAATAAATCTGCGGCCAAGAATTTGAGGTGGTGGCTAGGGTTTTTTGGGATGGTTCCAGGGTGCCTGCACAGCTTACTGCCCAGTCAATTTTATTTTAGAAGGTCCGGGTTGATAGCAGATCTTAGAAAGGTCAATAAGTCAACAAAATCGCTAAAATACGCCAAGTTGAAACTTTCAGGTAACCTACTGGAAATCTGGGGTATTCTGGGGTTAACTGGTCTCAAACACACCTAATAAGGTTACCCTAACAATCAAAACCATCTCTTGGCCAAACCTCACTCAAATTCACTAAAACTAGCACTAGATCACAAATATAACACTACATTCAGTCTACTACCCATAACTTGCAAGATATTAGTTTGGGTTGCAAGATTATACCTCAAGGGTCCTAGAATGAAGGAGAAGGGAAGGAGGAGGAGGTGGGGAAGTGGGTTGCTGCTGCTGGGTTACTCCTGTTGCTGAAGCTGTTTTCCTTTGTTCTTGGAGCTGATGCTGTTTCCTGCTGCTGCTGCTGCTTGTTACTCTCTCTTTTTCTTAGTTGCTGTTTGCAGCAACTACTGCAGGGGCTGGGGTTGTTTTTGTGGTGAGATAAAGTGTTGTAGTTGTGGTTTGATGATGGTGTTGTGGGGTGTTGGTTGGAATAAAGTTGTTGCTGCTGTGGCTGATAAAAACATGGCTGAAAATGTGCTGATACTGTTTTATTGGTGTTGTGTTGGTGTGTTTATGACGGTGTGGTGTGAGTTGTGAGAGATGTAGCTGCTGATGTGTTGATATAGGCTGATGGTGTTGCAGCTGATGTGATGAAAATTGGGCTGAAGTTGTGCTGCTGTCTTGGCTGATGTTACTGTTGCTGCTGATGGTGGCTGAAATGTGTTGAGCTGATGCATGGTTTCAGCAGCTGATGTCGCTGTTGATGTGAGAAAATAGGGTCTGATGTGGTGTATCAGTTGATGGGTTGATATGGGGGCTGAAGTGTTGACATGGGGCTGATGTAGGATTGGCTGATTTATCTTTTCAGCTGCTGTTGAAGCAGTTTGGTGGCTGTTTTTTTTTGTGTTGGGCTGTGGATATTGGGGCTGTTGCTTAGGATAGGTTTGGGCTGCTGACGCAGCTGCTGCTGGTGTTAGGAAATGGTGTGATATTTGCTTTAAGCCCCCATTCTCTCTCTCTCCTACAACAAGTCAACCCCCATCCTAATCACCTTTAAACAAAGCTAAAGACCCTTAATTAACCCCAATTATCTTAACCAATTGGTTAACCCATCATGGTTGGATAAACATGATACACCCACCATGCTTATCTAAACATGGTAACCCTAGAATTCACCCAAGTTAACATGCACAAGTGTGTGCAGTCCAGATAAAATTCCAATAAAATATTCATAAAACCAGATAAAATATTTAAAAGCCGTTTTGGTAAACTTTTTACCAAAAACCCTACATTAAACACAATTACCACTAAATAACATATTTTAGAATTTCCATAATTTTTTTTGTCCAGAATTTTCCTAAAATAATATTTTATTTTTTTGAAATGTTACAGCCACTGCCTCCAAGTGCTTCGGGACTGCACCCAACCGCTACCTGTTTGCACGACTAATTTGAGCCGTGGTAGGGTAGCAATCTAAGAATAGTGGGAACACACTCGAGGCGAAGTGACAGTGTCAAGTCAGCGGACTAAGCTGTACTCATGTCACCAGGGAACTGATAACTGACGATAGGTTTAGTACCAACCAATAGTTCCCGACGAGTCCTGTCCAGTGTACTCGTAACCTAACGAGCACCCGCATACTATCTCAAGTACGACGTACTGACGGCTGTGGGACAGACCATCTCCCCTGCTGGGATGAGAAGCGCATACGCTAGTCTACTCCGGAGTATCGATGCCCCGTCTCGATAATCCTACGACTAGGGACCTGTATAAGGATGTGCTTATAGATTACCCAGCCCCCACTAGTGTGACTGCCATCATAACGCTGGTAATCAAGCAAAGATCCTAAGGGCTCCACTAATGTGTATAGGCGATATGCTAAAAGAAACACATGCACACATTAAAGTAGAAACAAACCATGTAGCATACTACCATTTCGAGCATGATTGTCTATACAACTGTGAATATCCCAACCTTCTATTAAGTAATATACAAACTAGTATGATACAGTCATGGCCTCTAGGGTATATACACTACCAATCTCCCACTTGCACTAAGGCCATGTACTGGCGTATCGAAGACCTATCATCTCGATCAGCCGCTCGAACTGAGTCTGGGGTAAGGCCTTCGTGAATGGATCTGCAGTGTTATCTTCTGTAGCAACCCTCCGAACCTCGATCTCTCGGCGATCCACTATCTCCCTGATCAGGTGATACCGCCTCAAGATGTGCCTGGACTTCTGATAGGACCTGGGTTCCTTCGCTAAAGCTATAGCCCCGTTGTTGTCACAATACAAAGGTATTGGATCAACAATGGACGGAACCACCTGAAGTTCTGTCAAGAACTTCCTCATCCAGACTGCTTCTTTTGCGGCATCAGATGCAGCGATATATTCCGCTTCCATCGTCGAGTCAGCAACGGTTTCCTGTTTGGAACTCTTCCAACACACCGCCCCTCCATTGAGGGTAAAGACATAACCCGACATGGACTTGGAGTCATCCTTGTCACTCTGGAAGCTGGAGTCAGCAAAGGCCTCCATCAGGAGGTCTTTTCCACCGTAAACCAAAAACATGTCCTTAGTCCTTCTCAGGTGCTTCAGAATGTTCTTTACCGCTATCCAGTGCTTCTCCCCAGGGTTTGACTGATACCGTCTTACCACACTCAGTGCATAAGCTACATCTGGTCTGGTACACAGCATCATATACATTATAGAGCCTACCGCAGAAGCGTAGGGTATAATAGACATGCGATCCCTTTCCAAATCAGTCTTGGGAGACATCTCTTTGGAGAGGGTGATCCCGTGACAAGCCGGTAGATTACCGCGCTTGGAATCTTCCATATTGAATCTTTTCAATATGGTGTCGATGTACCTGGACTGTGAAAGTCCTAATATCCTCTTGGACCTATCACGATGGATCCGGATCCCCAGAATGTAAGAGGCATCACCCAGGTCTTTCATGGAGAACCTGTATGACAAGAACCCTTTGACAGATTGTAGCATATGGATGTCATTTCCTATCAAGAGAATGTGATCCACGTATAAAACGAGGAACATGACAGTTCGTGCTACAATTTTACTATAGATGCATGGTTCATCTGGATTTTTGATAAAGCCAAAATCTTTGACCGTCTCATCAAAACAGATGTTCCAACTCCGCGATGCCTGCTTTAGTCCATAAATGGACTTAAGCAACTTGCACACTTTCCCGCTGCTCCCACTCTGAATTAAACCCTCTGGCTGGTCCATATAGACACACTCCTCTAAATTTCCATTTAGAAAAGCGGTCTTTACGTCCATCTGCAAAATCTCATAATCGTGGAAGGCAGCAATGGCTAGAAGGATCCGAATGGATTTGAGCATGGCCACTGGAGAAAAGGTTTCGTCATAGTCCAAACCAGGTCTTTGACGAAAACCCTTTGCAACAAGTCTAGCCTTATAGGTCTCAACCTGTCCATCTACACCAATCTTCCTCTTGAAGATCCACTTGCATCCTACGGGTTTTACCCCATCTGGAGCAACGTCCAAAGTCCATACTTTGTTGGTATACATGGACTCCATTTCGGTCCGCATTGCATCCAGCCATTTTACCGAGTCAACGCTCTGAATGGCCTGCTGGAAGTTAGTCGGCTCATCATTATCAATGATGCAATCCTCTCTATCCCCGTCTATGAGAAAACCGAAGTATCTCTCGGGTGGATGAGACTGCCTACTCCTTCTGCGGAGCGGCGCAGGAATGTCCTATTCTTTCGAACCCTCTGGTTCTACTAAGCTTTCAGTAATAGTTTGTGGTTCTGGAATTTCTTCCAGTTCTATTGCGCTCCCATTTATTTCTTTTTCTAAGAACTGATGTTCCAGAAAGTGGGCATTATGAGAGACAAAAACCTTTTGTTCTTCTGCGTAATAGAAAAGATACCCCCTGGAGTTCTTTGGGTATCCCACAAACTTGCACTGTACTGAGCATGCCTCGAGTTTGTCCGCATGCTGCTTTTTGACAAAAGCTGGACATCCCCAAATCTTCAGATATTAAAAATAGGGTTTCTTCCCACTCCATATCTGATATGGTGTGGTAGGCACAGTCTTAGTTGGAACTCGGTTCAAAAGATATGTAGCTGATTCTAGTGCATATCCCCAGAATGATCGCGGCAACTCAGCGTTACTCATCATGGAACGTACCATATGTAATAGGGTTCGGTTCCGTCTCTCCGATACACCGTTATGTTGTGGAGTGTATGGAGGAGTAAGCTGAGAGAGAATTCCATTCTCTTTTAGGTAATCCAGGAACTCGGCACTCAAGTATTCGCCACCTCGATCAGATCTCAGTGTCTTGATACTTTTGCCTGTTTGTTTTTCTACTTCATTCTTGTATTCCTGGAATTTTTCAAAGGCTTCAGATTTATGCTTCATTAAGAAGACATGCCCGAACCTTGAAAAATCATCCGTAAAAGTAATGAAGTAAGAATAACCGCTTCGCGCATGTGTAGACATTGTACCGCACACATCGCAGTGTACGAGCCCCAAGAGCTCGCTCGCTCTTACTCCGTGTCCAGTGAACGGAGTCTTTGTCATCTTTCCTTTGAGACAGGATTGACAAGTTGCATATGATTGATATTCGAACGGATCCAAATACCCTTCTGTATGTAACTTCGTCAACCTTCTCTCATTGATGTGACCCAGTCTACAATGCCATAAGAAAGCATGATTTATTTCTGGAGACTTTCTTTTGTGTGTATTCTGGACATTGAAAATCTGTGGTTGGTTTAATACGTATATACCGTTGCTTAATGTAACCGACCCAATCAGAACTTGATTAAGGTGAATGTTTGCAACATTGCTTACAAATGCAAAATCATAACCTTCTTTAGACATTAAAGATACATATATGATATTACAAGTCGCACTGGGTATAAAATAACAATCCCGTAAAACCAAAACATGTCCATCTGACAATCCCAAGTGATAGTCCCCCACGGACTCAGCATCCATGCCAGCTCCGTTTGCAACTCTGAGGGTCATATCACCTGCCTTCAAAACCCTACGCTTTCTCAGTGCCTGAAAAGAATTACAGATATGAGATCCTGTTCCGGTATCTAATACCCAGGAAGTAGAGTTTACTGATAGACAATTTTCAATAACATACACACCTGAAGTTGAAGCCACAACTTGCTTCGGGTCCTGGTTCTTGGCCTTTCAAGCCCTGCAATCCTTTTTCCAGTGTCCTTTTTTATGACAATAGAAGCACTCTTTCTTTCCCACAAGTTGTCCCGCTACCTTTGTTGCCTTTGCCTTTCCCTTCGCTTCCACCTTACAAACACCGCCCCTTGGTTTGGTGGGGGTTTTCTTCTTCTTTCCCTTGGCTTTCGCCTTGGATCTAGAAGAGGAAGATCCTCCAACAAACAAAGTGTCCCTTACTTTCTGTAAGGTGCCCTCTGCACTGCTCAACATGTTGAGGAGCTTCGGAAGTTCAACTTCTTTTCCTTGCAAGTTGAAGTTCAGGATAAACTGGGCGTAAGTGGAAGGGAGGGACTGGAGAATCAAGTCAGTGTAGAGCTCGTTCTCTAACGTGGTCCCAAGGTCCGCGAGCTCTTCAATGAAGCCAATCATCTTAAACACGTGTTCCGCTACCGATGATCCGACGGCCAATCTCGCCGAAAACAACTTTTTCGAGACTTTGTATCTGGCGATACGGGATTGCTCTCCATATAGTTCCTTAGTATGGAGAAATATGGATTCTAGGTCCATATTCTCTCCTCTGTTGTTCATTGTCCATAGAGGCAAGCACAAGGCACTTGGCCTTCGCGCGGTCCATCTCCCAGGTCTTACGGATTTCCTTATCTGCGACGCTGGATTTGGTACCTGGGACAGGGGGAGCTTTGGTGGTAAGGAGATACCCCAACTTGTCATAAGTGATTGCAATTTTGACATTCCTGAGCCAATCTTTGTAGTTTGGCCCTGTCAGTATGTTTTTATCTAGTAGTAACTTAAGTCCGGTCATGACGATTGGTCGCTGCAATTAGGAGAGAGAGAAGAAACACTTTAGCATGATGCTCTTGCAAGTTTAGAGTGTTTTTTAGTTTGTCTAAACTGGATGGTTCCTACTGTTTCTCGAATCCTTCCTAAAACCAAAAAAGAAGAATTAGTCGGGATCAATCTCACCGTACAATACTTGCTTAACCGTTCGGCCAGGCCAGTGTTGGTATTTCGAGGGTGGTTTTCCTACGCTTTCGCGAAGTTCCTTAATTAAATAACCGCTTTTCCCTGGGGGCGTAGCCCCGCTAACACCTTTCTAGACACCTACTTGGTTTATAGCATTGATCGTTAAGTGAGAAATTTCCCGAGGAGTAGCATATACTCACAGTAGGATCAGGATCCAAATATCATCGTGTGATAAAACTGAAGGAATCCTAACAGAATCATCACACTCCAAATGGTATGCAGCACTACCAAGTTTCAGTTTCTTTAGAAACTCCCGATGTGGATTTTTTCCCCATGCTCTTATGACCTTGACGTAGGCCAAAATATTATAAGTCACATGTCAAGTTCTACCCATCATTAACCAGGTTAATTTGAACCCACCCGTACATACCCTTGACGTAGGCCAAAATGGCAGTACGACTGTCTCAAACCAACGCATCTATCTATGCAACAGATAAATATCCGGCAACTACCAATCACTATGCCTTGGCGTAGGTCAAAATACATAGCTTGAATACTACCGAATATTTAACCGAAATGATGGAGGGCTACGAATGGTTTTGGCAAAACCGCGAACATAGTGAACTTGATATAATCGATGGAACGAGATAGCTTTTAAAAGAAGTGGTTTAAGCTCCGCGTTTAAAAGTTGTTTTTTGAAAAGAAACCGAGTGGTTTTGAAATTGTTCCAACGACTTCAACTTTGGTTTATTTTCTTGCATTAATCTAATGCGTCCCATCTGTAGGGTTGCTAGGCACGCGCACAAGGGTCTACGAGGCATCAACCATGCCCGATTCAAAAATTAGCCGTGCCGAACAACCCGAATACGGAACTTTAAACTAGAGATTAGGCGAAAACTATCATGCTAAACATTTTAACACTAAGTGAGAGGGATTACAACCTTTGTAGATCCGGTCCTTCACTTCATATGCTCCGTGTTGTGGTCCCTTCGCTGCGATCATCGGGATCCGGACTCTCGAGAGGTTCCACGAAGAGAAAGACGCAACCTTTGCTTCCGATCTTCGATACTAAGATGATCTACCTCGAAGTTTCTTTAACACAAGCTAACACTCATGAAATGATGTGAACACCCTCATCTAAATGGCAAGGGAAGATGAGGATGATGAAGGTGGATTTTTGCTCTCTTTATTTATATTTTTCTCACAATTATTCATCACCTTTGAAAAAACAAGCAAGGTTTTTCATGGAAGAATGAAGGATGAAGAAGATGATAAATCATTTGTGATCAATAATAAAAAGGTTATCATAATTATTTATGCAACCATGGTTCACTTAACCATTGTAGAGAGTTTACTAGGGTTAGGGTTTGGGTTGGGTTAAGGGTGAGTCATGGATAAAGATCAACACAAATATCTTTATCCTGACAAAGTAAAAACCATCTAGAATCTTCTAGAATGTTTAACCCTAATCCAAACCCTAATCATGTTTAAACTCCTCTAATCATGTTGCATTAATAATTATAATATGTTACAATATTATATATCACATATACAATATTTATTGTAACAAAATAAAATAATACATTTAACATATATCGCATATATATCAATATATTACCCGAGTGAGAAAAAGAATCTTTTAGTGAGAAAATATTAGTTAATGCAATTTAATATATCAAATATATTATTATACATTAAATTATCGAATCAACACTTGATACGACAATCCGGCTATATCGCATATAACCGGCTAATATTTATCCGTACCGATTCATCGAATCAACACTTGATCCGATGACCCGGCTGATATCAAATATCGCGAGAATACAATACGATATCACATACCGCATTATACTCGGTCCCGCACATATCACATATGTGCTCCTACCCCGTTTTGCCTGAGTCAAGAAACCTCTGTGTAGGACTCTAAAGAATCGTCAATACGCCGGCAGTAGGTGATGATCATATCAAACACCCACAAGCTGCAAGCGGTCAGCTAAACGTAACAGCTACCCAGGTATTGAGCGCTCAGAAGATCAACAAGCAAGCCTGTAACTTCTCCTGTGAATCCAAACAGTAACACTCCCGTACAGTCCGGTCTCGTCGTCTTATATGTCGCATATCTCGCTTAGGGGTGGTAAACGTCAGACCCCAGTAGCTTGATAAGTCGTGTCGATATGAGGTCTATAACAGTTCGAGAAACTACTGATAACACTTACCAGTAACTCTCAGCAACCCTGGCCAGGGATTTCCGGTTATAGCCAATCGAACACTGCACAACATCAACTCCCTATACCGGGAGAGACGAATCCCCTCCTATCGCTCATTGCCTCCATGTGATTCGGGACTGTACCCAAAAGCCACCTTTTTGCACGCCCTCTTGGACGTGGTATGATGGAAATCAAAGCACAGTGGGAATCACACAAGACTCTATGACGATCTCGGGTCAACAGACTACTCTGTACCAGTGTCACCGGAGAACTGCCATCTGACGTATGGTATAATACCATCTGGGAGTTCTCGGCGAGTCCGTCCAGTGTACCCAGTCTCCACTGAGCACCCGTACACCATCCTTGATGTCAAACACCGATGGATATGGGATCATCCATCGCCCATCATATGGGTCAAGATGCGTATACGCTAGTCTACTCTGGTGCATCGATGCCCTGTCTCGATACACCCTCGACTAGGAACAGTTATAGGATGTACTCGTCGACTACCGTGGCCCCACTAGTATGATCTCATCATAGTCCCAGTAGTCGAGTACATATCCTAAGGGCTTTATCAACATGTAATATAGAGACAATCAGAGTACATGTTAAGATAAAGTACAACCAGATAGTATACTATCATGTCGAGCAAGAAAGTCCTCCCTATATATGTCCTAGCATCCACTACAATATACATCGTATGTACAGTAATGGCCTCTAGGGCATACATATAACTAACAATCTCCCACTTGCACTAGGGCCATCTGTTATGGTATCGCATACCCAACAATTAGCTGCGGTTGAAGTATCTCATACTCAACCATCCCATAAAAGTCTCTACTGGGAAAAAGGCCTTTGTGAGTGGATTCGCGCTGTTGTCCTCTGTGTCTACTCTCCTAACCTCGATCTCCCTGGAGATCAACCATCTCCATGATCAGGTGACACTCCCTAAGAATTATATCTGGATTTCTGATGGGACGGTAGTTCCTTGGCTGAAGCCACAACTCCATTGTCACACAATGGTAGGAACGAAGTTCATCTTATGAACTTATAAATATCCAGACTGCCTCTTTTGCAGTATCATTGGTAACGATGTATCTTGCCTTTAATCGTCTTGTATGTCACGGTATCTAGCTTGGAACTCTTCCAACATACCGTCCCTCCACTGAGGGTAAAGACAATGCCTGCGACTGACATTCAGTCGTCCTTATCACTTTGGAACCTTTCCAGTGATTCTCCCCAGGATCGATTGATACCATCTCACTACAACTAGTGAGTATCCTTACATCCAATTAGATCTATCTCATAGATCCAAGAACCCAGGATATAGGAGGTATCACTTTGATCCTATATGGAGAATCCTTGTGATAAGCGGAGATTAACCGAGCGTAGCATAGGAAACTCCTTCCCTATCAAGAGTATGTCATCCACGTACTCTACGAGGATCACCACCATACTCTCTACTACCTTTTTGTATATACAAGGTTCATCTACCATTTTTATGAAGTCAAACTCTTTGACTACAACCTCAAAACAGATGTTCCAACTCCGCGATGCCTGTTTTATCATATAAAACATCTTGCACACGTTTCCGCTGCTCCCACTGTCTACGAATCCCTCTGGCTGTGTACTTATAGACGCTCTTTTCTAAAACATCATTTAGAAAAGCAGTCATGACACCCAACCACCAGATATCGTAGTCATGGTATGTAGCCGTGGCAAGTAGGATCTGGATGGACTTAAGCATAGATGCTTAGAAAAGGTTTCAACATAATCCATAGCTGGTCTATGATGCAAACTTTTAACAAGTCTAGCTTTGAAAGTCTCAACTTTTCCATGTACACCAAGTAATCTTCTCAAGATATACTTGCTCCTGATGGGGATTTAACCCTTCAGATAAAGCGACCAAAGTCCATACTTTGTCGGTGTATAAGGATTCCATCTCAGATTACTAAGCATCCAGCCATTTTTACAGAGTCCCACTCCTGATGGCCAGCTCGAAACTAGTTGGGTCATCATCTCATGATGCAATCCTCGCTCCCACTGTCATAGAGAAACCGAAGTATCTCTCAGGTGGGTGAGGAACCCTACTAGATCGGCGGAGAGGCTGAGGTTCGTTGGACTCTACTGAATCCTTTGGTTCTATCAAATCATCAGCTGTAGTTTGTATAGCTGGAACATTTCCAGTTCTACATTACAGACCTTGCCTCGAGCTTGTCCGGATTTTGCTTTTAGACACAAGCCGGACAACCCCAAATCTTAACAAGCTTAAGATATGGGCTCTTCCCTTTCCATATCACATATGAAGTGGTAGGCAACTGATTTGATTTGAACCCTATTCAATAGGTATGCAGCTTCTCAAGTGCATAACTCCCAAAAGGAAACAGGAAACTCAGTAGTACTCATCATAGAGTACACCATATCACATAGGGTGCTATTGCTCCGCCCCGATATACCATCGTTCTATGGTGTATACGAAGGAGTAATGCTGAGAGAGAATCTCATTCTCCTTTAGAATAGTCCAGGAATTCCGTGCTCAAGTATTCTCCTCCTTGATCTCATCAAAGGACATAATACTTATACCCGTATTTTGGTTCTCTACTTCTAACTTATATTCTGTGAATATCTCAAAAGGTTCGGACTTGTGTTTCAGCAGGAACATATGTCTGAATCTTGAGAGATTATCAGAGAATGTAATGAAGTACAAAGAACCGATCTTGGCATGTGTAGACAGGGGACTTTCTACATCAGCATGTATCAATCCCAAAAGTTCACTAACTCTTTCTCTGTTTCCAATAAACAGAGTTGTGATCATCTTATCTTTGTGACATGACCGGCAAGTTTCACAAGATGTAAATTCAAACAAATTTAAATATGCATCTAAATGTAACTTCAGCCAGTCGGGTCGCATTGATATGACCTAGTCTACAATGCCTCAAGAAGGATTTGTTCATTTCTGAACTCTTCCTCTTGTGTGTGTTCTGTATACTAAGAACTGTAGTTTGATTTAGAATGTCAATGCTTTTAGATAACGTGCCTGAACCGATCAACTTTTGATATAGGAAATGTTCAAAACATTATCCAACAATACAAAATTATATCCTTTCTTTACTAATAAAGAAACTGATATGATTTTGTATATCAGGTTCGGTATCTAATAACATTTGTTCAGAATCAATGTATGCTGGTAATACAGGGTGACAGTGACCAACAGACTTGGCTGCAACACTTGCACCGTTTTCTGCCTCATGAAACTTATCACCCGTTCTCAGTTCTTTACCTATCTGTAGCCCATGTAACAGATTACATATACGGGATCCTGATCCGGTATCACATACCCAGGACGTAAAGGATACTGAGAAACAGTTCTATGTAATGAACACACCCGAAGATGATGCATCAACATGCACTTTCTTCGTTTGGGCGGCACGGGAAATCTGGTATTCCCCAATTTCCTGCTCTGTCTTATAACAATTATAAGTTGGAGCGGGACCAACGTTCCCCAGCTCAGTATAACAAGTGGGTTCAGTCAATATATCCGTATTTTTATCTTGATTAAGGCGTGATATGGTCGCTACCTGGAGAGAGAGAGAAGAAAACACTCAGCGTATGCTCTTGCAAGATTAGATTGGTTATCTAATATATCTAATCAGGATGTCTCCCACTGTTTTAGTCAAATCTTCCTTCAAACCCTAAAAGGAAAGACTAGCCGGGATTAATTACACGCTACAAGTTCGCCAATCTTTCAGCCAGGCCAGTGTCGGTACTTTGAGGGAGGTCCCCTGTGCTTTCGCACGAACCTAATTACAGTAAACCTCGTTTTCCCAGAGGCGTAACCTCGTTAACACCTTTCTAGACACCTACTTGATCGGCTAATTGTAATGTGTAAAACTCTCCCAGGAGTAACTCTTACTCGCAGCGGGTATCGGGATCCAACTATCTCATAGAAGGTATGCAATCTCATTGCAAATTTCAACGCTTGAAATTCCCGATAACATTTTACCCCTAGAGTCCCATGACCTTGACGCAGGCCAACAAACCACAGTGCGCTAGTCAAGTTCAACCCGTCATTTCTTGATTGAATTAAACCCACCCGCACGACCCTTGACGCAGGCCAACAAAGTCGCATGACTACCCTAACTCAATCTGCATCATATGCATAAGCACATAAATACTAGTTAGCTACCGCACACTACGCCTTGACGGAGGCCAACAAACGTAGCACGAATACTAAGTAGGACTTATCTGAAATGACGGAGGGCTACGACAGGTTTTTCAGAAAACCTATTGCGTAATGAACTTGATATCGTTGTAGAATCGAGTGATTTTAAATGGAGTGTTTTTGAGGCTTTTCCAGTTTTTCTAAAGGGGTCACTCCCGGTGAAGGGATCGTCGGCCCTTTCCTCATCGAATAAGGTGCAGGATATATCATATATACCACTATGCAAAGTAAGAACGATAGAAGCAATCAAAAGACAAACCGAGTTTGTAGCATCTGCCAGTTATTGCTAAAGGAGTCACTCCCGGTGAAGGGATCTCGGTCCTTTCCTTATCGAATAAGGTGCTGGATGTTCTACAAGGAACACCGCTATGCAAAGCAAGAACTAGAGCTACCAGTTTTTATAAACAAGTTTCTACAACATCTTAGGTTTCTTTCATTTCATTAATCTCATTAATGAAGTCCCATTTTAATATGCTTCACAAGCATCTCTTTTGAAACGAAATCTGCAATATAACATATATCTCATATATATAATATAAACATTCGTCACAGGCAGTAATATGATCTCATCACAGAACATTGCAGCAGAAGAACATATATGAAATATTGGATATACTAGGACGTCCGTGTTTTCAATACGAGCCTGTATAAAACACGGATTCCACGGTCGCGATGAATAGACAAACCCACATCCCTAGACCCCTACGAGAGCGGCAAGCAACACTGCCAATTCTAGGGTTAGGAGACCCGGTCTCTACTCCTCGAGATGGTCTCCCACTGGACCCTAGAACCCGGTTACTTGTGCTCCCCGCCTTGGGTCTACCTAATGCGGAAAAGTAAATAATATACAACGGTGACATCTTCCGCTACCTGGAAGTGCCCCAATAAAAGAATATTACATACAAATGAATTTTACATGAATGAAAAAGAAAAAACTCTCATCTCACATAAAACCCCCGGCTATTCAAACGCGACGATCCAATACAACATATCACAGCAACACATAATATCTCATATCATCAACGTAAGCAAGTATGCGTATCCCGATTGTCGTTGATGTATAGCAACGAAGAAGGCGATACACCACATACTACGCTTACGGTCACAGAAAAGAAAGTGTAAAACTACAACAGTTGGAATCCGCAACCTCTTTAGACATCGCATGCCTAACCAAATGAATTCCTTAGACATCGCATGCCTAACAATTATAAACCCCGCATTTTAGTCTCTTTATCGAAAACTCTTTTCAATATCAAGTCGGTCAATTCAACAAGATTCCCGGCGTCCTGATCGAATGCTCGTCGCAAACTTTAGTAGACGGCCGCACCCCCGATACCGTCGACGAAGTGCACCAAGGTGGAACACCGCTACCGGGAGCACCCGAACGGATGCTTTCGGCGACGGGGTTCTCCTACAGTCACTTGGTCGGGGCTATGGAGTGAGGCTGTCTATTAAGTTTACCCGGCGAGTATTCGCGTACTCTACGTGATTGCGACGGACTTTTGATCACATCAAAATTTCGTAGCAACCGATCAACTGAGACTAAACTGCTATGTTTATAATATTCAAATCAGTTATCTCATAACTACCTGTGGATTCCAAATATTGTATCACATTCCAGATAAATAGAAAAAGTTAAACTTTCCGATCGAATCATCAAGCACCCAAGATTTCCCCAATATATCTCAACACTTGAAATCAGTTTAAAAACGTCCATCACATGCCACAGTACCAATGGTCTAGCCGTAGAAGGGTCAAGCCAACGCCTCACATGTGGCACGCCGTACTGCCCCAAACCCTAAGGTTCAAAGGGCAGTTCAAGACGGTCACATAATCGAGTTAAGGTTTGTTGTCTTCTAGAGGGTCCATCGAGTTACTTGCACGACTTAGAACATTCTTAAACACGAGGAAAAATCCAACTTTTGAAAAAATTTCCGACAGGGGAAAAAGTGAGTTATTGATATCCGTTCGAACTTTTTAACAGTTTCTAAAATTATCCGGACAAAACTAAACAAAGTTATAATATCCGATCAAAAACTTTAAGTCCCCAATACAACCTAGATAATTCAACAGTTGAATAAAAAATAAAAATTTCCAGAAAATACAACATTAAAAAATAGGAGTTACTGTGAAAGGCACGTGCGCAGAATCGATCACGTGGCAGCGGAACCGCCGCACAAGCTGGGGTGGGGCCGCGGTTCCGCGGCTCTTTGGTCGAATTGCGCTCACGTGCTTCACAGTAATTCTTGTAATTACCTGCTGTAATTTTTGGATATTTTTAATGTGGAAAAATCCCAATTTTTAGAAAATTTCCAGAGAGCATGTTTTATCGGGGTTTCGGGTTTCGATCGGACTTTAAACTTCGTTCAGACTTCGCCTAAAGCTCTAGCTTGGCTCTGATACCACTGTAGGGTTGCTAGGCACGCGCACAAGGGTCTACGAGGCATCAACCATGCCCGATTCAAAAATTAGCCGTGCCGAACAACCCGAATACGGAACTTTAAACTAGAGATTAGGCGAAAACTATCATGCTAAACATTTTAACACTAAGTGAGAGGGATTACAACCTTTGTAGATCCGGTCCTTCACTTCATATGCTCCGTGTTGTGGTCCCTTCGCTGCGATCATCGGGATCCGGACTCTCGAGAGGTTCCACGAAGAGAAAGACGCAACCTTTGCTTCCGATCTTCGATACTAAGATGATCTACCTCGAAGTTTCATTAACACAAGCTAACACTCATGAAATGATGTGAACACCCTCATCTAAACGGCAAGGGAAGATGAGGATGATGAAGTAGGATTTTTGCTCTCTTTATTTATATTTTTCTCACAATTATTCATCACCTTTGAAAAAACAAGCAAGGTTTTTCATGGAAGAATGAAGGAGGAAGAAGATGATAAATCATTTGTGATCAATAATAAAAAGGTTATCATAATTATTTATGCAACCATGGTTCACTTAACCATTGTAGAGAGTTTACTAGGGTTAGGGTTTGGGTTGGGTTAAGGGTGAGTCATGGATAAAGATCAACACAAATATCTTTATCATGACAAAGTAAAAACCATCTAGAAACTTCTAGAATGTTTAACCCTAATCCAAACCCTAATCATGTTTAAACTCCTCTAATCATGTTGCATTAATAATTATAATATGTTACAATATTATATATCACATATACAATATTTATTGTAACAAAATAAAATAATACATTTAACATATATCGCATATATATCAATGTATTACCCGAGTGAGAAAATGAATCTTTTAGTGAGCAAATATTAGTTAATGCAATTTAATATATCAAATATATTATTATACATTAAATTATCGAATCAACACTTGATACGACAATCCGGCTATATCGCATATAACCGGCTAATATTTATCCGTACCGATTCATCGAATCAACACTTGATCCGATGACCCGGCTGATATCAAATATCGCGAGAATACAATACGATATCACATACCGCATTATCCTCGGTCCCGCACATATCACATATGTGCTCCTACCCCGTTTTGCCTGAGTCAAGAAACCTCTGTGTAGGACTCTAAAGAATCGTCAATACGCCGGCAGTAGGTGATGATCATATCAAACACCCACAAGCTGCAAGCGGTCAGCTAAACGTAACAGCTACCCAGGTATTGAGCGCTCAGAAGATCAACAAGCAAGCCTGTAACTTCTCCTGTGAATCCAAACAGTAACACTCCCGTACAGTCCGGTCTCGTCGTCTTATATGTCGCATATCTCGCTTAGGGGTGGTAAACGTCAGACCCCAGTAGCTTGATAAGTCGTGTCGATATGAGGTCTATAACAGTTCGAGAAACTACTGATAACACTTACCAGTAAATCTCAGCAACCCTGGCCAGGGATTTCCGGTTATAGCCAATCGAACACTGCACAACATCAACTCCCTATACCGGGAGAGACGAATCCCCTCCTATCGCTCATTGCCTCCATGTGATTCAGGACTGTACCCAAAAGCCACCTTTTTGCACGCCCTCTTGGACGTGGTATGATGGAAATCAAAGCACAGTGGGAATCACACAAGACTCTATGACGATCTTGGGTCAACAGACTACTCTGTACCAGTGTCACCGGAGAACTGCCATCTGACGTATGGTATAATACCATCTGGGAGTTCTCGGCGAGTCCGTCCAGTATACCCAGTCTCTACTGAGCACCCGTACACCATCCTTGATGTCAAACACCGATGTATATGGGATCATCCATCGCCCATCATATGGGTCAAGATGCGTATACGCTAGTCTACTCTGGTGCATCGATGCCCTGTCTCGATACACCCTCGACTAGGAACAGTTATAGGATGTACTCGTCGACTACCGTGGCCCCACTAGTATGATCTCATCATAGTCCCAGTAGTCGAGTACATATCCTAAGGGCTTTATCAACATGTAATATAGAGACAATCAGAGTACATGTTAAGATAAAGTACAACCAGATAGCATACTATCATGTCGAGCAAGAAAGTTCTCCCTATATATGTCCTAGCATCCACTACAATATACATCGTATGTACAGTAATGGCCTCTAGGGCATACATATAACTAACACCATCATTTAATCCTATCATTGCAGAAAACAACGAAAATATGACGTACGCTTATGCCATCCGCATTCGCCACGAGGCCCCGTCATTACCCGTTAGGTTACTTAACTAACGACAGAGCGGGGGATGGACTAGCGCGGATGCAAAACAAAAGCAACACCTACTAGATATCATATATAGATATATACATTCGTCAGATGCAATGATAGCTATTCCAGATCACAGATGAACACATTGGATATACTAGGAATCCGCATTTCGTTCGAGCCTGCAATGAAAAGCGGATTACACGGTCGTGATGAATAGCCAAGACCCCACCCTAGACCCCTATGGGTGCGGCAAACTGCCCGCCAAATACCCGAAGTGAAGCAACCTCCCTCAACAACGTGAGTAGGCCACTCGGCACTTCGAGGTACCCGGTAGTTTGTGCACCCCACCTTGGGTCTATCCTAAGAGCAAAAACTGTAAAAGAAATAATATACAATGGCGGCTACAACCTCATCCCGGATGTGCGGCCATAAAAAATAATTTTACATCAAATGAAAAGTAAAGAAAACTCTCATCTCACAACCCCCCGGCTATTCATCCGAGACAATCCAACGAGTTCATATACACAAACCATCAACATTACAGATCACAGATTTGTATAACCCCCACTAATCGACGTATAGCGATTAGCAGACGTTCAATACATATATCACATCACAGATATAACCCATTAGCTAAAGTCTACAGAACTTCGATCAAAAATACGGATTTGTAACTACCCCAAACACAACTTTGTTCTCTGGAAAATCTGGGCAGAAACAAAATATTCTAAAAATCCCAAAACAGAACACTGAGAACACTGCAGCAAAAACGATTCACGGCCGAGTCAACTCGGCAGCGGATCCGCGGCAAGAAGAATGTTCTCGCCGCGGTTCCGCGGCGCGCTGACCGAGTCAGGGACTCATTTTTCCTGTGTATTCCTAAAACACCCTGAGCCGATTTTTAGTGTATGTGGAATCATTTTTGAACAGTTTAAAAATCGGCAGAAAGTTCAGTTCTTGGACTTGTTTTGTGATTTTTTCTCCGATCGAAATTCTAAATACTTTGCTAACTTGCTAGTTGTTGTTTAGCTAGGCTCTGATACCACTATGAGTCCACGTTACCCGTCCCGGTTCTTTCGGGGATGCGAAAACCGTAAAAACGATTTTTACGGTAAAGGTAACATGGACTAGAAATAAGATCTTTGCTAAACAAAAACCTAGCAAACTAACTAGAAGTTTAACTACTATGTTAGAGGGTTATACCTAGGTCTTGAACTCTTTCTCTTCTTGCTCCTTGGAGTGGTTGGATCGGCTTCACCTCGTAGTCCTCTTGTTGTCGAAGAAGGATCCACCCGAAAGCTTCTACCTTGAGCTCCTACCTCAACCGAGAGGAAACTAAAGTGCTTGGCTTGCTAGACCTTGTACTCTAGAGTGAGTAGAGAAGAGTTTTGAGGGTTTTATCTCAATGGCTCATGTTTCTCAACTCATGAGACATGAGAGCCTTGAGAGAGAGGAAGAGGGTGAGCTTGGATGAGTGAGAATCAATATGATAGAATTAGCTTGACTTTTTACAACCATGCTCACAAAAGGGAAAATAATCATGATAATAATAATAATTAAGTATATGTGATGGTTCATATCAATGGCCATTATCATTTCATGCATTTAATGCATTTTGTAAAGAACAACAAGTAAACAAAAGTCATAGCCATGAAATGATGATGGTCAACAAGTCCAAAATAGTCAACCGGTCAACAAAGTCAACAAGTCAACAAAAGTCAAACTTTCAACTCAACCATGGCACAATAATACTTAACTAACATTATTATTAATCATATTTCTTATTCTCATTTGGGTTTAGAAAAAGTCAACAGTCAACAACCCTAATGAGAATCCTCTGCCTCTGCCTCAGTCAACTGTGCATATACACCCGCATCCGTGCTCCGAGGAACACGAATACAATGAGATAAAACCAATCCCAAAACATATACTAGGATCTGGCTTAAACCAAAGCTCGCTAGTAATAACTGCCCGGACACCAAACGTGCACAAGTGCGCGGATGCGAACGAACCCTGTCGCAAAACCATGCGACCTCTACTCTGTTTTGCCCAAAGGCGAATAGCTCTCTGTGTGGGAATATAAAGACTCGACACTACGCTGGCAGTGGGTTTAACCACAGGCCGCAAGCGGTACTAGCTGTACGTAACGGTCCCCAGGTAGATGCCGATAAGAAGACTGATGATGTGAACCCAATCGAACTCCTACTGAGCCTGAATGTGACAATCTCCGTACAGTCCGGTCTGTTCCTCTGAGAATATCGCATGGCGGGCCTAGGGGGTGGTAAACTTCAGTCCCCTAATAGCGGTACAAGTCGTGTCGGAGTGTAGCCCAGAACACCCTGAGATAACACTGGATAACCTACCGGTATATCTCGCTTGCCCTGGCCAGGGACGACTATGTGTAATGGCTCTCCTTGACACAGCGCGATATCAACCCCCAATACCGGGAGAGACGAATCCTTTCTAACCGTCACTACCTCCAAGTGCTTCGGGACTGCACCTAACTGCTACCTGTTTGCATGACTCATTTGAGCCGTGGTAGGGTAGCAATCTAAGAACAGTAGGAACACAATCGAGGCGAAGTGACAGTGTCAAGTCAGCGGACTAAGCTGTACTCATGTCACCTGGGAACTGATAACTGACGATAGGTATAGTACCAACCAACAGTTCCTGACGGGTCCTGTCCAGTGTACTCGTAACCTAACGAGCACCTGTATACTATCTCAAGTACGACGTACTGACGGCTGTGGGACAGACCATCTCCCCTGCTAGGATGAGAAGCGCATACGCTAGTCTACTCCGGAGTATCGATGCCCCGTCTCGATAATCCTACGACTAGGGACATGTATAAGGATGTGCTTATAGATTACCCAGCCCCCACTAGTGTGACTGCCATCACAACGCTGGTAATCAAGCAAAGATCCTAAGGGCTCCACTAATGTGTATAGGCGATATGCTAAAAGAAACACATGCACACATTAAAGTAGAAACAAACCAAGCAGCATACTACCATTTCGAGCAAGATTGTCTATACAACTGTGAATATCCCAAGCTTCCATCAAGTAATATACAAAATAGTATGATACAGTAATGGCCTTTAGGGCATATACACTAACATGCTGGAGCCCGTCGGCCGATCCCGCAGACGGATCCCGAGGGCCGATCCGGACTGACGTAGCCCGAGATATGAAGATTTACGTGTCGATGCTGGACACGGGTTTCATGATGTTTCGAGTGTCGATGCTGGGCACTCAGGTTCCATGATTTTGATGTGTCGGGAGGGACACACGTTGATTTATATCCTCATACTTTCATGCATCTTCTTTTATGATATTTACATGCATGATGTTGTTGTGTCATTGGTTGACACATGGACGGGATCCACATGCATACATACACTGATGATATGGTTGGACGAGACCCATAGCATACAGACATTGATCACATGGTTGGATGATATCCACATACATATAGGTGTTGATTACATTGTTATCACATATACAGATATGGTCATAATAGATATCATAGTATTACCTTCATGATATAGTTGAACTAGGAGTCGTTGTTTATTCGATTTCTACTTGTAGATGTTTTTCTACTCAGGAGTTGGCAACTCACCCCCATTGTACCATAATTCTTGCAGGTTGACCGCATGGATCAGTAGCGGTATCGCTGGCACATAGTTGCTTTCGGGTGATTGGTTTGGTGGGTGGGACATTTGTATCGTACACACTCTTCTATTTATATTTCACATTGTATCTAGTCAACTCCATCAATCAAACTAGTATTTGTATAAGTAATGAGACTTAGTGAGACTTGTAGCTGTGAGACTTGAGCGATGGGTTTTATGTTCGCCTATTGGGTTGATGTCTTGCTTTTTTATTTATCTTTTGTGGTGAACTTCACCATTGGGCATCGTATACTTATATATACTGTCTTGCGTGGTTGTGATCCGCAGTTTGGTGAAGAGCTAGCTCCCGCTTGGGGATGCCTTTATTTCATTATGTATTTGTGGCTTTGGATCAAAATACAAAGGAGGTGCTGCCCAAATTTTTAAAAGACGAAACATGTTTTCAAACTAGTAAATTTCACTTGCATTATTCATGTTCCTTTTCTATGCATTTAAGAAACTTGATTTCATTATACCTTTATTTCAAAACATCACCTCCTTGATTTTTCTTATAAAGGTTTAGATTTCTGGGTTTCGGCTTACTTGAATTACATGACGCCTTCAGACGTGGCGTGATTTAAGTGCCGGTCAAGAGCTAATATATCGGGTCGTGACAGTTCCGAAGTCCACACGGGGTACCTACAGTTCAAACATGTTGTATCGTAAACACGAACCGAATGCGAAAACAAAAACGGCACACGAAGCACACATAGGTTAGAACCTATGGTCTACGCGTGCAAGAATAGCCAAACCACTCTCGATGTTGACGTACAAACATCAATCGACCGAGATAAAACACAATATCAAAACTCAAGTCATTAAAAACTATAAAACCCAAAACATCAACTTAGGAAAAATAGCTCCAGATTCTACCTCAGGTAAATTGGGACCAAACGAACAATACAGGGGATAAATTATCAAGTAAGTGAGCTACTGCCAAAACCCCTACACCAATAGCCACTAGTGGCCGGCGAGATTCCCAATATTCCCGATGTCACCGGCCCTTTTGAGGAATTTTGGGTTCGTCTTCTCGTGGTGGTCTCCTATTGGTCTAACTAGGTTAATGTACTATTTTTCTACAGACACCTCAGGTTGCTCCATATTCCCTGTAGTCCCCAAAATATCCACAAAACCGACATTTGAAATATTTCTAAATCAAGTCTTGGGTTTTACTCTCTGTTTTGGTCCATGAAACTAACACTACAAAGGTTTATGGTCACTAATTACTCTCAAATACACCATCACAACATCAAAATCACTTAACCCTTAACTTGGAAATTTCTAACATCACCAAACCATATTTAATCCTCTCTAAACTACAAAAGATATGAGGAATACAAGATTCTAAACAAAAGGTGCAGGTTTTTACCTCATTTGGCAACTCAAGGAAATTCTTGAGTTGCTCAAAGTCTTCAAAATCTAATCTTGATGCCTCCATAGGGTTGGTAGTGGGGTTTGGATCATTTTTAGTGAAGAAAGCATAAGGTTTTATTTGAGTTTTGGGGTTGAAACATGGTGGTAGAGGAGGTGGAGAATGGGGAGATGAGATGAAGAAGATGAGAATGAGGGATGAAGAAGGAAGAAAAGAAATGAGCCATGAGTGTAGAAGGGTGTAGAATTTCACCCCCCTCTCTCACCTTAGCCATGACACCAATCCCATCACTCTCTCTCTTTCTCTCTCATCAAAAATATATTTTCTTTTTCATTTTTAAAACGAAACCAATTTTAATTTAAAAGAAGCCATGGTTCAAAACAATGAAATAAGTGTTTGCAAAATACTTTGTTGCTTGCCTTGCACATAATTAAGATTAATGCATAATTAGTGAAACACTAATCGAGTTTTATATTAATTTAAATATAACTAGTTGTATAATAATTCATAGAATGCCCAAATCACATAAATACCTTCAATCAAAAATCCTTATTAATTTACCAAATATTTTCCAAATTATCGGTATATAATTATACCCTTTCATTAAAACTAATTCTCATACTTAATAATATTCGTAGAAATTATTATTTTAATTATTTAATTTCCTAAAAATAATATTTTATTTTCTGAAATGTTACAATCTTCCCCCCTTAAATAAATTCGGTCCCCGAATTTAAATTTAAACCCTACAAATACTAAAACATTTCAGCAAAACAATGAAATCGTCGGGGCTCCAAGTATCATGAATACATAAAACACATCATAGCGCAGTGCATGCACAATGAAAACGGGTGTAAAGCTCAAAATCAAAACTCCGTCAAGCATTACGCAATCATCGGAGTCATAGCGAAAATACAGTGTCAAAATCCAATACAAAAACCAATAAAACGTTAATACGTATATAGTACGCATCGTTGTAAAATCTTCAAAACATCCAAATAGAAATGCATGCAAAACCTTTTTCAAATCGCCATGCGATGCGCGTATCATGGCACAAGTAGCAGACGTCCATTATAAGGAAAATAGCCATACATATATATCTTTTGTTTAACATACACATTCCACCTTTTGAAAATAATTTAGAAGGGTTTCCTTTGTAAGGTTTCGTGTCATCATGGACATGTAAGAAAATATTGAGACTATAGATCTTTTTTGGAAATCCCTTCGGTAAATATCGATGCATATGAAAATATTCAGGTACTGTCCTCGGACTAGTCCTGCTCGGTTATTAAATCATGTAGTATATAAGTCGTGAAAACATGATGCTCAGCAGGAAATCATCCCAAAAATGTAAACAAAGAATACCACGTGTGTTTGGTCCGCACGGAAATCGAAATCAATGCATGTGCTCCATACATGTGCACAAAAACACAATCTAAGTGCAACGGGTGTGCACGAAAACATCTGTCAAGTGCAATGGGTGTGCCTGACAACAATATTAGGTGCATCTGATATGCACGAAGAATCCTGATTTAGTGCATCTGGTGTGCACAAAATCACATCAAGTGCGCCAAATGTGAGAAAGAATCGCAGTCAAGTGCACAGGGTGCACGAAAATGAATATCGAGTATAAAAATCGAAAACAACGGTATACGACATACACCAACTCAAAATCATGTATACCGCGGTATATAATTCATAAACACGTGCAACTATGTGCACAGAACCATATCAAGTACTGAAAGCTCGTGTAAACTATGCCGAAAGCATAAATCAATCATATGTACACTATATGTATGAAATCAAAATCAAACATCTCGGATAGCATAAGATCGAAAATAGAGTGCAATGAATATTCATGAAAACAACGATCAACACAACTGATATGTAAAATACGAATCAATTGCAACTGTGGTGCACATAAGAAAATATCAACCATAAAAAAATCTTCAAATATCAATCGAAATGACGAAAACGCGTTATCCGAACCACCAAATCGCAAACCATAAATAACTGTTGTCGATGTGTCTTTCCTTCAAAGTCGAAAAGGTGTCGGTGCATCTAAAGCTAGCAAAGCAAGATATTTACTTGCCTCCTGTTCACGGTCTGACGCCTTGTGCCCTTAGGTTCTCATCGCTCTCTATGGATTACCAGTTGTATTCCTTCTTGGCTTGATAGTCCGATTCGGGGTACTGACGGAAACAGTCCCGTTCTGGCGCTTCTCTGAAGATCTCCTGACCAATTAACATGGTCACTCGTAACGTATCTCGTCAATGATGTCGAAATCTGGCCCACTGAGTGTGCGTGATACGACCGATCCTGGGTCCAAGTCTTTATCATGTAGTATTCCAGAAAGATTCTGTCGGGGTCTCTCCCAAATCTCATCTCTGCCGAACTGCCCGGAAGTTATCACCCTTTACTTAATCCATTTCTTGTTCCGGAACAGCTACATTCAACGCCTCTACATAGACATCCAGTCTCTGATGTCAACGGAGTGGAATGTCATCTCGTCTAGATCTCGTACGAACCTCTTACCTGCTTTTCTTCAATGTGGACCAATTCGGAATCATCTCTTCATAGCTGTGTGAAATGCGCTCCAAACGGTTGCACTCAAATCTAGAGTTTCCTTTCTGAAGCTACGTACTCGGCATCTCAAATATCCTGTAGTAGGCATCTTGTCAATTACGTCCTCCGGAACTCTTCAAAATCGTCGGAGGAATATACTCCATTCGTCTATTTTTGATCAAATCACAATACATCTGGGTGAGGTCCTCCTATCCGAAGCTGGTCAACTAACTGATCTCACATCGGAGTATCCAACGAATAACGCCTTTTCTTGGTCTACTCACAGCTCTTCTTGTGTGAGGGTCTCTTCTAGCTGAAGTTAGTCAATTTATGTCCTCGCATTGAAGCATCCAAGCGAGCAAAAAGGTCCTAGTCTTATCCAAGGGTGACTAGCGATCTTCTATCACATTCCAGAGTGTAACCTCATGCTGCAATGGCTTCAAACATCTGGGGTGATATCTTGTCAGTCGCAGCAACAGCTGGCTCATCCGTCCGCACGATAGACAATGCCTCAATCATCAAGAATAGACGGTGCATTAACAGTCATCACATTCTGGCTGGCCTCTAGCGGTGGCCTAATCATCTGGTGTGGATCTAATCTCGCGTCAACATGAAATCTTAGCAAAACAACGCATCGAAACTCTCACGTCAATGGAAAACATAATAAAACGATGTATCAATGCAATCGTGTGTCACCGGAATTACGCCCTGGTCAGTCCTCGTTCATGATGAGCTCGTGCTGACCGCACCTCTAGCCGCAACTCTCTCTGCTCATGTAATCATGGTAACAGAAACCACAATCCGACATCAATGAGGATAGATCATAGGAATGAATAGAAATACAATGCCCAAGAAATGTACATCCTAAGGCTTCTTAAGCGGAGAAGCGTATCGTAGGTATGCCGCGGAACATACACACGGTACGTCACTCTACTTAAGTCACCTACTCCATCAACCAAGGTCAACCTATGCGATGAAAGTTCGGGTCTAATACCCCCTCGGGCAAGTCTAAGTTCCGTAAGGTCAAGCCTAGGTTCTGAGTATAAATATACGCCCTAGAATCCACATAGTCAAACCTAGGCTCGAACCAAGGTTAAACCTAACGCTTTGATACCAACTTTTTCACGATCTGGAAAAGACACGTGACTAGCACTTGAATTACATGAAGTCTATAGGACCCCACCTAATTCAAGTAAGCCAAAAGCCCAGAAATCTAAACCTTTTTAGGGGAAAATAGTGGAGGTGCAGTTTTGAAATAAGGTTTACTGAAAATCAAACTAATTCTTATATATATACATAAGTAGCAATATATGAAAACACTATATTTGTATCTAACTTGAAAACCCTATTTGTAGTTTGAAATTTGGGCAGCACCTCATTTGTAATTTTTAACCCAAAAACGAATACAAGAAATAATAAATAAGGCATCCCCAAGCGGGAGCTAGCTCTTCTCCAATTGGCGGAAACAACCACGCAAGATAATATAATTATACAACGCCGAAGGGAGAGGATTAAACTTATAAATAAAGTAAAGAAAAACTAATATCATCAAGAAAACCAGAAATAGTAATAAATACACAAGCGCGACTCTAAGACCGAAAGAATTTACAACTGTGGGTTTCTAAATCTACTAAATAAAAAAGTCCGGTTGATGGAGCTTTAAACTAGATACAACCGAATAAATAAAAGTACAATGGTGGTCACGATGCAAGTGAGCCCACCTACCAAAGCAATCACCCGGAAGGAAGTGGTGTGCCAGCGAAGCTGCTATGGAATCTACACGGCTAAACCTGTAAGAAACTGTGGCACAACGGGGTGAGTTGCCAACTCGTGAGTAGAAGACATCACCGAGTAGAAATTGCATGTATGACGATCTCCTAGGTCATACAGTAACCTACTCAAATATAACACTGAATCATCTAAACATAAGTGTAATATCAAGTACTCGTGTCAGTGCCTCAAGTAGCAACATGTTATATATATGATGTATGCATGCATCAAGAATGAAATCAGAATATATCTGTACGAGAAAACTGTGTTCATATCTCAGTAAGATTTTAGTATAAAAACTGGAGTATCGTTAATGAAATCTTCAGAAATCTGTGTCAAACATCGACATAAAATCCTCAAATCCTGGGCTCTGTCAGTCCGGATCGGCCCATATCATCCAATCTCATGACTACGGTCGGTATCCTCCGGATATCTGCCGCGCCAAATATCACCGGTAGGTAGGCTTCCCCTGCCAGGCTCATCGTCTACAACTCGAGCTTCTTGCCCCGAGGTACCATACCGGGTTCACCATGTACCCGAGACGGTTCATCCTACTCCTCGAATCGGGTCTCGAAAACCAACTCAATTAGGAAAACTCATGGTGGACGCCATATACATCATATCACGAGAAAACCGCAACTTGCATTTTTAAAATGATAACGAGTTTATAAAATCCTTGCGGTTTTCCCCCAAATCCAGAAATCTCATGGAAATCCAAATTCCTAAAATCAAAAGTCAATAAGCAGTGAATATCGGCATAAAGACCCACAATAGTGCATAACAGAATGAATATATAAATGCATAGGGTATCTAAGTAAGGAATGCAATATCTAAACTAGCAGATGAGAACAAGCATACTAATAATGTGTTGAAACTACCAGCTAGCAGGTTATACCAATGAAGTAATGTTTTCTAAAGTGTACGTGACATGGAAATTACCGATGATGATGTGTGTGAGCCGGCAAGCAAGTGTACGTGGAACATACGCATCATCGGTAATGGTGATGGTGTCCTAACAGACAAGATTCATAATAGCTAAAGAAACACATGTAATAAATATGCAATGCAATGAGAACAACATAAATATAACAGAAAAGCGAATAGTAACGTAACATTATAAAATAGACATATCAGTGTACGAGTCATATGATTTAAGTGTTTTAAAATAGCACGAATCGAGGTATTTAGAAAAGTAGGGGCTACGGTGTTTTTGAGAAAAGATATGTCTTTTGAAAAATCCATAGCATCCCTCGGGTTGTCCTTTGAAAATACTCATGATTCGTTAGTTTTGAAAATAGGTATGACTCAAACCAGGTTTAGCATCTACCTAAACAACTAAGAGACTAACTAAGAAACTAGTCGGAAGGATAAGAAAATCTAAATATATATTCCGAGTCGATATACCTAGTAGTCGGCGATCCAGCCTCATAGCGTCACGTACTGTATAATACATAGTACGACATCCTCGAGTCAAGAATGCGGATCAATCATCATATGAACCTCATACGATAATATCCATCGTACGACATCCTCAAAATCAAGGGTACGAGTCAAATATCATATGAATCATCTATCGTATGGTATCAATCGTCGTACAATATCAATATCATAATTTGTGGTACGGATCTAAGGTCTCGTACAATCTATTATTTTATCAAATCACATGTTACATGTTTGAATACATATCGCCCAACGATCCATTATAATATCATATCATGACTCAATTTCATATCAAATCTTACATTGATCCTCGCTTGCTGTAGTCGATGACGCCACGCTCTCCATTGTCGTTCTGAAATCCACACGGGGTACCTACAGTTCAAACATGTTGTATTATAAACAAGAGCCGAATGCGAAAACAAAAACGGCACACGAAGCACACATTGGTTAGAACCTATGGTCTACGCGTGCAAGAATAGCCAAACCACTCTCGATGTTGACGTACAAACATCAATCGACTGAGATAAAACACAATATCAAAACTTAAGTTATTAAAAACCATAAAACCTAAAATAACAACTTAGGAAAATAGCTCCAGATTTTGCCTCAGGTAAATTGGGACCAAACAAATAATACAGGGGATAGATTATCAAGTAAGTGAGCTACTTCCAAAACCCCTACACCAATGGCCACAACTGGCGTGGCGAGATTCCCAATATTCCCGATGTCACCGGCCCCTCTGAGGAATTTTGGGTTCGTCTAATCGTGGCGGTCTCCTATTGGTCTAACTAGGTTAATGTACTTGTTTGATTTTTCTACAAACACCTCAGGTTGCTCCATATTCCCTGTAGTCCCCAAAATATCCACAAAACCGACATTTGAAATATTTCTAAATCAAGTCTTGGGTTTTACTCTCTGTTTTGGTCCATGAAACTAACATTATAAAGGTTTATGGTCACTAATTACTCTCAAATACACCATCACAACATCAAAATCACTTAACCCTTAACTTGGAAATTTCTAACATCGCTAAACCATATTTAATCCGCTCTAAACTACAAAAGATATGAAGAATACAAGATTCTAAACTAAAGGTGTAGGTTTTTACCTCATTTGGCAACTAAAGAAAATTCTTGAGTTGCTCAAAGTCTTCAAAGTCTAATCTTGATGCCTCCATAGGGTTGGTAGTGGGGTTAGGATCATTTTTAGTGAAGGAAGCATAAGGTTTTATTTGAGATTTGGGTTGAAACAAGGTGGTAGAGGAGGTGGAGAATGGGGAGATGAGATGAAAAAGATGAGAATGAGGGATGAAGAAGGAAGAAAAGAAATGAGCCATGTGTGTAGAAGGGTGTAGAATTTCACCCCCCTCTCTCCCTCTCCCTCTCCCTCTCACATTAGCCAAGACACCAATCCCATCACTCTCTCTCTCTCATCAAAAATATCTTCTCTTTTTCATTTTAAAAAAAAACCAATTTTAATTTAAAATAAGCCATGGTTCAAAACAATGAAATAAGTGTTTGCAACATACTTTGTTGTATGCCATGCACATAATTAAGATTAATACATAATTAGTGAAACACTAATCGAGTTTTATATTAATTTAAATATAACTAGTTGTATAATAATTCATAGAATGCCCAAATCACATAAATACCTTCAATCAATAATCCTTATTAATTTACCCAATATTTTCCAAATTATTGGTATATAATTATACCCTTTCATTAAAACTAATTCTCATACTTAATAATATTCGTAGAAATTATTATTTTAATTCTTTAATTTCCCAAAAATAATATTTTATTTTCTGAAATGTTACCCTAAGTTATTGAAAAGTGTTTTCGATTTGAGACTAAAATGAAATGTTTATAGGTTAGACATGAAATTCGGAATATGAGATATTCCGGGTTTATGATGTCTAAGGTATTTGCGGATTCTAAATATTGTAGATTTTCATTTTTTTATGCGACCGTAAGTGTAATATGTGGTGTAACCCCAATCTCGTTACTATATGTCAACGCCATTTAGGATACGCATATTTACGTACGTTGATGACATGTGATGTTATGTGTTGCTGCGATATATTTTATTGGATCGTCATGATTGAATAGCCGGGGTTTTTTGCGTGAGATGGGGGTTTTTCATTTTCATTCATGTAAAAATGTATGTATTATTCTTTTATTGGGACACTTCCGGGTTGAGGATGATGTCACCATTGATGTATATTATTTGCTTTTCCGCATTAGGATAGACCCAAGGCGGGGAGCATAAGTAACCGGGTTCAAGAGTCCAGTGGGAGGTCATCTCGAGGAGTCGAGACCGGGTCTCCTAACTCTAGAATTGGCAGGGTTTCTTGCCGCTCTCGTAGGGGTCTAAGGATGTGGGTTTGGCTATTCATCACGACTATGGAATCTGCGTTTTTTATTACTGGCTGAATTTAAAACACGGACCACCTAGTATATCCAACATTTCATATGTTTACTTCTGCTGCTGAGTTCTGTGATGTGATCATATAACTGCGTGAGACGAATTGTCACGACCCAAAATATTAGCTCTTGACCAGCACTTAAATTACGCAACGTCTACAGGCGTAATGTAACCTAAGTAAGCCGAAACCCAGAAATCTAAACCTTAGAATAGAAGTAAGTAAATAAAACATTTACAACATTTAGAAACTTAAGTAAAAATCCTTAAAACATCACTTCACTCTTTTCCTTGGTTTTCATAAAAATTTCGGCAACACCTCCTTTGTAAAAACTAGTCCTGAAAACGGGTACAACAAAGAATATAATGAAAGCATCCCAAACGGGAGCAAAACACGTCCAACGGCGGAAAAAACACCACAAGTATAAATAACAAGTATACGACGCCCAACGGTGAAGATCCACAATAAGAAAAAAAAAGTAAAGCAAGACATCAACCCCAAAAGAAAACATAAAAACCCATTGCTCAAGTCTCGCAACTACAAGTCTTCTAAGTCTGCAACATATACAATTACTAGTTTCTGATTTGATGGAGTGACTAGATACAATATGAATAAAAAGTACGAGAGGGGCATGATCCAACATGTACCACCTACCACAAGCAAGTCACCCGAAAATAGTTGTGTGCGAGCGATGCCGCAACTGATCCATGCGGTCAACCTGCAAGAACTGTGGCATAACAGGGGTGAGTTGCCAACTAGTGAGTAGAAAACATCAACTGGTAGAAATCGAAATAAACAACGGTTCTTAGTTCAACTATATCATAAAGGTAATACTATGATATCTAGGGTGACCGTATCTGCATATATGCCAACACATAAATAAATGCCTAATAGCAAGTGGATATCATTCAACAATATAATCAATGCATGTATGCAGGTGGATCTCGTCCAACAATATAATCAATGCATCTATGCAGGTGAATCTCGTCCATGTGTCACCCACTGACACAACAACTCCTGCATGTAAATATCATAAAAGCATATGCAGGTAGAATGAGGATATAAATCAACGTGTGTCCCTCACGATACAACAAAATCATGGAACCGGAGTGTCCACATCGACACTCGAAAACATCATGAAACCCGTTTCTAGCATCGACACGTAAATCCTCATAACTCAGGCGCTGTCACCACGACTGGCCCTGACGTCATGTCCGTACATCACTCCGGTCGGTATCCCCATGATAACCGCCGAGTCCAAATACAATCACCGGTAGGTACTTACCCACCTTCCAGGCTCATCGTCTGTACCACGAACATCGTGCCGGGCCCCACCATGTACCCGCACACGGTCCACTACATTTTTCGCATCGGGTATATATCACAAATCTCAGAACCGAGAAATCTCATGGTGGACGCATCAAAATATCATATCAAAAGAAACCGGGTTTTCAAACAATACATAGTTTCTTGAAAATACACCAACGGTTCTCAAATCCATAAATCATATGAAATCCATATCTCAATGCGTAAAATCCATATAAAACTGATATTTGCAACATAAAATATCAGTATGAGCATATAAAGGGAAAACCGCTCTTTTAAATGAATCCAGCTTTAAAAATATATCTTGCGGTTCCCAAATCCTCCGAAAACAAGTGCAGCATCATATGAAGTGTACATGTAAAAAGTATGTGGGTGTACATGTCAATATATCATGCAACCTAGCATAGTGATATGAACATGGCAGTATATCATAGCATGATATAGCAATTCTACAGTGTAAGTGACATAACAATTATCGATGAAGAAGTGTGTGCGCCGACAATCCGTGTAAGTATAACATACGCATCATCGATAATGATGTAGTGTACTAGAACAAGTATAAGAAATGCAATGAGAATAGCATGAATGCAGCATAATGAATATAATGAATCAAATGCTATGGGGTTTACATATCAACAAGACCGAGTCGGTGAATCTATCAATCGGCATCCAGCCTCACAACATCACGTACGGTACAATCCATCGTACGACATCCTCTAATTAAGGGTATGGATAAATCAATAGGTAAAAGTCATCGCGTACGGTAATCTAACGTACATCGGCATTAACAAATAGGGTACTATCGACTTATACAACATCGGGGTATGGATCTAAGTCTCGTACGGCATATCACTCATTATGCAATCATTATCCATAAAAAAATATATACCTATCTCTCAGGTCACATCCATGTCAATATCTTATCTGGGGACCTACAAAGGTATCCACACTCACATATCGATTCGAATCCATATAACGACATATCACACTAGGTCATCATATCACATTGTATACTCGTCCATCACCTTAATATCTCGCATCACATTAAATGAACATCACACTTGTTCTCTTTTAATTCATACCTATCATTTCATATTCTCATAAACCAATATGTTCACTAGTGTCCACTTCTATCATATTATCTTGCAATTCTTACAATCATGTCCATCGCATATCATTTATCAGGATATAATAATCAATGATCTTTCAATCCAATATTTGCGGGGGTGCTATACGCCATCCACCCGAATTCCACGGTAGATATAAATATACTCACCTGCTAAACTCCTCGCTTAGCCGTAGTCGATGCGCTTCGTCGTCTCGGAATCCACACGAAGGTACCTACAATCAATATGAATTCGCAAAGCTATTAACATCAAATTCTGAAATCCAAAATACGGCCCGCGGTGCGCTCATAGGTTAGAACCTATAGCCTACACATGTAAAACAATCAACTACCATTGTCGTTGACATACAAACATACAACGACCAAATACAGCATCCAAAACTCAAAACCAATAATCCAAATAGCGGAAAACATTGCCGAAACCCTAAATAGGGTCGCTATACATGAAAACTGCCACATTAAAATCCAATAATACCAATACGCATTTACAAACACAATAAATATCGTAGGTATTAATATTTATGTCATCTCCAATTTCATTTAAAACCCATGCCAAATTTTACCGAAAAGCTAGTAAGCAGCTTATATCATTTTCTCTCAATTTAGCACAAGTCTAGAATTTAACAATTCTAGAGATTTCAAACTTCATATAATAGCTTAACTAAGCTATCCAAACCCCTTCCATATTTTTAAACTTGCTTAATTAAGCTTTAGCAAAAACCTAGTAAGCAAAAACTCTTAATTAGACAAAGCAGTAATTAACAATAATTATCATTTTCTACCACTAGAATAAGTTTTCTTAAACTTCAATTAACATTAAACACTTCATCAAGCTTAAACCCAAATATTGAATTTCATAAAGATTATTAGTAATGAATTAATCAAGAGTTTAAAGCTATAATAACCAATTTAATAGCTAAGTTAAAGATTTAAACATAACAATTTAAGATTAGGGTTTGAAAATTATACCTCTTCAAGAACACAAACAAGCAATTAGGTCCATCATTTTTTCTCCAAAAATGATGTTTTTCTTGAAGTTCCAAGCTAGATTTGTGAAATGAAATGATGGGTTTACTTTTATTTAGGAGTTTTGTGGATTTATTTAAGAAATTTTGGAGATAAAATGAGCTTTGAGATGAAAGAAATGAGCAAGGTAAAGATTGGGGCAGACTTGGGGGGGAGGGGGCTCGGCCAAGTAGTGGAGGGAGGGGGTTTTGTGCATAAAGTGAGGAAAATTCTTGCACCAAACCATTAATGCTTCAATAAATGCAAAGGCCACCTTTACATTCTTTTCTTTTCTTTTAAAAATTAATTTCTTTTGTCACTAAAATATCTAGATAAGCATGGATGGTTTTGTTTATCTTTAGCTTGATTAGTTTAGCAAAGACTCAACTTAGAAGTAATTAACCAAACCCAATATGTAAATACCACTTATTAAGTGCGTAAATAACACATTAAAATAATATTTTAATAACGGAAAAATTCTATATGAACCAAAACTTCCCGTTGACCCTCAAAGCTTGTGCACTAGCTTTATTTTAGCTAAACTAGGGCCGGCAAGTTTATACAGAAGTTTGATCACAATCGAGTTAAAACGGAAAATACCGACTATTTTACCCTAAAACGGAAAAATTCGCATAACGATTTCTAAAACGTTACGATCTTTCCCCCTTAAATAAATTCGGTCACCAAATTTAAATTTAAACCCCCAAATGCTAAAACATTGCAATAAACAGCTAAATCAACGGGGCTCCGAAATAACGGAAGAAACAGAAAACCACAGCGCATCTTGTGCGCCGGAAAAATGAGTACGAAATTCAAAACTGATCTCCGTCAAGCGTCACGCAAATCATCTGACTTGCACGCATATCATCTGAGTCATAAAGGAGATTCAAATCTTAAATACACTACCGAAATCTCATATGCACTAATTAAATACTATAAGGCACATATATAGTACGCATCCTGTTTGAGAAATCTCCAAATACCGAATAAATCATATGCATAATCTTTTTCTGAATCGCCGTGTGATGTGTAACTCACGGCACAATGACGGACTCTCATTTGTAAAGTAATAATATACATTCATATAAGGTTTGCTCAAAATATACGTTCCGCCCCCTTTTTTTTGAAATATCCCAAAAGATTTTATTTTGTAAACGTTCGTGTCACTCGCAGACACGTAAGAAATAGCGAGACTATAGCTCCTTTTTGAAAACCTCTTGGTAAACTTTTTATGCATGCAAAGTACACAGGTACCGTCTTCGGATCAGTCCTGTTAGGGTACTACAAAGTATAGGGCCTCATCATGAAAACAATGTGCTCAAAAGCAAAATCAGCCTTAAAAGGCGTATCCAACAATCACGTGCGTCTGGTGCACACGGAAATCAAATCCAAATACAAGTGCCAATATGCATGAAAGAAAAAATAAGTGCAACTGGTGTGCACAAAACATTTGTCCAGTGCAACAGGTGTGCACGACAACAACATCCAGTGTATATATAGTGCAAGAAAATCTCAACCAGTGCAACTGTCATGCACGAACGAAAATCCTAATCGAGTGCATCCAGTGTGCACAAATCACATATCATATCATGCCCTCAACATGCGCGAAAATCCAACTCAAGTGCATCCGTCATGCACAAATACAATCTGAATCAAGTGCATCCCATATGTACGAATAAAAATCTAAATCAAGCGCCTAATATACGCAAAATACGACCCAAGCGCGTCAGGTCCGTAATAAGCATCAAGTGCAGTAGCATGCACGAAAACGAACATCAAGTATGCACACGCACGAAAACACAAATCCGGTAAAATGAATGCTCAAAGGCATAAATCGAGTGCAACCAATGCACGAAATACCAATCCTGTGCATCCAGTGCACGAAATATCAAATCCTGTGCATCCCGTGCACGAAATATCATCAATAACTCAAATGCATATGAAAACCACACGAGCGTACCAAGGTGTATAAAAATCATAAAAGTGTGCAACTGCGTGCACAGAACACGTATCAATGCACTGCAAGCACATATGAGCTATACCGAGTGCAAAAATCAAATCGAGTGCGTACCACACGCTCATATCAAATCAACTGTATAAAGTCCACGAGATCATAAACATGTGCAGCTAAGGCACAAAATCAATATCAAGTGCAAATAGATATGCACAAATCACGAACCAATACAGCAGTGTGTAAAACGTATATCCAGTGCAACAACTATGCACAAAATGTAAATACCTAGTAGGTGCAGCCATGGTGCACAAAATATCATGAAACACAAAATCCAAGCGATATAAGCGTGATATTCGGATCACAACGCAAATCGCAACAAATGAAATTGAAGTACACCTCCTACAATGTTGAAGAAAAAGTCGGTGCGCCCAAACTGGCAGAGCAAGAACATCCGCTCGCCTCCTGCCCACAGTCTGGCGTCCTCTATCTCTGGGTCCTCAGAATACACGTAACACATCTGATCCTCGGTGCAAATCTTATTGCAGCAGTGTCATGGAAGGAACCGACTCAAGGTCTCTTCCGATCTCACCTACGCCGAACTATATGGAGGCTGGTACTCTTACATAATCTTTCTCGTTCTCTATACATCTGCGTTCTCAGCACAACTTTTCCTCGGAAACAGGCCGTATCTCAACGCCTCTGTACACATATTCGATCTCTAATCTCAACGGGGAGTAACAACAGCTCGTTAACGTCTCGCACGAACCTCTTGCTCCACTCGTCTTCATTATCGTCCACTTGACGTCGCATCATGCTATCTGCGTACCGCAAATGTTCTCGGCTACAGTCAATCCGGAGTTTCTCACACGGACTCGAACTACGAACACAGTATCTTCATCACTCTATCGAAGATATCTAGCCGAACACGTCCTAGGGAACCCATCCCAACAATCAGAGGAATACTCAATATTCGTCCGTTCTCGATCAACTCACAACACACCTGGGTGAGGTCCTCTATCCGAAGCTGGTCTTGTTGCCGATCTCCTATCATAGGATATCCGGACGGCGTTAAACTTTTCGATCGAGTCATCAAAAGTCCCAAAATTTTTCTGAGAGCTCAACATCTGAGCACAGTTTACTAATATTCGGTATATGCCACAGTATCTATGGACCGACCGTAGAAGGGCAGACCCAAGCCTCACTGATGGAACCGCTAAAATACCGCAAACCCTAAGGTTCAAAAGCGGTTTCATGGTCATCACGTTGAGTTAGGGTTTCATTCTTCTAGAGGGTCCACAGAAGCACTTGCATGTCCTTCCGAATACTTTAAACTTGGAAAAAATGGGTTTTCTGACATTCGTTCGAACCATTCAACTCCGCCCAGACGACATGTGAATACCCTTCGTCTGCATGCTAAACAATGCCCCCAATCCTCAAGGATAGACAATACATCAACGGTCATCTCTGGGTTGGTGTCACGCCCCACACATTCCGAAAGGGGGCAGATCTGTACTATAAATGGAATGATACCACTCTTCAATACAGAGGTTCCTTTTAAGTGAACCGGAACTACAGGAGCTTGAGAACTCCGTAGTTAAGCGTGCTCGGGCCAGGGAAGTCTTGGGATGGGTGACCTCCTGGGAAGTGGCCCCTGGTCGGGTCCGGTTCGCTCTAAAGGGAAAAACCGTGCGGTTTCGGCCAAAGCGGACAATACTCTCTGTATTGGGGGTGGGGCGTGACAGTTGGTCTACTTTAGACCTGAGTAAGACTCTCCATACTGGCAATCTTCAACTCAACTGGGCCTGCGTCGGCGCATCAATCAGACGAATCACCTTCATCTCTCAACTCAAGATAGACTAGCTATCACCTGTCGCCTCTCTGCCTGGAAGCTCCAGCGATCTCAGCTCGTAAGCTCTGGAAGCGACATCACATCAATCTTAACAAAAGCTGGGTCATCTGTCTGCACGGTAGATGACATCACAATCACTGGGGTACGCTGTACATCAACAGTCCTCTCCCAACAGGAAACCTCTAACAAGGGCCCGATCACCCGGTGCAAAACCACACACTCGTCTCAAATGAAAGGTCACAACACAACACGACATCGATACGTTCCCATGTCACCAGAAAACACGATGGTCAGTCCTCGTCCACGATGAGCTCGCCATGACCGCAACACCAGCAGCAGCTCAATCTGCGCTCAAACCATGGTGACAGGAACCTCAATCAAGTATCGACGAAAAGATCAAGGGCTGAAAGAGTCAACAGATCCCGAAATGGATACATGATCATAAGGAAGAGTCAAATCACTGAGAGTATGATCATGGAAGCGAATAAAATCAAGTATCTCAAAGGATGTATAATCAAAGGAACGAAGAGAATCACCAGTCTCAAGATATGTACATCCTAAGGTCACTTAAGTGGAGTATCGTATCGTAAATATGCCACGGAACATACGTACGGTACGTCACTCTACTTAAGCTACCTACTCCATCAATCAGGGTCAGCTTATGAAACGAAAGTTCGGGTTTAACACCCCCTTGTTCAAGTCTAAGTTCCGTAAAGTCAAGCCTAGGTTCCAAAATACAAATGCCCTAGACCCCACATAGACAAACCTAGATTCCAACCAAGGTTAAACCTAGCGCTCTGATACCAACTTTGTCATGACCCAAAATATTAGCTCGTGACCGGCACTTAAATTACGCAACGTCTATAGGCGTAACGTAACCTAAGTAAGCTGAAACCCAGAAATCTAAACCTTACAATAGAAGTAAGTAAATAAAACATTTACAACATTTAGAAACTTAAGTAAAAATCCTATAAACTTCACTTAACTCTTTTCCTTGGTTTTCATAAAAATTTCGGCAGCACCTCCTTTGTAAAAACTAGCCTCGAAAACGGGTACAACAAAGAATATAATGAAAGCATCCCAAACGGGAGCAAAACACGCACAACGGCGGAAACAACACTACAAGTATAAATAACAAGTATACGATGCCCAACGGCGAAGATCCACAATAAGAAAAAAAGTAAAGCAAGACATCAACCCCAAAAGCGAACATAAAAACCCATCGCTCAAGTCTCGCAACTACAATTCTTCTAAGTCTGCAACATATACAATTACTAGTTTTGAGTGACTAGATACAATATGAATAACAAGTACGAGAGGGGCACGATCCAACATGTACCACCTACCACAAGCAAGTCACCCGAAAACAGCTGTGTGCTAGCGATGCAGCAACTGATCCATGCGGTCAACCTGCATGAACTGTGGCACAACGGGGGTGAGTTTCCAACTCGTGAGTAGAAAACATCAACAATAGAAATCGAAATAAACAACGATTCCTAGGTCAACTATATCATAAAGGTAATACTATGATATCTAGGGTGACCGTATCTGCATATGTGCCAACACATAAATAACTGCCTAACAGCAAGTGGATATCATCCAACAATATAATCAATGCATGTATGCAGGTGGATCTCGTCCAACAATATAATCAATTCATGTATGCAGGTGGATCTCGTCCACGTGTCACCCACTGACACAACAACTCCTGCATGTAAATATCATAAAAGCATATGCAGGTAGAATGAGGATATAAATCAACGTGTGTCCCTCACGACACAAAAAAATCATGGAACCGGAGTGTCCACATCGACACTCGAAAACATCATGAAACTCGTGTCTAGGATCGACACGTAAATCCTCATAACTTAAGCGCTGCCACCACGACTGGCCCTGACGTCATGTCCGTACATCACTCCGGTCGGTATCCCCACGATAACCGCCGAGTCCAAATACAATCACCGGTAGGTACTTGCCCACCTTCCAGGCTCATCGTCTGTACCACGAACATCTTGCCGAGGGGAACCGTACCGGGCCCCACCATGTACCCGCACACGGCCCACTACACTCCTTGCATCGGGTAGATATCACAAATCTCAGAACAGAGAAATCTCATGGTAGACGCCTCAAGATATCATATCAAGAGAAACCGAGTTTTCAAACAATACATAGTTTCTTGAAAATACCCCCACGGTTCTCAAATCCATATCTCAATGCGTAAAATCCATATAAAACTGATATATGCAACATAAAACATCAATATAAGCATATAAAGGGAAAACCACTCTTTTAAATGAATCCAGCTTTAAAAATATATCTTGCGATTCCCAAATCCTCCGAAAACAAGTGCAGCATCATATGAAGTGTACATGTAACTGTAGCAAAGTATGTGGGTATACATGTCAATATATCATGCAACCTAGCATAGTGATATGAACATGGTAGTATATCATAGCATGATATAGCAATTCTACAGTGTAAGTAACATAGCAATTATCGATGAAGAAGTGTGTATGCCGGCAATCCATGTAAGTGTAACATACGCATCATCGATAATGGTGTAGTGTACTAGCACATGTATAAGAAATGCAATGAGAATAGCATGAATGCAGCATAATGCATATAATGAATCAAATGCTATGGGGTATACATATCAACAAGACCGAGTCGGTGAATCTATCAATCGGCATCCAGCCTCACAACATCACGTACGGTAAAATCCATCGTACGCCATCCTCTTATCAAGGGTATGGATAAATCAACAGGTAAAAGTCATCGCGTACGGTAATCTAACATACAACGGCATTAACAAATAGGGATTCTATCGACCTATACAAAATCGGGGTACGGATCTAAGTCTCGTACGTCATATCACTCATTATGCAATCATTATCCATAAAAAAATATATACCTATCTCTCAGGTCACATCCATGTCAATCTCGTACCAGGGGACCTACAAAGGTATCAACAATCACATATCGACTCGAATCCATATAACGACATATCACACTAGGTCATCATATCATATTGTATACTCGTCCATCACCTTAATATCTCGCATCACATTAAATGAACATCACACTTGTTCTCTTTTAATTCATACCTATGATGATTCACATATCATTTCATATTCTCCTAAACCAATATGTTCACTAGTGTCCACTTCTGTCATATTATCTTGCAATTCCTACAATAATGTCCATTGCATATCATTTATCAGGATATAATAATCAAAGATCTTTCAATCCAATATTTGCGGGGGTGCTATACGCCATCCACCCGACATTCCCGGTAGATATAAATCTACTCACCTGCTAAACTCCTCGCTTAGCCGTAGTCGATGCGCTTCGTCGTCTCGGAATCCACGCGGAGGTACCTACAATTTATACGAATTCGCAAAGCTATTAACATCAAATTCCGAAATCCAAAATACGGCACGCGGTGTGCTCATAGGTTAGAACCTATAGCCTACACATGCAAAAAAATCAACTACCCTTGTCGTTGACGTACAAACATCCAACGACCAAATACAACATCCAAAACTCAAAACCAATAATCCAAATATCGGAAAACATAGCCGAAACCCTAAATAGGGTCGCTATACATGAAAACTGCCACATTAAAACCCAATAATACCAATACGCATTTACAAACACAATAAATATCGTAGGTATTAATATTTACGTCATCTACAATTTCATTAAAAACCCACGCCAAATTTTACCGAAAAGCTAGTAAGCAGCTTATATCATTTTCTCTCAATTTAGCACAAGTCTAGAATTTAACAATTCTAGCGATTTCAAACATCATATAATAGCTTAACTAAGCTATCAAAACCCCTTCCATATTTTTTAACTTGCTTAATTAAGTTTTAGCAAAAACCTAGTAAGCAAAAACCATTAATTAGACAAAGTAGTAATTAACAATAATTATCTTTTTCTACCACTAGATTAAGTTTTCTTAAACTTCAATTAACATTAAACACTTCATCAAGCTTAAACCCAAATCTTGAATTTCATAAAGATTATTAGTAATGAATTAATCAAGAGTTTTAAGCTGTAATAACCAATTTAATAGCTAAGTTAAAGATTTAAACATAACAATTTAAGATTAGGCTTTGAAAATTATACCTCTTCAAGAACACAAACAAGCAATTAGAACTATCATTTTTTCCTCCAAAAATGATGTTTTTCTTGAAGATCCATGCTAAATTTGTGAAAGGAAATGATTGGTTTACTTTTATTTAGGAGTTTTGTGGATTTATTTAAGGAATTTTGGAGATAAATTGAGATTTGAGATGAATGAAATGAGCAAGGAAAAGATTGGGGCAGACTTAAGTGGGGGGGGGGAGGGCTCGGCCAAGTAGTGGAGGGATGGGGTTTTGTGCATAAAGTGAGGAAAATTCTTGCACCAAACCATTAATTCTTCAATAAATGCAAATGCCACCTTTACTTCTTTTCTTTTCTTTTAAAAATTAATTCCTTTTGTCACTAAAATATCTAGATAAGCATGGATGGTTTTGATTATCTTTAGCTTGATTAGTTTAGCAAAGACTCAACTTAGAAGTAATTAACCAAACCCAATATGTAAATACCACTTATTAAGTGCGTAAATAACACATTAAAATAATATTTTAATTAGGTAAAAATTCTATATGAACCAAAACTTTCCGTTGACCCCCAAAGCTCGCACACTAGCTTTATTTTATCTAAACTAGGTGCCGGCAAGTTTATACAGAAGTTTGATCACAATCGAGTTAAAACGGAAAATACCGACTATTTTACCGTAAAACGGAAAAATTCGCATAACGATTTCTAAAACGTTACACGAATGCTATATATATATGATATATATAATAAACGTTGCTTATGTTATGCACCCGCGCCAGTCCAGCCCCCGCTCTGCCGTTAGTTAAATAACCTAATGGTCCATGATGGGGCCCCGTGGCGAATGCGGATGATATAAGCGTACGTTCTATTTTCGTTTTTTTCCTGTGATGTTTAAGGAAACATAAATGATGGGATTTCATTAATGAGATTAATGGAAAAAAATAAACCTAAAGATGTTGTAGAATCAAATTTTTTTAAAAAGGCAGCTCTAGTTTTTGCTTTTCATAGTGGTATTCCTTGATGAATATTCAGCACCTCATTCGATGAGGAAAGAGCTGATATCCCTTCACCGGGTGTGACTTCTTTAGCAAAACTAGCAACTGCTACAACCCACTCGGTTTTGTTTTTGATAACTTCTCTAGTCCTTACTTTGCATAGTGGTATTCTTTGATGAATATCCAGCACCTCATTCGATGAGAAAAGAGCAGAGTTCCTTTCACCGGGAGTGACCTCTTTAGCAAAACCAGCAAAAACCTAAAAAACACTTCTTTTCAAAATCATTAGATTCTACAACGATATCAAGTTCATTACGTTAAAGGTTTTCATCAAAACCAGTAGCAGCCCTCCGTCATTTCAGATAAGTGCTATTTAGTATTCGTGCTGCGTTTGTTGACCTTGTCAAGGCGTAGTGTGCGGTAGTAGATTAGTGCTTATCTGCTGCATGTGATGTGATTGGATTAGGGTAGTCGTACGACCTTGTTTGCATGCGTCAAGAGTCGTGCAGGTGGGTTTAATTCAATCATAAAATGAACGGGTTGAACTTGACTAGCGGCTTATGGTTTGTTGGCCTGTGTCAGGGTCATAGGACGCTAGGTGTAAAAACAGATATTGGGAATTTCAAGTGTTGAAATTTGCAGTAAGATTGCATACCTACTATGAGATAGTTGGATCCCGATACCCACTGCGAGTAAGAGTTACTCCTGGGAGAGTTTTCCACTTTACAATTAGCTGATCCAGTAAGTGTCTAAGAATGGTGTTAACGGGGTTATGCCCCTGCCGATCGAGGTTATTTAATTAGTTCCATGCGAAAGCATAGGGAGACTCCCTCGGAGTACCAATACCTGCCTGGCTGACCGATTGGCGAACTTAATCCCGACTAATCTTACCTTTTATGGTTTGAAAGAAGATTTGATAAAAACAGTGGGAGCCATCCTGATTAGATAAGATAATAACCAATCTAATCTTGCAAAGAGCGCACGCTAATGCGTTTCCTTCTCTCTCTCCACGTAGCGACCAATGACACGCCTTAATCAAGATAATAATATGGATGTATTGACCGAACCCGTTTATTATACTGAGCTGGGGAACGTTGGTTCCACTTTTTCTTATGATTGTCATAAGTCTTAGCAAGGAATAGGGGAATATCATGATTTCCTAGCAACCCGAACGAAGAAAGAGCATATTGATGCATCTTCTTCAGGTGTGTTCTTTACCGATAACAGTTTCTTAGTATACCCTACGTCCTAGGTATTGGATACCTGGTCAGGATCCCACGTATGTAATTTGTTACATGGGCTAAGAAGAGGTAGAGAACTGGGAAAATGTGATATGTCTCTAAAAGTAGAGAATGGAGCAATTGATGCAGCCAAAGCAGTTAGCGAATATCACATAGTATTACCAAATAGAAATACACTGATTCTGAATGAGTGTTATTACGTACCAAATATGATGTGCAATATTATATCAGTTTCGTTGTTGCATAAAGAAGGATATAACTTTGCACTAGAGGATAATGTTATGAATATTTTCCTAAATCAAGTGTTGATTGGGTTTGGTATGTTGTGTAGCGGTATATACGTTCTAAATCAAACGACAGTTCTAAGCCTACAGAACACACACACAAGAGGAAAAGTTCAGAAATGAACGAAGCCTATTTGTGGCATTGTAGACTAGGTCATATCAATGCGACAAGACTAGCTAAGTTACATAAAGATGGATATTTGAATCCATTAGAATTTACATCTTATGAAACTTGCGAGTAATGTCTCAAAGTTAAAATGACGAAAACTGCGTTTACTGGACATGGAGAAAGAGCTACTGAACTCTTGGGACTCATACATAGTGATGTATACGGTCCTATATCTACTCATACTAGGAATGGTTCCTCGTACTTTATTACATTCACCGATAATCTCTCAAGATTTGGACATGTGTTCCTGATGAAACACAAGTCTGAATCTTTTGAGAAATTCAAGGAATAGAACCAAACGGGTAAAAGTATTAAAATCCTTCGATCTGATCGGGGAGGAGAATACTTGAGCACGGAATTCCGAGACTACTTAAAAGAGAATGGGATTCTCTCTCAGCTTACTCCTTCGTATACACCACAACACAATAGAGTATCGGAGCGGAGGAATCACACCCTATTAGGTATGGTGCGCTCCATAATGAGTAATGGTGAGTTACCTATTTCTTTTTGGGGTTATTCACTTGAGACAACTGCATACCTATTGAATAGGGTTCCGACCAAATCCGTTCTTACCACTCCATATGAGATATGGAATAGGAAGAGACCATCTCTTAAACGGGTTAAGATATGGGGTTGTCCGGCCTAAGTTAAAAAGTATAATTCGGACAAGCTCGAGGCAAGGTTTGTTTTGTGCAAGTTTGTGGGATATCCAAAGGATTCATATGGATATATCTTCTACCACACCGAGGAACAAAAGGTTTTTGTTTCTTAATATGCCACCTTTTTAGAAAAGTAATTTCTTGTGAAAGAAACTAGTGGTAATGAGGTATAACTGGACGAAATTTCAGTAACACAAACAACAACTGATGATTTGATAGAACCGGAGGATCTAATAGTTTCCGACGAATCTCAGCCACTCCGCAGATCTAGTAGGGTTTCTCATCCACCTAAGAGATACTATGGTTTTCTCGTAGACGGTGGGAGCGAGGATTGCTGTAATATTTCAGAAAAACAAAATATTATTTTTGGAAATTTTTATAATTAAAATAATAAAATATTGAATATTTTAATAAGGAGGTATAATTAAATACCGATAAATTGGGGGAAATTTGGAAAATTATGGAAATTACTGAAATGAGGGTGTTTTATTGGATTTAAGCAATTATGATTTTTTATGATTATTTATATTCACTTTTAGTGCTAATCGCGATTTAAAAAAATCGCTAATCCTGTATTAAACCGGATTTGTGCACATGATATGCACCATGCCATTTCTACACTTGTTACATTTTATCATGTCTTTCTTCTTGTTATATATCATGGTGGTTGTTTTATTTGAGAGAAGAAAAGAAAAGAAAAGTCAAAAAGGGGACACAATGATGGCAAGGGGTGTGGGCATGAGGGAGAGAGAGGGTGAGGGGTCAAACCAAAGTGATGGCACATTGTTCTCTCTTCATTTTTCCTTCATCTTTCTCACTCTCTCACCATCCATGGAAGCACACTCTCCTCCCTCCTCTTCAAACCCTCAAAACACCCCCAAAACAAACCCAAAACCCCATCTCATTTTCATTACAAATGTTCACTAGCTCAAGGGAAGCACATTGGACCAAGAAAAATCGAGTTTTGAGGACTTTGGGCAACTAAAGAATTTTCTTGAGTTGCCAAATGAGGTATTTCCTTCACCCTTACCATATTTTTCCATTCACTTTAGCACCTATGTTTGTTTTGAACCGATATATCGATGTTTAGCGAACTTAGAAATTTCTAGTTAGGGTTAGGTTTTGAATGGAGTTGTAAAGTGAAATTGAGGCTAGTAGTGACCTTAATCCCCTGTTAGTGATACCATATTGGACTAAAACCTAAAACTTAAACCCGGAATACGGATTTAGAAATCCGATATCGGAAAAACTGTGATTCTGTGAAGGTTAAATGGAATCTGCTATCACCCTGAGACTCTGAAAATTATTTTGCATGGACATTGGTACATGCAAGCACCCAGGAAGCTACCACCAAAACCCTAGCCCCTAACTCCTAACCAAGGCCGCAAAAATAATCCTTTTGGCCGCAAATTGCGGCCAGACCTGGGCCGTTTGGCCTCGTTCTTGTTCTGTGGTCCCCTCATCAGTAAATTAGACCCTTGGCATATGCAAAATTGTCTGGTTTGACCTAGGGTATAATCTGGGACCATTTACAATAGTTGTTGTTTTGATTCGAGATTTCGTTTCTCGTATTTTGAATTCTGGATTTGCGTATTTGTGTTTTACCTCGATCACTTGACGTTTGTATGACGATATTGAGGGTGTTGTTGGTGTTGGAAGCGTAGTCCATAGTATCTAACCTATAGGACTTAGCGTGTCGTTTTGGGTTTTCCGATGTGATTTTCATGTGCTTTTGCGATTGTGTTATTTTTGTAGGTACCTTCACGAGGGTTTCATATGATGAAGATGATGAAGGCGACATCGACACCGGCATGCAGGATGCAAGGTGAGTAGATTATATCTACGGGGGAAGTCGGGTGGATGGCGTATAACACCCCCGCAGTTCGTTGTGATGTATACGAATACGTATACACACACACACACACACACACATATATATATATATATTATGTTGATATGAGTTTACTGATGGTAATGATGGATTCTAGGTGTTCTTGGATTGGTTTAGTATTAGTTGCGAAACCCTAGAGTAGTGGTTGCACCCACACACGCACACACATACTTGCATAAATTCTTTCTTTCACATGTGCGTATATGGGAATATGTATATATGTGTTCATATGGGTATGGGACTATGTGTACATATACTGGATTATGAGGATAGTACTTGGGATTTGAGATGAGTCGATGAGATTCGATTTGAGGCCGTGAGATCGGTGATATGACAGGGTTCGTATTTGAGATATGACATGATGTTTTAGCTGGTCCTTTGACGTAGTGTTTCATACACGTGCTGCATACATAGATGATATAAATATTGTACTAGACGTAGATCAGTATCCCGGATTATAATCTTTGATAAAGAGGATACCGGATGAATAATGTGATGAATGTGATATTGACCGTACCCAGATTTGGGATGCCGTACGACGGATTTACGTACGAGCTATATATTGATGATAGATCCGCACTCTTGACTTGAGGATGTCATATTATAGATATTGTGTCGTATGTGATACTATTGAGGCGGGATCACCGACTAATATATATATATATATATATATATATATATATATATGTATCGACTCAGATGTTAGGCGGTTTCCTTACCTTTCGTTTAGCCTGTTAGCTCAGCCCTATTGTTTAGTGTAGTTGTTAGACTAGATTCGATTCTTACCTATTTCAAAAACTAACGAATCGTGGGTATTTTAAAAGACAGGCCAAGGGATTCTACGGATATTTCAAAGGACGTATCTTTTCTTAAAAACACCGTAGCCCTTATTTCAAAAACACCGCGATTCGTGTTATTTCAAAAGGCACTAATGTATGACTTATATTTATATTAAATGCAGATTAGTTATCATCGTGTTTATCATTTAGCTCCCGCACATTATTGCTGTTCGCTCCGCATAGCATACTTATATTGTGATTTCATATACCATTATTGATATCATGCTGTTAGGACACCAGCACCATTACCGATGATGCGTATGTTCCACGTACACTTACTTGCCGGCTCACACACATCATTATCGGTAATTACTATGTCACATACACTTTAGAGAATACTATTTCATTGATATAACCTGTTAGCTGATATATTTGACATGATATTAGTGTACTTGCCTTATATGCCAGTTTAGACATTGCAGTTATTACTCACTACTTCATGCATATTATTATTCACTGTTGTGCAGTATTATGGAGTTTTATGCCCATGTTCACTGTTTACGTGCTATTGATGATTGGATTTCGGACTTTCATGAGATTTCCTGGATTTGGGAGAAAACCGCAAGAATACATATAAAATTCTTTCTCTCTCTCTTTTTTTAAAATAAAAACCGCGGTTTTCTCATGATGTTTGTGTAGTCCACCATGAGTTTTCTGTTGGTTTTCGAGACCCGTTTTAAGGAGTTGGATGAACCGCCTTGGGTACATGGTGTGCCCGGTAAGGTACCCCGGGGCAAGAAGATCGAGTAGTAGACGATGAGCCCTGCTGGGGAAGACTACCTACCGGTGATTTTATCTGACGCGTCGGATATCCGGAGGATACCGTCGTGGTCCTGCGATTGATGTTAGGGGCCGATCCGGACTGACGGCGCCCTAAATAGTGAGATTGAGACACTGAGATTTTGAGATATTGAGGTATTGAGTTTTGATGATACAAGCCAGTCCGGATAGCCAGAGCCTGAGATATTGAGACATTGGGATTTATGTTTTGTGTCGATGCTAGACACTGTTTATGCTGATTTCATTTATGATACATCGTTTTGAATATACAGAAATCTCACTAAGTTATGAAAGCAGTTTCTTCATTTACATGTATTCTGTTTTCATGCATTCATACCCCATTCATATGATATATTGCTACCTGAGGCACTGACATGAGCACATGGGATTACACTTGGGTTAGATGGTTACCCTTGCCATCTTTTCATACTTCAGACTTATCATGTTGAGGATTATATATATATTGATCGTATGCCCTAGGATTGTGTCATACATGCGGTTTCTGCTGGTAGATGTTTTTCTATTCACGAGTTGGCAACTCACCCTCGTTGTGCCACAGTTTTCTTGCAGGTTTTGCCGTACAGGTTTCATTACGGCTTTGCTGGCACACTGCTTCCTTTCCGGGTGATTTGCTTGGTAGGTGGGTTCACTTGCATCATGACCACTATTATACCTTGTATATTATTTATTCAGTTGTATCTAGTAAACTCTATCAACCAAACATGTATTTATTTCAGACTTGAGACCAGTTGTTTATTCTTTCGACCTTAGAGTCACGCGTTGTATTTCTTTGGATTTCATGCTGTTTTGAGGTTCCTTTTCTGTTGTGATCGTCGCCCTTCGGCGTTGTATATTATATTTCTTGCGTGGTTGTGACCGTCGTTTGAAGAAGAGCTAGCTCCCGCTTGGGGATGCCTTATTTCATTATATATGCTTTATCAGGTTTTTGTACCCGTTTGGGGTCAGTATTTACAAAGGAAACTCTGCCGAAATTTTTAGAAAAGAGTTGTGATTTTAAAATGCATATTTCGGCGTATGTTGCAAACTACTTGATTTAAATTGGTTTTTCCTTCACTCTACTACTTTTCTTGTTTTGGATTTCTGGGTTTTCGGCTTACTTAGATTACGTACGCCTCGAGACGTTTCGTAATTTAATTGCCGGTCATGTTCCGTACTTTCGGGTCGTGACAATATTGGTATCAGAGCGTTAGGTTTTACCTTCGGAGCGTAGGGTAACCCTTGGTTGATGGAGTAGGTAGCTTGAGTAGAGTGACGTACCGTACGTATGTTCCGCGACATATTTACGATATGCTACTCCACTTAAGAAGCCTTAGGATGTACATTTCTTTGCTCCGTATTATATTCATTCATGATCTAGCCTCATCGGTACCAGTTATGGTTTTGCTGCCACGATTACGGGCAGGGAGAGCTACGGCTAGAGTTGCGGTAAGCACGAGCTCGTCACGAATGAGGACTGACCAGGGCGTAATTCCGGCGACACATGATTGCAGAGATGTGTCTTTTTATCGTGTTTTCACGCCATGAGCGTTTGATGGATCGCTGTATGAGATTTCTCGGACATGCAGATTTGCACCAGAGGATTGATCCACTGATAGAGGCCAACCAGAATGTGATGACCATGGAGGTGTCGCTTGTTCATAATGATTGATGCACTGTTCAGCGTGCAGACGAATGGACCAGTTGTTACTGCGAACGACGAGATATCGCCCCCGATGTTGGAGCTATTGCAGTACGAGTTGTACTTAAAGATATGATAGAAGGTCGCTAGTCACCCGAGGATGAATGACCAGGACATGTAGTTCGTTCGCTTACCCCAATGCGAGGTCATCAGATAGATTGATTCAAGCTAGAGACGACTTCATGCTGATACGTTGAGAGTCGACAGAGGCGATCGAATGTCAGAAAACCCATATTCCAAGTTTAAAGTATTCAAAAGGACAAGCAAGAAATTCTATGGACCCTCTAGAAGAATGAAACCCTAACTTGACATAATGACCGTGTGAAAGCCTTTGAACCTTAGGGTTTGCGGCAGTTCCGCGGTGCCATTAGTGAGGCTTGGGTTTGCCCTTCTACGGCTGGTCCACCGATGCTGTGGTATGTACTCGATACTATTAAACTGTACCCAAGATGTTGAGCTCTTGGGGGATTATGAGGTTTTGACGAATCGATCGAATGGTTCGACTTCATTCGGATGCTAGGTGGTGAGATGCACTTCTTGGGCGACTCCAGATACGAGGATAGCCGTTGGAGCTCAGTCCATGCAGCCACGACGAGACGAGTCCGAAGCAGTCAACATTAGAGAAAAATGGAGTAAGAGGTTCGTATGAGATCTTGATAAGATGACGTTCCACTCCGCCGACATCAGAGATGCGATACGCATGCAGGGGCGTTGTGTATGGATATATCTTCCAGAAGGAGTCGCGATGAGTATTCAGCCATTCCGGAATAAGAAATAGATATAGTAAAGGAAGATGACTTCCGGACAGTTCGGCAGAGACGAGATTTGAGAGACCTCGACAGGACCTTTCTGGAATACTATACGAGAAGACTTGGACCCAGGAGCGGTCATATTGCGCACGTCCAGCAGGCCAGAGTTCAGTATCGTCGACGAGACATGCTATGAGTGACCACGACAGTTGGCCAGAGATTCTTAGAGGATGTGCTTGAGTGGGACTATTCCGCCATACTTGATTTCGGTATTTTAGGCGATCTATTCGCATGATTGATTTTGATGATTGAGTTTCATGATATTTGTTTTCATGCACCATGGTCGCACCTACTGAGTATTTACGATTTTTGCACAGTTGTTGCACTTGATATCATTTTCGTTACTTGGTTTCACATGTTTATGATTTTGTGGGTTTCATACAGTTGAGTTGAATTTGTGCATATGTACGCACCCGATTTGGTTTTTGCACTCGGTATAGTTCACATATGCTTGCAGTGCAGTGATATGCATTTTGTGCACTGTTCGGCACAATTTATTACATTTTAATACCGCCCTTTTTTTTATCATTTTGTCAATAAACAGTGCTATTTAATCCATGTCTGCTCATTTATACAGAGTACATGTACGCAAACGGATACATGGGTTTTTGTACGTGACATGCACAAAATGACGGATTTTTTGCTGAACTGCAAACAAGACGGAATACAGATCCAGAATTGAAATAAGTTTGCAACATAAACATGTGTGTGTACAAAGTTTTAGTGTGAAATGGTCTAACACATGCTTGTGTGAACAATTGTGAAGATGCATGAACCTTGGGAGCTGGTTTGATACAATAATGATGAGTAGTGCAAGTGGTGAACAAGTGATTGACATATGATTTGAAGTGTGAACACACACTTATCCACTTCACCCCTTCTCTGTGATTTAGCTCTAGAATTCACAGATGTGCTACATATAAGAAAATTGAAAATATCATGAGATACTCATTAGACCAGAAGACTACTGAAGCTTGGTGGGCCCCAGACTCAACTTCTTGGCCACAATTTTATCTGGATTGGCCGCAAATTGCGGCCAAGTGGGCTCCATTTTGGCTCGTTCAAATTTTGTGGGTCCCTGGTGGTCACTTTAGTCTATTGTCACATGCAACTTTTTCTTTTGATTTCTCTATAAATAGCCGATCCAGACATGAGGCCAAGGGGAGAACTTTTTGCATGCTTGTAAATTCTTGTAGCTCTTGGAATTGAGTTGAGTTCTTTGCCTTCCTCTGGTTTTGCAACCTCTCTTTTTGAGCTTGCAAGATTAGATTTTGGTAGTTGAACTCATTTACATGTATTTTGAACCATTGCAATAAATCTTCATTTTATTCAAGTTTGATTCTTGTATCTCTTTTTCTTATTTTGTCATTTCTTTTCATTATTCAGTTGTGTATTGCTATGATGATGTGTGAGTAGTTATTCTTGGGCTATGGTGAGGTAGGATGTGGAATGACTTTACTTCCAACCCCTCCCTTTTGATTCTTGCATTTTTTCACTTCTTTTCTTAACATCGCAAGTTTATTATGTTTTGCTTGATAGGATATATCGTTTTGAATGGTTGCAAATCAACCTTTAACATATATCTTATCCTTTCTTTACATTTTATCGTTGCTATGTTACGATTTGAAGTAGGCGTGAATACGGAATTACGTTATGTGTCGCAACTAGCTAGATAGGATATATAGCATTCTTGCATATATTCTATGCTTGCTACTTCACTTAACTAAGTCCATATCCACTCCATTCTCAATCTCATTCTTGTTAGTTTCTGTTTTTCTAACCTTGATATCGTATTTCATCCCGATACATTTTTCGGATAAATACGGCATGCTTTCGCTATTCTAATGGAAACTAAAAAGAAATGAATCTTGAATCAAAATGGAGAGTTGGGGGTAAATGTCATATTTCACTCTTGCTGAACCTTAGCCTAAGTTTTCGTATCCCAAAACCTTGTTTCTTTTAGGTATTACACTAAAACGTGACAAAACACCATTTTCCCACTTATTGATCCATAACTCAATTTGATGTCGTGATATCCACTCCTTGTGGTTCGACCCGTGCTTGCCCGCTTGCTTCAACGCACCGTGCACTTGCGGTATTTTTAAACTCGATACTCACGTCGTGCACTATTTTTCCGGCAAAAACCGACATATCCGATATTGACCTTATTCTCCAAAAGCACATCACCGTGTGTTTCGAAAAAGTTTTTGGCGCCGTTGCCGGGACTTGTTGAGTGGGAGAGGATGTCGTTAAGCTCAAATTCATTCCTTTTGCGCTTAAGGATAATGCGAAAAGCTGGTTAAACAGTTTACCAGCTAGATCGATCATGACATGGGATGACTTTGTAAAGTTTTTTCTTAAAATTTTTTACCCTATTCATAAAACCGTGCGAATTCGCAATGAACTCCACAATTTTAAACAAAAAGAGGGTGAAATTTTTTGGAAATGCTTAGAAAGATTTAAAGACATCTTAATCAAATGTCCCCATCACGGGTTAGAACAGTGGAGGTTATGTCAGATTGTCTATGAGGGGTTAGATTCCAGTTCACGCATGATGTTAGAATCCATATGTCAGTGTAAATTCCTGAGCTATGGTGCTAAGGACGCATGGAACTTTTTGGAAGAACTGGCTGACAAAACCATCCATGGGAGAGTGTGAGTGAGAAACCATCAGTGACGAGGAGTGGTGTACACATTGTTGACACCTCTATAGCTGCCGAAGCAAAAATCGCCGCTCTTGTACGGCGAATGGAAGCTTTAGAGGGGAAAAATTCACCGCTACCAATCAATCAAATTTCTCCGACTTTGTGCGCTAACTGTCAGCATCCTAGCCACATAACGGAAGAATGTCCATTTCTCGTTGGGTCCCAGGGACCTGAAAACGTTAATGCACTGTATCAGAACCAGCGCCCCAAGAACGACCCCTTCGCACCGACGTACAACCCTGGTTGGAAGAATCATCCCAATTTTGCTTGGAATCAGGCCCCTTTTCAAAACAACAATTCAAACCAGCCTTTCCAACAATTTCAAAATTCAAATTTTCAAAACCAAAAATTGGGATATTCAACTAACCAGCCCCAGCAACCCCAACAGCCGAATCAGCACAACCCAACCTTTACACCCCCTGGGTTCGCCCAAGACGACATGAGGGTAACATCCATCGAAAATGGGTTGGAAGCTTTGATTAAAACTTCTGCGTAGACTTCATCTAGTCTGGCTACTTTTATGCATACATCCGGTCAGTTGCATAGTGCTAACACTCAAGCGATAGCCAGATTAGAAATCTAAATCAGTCAACTGGCTGCAGCAGTTAGTGAACGTGAGAAGGGAACATTTCCCTCTCAACCCGTGATGAACCCAAGAGAGCAGAGAAACAACAACGCTCATGTTGTTCAGACTAACAATATTGAGAATGTGAACGCCGTCACCGTCCTCAGATCAGGACGAACGTTTGACAACAAGGTTGTCAACCCCAGCGACTCATCCAAGCGTGTGGTTGTCAGTTTACCAGCACGTAGTTCATCTTCTGCTCCTCATTGTGATCCATCGTCATCTTCATCACCTTCTTCTTCTTCTCCTGCTTCTTCTTCGTCGTCTGCTGCACATCCTTCAAAGCAACTTGAGAATTCGCGACACGACTACACTGATGATCCAGCAAAAATATTCCCGTCTTCTGCACCTATTACATCTGCAGCTTCTCCAAACTCAGCGTTTGGACCTAAGGCTCCCTATCCTAATAGGTTGAAATCAAAGAAGCCTACTGCAAACATGGAAAAGGTGTTAGAGGTTTTTAAACGCTGTGAGGTCAACATTCCTTTGTTGGATGTCGTCTAACAAGTTCCAGCATACGCAAAATTTCTGAAGGACTTGTGCACCAAGAAACGACGCACAAACGTCCCAAAAACCGTCTTCTTGGCCGCTACTCTGAGCGATGTTTTGTCCAAGTCCATTCCTGTGAAATATAAGGACCCAGGTTGTCCTACTATTTCTTGCACCATTGGGGACAAACTAATTAACCGGTCCTTGTTAGATTTAGGGGCGAGTGTGAACCTCCTTCCCTACTCAGTTTACAGACAACTGGGATTGGGAGAACTCAAGCCGACCAGAGTGACTCTGCAACTGGCAGATCGTTCAACAAAATTACCGAGGGGAGAAATTGATGATGTTCTAATTAAGGTCGGGGAATTCATATTCCCCGTAGACTTCATTGTGTTTGAGACTGAGCCCGTCACCAATCCCAGCGGTCAAATTCCAGTCATACTGGGAAGGCTTTTCCAAGCCACATCCAACGCATTGATAAACTTTCGTAATGGGTCCATGAAACTTTCTTTTGGGAACATGACAGTAGACCTCAACATTTTAATGCTAGGAAACCAGGCGAGTGAGAAACACGATGATACTTTTAAAGTCAACGCTGTATACGATATGTCTGAGGAGGGGACATTTGACTTCAAAAATGAGTGTCTGGACGAGACTTTTGAAGAACTGTTTTCTGAGGAGCTTCTTTTCCTTGAGAAGCTAAATCCTGAACAGGCGTCCTATGCACATTGGGGGCCCCAATTTGAACCTCTTCGCAATGAACCAGCCCCTGAAGTGCGACCATCTATGGAGGAGCCACCGAAACTTGACCTCAAAGTTCTTCCTAACCACCTCAAGTATGCGTACTTGGGAAATGATGAAACGCTTCCAGTAATAATTGCAACCGACCTTGCGCCTGAGCAAGAGTCGGCCCTCATGGATGTTCTGAGAAAGATCATGGAAGCGATTGGGTGGTCAATGGCTGATATCAAAGGAATCAGCCCTGCTATCTTCCAGCACAGAATCCATATGACTAATGATTACAAACCCTTCAAGGATCCTCAACGCCGGCTTAACCCGGTAATGAAAGAAGCGGTAAGGAATGAAATGCTGAAGTGTCTGGACAATGGGATCATTTATCCCATATCTGATAGCAAATGGGTAAGCCCCATTCACGTGGTACCAAAGAAATCGGGACTCACCGTTGTCACGAATGAAGCAAATGAGCTAATCCCAACCCGCACACAAACGAGATGGAGAGTCTGTATTGATTACAGAAAGCTCAACGCAGCAACTCGCAAGGATCATTTCCCGCTGCCCTTCATTGATCAAATGCTTGAACGCCTAGCCGTACACACCTACTATTGTTTCTTAGATGGGTATTCCGGGTATAATCAGATCCCGATTGATCCAGAGGATTAGGACAAAACAACCTTCACTTGTCCTTTTGGTACCTTCGCCTATCGCCGCATGCCCTTTGGGCTGTGCAATGCACCCGCAACATTTCAGCGGTGCATGATAAGCATCTTCTCTGATATGGTAGAGCGATTTTTAGAACTTTTCATGGATAATTTCTCCGTCTTTGTAGATTCATTTTCTGAGTGTTTGAGGCATCTAGAGCTAGTAATGCTACGATGTAGAGAAAAGCACCTCACACTCAACTAGGAGAAGTGTCATTTTATGGTCAAACACCGTGTCGTGTTAGGCCATATCATTTCTGAAAAAGGAATTGAAGTCGATAGGGCAAAAATTGACGTTATCTCAAGCCCCCCACCTCCATGGACTGTCCGTGACATTAGGGCATTCTTAGGCCACGCCGGGTTTTACAGGCGTTTCATCAAGGATTTTAGCAAACTGGCTAGACCCTTGACTTCTTTGCTGTCCGAAGAAACACCCTTTGATTTCAACTCTGAGTGCCTTCACGCATTCAAGCATCTAAAGTCGGAACTCACTTCTGCTCCGATTTTAAGCGCACCAGACTGGAGCGAACCTTTTGAACTAATGTGCGACGCTTTTGACTTTGCAATATAAGCTGTCTTAGGATAGCGATTTGAAAAGAAGCCGCATGTTATCCATTATGCGAACAGGACGTTAAATGACGCACAGCTAAATTACACCACGACTGAAAAAGAACTCTTTGATGTTGTGTTCGCACTTGAGAAATTCCGTCCCTACTTGATCGGAACCCACGTCACTATTTACACTGATCATTCTGCGCTTAAGCACCTCTTTGAAAAAAAGGATGCCAAGGCCGGATTGATACGTTGGCTCCTCCTTCTTCAGAAATTTGACTTAACCATCAAAGATAAAAAGGGGACCGACAATGTTGTAGCCGATCATCTGTCTCGCATACCAAATGCACCAAATGAGGAAATTCCAATCAATGAGCATTTTCCGGACGAACAACTTCTCTCCGTATCAAGCAAACCATGGTTCGCTGATATCGTGAACTTTCTAGTCACCGGAGAAACACCATCTTTTTGGCCGAATCAGGACAAGTATAAATTTCTCTCTTGGGTCAAATTCTTCTACTGGGATGAACCATACCTGTTCAAATACTGTCCTGATCAGATCATTAGACGGTGCATCTGTAACGCCTTGAAATTCGTTAGGATGTTTTCGCGTTATTTAGCAAGCGTGCGTGTTTTTCAAAATGGATATCTTATTTTTTTTCCTTCTTGGATAGTGGTAATTTATGTTGTGAAGTGTTTATATATATATAATTCTAGGATTATTAGTTATTTTTAGTCCTATTACCCTAATTGGGAAAATTTCCATTTTGTAGTGTACACTTGCACACTTAGCATTTTGTGACTTAAGTTTTAAAGTGTTAGTATGTTAACCATTCTTTATTGCATGGTTCATGGTTATCCCCACCCTTTTTCCAAGTCAAAAAACTTTTTTAAAAATTCAAAATTTCAATTAAAATATGAAGCATGGTGTTAGGTGAGAACCCTTGACTTTTGACCCATTTTTCCTTCTCTCTTCTCTCATTTCTGAAACCCAGCAGAAATTCCAGCAGCAAAAACCCCATTTTCTTCATCTCCTCTTCTCCTTTTCATTTCCCCTTGAGGCCAAACAAAACCCTACATAAAAACAACACTTTCCTTCACAAAACCATGGGAAAAAGGGGCTTTTTGAGGTGTTTTGGAGAAATTCTGCATACTTGAGCAGGGAGCTGGAACTCTTGGTGTTTCATAAGGTCTTTAGGAGGTATTAGCTCATAATTAACACCCTTTCTCCATATCTTGTAGTATCTTAACTAAAAATCATGTTTTTTGTGCATTATTAGTGATATTGAAGGATAATTGTGAAGCATATGTTAGATTGGAGTTCTCATAGTTTAGTTAACTCTGTAAAGTGTTTTTAGAGCTATTTAAACCAGGTTTTGCTTCAGGTTTGCACAAAAATACCATAAAGTACCTTTTTAGAGTAAAAATATGATTTTTAACTAGAAATTGGGTTCTGTTATATCTGCTTGTGCCCGGGTTATTTCAGAACGATTTTGGATTTACTGTAGCATAAGCAGGGGGTTTGGAGTGCACACACAAAACCGGGGGACCCACCTCCCTACCCAGGCTGCCAGAAAATACATTCTGGCCGCAAATTGCGGCCAGATTGGTGAATTGGGGGTTAGGGGTTGGGCCACTGGAGTCTGCATCTATGTGGAGTGTTTTGGTATGTATATTTTTGTAAAATCTGTTTTGTATCAAAATCTGGAGTGGAATACCCTATTTCCCGTATTTTTTACTCTTTCACGACACGCGTGATACGTGTGTGTGAGTTTTGGGTTTCTTTGTATCGCGACGCGATGGAGTGACTTCAGGCGCGTAATCGCACGTTATAGCGTATCGCGCACACATGAGCTTGGTTTGCGGCACGGGTTTCTAGTTGACTTTAAATGTCGTGTTTGTATGGTTTCGAGCTTATGTGTGATATTCTGTGGAATTCTAGGTTCGCAGGCAAGTGCGACGGACGCCGCGAAGAAGGGGGAAACAAATCGTCGGCTATACCTAGCGAGAAACTACGGTGAGTAGATTTAACATCTATGGGGAAATCGCCCGCATGGCGTTATGCGTCAGGGCTGATAGGACCTTGTAGTAGCATATTACACTTACCTACATTGACTGTTCATGGCTACTATTTTGTGCATACCACATTCCATGCTATAGGTATATAAACTAGAATTGATAGAACACCGCACCATTACTAACGGTTCATGTTGCACGAGCACTATCCTGCATGTTACACACACACCGTTAATAATTGCCATGACACTCACACTGTAGAATTTCCATGATCATTATGTTGTAGCTTATCTTTTATGTGACTAAACCTGATATTCATACTTGATACATATATCACATTGCTTGACTTGCACATTGATTCGGATTACCTGATATTCATACTTGATACATATATCACATTGCTTGACTTGCATATTGATTCGGATTATATGATATTCATACTTGATACATATATCACATTGCTTGACTTGCATATTGATTCGGATTATATGATATTCATACTTGATACATATATAACATTGCTTGACTTGCACATTGATTCGGATTACCTGATATTCATACTTGATACATATATCACATTTCTTGACTTGCACATTGATTCGGATTACCTGATATTCATACTTAATACATATATCACATTGCTTGACTTGCACAATGATTCGGATTACCTGATATTCATACTTGATACATATATCACATTGCTTGACTTGCACATTGATTCGGATTACCTGATATTCATACTTGATAGATATATCACATTGCTTGACTTGCACATTGATTCGGATTACCTGATATTCATACTTGATACATATATCACATTGCTTGACTTGCACATTGATTCGGATTACCTGATATTCATACTTGATACATATATCACATTGTTTGACTTGCATATTGATTTGGATTATATGATATTCATACTTGATACATATATCACATTGCTTGACTTGCACATTGATTCGGATTACCTGATATTCATACTTGATACATATATCACATTGCTTGACTTGCACAATGATTCGGATTACCTGATATTCATACTTGATACATATATCACATTGCTTGACTTGCACAATGATTCAGATTACCTGATATTCATACTTGATACATATATCACATTGCTTGACTTGCACATTGATTCGGATTACCTGATATTCATACTTGATACATATATCACATTGCTTGACCTGCACATTGATTCAGATTACCTGATATTCATACTTGATACATATATCACATTGCTTTGATATGCACATTGTATATTCAAACCAGTGCACCCATACATTGAGATCTTCATACTTGCTTAGATTACGCATTGAGATATGTTGTTTCCATGTTAATTCTGGATTTGGGAAACCGTGAATATTTCAAAAGAGAATAGTTAATTATTTAAAAACCCGGTTTCCCTTGATATGATATTTCGGTGCGTCCACCATGTGATTTATCGGTGCTAGAGTGATATATGTGAACCCGAATCAAGGAGTTGGATGAGGCCGATTACGGGAACATGGTGGACCCGGTATGGTACCCCGGGGAGAGAACGGTTTCGCTGTGTATTAGACGGTGAGCCTGGCAGAGGGACTACTACCTACCGGTGATTGGTTGGACCTGGCAGTTATCCGGAGGATACTGATCAGAGTTGATAGATGGATGCGGGATGATCCGTACTGCCGGGGCCGAAGGCCGATACCGCAGACGGAGCCCGTGGGCTGATCCGGACTGACGGATGCCCAATGGATGAGGATTTACGTGTCGATGCTGGACACGAGTACTAATGATATTTGGGTGCCGATGTTGGGCACTCGTGATTCTCAGAGATTTACAGGATTAGAGGGCCGATGAGAGTACCGGCGCCTGAGCTATTTGGGGGATCTGGGTGCATTGATGGACACTGAGTATATATATTCCACGTTGACATTCCGTGTAGATGTTATATTTTCCCATGCTCAGCATTTATTATTGTATCTCATCCTGTAGTTATATTACCTGATAGAGCACTTGCATGATTATTGCACATACTGCTTATCACGCATTGATATCATCTGCTGGCATTTGATTGAGTAGCGCAGTACGTGCATGCTCGCGATTACCTTTATATGTTATTTCTATTCACGAGTTGGCAACTCACCCCCGTTGTGCCACAGTGTTTGCAGGTTTCCCCTCGGAGTAGTCGCGGCAGGCTGCCCTTTTTGCATCTTTTGGCTACAGATACCACTACAGTTGGTGCGAAGACTACTTTGCTTTTAGGTGGGTTGTGGTATCTGGTTACTTCTATTGTACACACTTTTGTATCTAGTATTCTCCATCTACCATATATGTACTGGACTTAGAGACAGTGTGAGGACGATGATGTATATCTTTGTTTTCTGGTGACGAGCTCGTAGGAGCCGACTGTTTGTATTTATGCAGTTTATTATGCTGTGATGTTTACTTATTGCTCATTCTTCGCTACGGCGTCGTATATTACTTTTGTGTTGTTGTTTTCTGCCATTGGGCGTGATTTCTCCCGTTTGGGAACGCCTTATTTCATTATATATAATTTCACTTATATCCTGTTTTATACCCGATTTTCGGGGTTACTTTTTCAAAGGAAATGCTGCCAAAATTATTATAAGGATAACTTAACTTTAAAAAGAACTTCATTGAACTATTTAAGGTTTTCTAAATGTTTAATTGAATGTTTTCAACACTCACTACTTTTAATGGTTTTGATTTCTGGGTTCGGCTTACTTAGTCGCGTTACGCCTGTAGACGTTGCGTGGTTAAGTGCCGGTCACGAGTCGAAATATTCGGGTCGTGACAGCATCTCTAACTTTGAGACAAGAAGTGTTTTATCCTTCTGCCATGACCAAGCCTGCGGGGTCCATTTCGGACCCAGAAAAACAGCTGAAAAGGTTTTGCAGAGCGGCTTCTACTAGCCGACACTTTTCAAGGATGCTTTCGAATACTGCAAAACCTGCAACCGCTACCAACACATAGGCAAGATTGGAAAACGGAATCAAATGCCCCTACAGTCCATTCTGATTGTAGAAATTTTTTATGTCTGGGGCATTCATTTCATGGGGCCATTCCCAAACTCTTTTGGGAATTTGTACATTTTGCTGGCTGTGGACTATGTGTCCAAATGGATGGAGGCCATCCCTTGTCGAACCAACGACAACATGGTTGTCGTAAAATTCTTAAAAGAAAACATTTTGTCTCGGTTCGGTACGCCTCGCACCATCATTAGTGATAATGGAACGCATTTCTGCAACCGATCTTTTGAATCACTAATGAAAAAGTATTCCATCAGCCACAAATTTTCAACACCCTATCATCCTCAAACTTGTGGTCAGGTTGAAGTTTCCAACAGACAAATTAAACAAATTTTGGAAAAGACTGTCAACAATAACCGCAAGGATTGGTCGTTAAAGTTAAGTGACATGCTCTGGGCATTCCGCACAACCTTCAAAATGAACCTAGGTATGTCCCCATACCGACTCATCTTTGGAAAGGCATGTCACTTGCCTGTTGAATTAGAGCACCGCGCTTTTTGGGCAATCAAACAGCTCAATATCGACTTAGAAAAAGCCGGTGAAGCGCGAAAACTTCAATTAAACGAACTTGACGAGATACGCAATGATGCGTACGAGAATGCCAAACTGTACAAGGAAAAGACGAAAGTCTTTCATAACAAGGCAATTCTCAGAAAAACGTTCACCGTGGGGCAAAAGGTTCTCCTCTATGACTCCCGACTTCATTTATTTCCTGGGAAGTTGAAATCATGATGGACAGGCCCATTTTTTGTGCGCACCGGTTTTCCGTACGGTGCTGTCGAAATTGAAGATCAGAAATCAGGCAATATATTCAAGGTCAATGGCCAACTGCTAAAACCATTTTTAGAATTGCCCGCGGAAACGGGGGAGCTCATGTTTTTACATGAGCCACGTTACATCGATTAAAACACACCCCATGTTGTTTTCCTGTATATACTCTTTTTGGAGCCTTTTGTAAATTTTTAGTTTTTTTTTACCAATTCTTTTTATAAAGGGGTGTCTTTGTAAATAACCCTTTATAACCTATCCCAACCCCAACCCGAGACTCCACTTCTGATTTTGCCAAAACCCTGAAGCTCTCTCCTCATAAGAAATCCGACCTCAAAGCATCAGCCCCAGATCTCCATCTCAGGTCGGTGGAAAATCCCAAGTAGCCGCAAATTGCGGCTTGATCTACTCCGACAGCCCCGATCTCCTTTCTCCTCTGTAAGATTTCCTCTCTTCTTGTTCAATTTCCACGCAGAATTTCAGATCTACAATGGTAGCTTTTGATTGTGAGAAAAATTTCTTTGAGATTTTCTCCGACGCAACCTATGGACAGTATTTGTCATGACCCGAAAGTACGGAACATGACCGACACTTAGGCTACGAACGTCTCAAGGCGTACGTGCTCTAAGTATGCCGAGCCCAGAAATCCAAACCAAGAAAAGTAATGGAGTGAAGGAAAACCATATGTAAATCAACCAGTTTCCAACACAATATACAACTCCTAAAGGCGAGGATCACAACAGAAAAGGGAACTAAACAGCATGAAACCCAGAGAAATATAACGCGCGACTCTAAGGTCGAAAGAATAAACACCACTGGTCTCTATCTCAAATAAGTACATGTTTGGTTGATGGAACTTCTAGATACAACTGAAATATAATACACAATGTATAATAATGGGTATGATACAAATAACCCACCTACTAGCAGGTCACCCGAAAGAAGTAGTGCCCGTAAAACCGTAATGAAACCTGTACGGCAACACCTGCAAGAAACTGGGGCACAACGGGGGTGAGTTGCCAACTCGTGAATAGAAAAACATCTACGAACAGAAAATCGCATGTATGACGCAATCCTAGGTCATACGATCAACATAATAAACCTCAAATGAATAAGTCTGAAGCATGCTAAGGTGGCAATGTAACATCTATACATGTATGTAGTGCCAAGTACTCATGCCAGTGCCTCAGGTAATAACATGTCAAAAATATGAGGTATGTCTGCATGAAGTGATATGATGAAATATCAGGATTGATATCAATACACATATATTAGCGTCCCATTCCACTAATATTGGGGTAAAGGTATATATAACAGCGTCCTCATCCACTGTTATATATACAAATGAGGTGTGATCGATGTAATCAATATGAATCAATGTCAGCTATAAAATGAAGTCTAGTAGTATGTGGATATCTTCCAACTAGGTAATCAATGTCTGTAAATAGGTGGATCCCGTCCACGTGTCACCCAATGACAATAAGCATCATGCATGTGAATATCGTAAAGCATATGCATGGAAATATGAGGATATAATCAAATCATGGAACCTGAGTGCCCAGCATCGACACTCGAAAATATCATGAACACCTGTGCCTAGCATCGACACGTAGATTCTCATGTATCTCAGGCGCCGTACACCCTGGTCGGCCCTCATATCCATCTCATGACTCCAGTCGATATCCTCCGGATAACCGACGGGTCCCAAATACTATCACCGGTAGGTAGTACTCCCCTGCCGGGCTCACCGTCTATCATATACGAGTCTTCTTGCCCCGGGGTACCTCACCGGGTCCACCATGTACCCACGATTGGTGCCTACCGCTCCTCGAACCGGGTATACCCACATAAGCTTTCTGGAACCGAGAAAACTCATGGTGGACGCACTGAAATATCATATTAAGGGTAACCGGGGTTTTAAAACAATCACATATTTTCTTTTGAAATATCCACGGTCCCCAAATCTAGAAATATCATGGAAACAACATATCTCAATGCGTATAATCAAACATGATGTATGCGACATGTAAAGAAAGGTAAGCATATCAGTAAGCCATGCAACATGGAATAGTAATGTGCACATGTCGAGGGAAACCGCTCTTTTTTAAAATGAATCAGTTTTAAAGAATATCTTGCGGTTCCCAAATCTCTAATCAAGCCAGAATCATCTATGTATGTGTACAGGTATAACTGTACAATATGCCATGCAAGAATCACATCATGAATACAACAGTACTATAGTGTAATGGCATGGCAATTATCGATGATGAAGTGTGTGAGCCGGCAAATAGTGTACGTGGAACATACGCATCATCGATAATGGTGCTGGTGTCCTAACAGCATGATGGTAATTTCTCAATAAACACAAGTAATGCGATGCAAATAATATGAATATGCGGAATCAAATAATCAACGCAATAGTGAAGAATCTATATCAATATGTAAGTGTCATGCAGTTTTGCCTGTTTGAAATAAGACGAATCGGGGTTTTTAGTAAAATAAGGGCTACGGAGATTTTAAGAAAAGATGCCCCTTTTGAAATTATCCGTAGAATCCCTTTTTGCCTGTCTTTAAAATACTCCCGATTCGTTAGTTTTGAAATAGGTATGACTCGGGTCTAGTCTAACATCTACTATACTAACTACTGATCTAACTATCAAGTCAATCGGGAGGGGTATGGAAACCACCTAAATCTGAGTCGATATATATAAATATAAAGCTAGTAGTCGGTGATTCCGCTTCAATAGTATCGCATACGATACCGTATATCATCTGACATCCTCAAGTCATGAGTACGGATCAATCATCAATATAAAGCTCATACGGTAAATCGTCGTACGACATCCCAATAGCTGGGTGTGGGTCAGTATCACAATCATCAGGTCAATTATCTAGTATCCTTATCATCATCTCACATAATCTGGGGAACTGATCTTGATCTAGTACGAATAGATACCATTATATAAGTAAGAATGCGTGTGTGAAACACACGTCCTAAGGCCCGCTAAAAATCATATATCGTATCCCAAATACGAATCACATCACATCACCGATATCATGACACTATGCCCAAACTCACCGACTCACATCCAATGTCCCCCAATATCCTCGTCATCACAGTATGAACATAGCAAATATGCACGTGTGTGCGTGTGGGTATAAACCTATTCTAGGGTTCGCGACTAGGAACCACACTAGTTACTTCTAACCCTAATCTATGCATAGTACACCTAACATATCCTAAACAACCAAGTCACACATAAGCTATCATATATATAAGTACAGTGTATATGGTATACTAGACATCGGACTGCGGGGGTGCTATACACCATCCACCCGACTTCTCCCCGTAGATATAAATCTATTCAATTTTCTTATGTGTGCCGGCGCCGATGTCGCTATTTGCATCTCCAACGTTTCGACGCCACGTGGGGTACCTACAAGGATATCACACGCTAAAACACATGAAAACCATGTTGGAATCCAAAATGGTGCACGCTACGCCCATAGGTAAAAACATGTAGCCTCGCGTGCAAACACAGCCAATAACCCTCTGCCGTTGGCGTTCAAACGCCACCCGACAGAAACGAATCATCGAATACCAAAATCCATACGAAAAAAAGTCGTAAATCATGCGTCAACTCAAGAAAATCAACCCAGATTCAACCCTGGTTGGAACCAGACAAAAATAGACATACCCAGGGTCAAGTTTACAGGTAAAAGAGTTGTGCACGCAAAACGAGGCAGTTCCCTCCTGCTCTGGCCGCAAATTGCGGCTAGAGGGATTAAATCTGCGGCCGTAGTATGGTGGTTGGGGCTAGGGTTTTGGGTATTGCTTTCTATCTGCCTGCATACCTCACTGCTAAGTCAAAATTATTTTAGGAGGTCCGGGTTGATAGCAGTTTCCAGAAAAGCCACAAAGTCGACAAAATCGATAAAATACACCAAGTTGAAACATTCAGGTAACCAATTGGGAAACTGCGGTAATCTTGGTTAAACTGGTCTCAAATACACCTAATAAGGTTACACTAACATTCAAAACCAACACTTGGTCAAGTCTCACTCAAATTTTCCTAAACTAGCACTAGATCACAAACATAACACTGAATTTCAGCTATATAACCAGATTTGGCAAGATAGGAGTTGGGTTGCGAGATTATACCACAAGGGAATACTAGGATGAAGGAGAAGGGAAGAAGGAGGAAGGACTGTTGCTGCTGTGGAGCTGCTGGTGTTGCTGCAGTTTTTGTTGCTGTAACTGTTGCTGTTTGCAACAACAATTCTGTTGCTGTGCTGCTGCCTTAGCTGCTGCTGCTTGAAATCTCTTTCTTTTGTTTCTGAGCAGCAGCTACTGCAGGGGATGAAGTGTTGGGGCTGATGTTGTGATATTGGGGCTGATGTTCAGGATGGGGTTGGGCTGAAATATGCTGATGGTGGCTGATGTGTGGAAATTGGGGCTGATGTTGTGTATCAGCAGCTGATGTGTTGATATGGGGGCTGAAGTTGTGATGATGTGAGTGTGTAGGTGTTGGGCTATGGTGTTAGGGGCTGGTGTGTGTTGTTATGATAGGGCTGCTGCTGATGCAGCAGAGGTTGGTATGTGTGTGTAAGTGTGAGAGAGATGTGAGTGTTTAAGAGGAAAATAACAAGTTTGAAATGAGATGAGTTTACCCCCATCATCCTCTCTCTCACTAGATGCTTATCATGGCACATCCATCATGCCCCCCCTCTCTCCTACACAAGTCAACCCCCGTCCCTAATCACCTTTAACAAGCTAACAACCTTTAATTAACCCCATTAACATAACCAAATGGTTAACCCATCATGGTTGGCTAAACATGGTTAACCCACCATGCTCATCTAAACATTGTAACCCTAGACTTACCCAAGCTAACATGCACAGGTGTGTGCAGTCCAGATAAAATTCCAATAAAATATTCATAAAACCAGATAAAATATTTAAAAGCCATTTGGTAAACTTTTTACCAAAAACCCTATATTAAACACAATTTCCACTAAATAACATATTTTAGAATATCCATAATTTTTCTTCAGAATTTTCCCCATTTATCGGTATTTAATTATACCGAAATATTAAAATATTCAATAAAATAATATTAAATTATAAAAATTCCCAAAAATAATATTATATTTTTCTGAAATGTTACAGTCTTCCCCCCTTAAAGAAATTCGGTCCCCGAATTTAAATTTAAACCCCCAATTTCTAAAACATTTCAATAAAATGTCCAAGTCAACGGGGCTCCGAATCATCAATACATAAAACACATCGTAGCGCAATACAAGCGCATGAGCAATGAGCAGATAACTCGAAATCAAAACTCCGTCAAGCATCCTGCAATCATCGGAGTCAAGGTGAAACACGAATGCCAAATCCAAGACAAAACCGATATGCTAGAAATCGGAACTATACATGTAAATATCAAATCTGTACATGTAGATATCTTGAAGGGAATGCATGCCAAATTCTTTAAAGTCAATGTGCAATGCGCATAACACTGCACATTGGCGGACGTCTTTATAAGAAAATAGCCATATACGTATATATCTTTTGTTTAGTATGCACGATCCGCCGTTTGAAAACAATTTAGAAGGGTTCCCTGTTTTTAAACGTTTCGTGTCATATCGGACACGGATGCAAATAATGAGACTATAGCTCACTTTTGGAAATCCCTTTGAAATCTATTTATGCATGCAAAATATATCCAGGCACTCTCCTCTGACTAGTCCTGCTCAGTGCGGACACAAATCGCAATATCATAAAAACGTACTGCTCCATAAGAAATCAATCCCAAAATGTGCATATGAATACTTCGTGCGTTTGGTACACACGGAAATCAAAATCCATGAATGTGCCATATATGCGCACAGAAAAAACATCATGGTGCAACAGTTGTGCACACAACATCGGTCATAGGCAACGTGCGTGCCTGACAGCAAAACCAGGTGCATCTGACATGCACGAAAAATCCCGATTTAGTGCATCTGGTGTGCGCCAAATCGCATCTCATAACCTGCGCCCAACATGCGCTAAAAAATCCAAATCCGGTGCATCCATCATGCACGAAATCATGAAATCTAATATCCAGCGCCGAACACGCGCAACCCAATCAGGTGCATAAAATGCACAAAACAAATATCGAGCATCACCCTCGAAATCGAAGTCCAGTGCATCCAAGTGCACAAAATATATGTCACTGCACTGCAAGCATATGTAACTATACAATGTGCAAAAACAAATCGTGTGCCTGCATACGCACAAAATCAACTCAAATGTCTAAACCCCATAAAATCACGAACATGTGAAACCAAGGCACGAAAACGATATCAAGTGCAACAACTGTGCGAAATTCGTAAATCCTCAATCATCCAAATCAACTCATGCGAATAAATCGCCCAAAATACCGAAATCAAGTATGGCGGACTAGTTCCGCTCAAGCATATCCTCCAAGAATCTCTGGCCAACTGTCGTGATTACTCATAGCATGTCTCGTCGACGATCCTGAAAACTGGCCTGCTGGTGTGCATATCATGACCACTCCTGGGTCCATGTCTTCTCTGTGGATTTCCAATCTCACGATCCATCGGCTCGTCGGCCCTGTCAGGTGTGCTAACGGGGACGATTCCATCATGGCACTTCTCTGGTCATTTCTCGGTCAATCATCACGACCACTCGTAAGGCAGTATGTCACCGGCGTCGGTCTCTGGCTCTCTGAATGCACGTAACACATCCGATCCTGGGTGCAAGTATCATTGCAGCAGTGTCCTGGAAGGAATCCTGTTCAAGGTCTCTTCCAAATCTCGTCTCCGCCTAACTGTCCGGAAGCCCTCATCCTTTACTATATCTGCTTCTTGTTTCCGGAGCGACTGCATACTCATCGCGACTCCTTTTGGAAGGTATATCCAGTACTATACCTCGGCATGCGCATCGCATCTCTGATGTCGGCGGAGTGGAACGTCATCATATCCAGATCTTGCACGAACCTCTTACTCCACTTTTCTATAATGTCGACTGCTTCAGACTCGTCTCGTCGTGGCTGCATGGACTGAGTTCCAACGGCTATCCTCGTATCTGGAGTCTCCCAAGAAGTGGATCTTACCATCTAGCATCCGAATTAAGTCGAGCCATCCGATCGATTTGTCAAGACCTCATAATCCCCCAAGAGCTCTACATCTTGGGTACAGTATAATAGTATCGAGTACATACTACAGCATCGGTGGTCCAGCCGTAGAAGGGCAAACCCAAGCCTCACTAATGGCGCCGCAGAACTGCCGCAAACCCTAAGGTTCAAGGGCTTTCACACGGTCATTAAGTTGAGTTAGGGTTTCATTCTTCTAGAGGGACCATAGAATTGCCTTCCTGTCTTTCCGAATACTTTAAACTTGAAATAATAGGTCTCTGACATTCGCTCGTTGCTATCGACTCTCAACGTCTCCGCGTGAAGTCGTCTCTAGCTGGAATCAATCCATCTGATGACCTTGCATCGGGGTAGCGAACGATCCACATGTCCTAGTCATTCATCCTTGGTGACTAGCGGCCTTCTATCATCTCTTAGTACAACTCGTACTGTAATAGCTCCAACATATGGGGCAATATCTCGTCGTTCGCAGCAACAACTGGCTCCTTCTTCTGTACGCTGATCAGCGCCTCAATCCTCCAGGAAAGACGATACATTGGCGGCCATCTCTAAATCGGACTGCTCTAGACCTGAGTAAGATTCCCCACACTGGAAATCTTCAACTCAACTGGGCCTGCTCCGGCGCATAAATCGGACGAACCACTTTCGTCTCTCAATTCAGGTAGACTAGCTATCATCTGTCTCGCATCTGCCTGGAAGCTCCGGCGATCTCAGCTCGTAAGCTCCGGAAGCGACATCCTATCAATCTCAGCAACAGCTGGTTCATCTGCCTGCACGGTAGGCGATATCATAATCTTTGAGGTATGCTGTACATCGACAGTCCTCTCTCAACTGGCAGCTCTAATAATGGCCCGATCATCCGGTGTAAAACCAAGAACTCTCCTCCACAAGAGGTCACTCGAGACGTTCCCATGTCACCAAAAAACACAATCAAAAGATACATCTCTACAATCGTGTGTCGCCGGAATTACGCCCCGGTCAGTCCTCGTTCGTAACAAGCTCATGCTGACCGCAACTCTAGCCGTTGCCCTCCCTGCCCGTAATCGTGGCAGTAAAACATAACGGGTACTGATGAGGCTAGATCAGGAATGAATATGATACTGAACAAAGAAATATACATCCTAAGGCTCCTTAAGTGGAGTGGCGTATCATAAATATGCCGCGGACATACCCACGGTACGTCACTCTACTGTAGTCACCTATTCCATCAACCAAGGGTCATCTTACGCTCCGAAGGTAAAACCTAACACTTTGATACCAACTTTGTCACGACCCGAAAGTACGGAACATGACCGGCACTTAGGCTACGAACGTCTCAAGGCGTACGTGCTCTAAGTAAGCCGAGACCAGAAATCCAAACCAAGAAAAGTAGTGGAGTGAAGGAAAACCATATGTAAATCAACCAGTTTGCAACACAATATACAACGCCTAAAGGCGAGGATCACAACAGAAAAGGGAACTCAACAGCATGAAACCCAGAGAAATATAACGCGCGACTCTAACTTCGAAAGAATAAACACCACTGGTCTCTATCTCAAATAAGTACATGTTTGGTTGATGGAACTTCTAGATACAACTGAAACATAATACACAATGTATAATAATGGGTATGATACAAATAACCCACCTACTAGCAAGTCACCCGAAAGAAGTAGTGCCCGCAAAACTGTAATGAAACCTGTACGGCAACACCTGCAAGAAACTGGGGCACAACGGGGGTGAGTTGCCAACTCGTGAATAGAAAAACATCTATGAACAGAAAATCACATGTATGACGCAATCCTTGGTCATACGATCAACATAATAAACCTCAAATGAATAAGTCTGAAGCATGCTAAGGTGGCAATGTAACATCTATACATGTATGTAGTGCCAAGTACTCATGCCAGTGCCTCAGGTAATAACATGTCAAAAATATGAGGTATGTCTACAAGAAGTAATATGATGAAGTATCAGGATTGATATCAATACACATATATTAGCGTCTCATTCCACTAGTATTGGTGTAAGGGTATATATAACACCGTCCTCATCCACTGTTATATATACAAATGAGGTGCGATCGATGTAATCAATATGAATCAATGTCAGCTATAACATGAAATCTAGTAGTATGTGGATATCTTCCAACTAGGTAATCAATGTCTGTAAATAGGTGGATCCCGTCCACGTGTCACCTAATGACAATAAGCATTATGCATGTGAATATCGTAAAGCATATGCATGGAAATATGAGGATATAATCAAATCATGGAACCTGAGTGCCCAGCATCGACACTCGAAAATATCATGAACACCTGTGCCTAGCATCGACATGTAGATCCTCATGTATCTCAGGCGCCGCACACCCTGGTCGGCCCTCATATCCATCTCATGACTCCAGTCGGTATCCTCCGGATAACCGACGGGTCCCAAATACTATCACCGGTTGGTAGTACTCCCCTGCCGGGCTCACCGTCTAGCATATACGAGTCTTCTTGCCCCGGGGTACCTCACCGGGTCCACCATGTACCCACGATCGGTGCCTACCGCTCCTCGAACCGGGTATACCCACACAAGCTCTCTGGAATCGAGAAAACTCATGTTGGACGTACTGAAATATCATATTAAGGGTAACCGGGTTTTTAAAACAATCACATATTTTCTTTTGAAATATCCACGGTCCCAAAATCCAGAAATATCATGGAAACAACATATCTCAATGCGTATAATCAAACATGATGTATGCGACATGTAAAGAAAGGTAAGCATATCAGTAAGTCATGCAACATGGAATAGTAATGTGCACATGTCGAGGGAAACCGCTCTTTTTTAAAAATGAAACAGTTTTAAAGAATATCTTGCGGTTCCCAAATATCTAATCAAGCCAGAATCATCTATGTATGTGTACAGGTAAAAGTGTACAATATTCCATGCAAGAATCACATCATGAATACAACAGTACTACAGTGTAATGGCATGGCAATTATCGATGATGAAGTGTGTGAGCCGGCAAATAGTGTACGTGGAACATACGCATCATCGATAATGGTGCTGGTGTCCTAACAACATGATGGTAATATCTCAATAAACACAAGTAATGCGATGCAAATAATATGAATATGCGGAATCAAATAATCAACGCAATAGTGAAGAATCTACATCAATATGTAAGTGTCATGAAGTTTTGCCTTTTTGAAATAAGACGAATCGGGGTTTTTTAGTAAAATAAGGGCTACGGTGTTTTTAAGAAAAGATGCCCCTTTTGAAATTATCCGTAGAATCCCTTTTTGCATGTTTTTAAAATACACCCGATTCGTTAATTTTGAAATAGGTATGACTCGGGTCAAGTCTAACATCTACTATACTAACTACTGATCTAATTATCAAGTCAATCGGGAGGGGTATGGAAACCACCTAAATCTGAGTCGATATATATAAATATAAAGCTAGTAGTCGGTGATTCCGCTTCAATAGTATCGCATACGATACCGTATATCATCTGACATCCTCAAGTCATGAGTGCGGATCAATCATCAATATAAAGCTCGTACGGTAAATCGTCGTACGGCATCCCAATAGCTGGGTGCGAGTCAGTATCACAATCATCAGGTCAATTATCTAGTATCCTTATGATCATCTCGCATAATCTAGGGAACTGATCTAGATCTAGTACGAATCGATACCATTATATATGTAAGAATGCGTGTGTGAAACACACGTCCCGAGGCCCGCTACGAATCATATATCGTATCCCAAATACGAATCACATCACATCGCCGATATCATGACACTATGCCCAAACTCATCGACTCACATCCAATGTCCCCCAATATCCTCGTCATCACAGTATGAACATAGCAAATATGCACATGTGTGCATATGGGTATAAACCTATTCTAGGGTTCGCGACTAGGAACCACACTAGTTACTTCTAACCCTAATCTATGCATAGTACACCTAACACATCCTAAACAACCAAGTCACACATAATCTATCATATATATAAGTACAGTATATATGGTATACTAGACATCGGACTGCGGGGGTGCTATACGCCATCCACCCGACTTCTCCCCGTAGATATAAATCTACTCACTTTTCTTATGTGTGTCGGCGCCGATGTCGCCATTTGCATCTCCAACGTTTCGACGCCACGTGGGGTACCTATAAGGATATCACATGCTAAAACACATGAAAACCATGTTGGAATCCAAAATGGTGCACGCTACGCCCATAGGTAAAACCTGTAGCCTCGCGTGCAAACACAGCCAATAACCCTCTGCTGTTGGCATTCAAACGCCACCCGACAGAAACGAATCATCGAATTCCAAAATCCATACGAAAACAAGTCGTAAATCATGCGTCAACTCAAGAAATCAACCCAGATTCTACCCTGGTTGGAACCAGACAAAACTAGACATACCCAGGGTCAAGTTTACAGGTAAAAGAGCCGTGCACGCAAAACGAGGCAATTCCCTCCTGCTCTGGCCGCAAATTGCGGCCAGAGGGATTAAATCCGCGGTCGGAGTAAGGTGGTTGGGGCTAGGGTTTTGGGTATTTCTTTCTATCTGCTTGCATACCTCACTGCCAAGTCAAAATTATTTTAGGAGGTCCGGGTTGATAGCAGTTTCCAGAAAAGCCACAAAGTCGACAAAATCGATAAAATACGCCAAGTTGAAACTTTCAGGTAAGCAACTGGGAAACTGGGGTAATCTTGGTTAAACTGGCCTCAAATACACCTAATAAGGTTACACTAACATTCAAAACCAACACTTGGTCAAGTCTCACTCAAATTTGCCTAAACTAGCACTAGATCACAAACATAACACTGAATTTCAGCTATATAACCAGAACTTGGCAAGATAGGAGTTGGGTTGTGAGATTATACCTCAAGGGAATACTAGGATGAAGGAGAAGGGAAGAAGGAGGAAGGACTGTTGCTGCTGGTGTTGCTTCAGTTTTTGTTGCAGTAACTGTTGCTGTTTGCAACAACAATTCTGTTGCTGTGCTGCTTCCTTAGCTGCTGCTGCTGCTTGAAATCTCTTTCTTTTGTTTCTGAGTAGCAGCTACTGCAGGGGCTGAAGTGTTGGGGCTGATGTTGTGATATTGGGGCTTTTGTTCAGGATGGGGTTGGGCTGAAATATGCTGATGGTGGCTGATGTGTGGAAATTGGGGCTGATGTTGTGTATCAGCAGCTGATGTGTTGATATGGGGGCTGAAGTTGTGCTGATGTGAGTGTGTATGTGTTGGGCTATGGTGTCAGGGGCTGGGGTGCGTGTTGTTATGATGGGGCTGCTGCTGATGCAGCAGAGGTTGGTATGTGTGTGTGTGTGAGAGAGAGATGTGAGTGTTTAAGAGGCAAATAACAAGTTTGAAATGAGATGAGTTAACCCCCATCATCCTCTCTCTCACTAGATGCTTATCTTGGCACATCTATCATGCCGCCTCCTCTCTCTCTCCTACAGAAGTCAACCTCCATCCCTAATCACCTTTAACAAGCTAACAACCTTTAATTAACCCCATTAACATAACCAAATGGTTAACCCATCATGGTTGGCTAAACATGGTTAACCCACCATGCTCATTTAAATATGGTAACCCTAGACTTACCCAAGCTAACATGCACAAGTGTGTGCAGTCCAGATAAAATTCCAATAAAATATTCATAAAACCAGATAAAATATTTAAAAGCCGTTTTGGTAAACTTTTTACCAAAAACCCTACATTAAACACAATTTCCACTAAATAACATATTTTAGAATTTCCATAATTTTTCTTCAGAATTTTCCCCATTTATCGGTATTTAATTATACTGAAATATTAAAATATTCAATAAAATAATATTAAATTATAAAAATTCCCAAAAATAATATTATATTTTTCTGAAATGTTACAGTATTTCTACAATGAAATCTGTCAAAGAGGGTGGGATTATTTAATCTACAGAGGCAATGATTTGTTTGCTGTGAGGGAATTGGTAGAGGATTTTTACGAAGCATTATGACATGGCAAATCGGAATCGAGCTTCGTAGAATTTTTCTTCCAGGGACGACGTAGGATTTTTCAGGCCAAAACCATTTTTAGGGTTACAAGTATCCCTATGAGACCCGAAAATCAACAACCGCGAGAATTGGCGGTTTACAGATCAGTGTTGGGGGACTTTGTGGAATTGAAAGATAAGGGGCTGAATTCAGCCCAGATGTACAGAAACGTGCTTGCGGTTTGCCGATGGGCAAACCGCAACATCAGGGGAAAGAGCCGTATTTCTTCCTTTCCGGCTGGGGTGGGACATATTGTGCATTGCTTGATGGAAAAGGACCAGTATTTCTGTGTTGTAATACAATTATTCAACACAATCATGGAGGGGGTGGCCCAGAACAAACCCCTGCTGGCAGTGCTAGTAACCCAGCTTGCCAAGTACAACATGGATGTGATTGAGTTTGAGGGATATGCGACTGTTTATGCACATTGGCCGGTCGAACTAGAGAGAATTTCACAAGGATACACCGGCGGCCACTATGAGCAGAGAAACTGGACAAGGGACGACCCAAGCGAACATCCGGATCCCGAAAGCTCGACAGAGGCACTTTTGAATGAGCCAAAACCAGATAACGAGAAGGACCTGCAGCGCCTGACATTTAGGAGTATTCGCCACATACTCAAGAAGCAACAAAAAATGAAGGAGCAGCTAGACAGGATTGAAGCGGCTCAACAGGCATCGCATGACGACGCTAGTGGAAGCAAGAAGGGCAAGGGAAAAGCAAGCAGACATTGAGGACAATGCAAGTTTCAAGTTGGGGGTGGTAGCATATAGTTTGCATTTGCATATTTCCTGCATTTCAGCAATTACTTATTGTATTTTTATTTTCTTTTGCATGTAGTTGCATTTCATATCTGCTTTTGTACTGCATTGTATAAAAATTGAAAAAATTTATAAAAATTGAAAAAATTCCTGAAAATTAGAAAAACTTGGTCAGCTTGGCTAGCGGGGGAATGTTGATTCAAAATCTGACGGTTAAATTGATAAGGTAGAAATATCTAAATTCAAGAATTGAGATTGACAACCTGAAAAATAACCCGCCTGTGCGTTTAACCTTAGCTGATACACGTCTTTTATATCACTTACACGTGTCGTATGTTTTTGAGAATTTAATGAATGTCTGACATGTCTGTAAAAACTTTTAAATTATTAAACATCCTTAGGATCAAACAGGTTTGGCTAAGTTGAGTAATATCAAAGGTAATTCATACAGTGAAGTAAATACGAAGAATTTTATAGAGGCTTTTACAGAAACTATAAGTCTGAAATATAATCCATCTGGAACCTTATGGAGTAATTACACACCTTATCACATGTAACGTCTTTTAGTTTTAAAAGAAGGAGCTGGCTAAATCTCCGTTTTACTAAAAAGTACTAAAAATTTAAAATAAAATGAGTTTTTTGTTTTGTGGTCTTGGTAACTTGGGTAATTAAGTCCTTGGGGTGTCTCCACACTTAATGCCCTAAAACCATCTGGTTTGGGAGTCATTGGCCCAAAGCTCGCTAAGTTTCCAATCACCAGATAAAACAAAATAAGAAAGTTTCCTCTCCGAGTTAAAAGTCCTTATGGTTCTTTGTGGGAGAATAATCTTGGCGGTGACAAATTTTCTAGTAAAACAGTTTTTTCGCGGAGATATGAAAGTTTGTATTTATTAAGGCGTTTTGCACGATATTGAAAGGTGTGTATGAACAAAAACAGGTGAAAGATAGGAGTGAACATTACGACTATGGTTCTATGTTAAAATCGATATATATTCTGACTTGAAGCATAACTGGAGAATAAAACTTGAGAAAATCTTAACTCTTTTCGAACTTGTGTGATCTTTTTGATGTTTACCTTGGTCTGTAACTTTTGACATGATGACCCCAATCAAGTTCTTAAAAACATGATGACACTACCGCACTATCACGAAAAGACGCATATTAGCTTGTTAAACAAATTACGAGGAGTGAAGAATATGGTTTAATGTTTCTAACTTGGGTGATAGATGTTCCAGCTTTGATACTTAACCTCATGATTTGAATCAACTGTTTTCTAGCAAAACTAACTTGACTGGATTTTGTGGGTGCAATCCGCTGAAAACCCTCAGGAGACAACACTCCCCCTACTAGGGACACCTAGAGGTTTAATGGCTTGTTGCACGTACTCAGTGCAATCGCGTTCCCTGCGAAAGTGAGGCTAGGAATTTTTGTTTTGCTCGAGACGAGCAAAAGATAAGTTTGGGGGTATTTGTTCGGCACAATTTATTACATTTTAATACCGCCCATTTTTTTTATCATTTTGTCAATAAACAGTGCTATTTAATCCATGTCTGCTCATTTATATAGAGTACAGGTACGCAAACGGATACATGGGTTTTTGTACGCGACATACACAAAATGACGGATTTTTAGCTGAACTGCAAACAAGACGGAATACAGATCCAGAATTGAAATAAGTTTGCAACATAAACATGTGTGTGTACAAAGTTTTAGTGTGAAATGGTCCAACACATGCTTGTGTGAACAATTGTGAAGATGCATGAACCTTGGGAGCTGGTTTGATACAATAATGATGAGTGGTGCAAGTGGTGAACAAGTGATTGACATATGATTTGAAGTGTGAACACACACTTACCCACTTCACCCCTTCTCTGTGATTTAGCTCCAGAATTCACACATGTGCTACATATATAAAATTGAAAATACCATGAGATTCTCATTAGACCAGAAGACTACTGAAGCTTGCTGGGCCCCAGACTCAACTTCTTGGCCGCAATTTTATCCAGATTGGCAGCAAATTGCGGCCAAGTGGGCTCCATTTTGGCTCGTTCAAATTTTGTGGGTCCCTAGTGGTCACTTTAGTCTATTGTCACCTGCAAATTTTGCTTTTGATTTCTCTATAAATAGCAGATCCAGACATGAGGCCAAGGGGAGAACTTTTTGCATGCTTGTAAACTCTTGTTAAAATTCTTGTAGCTCTTGGAATTGAGTTGAGTTCTTTGCCTTCCTCTGGTCTTGCAACCTCTCTTTTTGAGCTTGCAAGATTATATTTTGGTAGTTGAACTCATTTACATGTATTTTGAACCATTGCAATAAATCTTCATTTTATTCCAGTTTGATTCTTGTATCTCTTTTTCTTATTTTGTCATTTCTTTTCATTATTCAGTTGTGTATTGCTATGATGATGTGTGAGTAGTTATTCTTGGGCTATGGTGAGATAGGATATGGAATGACTTTACTTCCAACCCCTCCCTTTTGATTCTTGCATTTTTTCACTTCTTTTCTTAACATCGCAAGTTTATTATGTTTTTCTTGATAGGATATATCGTTTTGAATGGTTGCAAATCAACCTTTAACATATATCCTATCCTTTTTTTATATTTTATCGTTGCTATGTTACGATTTGAAGTAGGCGTGAATAAGGAATTAAGTTATGTGTCGCAACTAGCTAGATAGGATATATAGCATTCTTACATATATTCTGTGCTTGCTACTTCACTTAACTAAGTCCATATCCACTCCATTCTCAATCTCATTCTTATTGGTTTCTGTTTTTCTAACCTTGATATCGTATTTCATCCCGATACATTTTTCGGATAAATACGGCATGCTTTCGTTATTCTAATGGAAACTAAAAAGAAATGAATCTTGAATCAAAATGGAGAGTTGGGGGTAAATGTCATATTTCACTCTTGCTGAACCTTAGCCTAAGTTTTCGTATCCCAAAACCTTGTTTCTTTTAGGTGTAAGTCCACGTTGCCCACCCCGGTGCTTACGGGGAGGCGGAAACGGTATAAAAATTCGATTTTTAGAACTCAAGGCAACATGGACTATAAAAGGAGGATCTTTGCTAAACAAAAACTAACAACCATGCTAAAAGATTTAGCTACTCGGTTAAAGGGTTATACCTAAGTCTTGAAGTCCTTATCTTCTTGCTCCTTGGAATGGGATGAACGGGTAGTCCTCGTCGCCTTCTCTTGCCGAAGAAAGATCCATCCGAGGGCCTCTACCTTTGGCTCCTAACTCAACCTAGAGGTAACTAAAGTGCTTGGTGTTCTAAACCTAGAACCTTAGAAAGAGTAGCGAGTGATTTTGGTGTTTTATCTCAAAAGCTAAATGATTCTCAACTCATGAGAGGGGAGAGCTTTGAGAGAGAGGAAGAGGATGAGAGAGAATGAGCATGAGAGAATGAGAGGATAATATCAACCTTCTCATATATATGTGAATTATGATAATTAAATAATTAATCAAAGATAATTGTGATGGTTAACTTGAAATGACCATTATCATTTCACATTAATGAATTTTGCAAGAATCAAAGATCATCTTTCTTGTGAAATGATGATGGTCAATATGTCAACATAGGTCAACAAGTCAACCATAGTCAAATGGTCAACAACCCTAACCATAACACAATTATAATTAATTAATATTAATAATCATATTTCACATAAACATTAGGGTTAAGAACAAGACAACGGTCATCAACCCTAATGAAAGTCATCTGCCTCTGCCTCAGTCAACTATGCATACACACCCGTATCCGTGTTCCGAGGAACACGAATACAATGAGATAAAACCAACCCCAAAACATATACCCAGGTGATAGTCCCCCACGGCCTCAGCATCCATGCTAGCTCCGTTTGCAACTCTGAGGGTCATATCACCTGCTTTCAAAACCCTACGCTTTCTCAGTGCCTGCAAAGAATTACAGATAAGAGATCCTGATCCGGTATCAAATACCCAGGAAGTAGAGTTTATTGATAGACAGTTTTCAATAACATACACACCTGAAGCTGAAGCCGCAACTTGCTTCAGATCCTGGTTTCTGGCCTTCCAAGCCCTGCAATCCTTTTTCTAGTGTCCACTCTTGTGACAGTAAAAGCACTCTTCCTTCCCCCACAAGCTTTCCCTCTACCTTTGTTGCCTTTACTTTTCCCTTCGTATCCACTTTACTAACACCGCCCCTTGGTTTGGTGGGGGTTTTCTTCTTCTTTCCCTTGGCTTTCTCCTTGGACCTAGAAGAGGAAGATCCTCCAACAAACAAAGTGGATGTTTTCCTACCTTTCTGTAGGGTGCCCTCTGCACTCCTCAGCATGTTGAGGAGTTCTGAAAGTTTAACTTCTTTTTCTTGCAAGTTGAAGTTCAGGACAAACTGGGCGTAAGTGGAAGAAAGGGACTGGAGAATCAAGTCCGTGTAGAGCTCTTTCTCTAACGTGGTCCCAAGGTCCGCGAGCTCTTCTATGTAGCCAATCATCTTAAGCACGTGTTCTGCTACCGATGATCCGACGGCCAATCTCGCTGAAAACAGCTTTTTCGAGACTTCGTATCTGGCGATACGGGATTTCTCTCCATACAGTTCTTTTGCATGGAGAAATATGGATTCGAGGTCAATATTCTCGTGCCTCCTCTAATGTTCATTGTCCATAAAGGCAAGCACGAGTCACTTGGCCTTCGTGCAGTCGATTTCCCAGGTCTTACGGATTTCCCTATCCGCGACGCTGGTTTTGGGACCTAGGACAGGGGGAGCTTTGGTGGTAAGGAGATACCCCAACTTGTCATAAGTGATTGCCATTTTTACATTCCTGAGCCAATCTTTGTAGTTTGGCCCTATCAGCATGTTTTTATCTAGTAGTAACATAAGTCCAGTCATGATGTTTGGTCGCTGCAATTAGGAGAGAGAGAAGAAACACTTTAGCATGATGCTCTTGCAAGTTTAGAGTGTTTTTTAATTTGTCTAAACAGGATGGCTCCCACTGTCTCTCGAATCCCTCCTCAAACCAAAAAGGAAGAATTAGTCGGGATCAATCTCACCGTACAATACTTGCTTAACCGTTCAGCCATGCCAGTGTTGGTACTTCGAGGGAGGTTTTCCAACGCTTTCGCGAAGTTCCTTAATTAAATAACCTCTTTTCCCTGTGGGCGTAGCCCCGCTAACACCTTTATAGACACGTACTTGGTTTATAGCATTGATCGTTAAGTGAGAAAGTTCCGGAGGAGTAGCATATACTCACAGTAGGATCGGGATCCAAATATCATCGCGTGACAAAACTGAAGGAATCCTACCAGAATCATCACACTCCAAATGGTATGCAGCGCTAGCAAGTTTCAGTTTCTTTTGAAACTCCCGATGTGGATTTTTGCCCCATGCTCTTATGACCTTGACTTTGGCCAACAAATCATAAGTCACATGTCAAGTTCTACCCGTCATTCTCCAGGTTAATTTGAACCCACCCGTACCTACCCTTGACTTTGGATAACAAAGCAGTACGACTGTCCCAAACTAACACATCTATCTATGCTGCACATGAATACCCATTAGCTGCCAATCACTATGCCTTGACTTTGGCCAACAAACATAGCTTGAATACTATTGACCATCCATGTGAAACGACGGAGGGCTACGAATGGTTTTGGCGAAACCGTGAATGTAGTGAACTTGATATAATCGATGGAACGAGATAGCTTTTAAAAGGAGTGGTTCAAGCTCCGCATTTAAAAGTTGGTTTTTGAAAAGAACCGAGTGGTTTTTAAAGTGTTCCAACGACTTTTACTTGGTTTATTTTCTTGCATTAATTTTAATGCGTCCCATCATTTAATCCTACAATTGCAAAAAACAACGAAAATATGACGTACGCTTATGCCATCCGCATTCGCCACAGGGTCACGTCATCACCCGTTAGGTTACTTAACTAACGACAGAGCGGGGGCTGGACTAGCGCGGATGCAAAACATAAGCAACGCCTAAATAGATATCTACATATAGATATATACATTCGTCACATGCAATGATAGCCATTCCAGATCACAGATGAACAAATTGGATATACTAGGAATCCGCATTCCGTACGAGCCTGTAACGAAGAGCGGATTACACGGTCGCGATGAATAGCCAAGACCCCACCCTAGACCCCTACGGGTGCGGCAAACTACCCGCCAAGTACCCGAAGCGAAGCAACCTCCCTCAACACCGTGAGTAGGCCACTCGGCACTTCGAGATACCCAGTAGTTTGTGCACCCTACCTTGGGTCTATCCTAGGAGAAAAAACAGTAAAAGAAATTATACAATGACGGCTACAACCCCATCCCGGTTGTGCGTCCATATAAATAATATTACATCAATTTACATATTACATGAATTGAAAGATAAAGAAAACTCTCATCTCACAACCCCCCAGCTATTCATCCGCGACAATCCAACGAGTTCATATACATAAACCATCAACATTACAGATCAAAGATATGTATAACCCACACTAATCGACGTATAGCGATTAGCAGACGTTCAATACATATATCACATCACAAATATAATCCATTAGCCAAAGTCTAGAGAAGTTCGATGAAAATACGGATTTGTAACCACCCCAAAAACAAATTTGTTCTATGGAAAATCTGGGCAGAAACAAACCATCCTAAAAATCCCAAAACATCAATATAAGAACACTGCAGGAGAAACGACCTACGGCCGAGTCAACTCGACCGCGGTTCCGCGGTGAGTTGGTCGACTCGCTGGATCGTTTTTCATGGGTGTTCTTTAAAAACCCTGAGCCGATTTTTAGTGTATGATTTATTATTTTTAAAGCAGGTTTAAAAATCGGCAGAAAGTTAGGTTTTTGAAACTTGTTTTGCGGTTTTTTTCCGATCGAAATTCTAGATACTTTGCTAACTTGCTAGTTTGTGTTTAGCTAGGCTCTGATACCACTGTAAGTCCACGTTGCCCACCCCGGTGCTTACGGGGAGGCGGAAACGGTATAAAAATTCGATTTTTAGAACTCAAGGCAACATGGACTATAAAAGGAGGATCTTTCCTAAACAAAAACTAACAACCATGCTAAAAGATTTAGCTACTCGGTTAAAGGGTTATACCTAAGTCTTGAAGTCCTTCTCTTCTTGCTCCTTGGAGTGGGATGAACGGGTAGTCCTCATCACCTTCTCTTGCCTAAGAAAGATCCACCCGAGGGCCTCTACCTTTGGCTCCTACCTCAACCTAGAGGTAACTAAAGTACTTGGCATGCTAAACCTAGAACCTTAGAAAGAGTAGAGAGTGATTTTGGTGTTTTATCTCAAAAGCTAAATGGTTCTCAACTCATGAGAGGGGAGAGCTTTGAGAGAGAGGAAGAGGATGAGAGAGAATGAGAGGATAATATCAACCTTCTCACATATATGTGAATTATGATAATTAAATAATTAATCAAAGATAATTGTGATAGTTAACTTGAAATGACCATTATCATTTCACATTAATGAATTCTGCAAGAATCAAAGAGCATCTTTCATGTGAAATGATGATGGTCAATATGTCAACATAGGTCAACAAGTCAATCATAGTCAAATGGTCAACAACCCTAACCAAAACACAATTATAATTAATTAATATTAATAATCATATTTCACATAAACATTAGGGTTAAGAAAAAGTCAACGGTCATCAACCCTAATGAAAGTCCTTTGCCTCTGCCTCAGTCAACTGTGCATACACACCCGTATCCGTGTTCCGAGGAACACGAATACAATAAGATAAAACCAACCCCAAAACATATACCAGGATCTGGCTTAAACCAAAGCCCGCTAGTATAAACTGTCCGGACACCAAACGTGCACAAGTGCGCGGATGTGAACGAACCCCGTCGCAAAACCATGAGACCTCTACTCGTTTTGCCTAAAGGCGAATAACCCTCTGTGTGGGACTCTGAAGACTCGACACTACGCTGGAAGTGGGTTTAACCACAGACCGCAAGCGGCACTAGCTGTACGTAACGGTCCCCAGATAGATGCCGATAAGAAGACTGACGAGGTGAACCCATCTGAACTCCTTCTGAGCCTGAATGTGACAATCTCCGTACAGTCCGGTCTGTTCGTCTAAGAGTATCGCATGGCAGGCCTAAGGGGGCGGTAAACGTCAGTCCCCTAATACCGGTACAAGTCGTGTCGGAGTGTAGCCCAGAACACCCTGAGATAACACTGGAAACCTACCAGTATATCTCGCTTGCCCTGGCCAGGGACTTTATGTAATGGCTCTCCTAGACACAGCGCGATATCAACCCCCAATACCGGGAGAGACGAATCCTGTCTAACCGTCACTGCCTCCAAGTGCTTCGGGACTGCACCCAATTGCTACCTGTTTGCACGACTCTTTTGAGCCGTGGTAGGGTAGCAATCTAAGAACAGTGGGAACACACTCAAGGCGAAGTGACAGTGTCAAGTCAACAGACTAAGCTGTACTCATGTCACCTGGGAACTGATAACTAACGATAGGTATAATACCAACCAACAGTTCCCGACGAGTCCTGTCAAGTGTACTCGTAACCCAACAAGCACCCGCATACTATCTCAAGTACGACGTACTGACGGCTGTGGGACAGACCGTCTCCCAATCTGGGATGAGAAGCGCATACGCTAGTCTACTCCGGAGTATCGATGCCCTGTCTCGATAGTCCTATGACTAGGGACCTGCATAAGGATGTGCTTGTGGATTACCCAGCCCCCATGAGTGTGACTGCCATCACAATGCTGGTAATCAAGCAAAGATCCTAATGGCTCCACTAATGTGTAAAGGCGATATGCTATAAGAAACACATGCACACATTAAAGTAGAAACAAACCAAGTAGCATACTACTATTTTGAGCAAGATTGTCTATACAAGGTGAATATCCCAAGCTTCCATTAAGTAATATACAAACTAGTATGATACAGTAATAGCCTTTAGGGCATATACACTAACATTAGGTATTACACTAAAACGTGACAAAACACCATTTTCCTACTTATTGATCCATAGCTCAATTTGATGTCGTGATATCCACTCCTTGTGGTTCGACTCGTGCTTGCCGGCTTGCTTCAACGCACCGTGCACTTGCGGTATTTTTAAACTCGATACTCACGTCGTGCACTATTTTTCCGGCAAAAACTGACATATTCGATATTGACCTTATTCTCCAAAAGCACGTCACCGTGGGTTTCGAACATGCACCATAGTTGCACTGGACTTCGATTTGATGTCATTTGAGATATGGATTTAGATTGTGATACACGATATTATTTTGTGCACCTAGTGTACCTGTTTGGATTCTTGCGCATATTTGACGCGGTCAGATTGGATTTTGCGCAGGTTCGGCGCTAGATATTGGATTTCGCGATTTCGTGCATGTTGGATGCACATGAGTTAGATTTTATTCGTGCATGATAGATGCACCTGATTTGGATTTTTGCGTATGTTGGGCGCATGTTCTGAGATGCGATTTTGGTGCACATCAGATGCACTAAATCGAGATTCTTCGTGCATGTCAGATGCACCTGATTTTGCTTCCAGGCACACACGTTGCCTCTGACAAGAGTTTCGTGCACACCCGTTGAACTTAGATGTGGTTTTGTGCACATGTTTGGCACATTCATGGGATTTGATTTCCGTGTGCACCAGACGCACGTAGTATTCATATGCACATTTTGGATTGATTTCTTATGGATCAGTACATTTTTATGATGTTTATTATTGTTTTCGTACTAAGCAGGACTAGTCAGATGACAGTACCTGAGTATATTTTGCATGCAATGATAGATATTGAAGGGATTTCCAAAAAGAGATCTATAGTCTCAGTATTTACCTATGTGTCTGAGATGACACGAAACGTTTAAAACAAGGAAACCCTTCTAAACTGTTTTCAAAACGGCGGAACGTACATATTAAACAAAGGATATATACGTATATGGTTATTTTATCATAATAGACGTCCGCCACTGTGCAGTGTTATGCGCATCGCACGACGACTTAAAAAGATTTTTCATGCATTTACTTCAGCTATTTACATGTATAGATTTGATGTCTACATGTATAGTTCTGATTTTATATCATATTGGTTTTATTTTGGATTTTCACATTGTGTCTTTACCATGACTCCGATGATTGCGGGATGCTTGACGAAGATTTGATTTTGAGTTATCTGCTCATTGTTCATGCGCATGCATTGCGCTATGATGCATTTTATGTATTGATGATTTCAGGACCCCGACGACTTGGACTTTTTACTGAAATGTTTTAGTATTTGAGGGGTTTAAGTTTAAATTCAGGGACCGAATTTCTTTAAGGGGGGAAGATTGTAACATTTCAGAAAAATAAAATATTATTTTTGGAAATTTTTATAATTAAAATAATAAAATATTGAATATTTTAATAAGGCGGTATAATTAAATACTGATAAATTGGGGGAAATTTGGAAAATTTTGGAAATTACTGAAATGAGGATGTTTTATTGGATTTAAGCAATTATGAATTTTTATGATTATTTATATTCACTTTTAGTGCTAATCGCGATTTAAAAAAAATCGCTAATTGTGTATTAAACCGGATTTGTGCACATGACATGCACCATGACATTTCTACACTTGTTACATTTTATCATGTCTTTCTTCTTGTTATATATCATGGTGGTTGTTTTATTTAAGAGAAGAAAAGAAAAAAAAAAGTCAAAAAGGGGACACAATGATGGCAAAGGGTGTGGGCATGAGAGAGAGAGGGTGAGGGGTCAAACCAAAGTGATGGCTCATTGTTCTCTATTCATTTTTCCATCATCTTTCTCACTCTCTCACCATCCATGGAAGTACACTCTCCTCCCTCCTCTTCAAACCCTCAAAACACCCCCAAAACAAACCCAAAACCCCATCTCATTTTCATTAAAAATGTTCACTAGCTTAAGGGAAGCACATTGGACCAAGAAAAATCGAGTTTTGAGGACTTTGGGCAACTCAAGAATTTTCTTGAATTGCCAAATGAGGTATTTCCTTCACCCTTACCATAGTTTTCCATTCAATTTAGCACCTATGTTTGTTTTGAACCGATATATCGATGTTTAGTGAACTTAGAAATTTCTAGTTAGGGTTAGGTTTTGAATGGAGTTGTAAAGTGAAATTGAGGCCAGTAGTGACCTTAAACCCCTGTTAGTGATATCATATTGGACTAAAACCTGAAACTTAAACCCGGAATACGGATTTAGAAAGCCGATATCGGAAAAACTGTGATTCTGTGAAGGTTAAATGGAATCTGCTATCACCCCGAGACTCTGAAAATTATTTTGCATGGACAGTGGTACATGGAGGCACCCAAGAAGCTACCACCAAAACCCTAGCCCCTAACTCCCAACCAAGGCCGCAAAAATAATCCTTCTGGCCGCAAATTGCGGCCAGACCTGGGCCGTTTGGCCTCGTTCTTGTTCTGTGGTCCCCTCATCAGTAAATTAGACCCTTGGCATATGCAAAATTGTCTGGTTTGACCTAGGGTATAATCTGGGACGATTTACAATAGTTGCTGTTTTGATTCGAGATTTCGTTTCTCGTATTTTGAATTATGGATTTGCGTATTTGTGTTTTACCTCGATCACTTGACGTTTGTACGACGATATCGAGGGTGTTGTTGGTGTTGGAAGCGTAGTCCATAGGTTCTAACCTATAGGCCTTAGCGTGTCGTTTTGGGTTTTCCGATGTGATTTTCATGTGCTTTTGCGATTGTGTTATTTTTGTAGGTACCTTCACGAGGGTTTCATATGATGAAGAAGATGAAGACGACATCGACACCGGCACGCAGGATGCAAGGTGACTAGATTATATCTACGGGGGAAGTCGGGTGGATGGCGTATAGCACCCCCGCAGTTCGTTGTGATGTATACGAATACGTATACACACACACATATATATATATATTATATGTTGATATGAGTTTACTGATGGCAATGATGGATTCTAGGTGTTCTTGGATTGGTTTAGTGTTAGTTGCGAAACCCTAGAGTAGTGGTTGCACCCACACACGCACACACATACTTGCATACATTCTTTTTTTCATATGTGCGTATATGGGAATATGTATATATGTGTTCACATGGGTATGGGACTATGTGTACATATACTGGATTATGAGGATAGTACTTGGGATTTGAGACGAGTCGATGAGATTCAATTTGAGGCCGTGAGATCGGTGATATGAGAATTTGAGATACGCCTGATGTTTTAGCGGGTCCTTTGACGTAGTGTTTCATACACGTGCATGCATACATAGATGGTATCAGTATTGTACTAGACGTAGATCAGTACCTCGGATTATAATCTTTGATAAAGAGGATACCAGATGAATAATGTGATGAATGTGATATTGACCGTACCCAGATTTGGGATGTCGTACGACGGATTTAGATACGAGCTATATATTGATGATAGATCTGCACTCTTGACTTGAGGATGTCATATTATAGACATTGTGTCGTATGTGATACTATTGAGGCGGGATCACCGAATAATATATATTGTAACGTCTTCAAAATAATAAAATATGATTTTTGGGAAATTTTATAATTTAATATTATTTTAATGAATATTTTAATATTCTGGTATAATTAAATACAGATAAATGGGGAAAAATTATGGAAAATTCTAAAATAAGGTATTTTAAGGAATTGCTTCGTTTTCTGTGCATGCCCCCATTTCCTCTAGTTTTGACCCTGAGTATGTCTAGTTTTGACTGATTCCATCTAGGGTGAAATCTGGGTTGATTTTCCTATGTTGGTGTATAATTTGGGACTTGTTTTAGCATGGATTTTGGTATTTGGTGATTCATTCCTGTCGGGTGGCGTTTGGACGTCAACGACAAGTGGATTTTGATTGTGTTTACATGCGAGTCGATAGGTTTTTACCTATGCGGGTAGCGTGTGCTATTTTGGTTTCCGATGTGATTTTCATGTGCTTTAGCATTGTGATATACTTGTAGGTACCCCGCGTGATGTTGAGGCAAAGGAGGTGAAGATAGCGACATCGGCTTTGGCACACGAGAAGCAATGTGAGTAGATTTATATCTGTGGGGAGAAGTCGGGTGGATGGCGTATAGCACCCCCGCAGTCCGTGGTGATGTATACGAATACGTATACACACGAATATTTATTATGTGTTGTTTAGGGTTATTGATGGTAATAATGATATTTTGATGATAAGAATATATTGGTTTAGTTTAGTGCGAACCCTAGAGTAGTGGTTGCACTCACACATACATTTACACACATACTTGCATTCATTCTTTCATTTATTAGAGTGCATATGATGGTGCGTATATCTACACATGGGTATGGGACTATGTGTTTATATACTGGATTTGAGGATAGTATTTGGGATTTGAGATGAGTCGATGAGATTGGGCTTGAGGCCAGGAGATCGGTGATGTGATTTGGTTCGTATTGAGATACGACACGATGGTTTAGCGGGTCTTTTGACGTAGTGATTCTTACACCTGCATGCATACATAGAGGGTATCAATATTGTACTAGACGTAGATCAGTACCCCGATCATGACATTTGATAAAGAGGATACCAGATAAATAGTATGATGAATGTGATATTGACCCGTACCCAGATTTGGGATGCCGTACGACGGATTTACGTACAAGCTATATTTTGATGATTGATCCGCACTCTTGACTTGGGATGTCTGATTATAGATAGGGTATCGGATATGATATTATTGAGGCGGGATCACCGACTAATATATATACATGTATGTATATGTATCGACTCAGATGTTAGGCGGTTTCCTCACCCATAGCTCTACTTGTTAGTTCAGCCGTATAGTTTAGGATGGTTGTTAGATTAGATTAGACTCCTACCTATTTCAAAAACTAACGAATCGTGGGTATTTTAAAAGACAGCCCAAGGGATCCTACGGATATTTCAAAAGACGTATCTTTTCATAAAAACACCGTAGCCCCTATTTTCAAAACCCCATGATTCGTGTTATTTCAAAAGGCACCAATTGTAGAGGTTATTTTAGATTAATGCAGATTAGTTATAGTTGCGTCTAGTATTCAGCTTCCGCTCATTATTGTGGTTCGCATCGCATCGCATGCTTATATTATGTTTCATACTCCATTATTGATGTTATGCTGTTAGGACACCAGCACCATTACCGATGATGCGTATGTACCACGTACACTTACTTGCCGGCTCACACACATCTTCATCGGTAATTGCCATGTCACGTACACCTTAGAAAATATTATTGCATCGACATAGGTTGTTAGCTAATAATTTAGGCATGATATTAGTGTACTTGCCTTATATGCTAGATTAGACGTTGTAATTATTAGTTGTTACATCATGCATGTTATTATTCTTGGATTTTTATGCCTGTATGCACTATTTACATGCTATTGAGGATTGGATTCGGATTTCCATGAGATTTTCTGGATTTGGGGGAAAACCGCAAAACTTATATAAACTTCTTTTCTCTCTTTAAAATAAAAAGTGCGGTTTTCCCATGATGTATGAGTCGTCCACCATGAGTTTGCTGATGGATTTGGAAACCCGATTCGAGGAGACGGATGAACCGTTTCGGGTACATGGTGGACCCGGTAAGGTACCCCGGGGCAAGAAGCGCGTGGTGATGACGATGTGAGCCTGGCAGGGGAGCACTACCTACCGGTGATTTTACCCGACGCGTCGGATATCCGGAGGATACCGTCGTGGTCTTGAGATGGATGGTAGGGGCCGGTCTGGACTGACGGCGCCCTAGATATTATGATTGAGATATTGGGATTACGTTTTGTGCCGATGCTAGGCACTGTTTTATGCTGATTTCATTATGATACCTCAACTAAAAATACAAGGGAAATCTCACTAAATTATGAAAACAGTTTCTTCATTTACATGTATTCTGCTTTCATGCATTCATACCTCATATTCATGACATACTATTACCTGAGGCACTAGCACGAGCACTTGGCACTACATTCACGTATAGAGATTACATTGCCAGTTTAGCATGCTTCAGCTTTATTCATATTGAGGTTTCTTTATATCTGATCGTATTGACCTAGGTTGGGTCATGCATTCGATCTCCGCTTGTAGATATCTTTCTATTCACGAGTTGGCAACTCACCCCCGTTGTGCCCCAGTTCTTGCAGGTTTGCCGTACAGTTCTATAGCGGCATTTCTGGCACACTGCTTCCTTTTGGGTGATTTGCTTGGATAGGTGGGTTCTTTTGTATCAGAACCGCCGTTGTATTTATATTATTCATTGTATCTAGAATATCCATCAACCAAAACTCGTTTATTGTTTCAGACCTAGACTAGTGATGTATTATTCGACCATAGAGTCGCGCTTAGTAGTGTTGCGGTTTTCTTGTTGCTTTTGAGCTTTCTTTTGGATTTGATCCTCGCCACTTGGCGTTGTATATTATTGTTGCATGTGTGGTGGTGACCGTCGATTGACGAAGAGCTAGCTCCCGCTTGGGGATGCCTTTATCATTGCATATATTGTTATCCTTGTTATACCCCATTCGGGGCCAGTTTTACAAAAGAAACTCTGCCGAAATTTTTAGAAAAGACTGTACTGTTTTTAAAAATGCATATTCGGCTTAGTTATTTAAAAACCTTGATTTCAAACATGTTTTTCTTCACTTCTTTAAACCAGTTTCTTTACTTATTCTTAAAAATGGTTTTAGATTTCTGGGCTTTTGGCTTACTTGGATCAGATGGAGTCCTATAGACTTCATATGGTTCAAGGGCCAGTCACGTGCTCTTTCGGGTCGTGACAAAGTTGGTATCAGAGCGCTAGGTTGACCTTGGTTCGAGTCTATGTTTGACTATGTGGAGCCTAGGGCGTTTATATATATACGGAACTTAGGCTTGACCTTACGGAACTTAGACTTGGTCGAGGGGGTATTAGACCCGAACTTTCGTCGTGTAGGATGACCCTTGGTTGATGGAATAGGTAACTAAAGTAGAGTGACGTACCGTTGGTATGTTCCGCGGCATACTTACGACACGCCACTCCGCTTAAGGAACCTTAGGATGTACATATTTTCGAGATCAGTGATCCTCTTTATATCCAGGATTATACATCCATTTGAGATTCCCGATTCTATTAGTTTCATGATCATACCTTTATTGATGCTGTTCCTTCCCATGATCATGTATCCACTTTGGATCTGTTGTTTCCTTTCTTGCCATTGATGTGCTCTCCTTGATACTCGATTGAGGTTTCTGTCACCATGTTTGAGGGCAGTTTGGGCTGCTGCTAGGGTTACGGCCGGTGTGAGCTTGTTTGGTACGAGGGCCGACCATTGTGTTTTCTGGTGACATGGGAACGTCTCGAGTTAGTGTTGGTGATTGTGACCTCTAGTGGAGGCGAGTGCTTGGTCTTGCACCGGATGATCGGGCCATTGTTAGAGCTGCCAGTTGAGAGAGGACTGTTGATGTACAGCATACCTCAGAGATTGTGATGTCGCCTACCGTGCAGACAGATGGACCAGCTGTTGCTGAGATTGACAGGATGTCGCTTCCGAAGCTTACGAGCTGAGATTGCCGTAGCTTTCAGGCAGATATGAGACAGATGATAGCTAGTCTACCCGATTTGAGAGACGAAGGTGATTCGTCCGATTTTGCGCCGGAGCGGGCCCTGATGAGTTGAAGATTTCCAGTGTGGAGAGTCTTACTCAGATCTAGAGCAGACCGACTCAGAGATGACCGCCTATGTATTGCCTTTCCTGGAGGATTGAGGCGCTGTTCGGCGTACAGGCGAATAAGCCAGTTGCTGCTGCAAATGACGAGATGTCGCCCAGATGGTTGGAGCTACTGCAGCGTGAGCATATACTTAGAGAGATGATAGCGAGTCGCTAGTCACCTGAGGATGAATGACAAGGACAGGTGGTTCGTTTGTTTACCGATGCGAGGTCATCAGATAGATTGTTTCCAGCTAGAGACGACTTCACGCAGGTTCGTTGAGAGTCGATAGAGACGATCGAATGTCAGGAGCCCATTTTCCAAGTTTAAAGTATACGGAAAGACATGCAGGTGATTCTATGGACTCTCTAGAAGAATGAAACCCTAACTCGACTTAATGACCGTGTGAAAGCCTTTGAACCTTCAGCTTTGCGGCGGTTCCTCGGCGCCATTAGTGAGGCTTGGGTTTGCCCTTCTACGGCTGGACCACCGACGCTGTGGCATGTACTCGATACTATTAAACTGTACCCATGATGTGATCTCTTGGAGGATTATGAGGATCTGACGAGTCGATCGGATGGTTCGACATCTTTCGGATATCGTGATGGGACACTGCTTGGGAGACTCCAGATGCGAGCGTAGCCGTCGGAGCGCAGTTCGTGTAGCCACGATGAGTTAAGTCCGAATCAGTCGACATTGAGCAAGGTGGAGTAAAGAGTTCGTACGAGATTTCGACGAGATGACGTCCCACTCCGCTGACATTAGAGATGTGATATGCACCCCGAGGCGTGATATATGGATGTATCTTCCAGAGAGAAGCGCGATAGGTATGCAGCCGTTCCGGAATAAGCTTTAGCTTCAGCATTGGATGATGACTTCCGGGCATTTCGGCAGGATTGAGATTTGAGAAAGGAACCTCGACAGGACCTTTCTGGAGTACGTTACGAGAAGACCTAGACCAGGAGTGGTCGTATTGCGCACACCCAGCAGGACAGAGTTCGGCATTGTCGACGAGGTAGTTGACCATGTTCGGATAAATGAACTTACCCAGATGCGTTGCAGATTGATCAGGGACGGACGAGTGATGAGTATTCTTCCGATGGTTGGGACGTGTTCCCGAGGACCTGTTCGGCCTGACATCCTCTACAGAATGATGAAGCTACAGAATATGCGATTTCGAGTCCGTGCGAGAGACTTCAGATTGACCGTGGCCGAGAACAGTGCAGTGCGTAGTAGCTTGGCGTGACGTCATAGTGGACGACGATAGAGACAGTTGGAACAAGAGGTTCGTGTGAGACACTGATGAGCTGTCATTGCTTCCCGTCGAGACTAGAGACCTGATATGCTTACAGAGACGTTGGAATGTGACCAGTTTCCGAGAAAATATTGTGCTGAGGACACAGGTGTTTTTGAGCGAGAAGAGGTTGTGTAGGAAGCCAGCCTCTGTACAGATCGGCATAGGCATGATCGGAAGAGACCTTGAGCAGGATTCCTTCCAGGACATTGCTGCAATGATGTTTGCACCCAGGATCAGATGTGTGACGTGCTTTCAGAGAGCCAGAGGCCGACGCCAGTGATACGCTGCCTTACGAGCGGTCGTGAGGATTGACCGAAAGGTGACCAGGAAAGTGCCAGAACGGAATCGTTCCAGTCAGTACTCCTGACCGGGCCGATGAGCCGATGGATTGCGAGATTGGTAATCTACAGGAAAGATCAGGAACCAGAGGCAGAGGACGCCAGCCGCGAGCAAGAGGCAAGTAGATATCTTGCGCAGCTAGCATCGGATGTTCCGGTACCTTCTCGACCTTGAAGGATGGTATACCGACGACGGTAATTATGATTTGTGATTTTGTGATTTGATTATCACGTATCCGTTGCTTTGGATTTCGGTATTTTGGGCGATCTATTCACATGATTTAGTCTTGATGACTGAGTTTCATGATATTTGATTTTGTGCACCATGGTTGCACCTACTGGGTATTTATACCTTGTACATAGTTATTACTCTTGAGCTATTGATTGCGATTTCATGCCTATTTTATGCTGGTGATTTGATTTACGCTTCCAGCAGAGTTTCATGTAATTTTAGTGTTTTGATTTTGCATTCGGTATAGCTTATATGTGCTTGTAGTGTATCGATATGTGTTTTGTGCCCGCAGCTGCACACGTTTATGATTTTCTTCATATCTGGATACACTTGGTGTTGCTGCTTACGTATTTGAGTTATTGCTTGGTATTTGTGCATGGGATGCACCAGTTCTATACTTCGTGCATTTGTCGCACCAGTTTTATGTTTCTTGCGTTTATCGCCTCAGATTTATATTTCGTGCCTTTGTTGCACCGGATTTATATTTTGTGCATTACGATTGCACCTGACTTCGATTTGATGCCTTTCGGTATGTCGATTTTGATTGTGATATTGATGTGGATTCTTGCACTCCGTGCTTTTGACTGGACTTACGCATATTCGACGTTGCTATTGGATTTTGTGATTCCGTGCATATTGAGTGCGCAGGGTCTAGATTTTCATTCGTGCATGATGGATGCACCGATTTGGATTTTCGCGCATGTTGGGCGCATGTTTTGAGATACGATTTTGGGGCACACCAGATGCACTAAATCGAGATTCTTCGTGCATGTCAGATGCACCTGTTTTGGCTGCCAGGCACACGTTGCCTATGACAGATGCTTCGTGCACACCCGTTGCACCTAGATGTTGTTTTGTGCACATGTTTAGCACATATATGGATTTTGATTTCCGTGCGCACCAGACGCACATGGTGGTGTTATGTGATTTTTGGGATTTATTCCTTTTGGAGCAGTACATTTTTATGATGTTGGATATTTGCTTTCATACTGAGCAGGACTAGTCAGTGGGCAGTACCTGGATATATTTTGCATGCATCGATAGTTATCGAAGGGATTTCCGAAAAGCGAGCTATAGTCTCAGTATATACCTACGTGTCCGATATGACACGAAACGTTTTAAAAACAAGGAAACCCTTCTAAACTGTTTTCAAAACGGCGGAACGTACCTATTAAACAAAGGATATATATACACATATATAGTTATTTTCTTATGAGAAACGTCCGCCACTGTGCAGTGTTACGCGCATCGCACAGCGACTTAAAAAGATTTGGCATACATTTGCATCAGCTATTTACATGTATAGATTGGATGTCTACATGTATAGTCTTGGTCCATATCATATTGATTTTGTATTGGATTTGACATTGTGTCGTTACCATGACTCCGATGATTGCGGATGCTTGATGGAGTGTTGCATTTGAGTTATCTGCTCAGTACTCATGCGCATGCATTGCGCTATGATGTTTTATGTATAGATGATTTCGGAGCCCCGATGACTTGGAATTTGTATTGAAATATTTTAGTATTTGGGGGTTTAAATTTAAATTCGGGGACCGAATTTCTTTAAGGGGGGTAGATTGTAACGTCTTCAAAATAATAAAATATGATTTTTGGGAAATTTTATAATTTAATATTATTTTAATGAATATTTTAATATTCTGGTATAATTAAATACAGATAAATGGGGAAAAATTATGGAAAATTCTAAAATAAGGTATTTTAAGGAATTGCTTCGTTTTCTGTGCATGCCCCCATTTCCTCTAGTTTTGACCCTGAGTATGTCTAGTTTTGACTGATTCCATCTAGGGTGAAATCTGGGTTGATTTTCCTATGTTGGTGTATAATTTGGGACTTGTTTTAGCATGGATTTTGGTATTTGGTGATTCATTCCTGTCGGGTGGCGTTTGGACGTCAACGACAAGTGGATTTTGATTGTGTTTACATGCGAGTCGATAGGTTTTTACCTATGCGGGTAGCGTGTGCTATTTTGGTTTCCGATGTGATTTTCATGTGCTTTAGCATTGTGATATACTTGTAGGTACCCCGCGTGATGTTGAGGCAAAGGAGGTGAAGATAGCGACATCGGCTTTGGCACACGAGAAGCAATGTGAGTAGATTTATATCTGTGGGGAGAAGTCGGGTGGATGGCGTATAGCACCCCCGCAGTCCGTGGTGATGTATACGAATACGTATACACACGAATATTTATTATGTGTTGTTTAGGGTTATTGATGGTAATAATGATATTTTGATGATAAGAATATATTGGTTTAGTTTAGTGCGAACCCTAGAGTAGTGGTTGCACTCACACATACATTTACACACATACTTGCATTCATTCTTTCATTTATTAGAGTGCATATGATGGTGCGTATATCTACACATGGGTATGGGACTATGTGTTTATATACTGGATTTGAGGATAGTATTTGGGATTTGAGATGAGTCGATGAGATTGGGCTTGAGGCCAGGAGATCGGTGATGTGATTTGGTTCGTATTGAGATACGACACGATGGTTTAGCGGGTCTTTTGACGTAGTGATTCTTACACCTGCATGCATACATAGAGGGTATCAATATTGTACTAGACGTAGATCAGTACCCCGATCATGACATTTGATAAAGAGGATACCAGATAAATAGTATGATGAATGTGATATTGACCCGTACCCAGATTTGGGATGCCGTACGACGGATTTACGTACAAGCTATATTTTGATGATTGATCCGCACTCTTGACTTGGGATGTCTGATTATAGATAGGGTATCGGATATGATATTATTGAGGCGGGATCACCGACTAATATATATACATGTATGTATATGTATCGACTCAGATGTTAGGCGGTTTCCTCACCCATAGCTCTACTTGTTAGTTCAGCCGTATAGTTTAGGATGGTTGTTAGATTAGATTAGACTCCTACCTATTTCAAAAACTAACGAATCGTGGGTATTTTAAAAGACAGCCCAAGGGATCCTACGGATATTTCAAAAGACGTATCTTTTCATAAAAACACCGTAGCCCCTATTTTCAAAACCCCATGATTCGTGTTATTTCAAAAGGCACCAATTGTAGAGGTTATTTTAGATTAATGCAGATTAGTTATAGTTGCGTCTAGTATTCAGCTTCCGCTCATTATTGTGGTTCGCATCGCATCGCATGCTTATATTATGTTTCATACTCCATTATTGATGTTATGCTGTTAGGACACCAGCACCATTACCGATGATGCGTATGTACCACGTACACTTACTTGCCGGCTCACACACATCTTCATCGGTAATTGCCATGTCACGTACACCTTAGAAAATATTATTGCATCGACATAGGTTGTTAGCTAATAATTTAGGCATGATATTAGTGTACTTGCCTTATATGCTAGATTAGACGTTGTAATTATTAGTTGTTACATCATGCATGTTATTATTCTTGGATTTTTATGCCTGTATGCACTATTTACATGCTATTGAGGATTGGATTCGGATTTCCATGAGATTTTCTGGATTTGGGGGAAAACCGCAAAACTTATATAAACTTCTTTTCTCTCTTTAAAATAAAAAGTGCGGTTTTCCCATGATGTATGAGTCGTCCACCATGAGTTTGCTGATGGATTTGGAAACCCGATTCGAGGAGACGGATGAACCGTTTCGGGTACATGGTGGACCCGGTAAGGTACCCCGGGGCAAGAAGCGCGTGGTGATGACGATGTGAGCCTGGCAGGGGAGCACTACCTACCGGTGATTTTACCCGACGCGTCGGATATCCGGAGGATACCGTCGTGGTCTTGAGATGGATGGTAGGGGCCGGTCTGGACTGACGGCGCCCTAGATATTATGATTGAGATATTGGGATTACGTTTTGTGCCGATGCTAGGCACTGTTTTATGCTGATTTCATTATGATACCTCAACTAAAAATACAAGGGAAATCTCACTAAATTATGAAAACAGTTTCTTCATTTACATGTATTCTGCTTTCATGCATTCATACCTCATATTCATGACATACTATTACCTGAGGCACTAGCACGAGCACTTGGCACTACATTCACGTATAGAGATTACATTGCCAGTTTAGCATGCTTCAGCTTTATTCATATTGAGGTTTCTTTATATCTGATCGTATTGACCTAGGTTGGGTCATGCATTCGATCTCCGCTTGTAGATATCTTTCTATTCACGAGTTGGCAACTCACCCCCGTTGTGCCCCAGTTCTTGCAGGTTTGCCGTACAGTTCTATAGCGGCATTTCTGGCACACTGCTTCCTTTTGGGTGATTTGCTTGGATAGGTGGGTTCTTTTGTATCAGAACCGCCGTTGTATTTATATTATTCATTGTATCTAGAATATCCATCAACCAAAACTCGTTTATTGTTTCAGACCTAGACTAGTGATGTATTATTCGACCATAGAGTCGCGCTTAGTAGTGTTGCGGTTTTCTTGTTGCTTTTGAGCTTTCTTTTGGATTTGATCCTCGCCACTTGGCGTTGTATATTATTGTTGCATGTGTGGTGGTGACCGTCGATTGACGAAGAGCTAGCTCCCGCTTGGGGATGCCTTTATCATTGCATATATTGTTATCCTTGTTATACCCCATTCGGGGCCAGTTTTACAAAAGAAACTCTGCCGAAATTTTTAGAAAAGACTGTACTGTTTTTAAAAATGCATATTCGGCTTAGTTATTTAAAAACCTTGATTTCAAACATGTTTTTCTTCACTTCTTTAAACCAGTTTCTTTACTTATTCTTAAAAATGGTTTTAGATTTCTGGGCTTTTGGCTTACTTGGATCAGATGGAGTCCTATAGACTTCATATGGTTCAAGGGCCAGTCACGTGCTCTTTCGGGTCGTGACATATATATATATATATGTGTGTGTGTGTGTGTGTGTGTGTGTGTGTGTGTGTGCATGTATGTATCGACTCAGATGTTAGGTGGTTTCCTTACCTTTCGTTTAGCCTGTTAGCTTAGCCTTATAGTTTAGTGTAGTTGTTAGACTAGATTCGATTCCTACCTATTTCAAAAACTAACGAATCATGGGTATTTTAAAAGACAGGCCAAGGGATTCTATGGATATTTTAAAGGACGTATCTTTTCTTAAAAACACCGTAGCACTTATTTCAAAAACACCGCGATTCGTGTTATTTCAAAAGGCACTAATGTATGACTTATATTTATATTAAATGCAGATTCGTTATCATCGTGTTTATCATTTAGCTCCCGCACATTATTGATGTTCGCTCCGCATCGCATACTTATATTATGATTTCATATACCATTATTGATATCATGCTGTTAGGACACCATCGCCATTACCGATGATGCGTTTGTTCCACGTACACTTACTTGCCAGCTCACACACATCATCATCGGTAATTGTCATATCACGTACACTTTATAGAATACTATTTCATTGATATAGCCTGTTAGCTGATAGATTCGACATGATATTAGTGTACTTGCCTTATATGTCAGTTTAGATATTGCAGTTATTACTCACTACTTCATGCATATTATTATTCACTGTTGTGCAGTATTATGGAGTTGTATGCCTATGTTCACTGTTTACGTGCTATTGATGATTGGATTTCGGACTTTCATGAGATTTCCTGGATTTGGGAGAAAACCGCAAGAATACATATAAAATTCTTTCTCTCTCTCTTTTTTTAAAATAAAAACTACGGTTTTCTCATGATGTTTGTGTCGTCCACCATGAGTTTTCTGTTTGTTTTTGAGACCCGTTTCAAGGAGTTGGATGAACCGTCTCCGGTACATGGTGGGCCCGGTAAGGTACTCCGGGGCAAGAAGATCGAGTAGTAGACGATGAGCCCGGCTGGGAAAACTACTTACCGGTGATTTTATCTAACGCGTCGGATATCCGGAGGATACCGTCGTGGTCCTGCGATTGATGTTAGGGGCCGATCCGGACTGACGGCGCCCTAGATAGTGAGATTGAGACACTGAGATTTTGAGATATTGAGGTATTGAGTTTTGATGATACAAGCCAGTCCGGATAGTCGGAGCCTGAGATATTGAGACATTGGGATTTATGTTTTGTGTCGATGCTAGACACTGTTTATGCTGATTTCATTTATGATACCTCGTTTTGAATATACAGAAATCTCACTAAGTTATGAAAGCAGTTTCTTCATTTACATGTATTCTGTTTTCATGCATTCATACCTCATTCATATGATATATTGCTACCTGAGGCACTGACACGAGCACATGGGGTTACACTTGGGTTAGATGGTTACCCTTGCCACCTTTTCATACTTCAGACTTATCATGTTGAGGATTATATATATATATTGATCGTATGACCTAGGATTGCGTCATACATGCGGTTTCTGCTGATAGATGTTTTCTATTCATGAGTTGGCAACTCACCCCCATTGTGCCACTGTTTTCTTGCAGGTTTTGCCGTACAGGTTTCATTACGGCTTTGCTGGCAAACCGCTTCCTTTCCGGGTGATTTTCTTGGTAGGTGGGTTCACTTGCATCGTGACCACTATTATACCTTGTATATTATTTATTCAGTTGCATCTAGGAAACTCCATCAACCAAACATGTATTTATTTCAGACTTGAGACCAGTTGTTTATTCTTTCGACCTTAGAGTCGCGCGTTGTATTTCTTTGGATTTCATGCTGTTTTGAGTTTCCTTTTCTGTTGTGATCCTCGCCCTTCGGCGTTGTATATTATATTGCTTGCGTGGTTGTGACCGTCGTTTGACGAAGAGCTAGCTCCCGCTTGGGGATGCCTTATTTCATTATATATGCTTTATCAGGTTTTTGTACCCGTTTGGGGTCAGTATTTACAAAGGAAACTCTGCCGAAATTTTTAGAAAAGACTTGTGATTTTAAAATGCATATTTCGGCGTATGTTGCAAACTACTTGATTTAAATTGGTTTTTCCTTCACTCTACTACTTTTCTTGGTTTGGATTTCTGGGTTTTCGGCTTACTTAGATTATGTACGCCTCGAGACGTTTCGTAATTTAAGTGCCGGTCATGTTCCATACTTTCGGGTCGTGATAATTGCATCATGGAAGATGATGACCCAACTAGTTTCGAGTAGGCTATCATAAGTGGATACTTTGTGAAATGGTTGGATGCTATGCGATATGAGATGGAATCTATGTACACCAACAAAGTATGGAATTTGGAAGTTGCTCCTGAAGGGGTAAAACCCATCGGGAGCAAGTGGATCTTTAAGAAGAAAATTGGTGTAGATGGATTGGTTGAGACCTTTAAATCTAGACTTGTAGCAAAATGTTTTCGTCAACGACCAGGTGTCGATTATGATGAAACCTTTTCTCCTGTCGCTATGCTTAAGTCCATCAGGATCCTATTTACCATTGCTGCATACCATGACTACGAAATCTGGCAGATGGACATTAAGACCGCTTTTCTAAATGGTGATTTAGAAGAGAGCGTGTACATGACATAGCCAGAGGGCTTCGTAGATAGTGGGAGCAGCAGAAAGGTGTGCAAGCTGCTTAAATCCATCTACGGATTAAAGTAGGCATCGAAGAGCTAGAACATCTGTTTTGATGTAGTTATCAAAGAGTTTGACTTCATAAAAAATGTAGATGAACCGTGTATATACATGAAGGTTGTAGAGAGTAAGGTTGTCATCCTCGTATTGTACGTGGATGACATACTCTTGATAGGAAACGATGTTCCTATGCTACACTCAGTCAAGCTCTTCTTATCACAAAAGTTCTCCATGAAAGATCTAGGTGATGCCTCTTACATCCTGGGGATAAAGATCAATAGAGATAGATCTAGACGAATGTTGGGATTGTCCCAATCCAGGTACATAGACACCATACTAAAGATGTTTAGTATGGAAGATTCTAAGCGTGGTAATTTACCCGCTTGTTCAGGAATCACTCTCTCCAAAGAGATGTCTCCCAAGACTCATTTGGAGAGGGCTCGCATGGAAGGGATACCCTATGTAGGGTGTTTTTCATCACTCCATTGTGATAGGAATACGCGCGCGCTTGTCAGGCGTACTACAGATTCCCCCAGCCTAAGGTAGACCGGGGTTTATTAATTGCGGGGATCTGAATCTCCGGCAGCCGCGGACTAAGCTGTCGTTAATTACCCCTCACCTTTGGAGCGAAGGAACCTCCGATTGACGGGTCAAACTGGTTATCCGAACTCAATGTGCAGTATGCGTGTATTGTGTTTCGAGGGGCCTTGGTATTATCGGGGACTTTATAGAGTTTACGGGGGTCCCGCTGCCCGGATAGCGGGGTGGGGGTCAAGGGGGCTAATAGCCCCTTTGCGGGGTGAGGGGCAGCGCCACGTTAGAAAAATTTTCCTAACGGGGGATGATTGAAAAGAATTCTTGATGTGTAGTATGAAATTGTAAAGAAATCACAACCAAAAATTATTTGACCGTAATCAACTACGGTGTCGGATGTAGATTGTTAGTGAGTGTGGATCGTCCACAGGGAAAGTGTAATCGTTCGTTTTTCGAATTAGATGAATTGAAACTTTAATGAAAAGAAAACAAACAATTCAAGATTTAAAGTTGAAGTTCAAGAATTAGAAAATATCTAGATCTAATAACAAGAAAAAGATAGAATCAAGAATTGATAGTTTGATGATTTTTTTCCAAACCAAATCTCAAGAATCGAAATGAGGCTCATAGGAATCGATCGGATCTATAGATGTGATGTAATCTTACAATTACGTATTCTTATCCTTCGATGAATTGATACTAGATCGATGATGATCGACGAGAATTAGGGATTTCTTGTGAAACCAGGGTTTCATCTTATCCCTTGTTCATTCATCGATATCATTCATATTCTAGCCTCTAGTAAATTCAAGAAACGATCGTAGATCCCTAATTTCGAGCGATCACAATCAAGAAAGCATCGCAACGAAACTAGGTCATCGATTCTTGAACTTGCTAGGGTTTACAAAACTCGTAGGACTTAAAAATCGTATTAAGATTTGTTACATCATCATTCTACAATCGTCTCGACTCCTTTACGAGCAGAGTATTACTCAAACATCACAACAAGAACAACAATTACAAATTGAGATCTAATCATGATGCAAGAATTAAAAGAAAGCAAGATTAAAGAATTTCACCTTTTATTTATATCAACAATTTCATTACATTCACTCAAGAACTACAAGAGGAAGAACTCGATCGTCGATTTGGCTTCGCTCGTCTCCGTGAGTCGCGGATCGGCTTGGATCACTTGCCCGATTGAAGATCGGCTCGGCTCCTAAAAGGTTGAAGGCTTCTCACTTGATTTGGTACTCAAGATCTTGGATTTGGAGAGGAATTAGGGTTAGGGTTTCGCACAAGTCTTGTCACTAGACTTGCGGAAGAAGATGAAGAATTAGAATTTTAGGAATATCGAAGATTATTGATGAACAACCACAACCCTTAGATCTAGGTTCCTATTTATAGCCATCTAAACCCTAGATCTAGGATTTTAAATTTGAATTTCCCTCCAAAAGTTTGTTGAGGAAATTTGAATTTCCCTCCAAAAGTTAGTTAGAGGAGAAGCTTCTAGATGTGATTAGTTAGGAGGGAGCTTCTAGAAAAGGTTAGTTAGGAGCTTAATTAGGATTAGCCTTGCTTAATGATCTTTGCTGATCTGGCAGTAGCTTCGAGAGAATTCTGGAATTTGATATATCAGAAATGAATGTGGGCCCTTCAAGAAGAATTTTGATGCAAATCTGAGGTGCTGAAGTGGCAGATCCGCCGCGGATCCGCGGCCCAAGAAGGCTCATGCCGCGGATCCGCGGCGCTTTATGGGCCTCAGGCTTTGGTCTTCTCTGTTAATTCTCTCTATAGTATTTGGGCTTTGTTTTGATGTGTGGAATTTCATTTGGCCTTCTGTATTGCTACCAGATCTGAAAACATGGAGTTGGTGTATTTTTTATCAGCTTCTTTTGACTTTGCTCCAGCAATTTCCTGCATAAATCTCGAGACAAGTGTTGCACAAATACAGAGATGATGCGATGCCATGAAATGCGGTTAATTTCCTTTAAAGTGTCGGTTTAAAAGTCTAACACATGAAATCTGATATTTAACGACTGATTTGCTAATATGTGAAATATGAATACCGAACACTTCTAAATGAGTGCAAATGTTAGGGAAATTGCTGTGTTAAAAATACATTATTTTCGACTGATCAAATACCCCCAAACTTAATTTCGATCGTCTCGAGCGAACTGTTTTATTAAAAAGAGAAGGAGAAAATAAAGAAAGAGAAAAACTAACTAGCACACTTTCGTAGGCAACACGATTGCACTGAGCACGTGCAACAAGCCTTTAAACCTCTAGGTGTCCCTAGTAGGAGGAGTGTTGTCTCCTGAGGGTTTTCAGCGGATTGCACCCACAAAATCCAATAATAAAAGGAAGATCATGAATATTACATTTAAAGAAAAGAATTGTAAAAGAAAGACTTCGAAAATTAGGGTTTCCAACTAAGCTAGCTTTTCGGTTGTCATGAGCCCTATCTTAATGGTCATGAAAAAATGTCAGAAATCACGTCCTCCCTCAATAAAACATCGTCTTATTCTTCATTCCTATCTTTCTTCCAAACATCGATCATATAACCCTGCGTGTGTGTAAAGACATCCCTACACCCGGAGAATTCAATTCAAACTATCATACTCTTGCCCATCAGCCTCAGTACTTTTTAATTAATGAATATTTAGACGAAATTGCTCACACACTTTCATGCGACCGTTAATACTTCTTGAGGTACTAACCGACCGATTACTCCTGTGCTTGCTTACTTGGTGTATTTTCCTCGTCTTGCACCACCTCAAGCATAGCAGTGACTCCCAGACCAGTTGGCCTTAGGGCACTAGGTGAAGAAGCACCCTCGCTATATATTTTTTTATTGCCATCGGTGATATCAAAACCAGTGTCCATTTTTCTCACCACTTTATATTTTCTTCATTTCATTTTTTAATTTCCTTCATACTTTTGGCTTTAAGACAAGAGCATTTCAAGGTATCCTCTACTATCCCAGGCTTTAAGACGTGTGTAAGTGCGAATAGCAGGGTAGCAACGTTCAAAATGTTTGGCTTCCAGAATAGAAACTATTTTTCAGACTTATTTTTATCCTCAGATTAGTGACGTCTTTCATCTTACTAACCCTTGGGACAACGGCTCATAACTACTTATTACTAGTTCGTATAAGAAAATTTCTAATTTTCTTGGTTTTCTTAAATTTTTCTAATCTCATGTATGTAATTTTTCACTATCTAAACTTTCATTATCTTATTTATGTACAAAAAATATTTTTATCTTTTTTGAAAAATTTTTTAAAATTTTTATAGGTTTTCAAAAAATGTTTTGTGCTTATGCAAAGTATGATGCAAATGATGCGAAAATAAGCACAAACCTCCCCCAAACTTGTTTTCAACAGTGTCCTCACTGTTGCCATCTGCTAAATCTGAAAAACCTGTAAGCTTGGGAGGAATTTATTAGTGGGGGCAAAATATTTAAGTGAAGAACCTCCCTCAAACTTATTTTTGGCTCATCATTTTGTAAAAATTATCTTTTCAAGAGCCAGAAAAAATATAATGCCCCCCCAAACTTATGCAATGTTAATCTTTGAAAATCACATGAGGGGGTTAAAAACTAGTGGTCGATGCCAAGCTTTGCAAAGACCGAATGTTAACACCAACCATTCAAAAAATTTATCAATGCAGTGCTCGGGTTGGTGGAAGAAAAAGTGGGGAAAAGGTAAGTGGTGGAAGAGAATGTGTGTGCGTCTCATTTTGGAGAGACGATGCAGTGTATGTGATGGATTACTCGCATTCTTTTTACAAGTCAAAAGAAGGGGTGGAGGTTCAATTTCATTGATTGGGAGATGATTCATCTCAACACCCGTGTCATTTAAAAATGCGAGTTCATCAGCGAAGATCTCCTCAAAAGTTTCATCAATACCCCGAAGAATAATGTCATCACAAGGTGCGGGGTGATCTTCAGACTCTAAAAGCAGTTCATAATCAGTGTTACTTGTTGACCCGGACATCTTGGTGGAAGAGTCCGTATGTGTATGATACATAGTTGGGTCAAACAATAACGTATGAAAAGAGTCAAGATCGGTATCAGGAGGATCATCAAATCCGCTGCTGTCGACATCCATTACGTCGACAGAACAGACCTGAGCAGTAGGTTCAGAGGGTACACTTCCTAACTTGTAAATGTTCATCTCAATTGTCCTCTTCCCGAAGGATAGGGTCATAGAACCGTTACGACAATTGATGATAGCATTGGAAGTGGCCAAAAAGGGGCGACCTAAAATCACCGGAATTTGATTCCGTGAGTTCGCTACAGGCTGTGTATCAATTACAATAAAGTCTACAGGGAAGATAAATTCCCCGATTTTTATTAACACATCCTCTAGTTCACCCCTAGGTCTGGTGATTGATCGGTCAGCCATCTGGAGAGTGCAAGGAGATGGTTTCAACTTTCCGATCCCTAACTGCTCATAAACTGAGAAAGGAAGCAGGTTAACACTTGCCCCAAGATCTAGTAGAGCACGGTTAATGTGCTTCTCCCCAATAGAGATGGAAATCGTAGGATATCCAGGATCCTTACGTTTCCTTGGTAATTGCTGGGGGAAAGCTGTGTCTACTGTTTTAGCCATGAATATTTTCTTGGGCATTTGTTTCTTCCTCTTTCTAGTGCAAAAATCTTTAAGAACTTTTGCATATGCAGGGACTTGTTGGATAGCATCTAGAAGAGAGATATTGATGTTAACCTGTTTAAACATCTCAGTGATCTTCTCCATATGTGGACTTGGTGTGTTAGCCCTTAACCGATTAGGATAAGGTGCTTTAGCAATAAGCGCTGGGTCCATCATAGGAGAAGGAAGTGTGTGTGGAACCGATCCCAGAATAGAAGTGGGAATCGTCCGTGGAGGGATAAAAGAGGTGGGCTGAAATGGCGAGCCTTTTGGGAAATGAAGAATAGGCTCGGAAGAAGGTGGTGGGGTAGAAGAACTGGGGTCAGAACTAGAAGTGTGTGTGTAAGGAAAGGACTCAGTCGGGGTGTTATTGATTGATTTATTAGTATCATCAACTTCTTCCCCAACATGATTGTCAAGCACTCTTCCAGATCTCAACGTGGTGATTGCATTCACATGATGTGAATAACCAGGATTGGGTAAGGATTGAGCTGGAAGTTTCCCTTTCTCTCTTGCACTCATTTCGGCTTTTAATCGTGCAATTTCTTCTTCCATCGATTTAATACTCTCGTTTTGGGACGCAGAGTTTTTCTCAATTTTATCGACAGAAGACTTCATTTCAGCCGAAACTTGTATGATATTTGTTAAGACCAAATTCATGTATTGTGCAAAAGAAGAGGATTCATCAGTTCCGGTCAACTGTAAAGGACTAGACAGTGCAGGTGTGTTGACCTGATTTTGAAAATTATGTGCTTGAAAGGGGTGCTGACTCAATTGAAGTTGTGGCTGCTGTTGTAGTGGAGGGACCCTTTGGAAATTGTTTTGGTTTGGAACCGTGTTTTGTGATTGTGATTGGTTCCAAGCAAAATTATGGTGATTCCTCCGACCCTGATTATATGTGGAAGAAAAAGGATCGTTTCTCGGTCTTTGAAATGTGGCATTGGTATGCTCACGACTTTGAAATGGACATTCTTCCCTCAAGTGAGACGGATCAGAACAGCAGCCACATACAGTTTTGGAAAGTGACATTTGATTAAGGGAGGCAGCTAAAAATTTGTTTTCCATAGTCTCGAGTTTCTTTTGTATAGCTGAAATGTCAGCTCTAACTCCTATGGAAACATCCGATTGGTTATTGCCACTCCTAAATGATGGACTTTCCCACTGTAAAGACTTTTCAGCGAACTCTTCTAAATATCGCCAAGCTTCCCCATCATCCTTGGTCATAAAGGTACCTTGACACATGTTTTCAAGGCTCTGTTTAGTGTTAGGGTTACTGCCCTCATATATGATTCGGCAAAGCTCCCATCTCGGGATGCCGTGATGAGGACATTGAACCAATAGATCCTTGAAACGTTCAAAGTATTTAGAGAATGGTTCAGTAGGGAGCTGGGAAAATTGATTCAGTTCGCTACGGATTCGAGCTGTCTTTTGTATTGGGTAAAATTTCTTAAGGAATGCCGCGACGAATTCTCCCCAATTCGTTATAGAATGTGCGGTAGTGTTATATAGCCACTTCTCGGCTATATCGCACAATGTAAATGGAAGAAGTCGTAGACGCATAGCATCCATTGAAAGTTGTGACGTACCCATCATTGCGCATACGTTTTCAAATTTGGTAATGAAAACGTAAGCGTCCTCAGTCTCGAGTCCGTGGAATTTAGGTAAAAGATTGATATACTGGGGTTTAATTTCAAAGTTATCCCCATTGGCTGGTGGTGTGGATAAGCAGGTCGGAAGAGGACCTCGAATAGGGTAGCACCTCTCCTGGAGGGAGATGCGGGGTGGATTCTGCGCACCAACGGACGGCGGCAGATTAGGGTTAAAGAAGTTTGATGGATTTGGATCCATCGGTGTGGGTGTGGTAGTGGTTAAAAAAAAGGTAAATGGAGAAATATCAACTTCGGAGTCGATAAAGGGTACGCGGACTAAACGGGCACTAGAATCCCGTGTCCAGCCTATCTTGTACTAAAAAGGGTTAGTACAAGTGGCAGCGTTGGCTTATAATTAGGGGTAAATGAATGCGGTGTTTGCTTTGAAAAAGGGACGGATTTTTGAAAAAAATGATGCGACGCAACAAATGCAGCACACAAACCCTAGAATCTAGTGGTCACCTAGGTCCGGCTCTAGACCGCTCCTAACTGCCAAAAGACAAGTCGCGGGATAGAATCCTCCACTGCCTCTTTGTTCCTCTGTAGACGGATAAGTGTCAGGTAAGTGGGAAGGTACTCCACTACGTAAGTAGTGGGCCTAATTAATAACCACTAGCCTTAGACGCACTCGCCTTAGGCACCCAGGAAAACGCGGATAAGCAATGAATTACCCACGGCCTTCTTCTATCCTAATTGAGCGCGACAGTCCTTAGAGTCATCTCTAGATTTCTTTTAGTTAATGTGGGTCAATGCGGATGCAAGTTTGGTGGTTTTCGGGGTCTAGGAAGGGTAATGAAATCCCCACCTAATTTGGATTTGGCCGTGCCCCTTAATATCCGTATTTAGAATGGAAAACAACCAAGAAACAAAATCACGCACAAATTTAATTTGCAATTTGCGAGCTGCTATTCTTTGCAAAGAATCCTGCAGAAAAGTATTAGTTGGAGCTAAAAAGAGGAGAGAGGAGAAGGGAAGAAGTCACCTGAGAGAAATTTTTTTCAGAGAATCCCCCAAGCTGCCGCGGTTCCGCCGCGTATGCACTCTAATGCCGCGCTTCCGCGGTGGGATTGTAGGAACACTGCACCAAAAATTTTCAGGGAGCTTATGTTGACTCCCTCTACTCTCTGGTATTTTCCAAAATTTTTTATCAATTTCCAGCAAGCTCCAGATCTCCTTGCAATGAAACAAAACAAATTGTTTAGGGTTTGCACGAATTTTGATCTCAAAATAATGATGAAATAATTCTTTCAATTCAAACTTTGATATACAATGAATTAGGGCGCGATCCCCGGCAACGGCGCCATTTGATTGAAAAGAATTCTTGATGTGTAGTATGAAATTGTAAAGAAATCACAACAAAAAATTATTTGACCGCAATCAACTACGGTGTCGGATGTAGATTGTTAGTGAGTGCGGATCGTCCACAGGGAAAGTGTAATCGTTCGTCTTTCGAATTAGATGAATTGAAACTTTAATGAAAAGAAAACAAACAATTCAAGATTTAAAGTTGAAGTTCAAGAATTAGAAAATATCAAGATCTAATAACAAGAAAAAGATAGAATCAAGAATTGATAGTTTGATGATTTTTTTTCCAAACCAAATCTCAAGAATCGAAATGAGGCTCGTAGGAATCGATCGGATCAATAGATGTGATGTAATCTTACAATTACGTATTCTTATCCTTCGATGAATTGATACTAGATCGATGATGATCGACGAGAATTAGGGATTTCTTGTGAAACCAGGGTTTCATCTTATCCCTTGTTCATTCATCGATATCATTCATATTCTAGCCTCTAGTAAATTCAAGAAACGATCGTAGAAACCTAATTTCGAGCGATCACAATCAAGAAAGCATCGCAACGAAACTAGGTCATCGATTCTTGAACTTGCTAGGGTTTACAAAACTCATAGGACTTAAAAATCGTATTAAGATTTGTTACATCATCATTCTACAATCGTCTCAACTCCTTTACGAGCGGAGTTTTACTCAAACATCACAACAAGAACAACAATTACAAATTGAGATCTAATCATGATGCAAGAATTAAAAGAAAGCAAGATTAAAGAATTTCACTTTTTATTTATATCAACAATTTCATTACATTCACTCAAGAACTACAAGAGGAAGAACTCGATCGTCGATTTGGCTTCGCTCGTCTCCGTGAGTCGCGGATCGGCTTGGATCACTTGCCCGATTGAAGATCGGCTCGGCTCCTAAAAGGTTGAAGGCTTCTCACTTGATTTGGTACTCAAGATCTTGGATTTGGAGTGGAATTAGGGTTAGGGTTTCGCACAAGTCTTGTCACTAGACTTGTGGAAGAAGATAAAGAATTAGAATTTTAGGAATATCGAAGATTATTGATGAACAACCACAACCCTTAGATCTAGGTTCCTATTTATAGCCATCTAAACCCTAGATCTTGGATTTCAAATTTGAATTTCCCTCCAAAAGATTGTTGAGGAAATTTGAATTTCCCTCCAAAAGTTAGTTAGAGGAGAAGCTTCTAGATGTGATTAGTTAGGAGGGAGCTTCTAGAAAAGGTTAGTTAGGAGCTTAATTAGAATTAGCCTTGCTTAATGATCTTTGCTGATCTGGCAGTAGTTTCGAGAGAATTCTGGAATTTGATATATCAGAAATGAATGTGGGCCCTTCTAGAAGAATTTTGATGCAAATCTGAGGTGCTGAAGTGGCAGATCCGCCGCGGATCCGCGGCCCAAGAAGGCTCATGCCGCGGATCCGCGGCGCTTTATGGGCCTCAGGCTTTGGTCTTCTCTGTTAATTCTCTCTATAGTATTTGGGCTTTGTTTTGATGTGTGGAATTTCATTTGGCCTTCTGTATTGCTACCAGATCTGAAAATATGGAGTTGGTGTATTTTTTATCAGCTTCTTTTGACTTTGCTCCTGCAATTTCCTGCACAAATCTCGAGACAAGTGTTGCGCAAATACAGAGATGATGCGATGCCATGAAATGAGGTTAATTTCCTTTAAAGTGTCGGTTTAAAAGTCTAACACATGAAATCTGATATTTAACGACTGATTTGCTAATATGTGAAATATGAATACCGAACACTTCTAAATGAGTGCAAATGTTAGGGAAATTGCCGTGTTAAAAATACATTATTTTCGACTGATCAGGGGACATGTTTCTGGTGTTGAGTGCACGGAAAATGAGGGGTGAGGAGTGTATTAAAGACGCGTGCATGGGATGTGGGCACTGGGCGCCTACGGGTCACGTGCCTGGCGCGTGGGCGCTCGGCGCCCGCGGGTCGCTTGCCTGGCGCGTGCACGCTCGGCGCCCACGGGTCAAGTGCCTGGCGCGTGGGCACTCGACGCCCACGGGTCACGTGCCTGGCGTATGGGCGCTGGTCGTCCGCGGGTCACGTGCCTGGCACGTAGGCGCTGGGCGCGGGGCACCCGCGGGTCACGTGAGGCGCACGTGGGTGCTTAGTGCCAGTGGGTCACGTGCCTTGCTTGCGACCGTTGGGCGCCCGTGGGTCACGTGCGCTGCACGCGATCGCTGGGCGATGATGTCATGACCCCAGTTTGGATGTGACCATCACTTAGATTGTATCATATCTAATGATATGCACACAGTCCAAGTAAACCGAAAACCAAGATCAAAATCCTTTTTGTGGAATTCCTTATATAAAATTTTAATTTTTAAGTAAAAATCACATGTTATGAAATTAAAATATTAAACAATTATAAGGTGTTAAGTTTGGTTGTATCCCTAGTTGGGATCAACAATAACAACAACGGAAAATAAAATCTCAGTATATAAGACATCAACACGAATCTCAGACATAAAGAAAGGAATCACAATTTATAGAACTAAATGATCGCAATTGTCAATAATATACATATCATCTCTCACTCTAAGTCATATACAGGTCTGATGGAGATTTTCTAGATACAAAATACAATACCAAAAGAGAAGGTTACTACATATGTAACCCACCTATCAAAAGATGTGATAAAGCTGCAAAAGTAGATCTGCACCGCAGCTAACCGTCCGCTATACCCCTGCAAAGAACTGTGGCACAACGGGGGTGAGTTGCCAACTCAGTGAATATTACTAACATATAACGGATAATAATGTAAATATGATTATCATACTAACTAAGATGTGAACAAGTATAATGTATGATTATATGTGAAAATCAAGAATATATAATATGAATCTTATAGTCCAAACTGAAACCTCATCATTTATTCCCAATAAAATTCATTTCCCCGTGTCCATCATCGACACAAAACTTCCATTTCTCACAGGCATCATTCCTCGAATGATCCTGAATCAACAATACCGTTCGTTATCCTCTAGATATACGCCGTATTTTTACCACTATCTCCGGTATCGAGTAACCTCGCTAGGCTCCCCCGCCTCAATGCGGCAATCCTGCCTCTAGGTCTCGACCGGGTCCACCATGTATCCAACTGTATTTCTCCCCCACTCAGTATGGATAACGTAAAATCCGCGACCGTATATCTCCCCCACTCGGTCCGGAATAAAACCAAATCATAAAACATCGCATGGTGGACATGACATATCAATCATAAAATTACTGGATTTATGAAATAGTATTCAAAACTCAAAACCATAAATCCTCAATAATACATTGACCTCATATATCAACATGAAATACGCAGATATTAACATGATATAAATGAGGCAATTTACTACTATTATTGGTATTTAAGATACGATATGAATCATTTTAACAAGAATTTTTGCTAAGTGTAAAAGTGACATGGTAATATCGACGAGGTGTGTGTAACATATAAAATGTGCAAGTGGCATGACTCGTCGATAATTGTGTAGTGTTCTAGCAACTAAGCAAGATATGGTGACTTATGAATACATATTGTTAATTTAACATATCAAATAAAGCATTAAGTTAAATAAACTACGGGCGTATAACGCTATCTTTACATAATTCCTTGGTAGATGTTTAGTCTACTCACCGGAAAACGTGAATCTATTCAGGAATTGCCAATCCTTTCCCTTTCCTCGCTGCCTCCGCAAATCCCGTATTCGAATCTAATATCACAATTTAATTTATATAAGTAAACGGCTACTCCGACATGACGGAAATGAAAAACACCTGTTCCCACGTCCTAGTTATATTGTATACGACTATATCGAGCTATTAAACACTTAACCTTACTGGATTTTAACTCAATTCTGTATCGCCACAGAAAACAGATCGCGATACGCTTTAACTGTGTCGTATTTGGTGTTTTAAGATATCTTTTCCGATATACGCTTCCAAATTCTATCTGCAGTGAAACTAACTTATTTAAATAACACCAAAATGGCCAAAATTATACACTGAAACCTACCAACAAGCCAAAACTACCTATCCACCTACAAAACCGGCGTCGCCGGAATTTCCATGTTGATCACCGGCCCAAATCCGAGCCCTCAGGTTCGTGATCCTATGGTTTTCTCTAGGTGTTACATACATCATTTTATCACTGTTTAGTTAAGTTAATTATCTTCCAAACATTAGCAGATTTCAACAGAGCCTATAATTAACTAAAATACGAAATTATGGAACTTGTTCATTTCAAAATAATTGAAGTACATAACCTAAATTCCTACTGTGATTAAGAATTTACCCACAATATGTTGTTGGAAGAACCCCTCCAAGATGCTAAACCCCTTGTCCTAGCTTGCGGGTGATGAAAAACTAGAACTTAGCTTCCTTCTTCTTCTTCTTCCTCTTGTTCTTTCTTTCTATTTTTAGCTTTTGTTTTCACTCAGAAATTTCAGAATTTTTAATTAACCATGATCTGAACAAGGTTTATATATGGTAATTGAAGGGATAAGGTGAAGGATGAGGTGGGATTAAGCTAGAGGTAAGGGTTTCATGCAAGTAGGAGGTGTGAGGTGAGAGTTGTTCATGCAAGCAAGAGGTGTTCATGACTTATCTTTATAATTTGATTTAATTTGAATTTAAATTCTGAACTAAATGATTTTCCACCCCATTTTCATTTACACCCTTAACAATTTTCCATTTGCACAATAATCCTAAACTTTACCTAAAACCCCCTCACAACTTAGCTTATTATAAAACACACATTTTATTAAAATGAAGCTAAAATTATCACTAAAACCCTTATAACTTATTTATATTGCATACTAAAATTTTTATTTAAATTGTTTTACATAGAACTTATGAAACTTGACTTATTTGTTTTTTTTACCACTTTGTGATATCATACTATTATTAAATTAAATTAATTTTATTTATTTCTAACTTTTCAGAATGCTACAATATCCCCCCCTAAGAAAATTCGGTCCCCGAATTTAAAATAATTAACTAGACATACCTTCGAAAATATGCGGAAACTTCTTCCGCATCGTATCCTCGGTCTCCCAAGTAATCTCCTCGCGATTCTTTCCTTGCCAAAGAACCTTTACAGACGGAAGTACCCTTGATCGTAATTTCTTTGTTTTCCTGTCAAGAATAGCGACTGGCTGCACTGTGTAGGATAAATCCGGCTCAAGCTGTAAGGTCTGATGCTGGATCGTGTGAGAAGGATCGTGAAGATACTTACGAAGCATGGAAACGTGAAACACCGGATGCACATCGGGAAAACTCGGTGGAAGTGCTAAGCGAAAAGCTACAGCACCCACTCTCTCCAGAATCTCGTAAGGTCCGATATATCTGGGGCTGAGCTTCCCTCTTCTTCCCGAAACGCATCACACCTTTCATTGGAGATACCCGAAGGAACACATGATCTCCCACTACAAACTCGAGTCTACGACGCCGTCGATCTGCATACGATTTCTGTCTTCATTGGGCCTCCTTCATCCTATCCCGTATCAACTGAATCTTCTCTGTAGTCTCTTGTACTATCTGCGGTCCCAAGATGCAACTCTCACTCAGTTCCGTCCAGCAAACGGGTGATCGACATTTCCTCCCATACAAAGCTTCAAAGGTTGCCATCTGGATCGTCTCCTGAAAACTGTTGTTGTACGAGAATTCTATCAAAGGTAGATGACGATCCTAACTACCACCGAAATCAAGGCTACAAGCCCGAAGAATATCCTCTAGTGTCTGAATTGTCCGTTCCGACCGACCATCTGTCTGTGGGTAGAAAGCTGTACTAAAACTCAACCGTGTACCCAAAGCTTCTTGAAGTTTCTGCCATAGCCTGCTAGTAAACTGGGTACCCCTATCTGAAACTATGCACGTCAGAACCCCATGCAGATGTACAATCTCATCGATATAGATCTAAGCATACTGTGCAAAACCATACGTCGTCTTCACTGGGAGAAAATGAGCTGCCTTCGTCAATCTATCAACAATCACCCAAATGGAATCGTACCCTCTGCTAGTCCTGGGTAGACCCACCACGAAATCCATGGAAATTTGTTCCCATTTCCACTCTGGAATGGGTAAGGGCTGCAATTCTCCGGCTGGCGTCTGGTGTTCTGCTTTGACTTGCTGAAAAGTCAAGCATCTCGAAACATATTCCGCAACATCCCTCTTCATTCCTTCCCACCAATAAACATCCTTCAGATCATGATACATCTTGGTGGAACCGGGATGAATACTGTATGCTGACCTGTGGGCCTCCTCTAAAATCTCACGCCTCAATCCGTCAAAATCTGGCACACAGAGACGAGTCCTAAAACGTAATACTCCATGATCATCAATCACAAACTCCGTCTCCCTGCCCTGCTTAACCTGATCCATAATCTCCATCATACGAGTATTTGCGGGCTGTGCCTCTCGAATGAGATCCAATAACTGAGGTCGGGTGCGAACATGTGCTAGCTGGCCTCCTGCCGATGTGAACTCAAACTATATACGACTATCACATAAGATCTGCCAGTCTGTAGAAGACTGTAACTGTAAGATAAGCAAATGAGATAAGCTACCTCTAGGTCTCCGACTCAAAGCATCTGCTACAACATTGGCTTTGCCTGGATGATACAAGATCTCACAATCGTAATCTTTCACCAGTTCCATACATTTACGCCGTCTTAGGTTCAGATCTCTCTGCTGAAAAATATACTTTAAGCTCTTATGGTCTGTGAAGATTTGACACGACTCTCCATACAAGTAATGTCTCCAAATCTTCAATGTGAATACCACATCAGCCATCTCTAGATCATGAGTGGGGTAGTTTTGTTCGTGCCTCTTCAACTGTCGTGAAGCATAAGCTACAACCCTTCCGTGCTTCATCAGCACACAGCCTAAACCCACTCTATAAGCATCACAATAGACAACAAAACCACCTGACCCGGAAGGTAAAGATAATACAGGTGCAGTCATCAAGCGCGTCTTCAACTGCTGGAAACTCTACTCACACGCATCTGTCCACTGAAATGGAGCCTCCTTCCTAGTCAATCCGGTCAAAGGTGCAGCGATCCGTGAAAAATCCTGCACGAAGCGTCGGTAATAACCTACCAGACCTAAGAAACTCCGAACCTCAGTAACTGACATAGGTCTGGGTCAGTGCTGTACCGCTTCAATCTTCTTTGGGTCCACACATATACTACATATACCCTCTCTCGTAACTATGTGACCCAAGAACTCCACACTATCGAGCCAAAAAGCACACTTAGAGAATTTTGCAAACAGCTGATGCTCCTTCAAGGTCTGCAACGTAATACGAAAATGCTGCCCGTGCTCCGTTTGACTCCGAGAATAAACAAGAATGTCATCTATGAACACTATAATAAACCGATCAATGAAGGATCTAAAGATACGGATCATCATATCCATAAATGCTGCTGGAGCGTTGGTGAGTCCGAACGACATCACCAGAAATTCATAGTGCCTATATCTTGTATGAAACGCCGTCTTTGGAATATCGTCTTTCCGAACCTTCAACTGGTGATACCCGACCTCAAATCAATCTTCGAGAAATAACCAGCTCCCTGCAACTGATCGAATAAGTCATCTATACATGGTAGTGGATACCTGTTTCGTACAGTGACGCGATTCAGCTGTCGGTAGTCGATACACAGTCTCATACTACCGTCCTTCTTCTTTACAAATAAGACAGGAGCTCCCCACGGTGATACGCTGGGACGAACAAGCCCACTATCTCACAACTCTTGCAACTGGCTTTTGAGTTCCTTCAACTCCGTCGATACCATTCGATAGGGTGGTATAGAAATAGGCCCCGCACCCGGAATCAAGTCGATGCAAAATTCAATGTCACGATCGGATGGCAATCCTGGTAACTCAGCAGGAAACACATCAGGAAATTCTCGTGCAATCGGAACCTGGTCCAATAGAATCTCAGTGACCTCTAAGTCCTGAACGAATGCCAAGAACCCATGACAACCCTTCTTCAAGAGTCGACCCACACAAAGAGCAAAAATCATGTTGGCAGGAGTTAATTTACAATCCCCCTGCACAACAAACACCGGTTCACCTGGAAAACAAAATCTAACCGTCTTTCCCTGACAATCTACATAGGCATGACAGGCGGCCAACCAATCCATACCAAGAAGTATATCAAAATCTAGCATATCCAGGAGAATCAGATCAACTAGCGAATCTCTATCACCAATACGCACAGAACATGACCTGAATACGTGCCGAGCTATAAAAGAATCTCCCATCGGGGTAATCACCACTAATGGTAACTCTAACAACGACGACTCTTTCCCTAAAGAAAGTGCAAATCGTGAAGATACATAAGAATTTGTAGAACCGGGATCAAATAAAACATGTTCCTCTAACGAGCATACTATAAGAGTACCTGTCACAACTGCATTTGATGCCTGGGCATCCTGTGGAGTCAGCGCAAATACCCGAGCCTGGCCCCTGCCCGCATCCTGTCGTCTTCTACCCCTATCTCCTCGACTTCGTGGTGCAACTGCCTGGCGTGTAGCGCCAACTAGGGGAGGAAGTAAAGCCATCGGCGTAGAAGGTGGAAGGGGTAAAGCGGCCTGTGGAACAGCGGTCCCTCCGTGGGATCTACAATCCCGCGCAAAATGTTCGGGAAGTCCACAACTAAAACATGTAGATGGAGGCCTCTGATCATCGGGATAAGAACTGAACATCTGGCCTTGGGTCCAACCTCGTCCGACACTGCGGCCTGGAGTATATCTGCCTCTACCTCTGCCAAACTGTCTAGTCATTGGCCTGATCGGTCTACTCTTCTTTGGCTCTGGAACAACCATCGCCTCGCTCAAACGCTCCTCTACTCGTATCGCTGCATCCATGGCCTGCGCATACGTATCAAAATGCTGGGAGCTTATAGCCAGATACAACTGTGTGTCTAGACTCCTTAGGAACCTCTTCACCCGAAGCTCCTCCGTAGGTACCAAGTATGGGGCATAGCGCGACAGCTGGGTGAATCGTAAATCATAATCTTCCACCGACATGCTTGCCGATTTCCGCAACGCTTCAAAACTGCTAGCTCTAGCGTCCTTCACACTCTGGGGAAGAAATTTGGCAAGAAAGACCGTGGAAAACTCGGTCCACGACATCAGAGGAAGACTCGTAGCTCGCCCTCTCTCCATCGACTCACACCACTCCTGTGCAAGTCCCTCCAAACGAAAGCTAGTCAGCTCAACTGGCCTCGCATCAGAACATCGCAATGATCTGCCAATCCTCGCCATCCTATCAAGAAAGGACCGAGGATCTTCCGCCACATCGGTCCCTGTAAATACCGGAGGTCTCAATCTCATAAACTCTGCAAGTGATACCTCTATCACCCTCGTATCTACCAGTGCCACCGTCTGCATAGGCTGTACCTCGGACTCTGCTACGGTCGGTGCCGGATCCTATCTCAGTACTCGAGTGGCCTCAGCTAACTGTCATACCACTCGCTATAATCCCAACATGCCCTCCTCAATCCTAGTCATGCGATCTGGAGGAGGAGGATCAACATGCTCATGCACCGCCGGAACGTCCGGTGTACCAGTCGTCGTCACAGGCGGACTCGCCCTAGCTGCATCTATGGCCGCGGCTCGCCTAGCCCGTGTAGCCATAGCAACTGGAACAAGAAACGAGAGTTGATAAGGCGTATGAATAGGAAAAATCAATAACGGAGAGTCAACGGAAGAATAGATCAAGATACACATCCTATGGTTAGTTAGGCTGAATATGATAACGTAAATATGTCGCGGAACATACGTACGGTACTGTATTCATCCTAATTCACCTACTCCATCAAACCAAAGGTCATCCTAACTCACGGACTCACGTCAACCTATTTCAATTCCCTACTCAATTCCGTAAGGTTATTCCTAAGCTCTGATACCAACTTTGTCACGACCTAAGTTTGGATGTGACCGGCACTTAGATTGTATCATATCTAAAGATATGCACACAGTCCAAGTAAGCCGAAAACCAAGATCAAAATCCTTTTTGCGGAATTCCTTATATAAAATTTTAATTTTTAAGTAAAAATCACATGTTATGAAGTTAAAATATTAAACAATTATAAGGTGTTAAGTTTGGTTGCATCCCTAGTTGGGATCAACAATAACAACGGAAAATAAAATCTCAGTATATAAGACATCAACACGAATTTTAGACATAAAGAAAGGAATCACAATTTATAGAACTAAACGATCGCAACTGTCAATAATATACATATCATCTCTCACTCTAAGTCATATACAGGTATGATGGAGATTTTCTAGATACAAAATACAATACCAAAAGAGAAGATTACTACATATGTAACCCACCTATCAAAAGATATGATAAAGCTGCAAAAGTAGATCTGCACCGCAGCTAACCGTCCACTCTACCCCTGCAAGGAACTGTGGCACAACGGGGGTGAGTTGCCAACTCAGTGAATATAACTAACATATAACGGATAATAATGTAAATATGATGATCATACTAACTAAGATGTGAACAAGTATGATGTATGATTATATGTGAAAATCAAGAATATATAATATGAATCTTATAGTCCAAACTGAAACCTCATCATTTATTCCCAATAAAATTCATTTCCCCGTGTCCATCATCGACACAAAACTTCCATTTCTCACAGGCATCATTCCTCGAATGATCCTGAATCAACAATACCGGTCGTTATCCTCTAGATATACGCCGTATTTTTACCACTATCTCCGGTATCGAGTAACCTATCTAGGCTCCCCCGCCTCAATGCGGCTATCCTGCCCCTCGGTCTCGACCGGGTCCACCATGTATCCAACTATATATCTCCCCCACTCAGTATGGATAACGCAAAATCCGCGACCGTATATCTCCCTCACTCGGTCCGGAATAAAACCAAATCATAAAACATCTCATGGTGGACATGACACATCAATCATAAAATCACTGGATTTATGAAATAGTATTCAAAACTCAAAACCATAAATCCTCAATAATACATTTACCTCTTATATCAACACGAAATACGCAGATATTAACATGATATAAATGATGCAATTTACTACTATTATTGGTATTTAAGATACGATATGAATAATTTTAACAAGAATTTTTGCTAAGTGTAAAAGTGACATGGTAATATCGACGAGGTGTGTGTAACATATAAGATGTGCACGCGGCATGACTCGTCGATAATTGTGTAGTGTTCTAGCAACTGAGCAAGATATGGTGACTTATGAATACATATTGTTAATTTAACATATCAAATAAAGCATTAAGTTAAATAAACTACGGGCGTATCACGCCATCTTTACACAATTCCCCGGTAGATGTTTAGTCTACTCACCGGAAAACGTGGATCTATTCAGGAATTGCCAATCCTTTCCCTTTCCTCGCTGCTTCTGCAAATCCCGTATTCGAATCTAATATCACAATTTAATTTATATAAGTAAACGGCTACTCCGACATGACGGAAATGAAAAACACCCTTTCCCACGTACTAGTTATATTGTATACGACTATATCGAGCTATTAAACACTTAACCTTACTGGATTTTAACTCAATTCTGTATCACGACAGAAAACAGATCGCGATACGCTTTAACCGTGTCGTATTTGGTGTTTTAAGATATCTTTTCCGATATACGCTTCCAGATTCTATTTGCAGTGAAACTAACTTATTTAAATAACACCAAAATGACCAAAATTATACACTGAAACCTACCCAACAAGCCAAAACTACCTAGCCACCTACAAAACCGGCGTCGCCGGAATTTCCATGTTGATCGACGGTCCAAATCCGAGCCCTCTGGTTCGTGATCCTATGGTTTTCTCTAGGTGTTACATCATTTTAGCACTGTTTATTTAAGTTAATTATCTTCCAAACATTAGCAGATTTCAACAGAGCCTATAATTAACTAAAATACGAAATTATGGAACTTGTTCATTTCAAAATAATTTAAGTACAGAACCTAAATTCCTACTGTGATTAAGAATTTACCCACAATATGTTGTTGGAAGAACCCCTCCAAGATGCTAAACCCCTTGTCCTAGCTTGAGGGTGATGAAAAACTAGAACTTAGCTTCCTTCTTCTTCTTCTTCTTCCTCTTGTTCTTTCTTTCTCTTTTTAGCTTTTGTTTTCACTCAGAAATTTCAGAATTTTTAATTAACCATGATCTGAACAAGGTTTATATATGGTAATTGAAGGGATAAGGTGAAGGAGAAGGTGGGATCAAGCTAGAGGTAAGGGTTTCATGCAAGTAGGAGGTGTGAGGTGAGAGTTGTGCATGCAAGCAAGAGGTGTTCATGCCTTATCTTTATAATTTGATTTAATTTGAATTTAAATTCTGAACTAAATGATTTTCCACCCCATTTTCATTTACACCCTTAACAATTTTCCATTTGCACAATAATCCTAAACTTTACCTAAAAACCCCTCACAATTTAGCTTATAATAAACCACACATTTTATTAAAATGAATCTAAAATTATCACTAAAACCCTTATAACTTATTTATATTGCATACTGAATTTTTTATTTAAATTGTTTTACGTAGAACTTATGAAACTTGACTTATTTGTTTTTTTTACCACTTTGCGATATCATACTATTATTAAATTAAATTAATTTTATTTATTTCTAAATTTTCAGAATGCTACATATGAGCGCCCGCGGGTCGCGTGAGGCGCACGTGGGCGCTTAGCTCCCGCGGATCACGTGCTCTGCACGCGACTGCAGGGCGTCCGCGGGTCACGTACACGGCATGCGACCGCTGGACGCCCGTGGGTCACTTGCTCGGCATTCGAGCTCTAGAAACACCAGCGGAAAAGGGCTTAGCCCCTGGGTTAGGAGTTGAACTGTTGGGTTTTGCTGGCACCCCGACCATTAAACCTTGGCCAAATGCGGAACAAAATTTTTCAAAACTTTGGCGCAAACAAAACCCGCACAAGATCGAACCAAAAACCTATACTAGCAAGCAATATAAAGAAGTTAGAATGGTTATACCGAATGAACCAAGTCCTTCGGGTCTTCAACTATCATTCCAAGCTCCTAGTGGTTGTAGATCGAGTTTGGTTGCCAGTCTTCCTCCATCTACGATGATCCACCCGAGGAAAACGGCGCAAGCTTCAGCCTCGCCAAGCGAGGCAACCGACGCTCCACGGTTGCTAGCAATGGAGAGTGGAGGTGTAAGATTATCTCACTATTATTTTTATCTCATCACAAATGCTCAAAGAGCAACTCAAGAAGATGAAGAGGAGGAGAGGAAACATGTGGCATGAGCAACCATGGAGAAATGGCTAAGTCTCAAGAATGAGAGTGAATGAATAAAGTGATGAAGGAATAGGTAGCATGGCATGTAAAGAATTGCGGCTACAATAATTTTCATCCATGAAAATATCTCCTCAATTTTCTAATAAACAAATGTGTGCCATGCCTCTCTACATGCCAAGCCCATGCTCATGCCAACTCACCCTCCACCTCATTTCCAAAATGATTTTCTAAAATGAAAATCAATTAATGAGGTGGCCATCTTTTAGAAACTATTCCGTATAAATACGGAATACAACCCGGTATACGTATCGAAATACATATACGCGTACTCGTACAAAAATACGAATAGCAAAAAGTGAAAATGAATAGTGAACAATAATACTAGAATACATATATAAATTATTAAATCAAAACCTGATTTAATAATCCGGCTTAATCCTAAGCCGCTAGTATTATCAACCGTCTGATTAAAGTCTGTGCAGCCTGTACACATATTTAATCGGACATCTGTATGTACCAACATACGTCATCTACACCATATCGCCTGAACCGTGAAAACTCTCTGTGTAGGACTCTAAAGACATGTTAATAGGCTGGCAGTGGGTTTAACCACAAGCACGTCAGCGGCACTAGCTGTACGTAACAGCTACCCAGGTATTGAGCAAAAGGAAGGCCGACGAGCAAACTCATCCAAAACCCTACTGAGCCTGATAGTGACAATATCCGTACAGTCCGGTCCGTTCGTCTATGAGTATCGCATATCGAGTCTAGGCGGGTGGATAAAGTCAGACCCTAATAACGTGTCATTTATTGTCGGCATGAAACCCATCACCACCTGAGAAAATATCGATCCTGGATAATTCTCGACTACCCCGGCCGAGGATTTCTGGTGATGGCCACCCGTGCACAACGCGACATCAACCCCCAATACCGGGAGAGACGAATCCCCGACGATCCGCTCACTGCCTCCATGTGGCTCGGGACTGTACCCAACTAAAACCTGTTTGCACGAATCCTTTGAGCCATAGTAGGGTAGTAATCAAAGAACAGTGGGAACTCACACGAGACAAATGACGATCTCAGGTCGACAGACTAACCTGTACACATGTCACATGGGAACTGCTATCTGACAATAGGTATAATACCAACTAGCAAGTTCCCGGCGAGTCCGTCCAGTGTACTCAAAACCCAATAAGCACCTGTATACTATCTTAGGTGAACAAACTAACACTAATGGCTTGTGAGACCGGGCCACCGCACCTCGTCGGGCTCTCGATCAGTATACACTAGTCTACTCTGGAGTATCGATGCCCAGTCTCGAAACTCCCACGACTAGGGACTTTTAAGGATTTTCTTATAGACCACCCAGCTCCCACGTATATGATCGCCATCATAATGCTGGTAGTCAAGCATAAATCCTATGGGCTCTATCAATATGTAATAGTGATATGTAATATCACATAAAGCATGTACATGATGATAAAGACAAACCAGATAGCATACTATCGTCTCGAGTAAGACTGTTCTACCGGTATAGGTCCTCCTTCAATCATCAGAATCACCTGCCTGGGACTATGATAATTGCCTTGAGGGCACTATAGCCAACAATCTCCCACTTGAAGTTAAGGCCAATTATTGCGGTGTCGCATACTCATAGCCCGTGTGATACCAAACACCCAACTTCTCTACTAATCAGTTTCGCAAAGCTCGTTTGTGAAACTATTGTGTTCGAGAAATAGTCTCAGTGGGTAGATCTGCTTCAATGTTTCTTTCTGTATCTCTCTATAACTCAACTTCGCGGAGAATAACCATCTCCCGAAATAAGCAATACCTGTCTTAGAATTTGTCTGGATATCTGATGGGACCAAGTTCGCAAATGAACTCCAAATCCAGCAAACTTCTTAGACTGTATCATCCACTGAATTTAATCAGTATCCTACGCCATGCCTTCCACAGTATCCGCTTGGACCACCTGCCTAACATACTATCCCTCAAAAGAGGGAAAACTATAACTCTGACAGCCACTCTGTCATCCAGGTCACCTTGGAAGCCTGAAATGATAACCGTCTCCCGAAGGAGGCTGCCGTTACCATATCCCTAGAACATCTACTTATGTTCAAAATTGCTTCTCAACGTTTCTCCAGGATTGGATTAATATATGCTTATTGTATCTAGTGTAAAAACAATATCTGGTGTTGTACTTGACATCTAATGATTGACTTAATTACTTAAGCAAGTGATATGCCAATCATGCAAATCCCTCTCCTCATCAGTCTAGAAGACATCTCTTTAGAGAGAGTGACTCCATTACCTGCGGGTATACCACCACGCCAGGAGTCGTTCATTCTAAAACACTTTAGAATAGTGTCAAAGTACCCAAATTGGGACACTTCCCAAATCTAGATCTAAAACCATAGATCTAGTGACCAGAAAACCTGATATTTTATCCAGATCTTATGTCGAGAAACACCTTGTGACAATCACAGTATAACCGATCGTAGTATAGGAAGATCTCTTCCTACTGAGTGCATGTCATCCAAATACCAAGACATCACTCCCTATTACCTTTTTACCAGATCCATCTGTTATTCTGACGAAGTCAAACTCTATGACTGTCACATCAAAAATAGATGAGCTATCTCCGCTATACCTGCTTTAGTCTATAAATAGACATAAGCTACCTGCCCACCATGCTTCCGCTGTTCCCACTGACTACAACAACCCTCTGGCAGAGTCATATACACGTGCACTTCTAAAGCTAGTTTAGAATGATGCTATAGTCATCCTCCTGCCGGGTCTCATAGTCTAGAACAGCAGCAATGGCAAGTCTGGGTAAACAAGAACCTCCTTGTCACCGTCTCTGAGAAGACCGAAGTACCTCTTAGGTGCCTGGGGTTACCCACCATATCCGCGGAGTGGCTAATGGAATGTCAAAACTAATTGAATCTTTAGGTTCTATTAAATTTTCGGTAATCGTTCGTGGTTCTGGAATCACTTCCAGTTCTACCATACTCCCACTAATGTTTTCTGAAAAGAATCCATTTTATTAAAAATGTGGCGAGTGAAGAACAATATAACTATTGATCTTCCAGATGGTAGAATGTTAACCCTCGTCAAAGCCCGGGATAACCCACAAACTGCCATTACTAAAACGTGCCTTGAGTTTGTCCAGAGTCTTATTTTAAGCATAAGCCGGACAACTCCATATACCTTAACATCGTTAAGATATGAACCATTCTATATACAATATAGAAACAGAGGCACTAATTTAATTGGAACCCGATTCAAATCATGCATCTGTCTCCAGTGCATGTCAACTAAGTGGAAGGAGGCCAAAACATCATTACTCATCTAGGAGTGCATCCACATATGAGAATCTGAAAAAGAAGTAATTTCTCAAAACCATTACTTACAACGGAATATCCAACACAAGTATCTTCATCTTTGATTACCTTGAAGAATCCTGATACCTGCAACAAATGGTTCTCTACTTTATTCTTATACCTATAACTTCTCAAAACTTGGACCTTGTATTCCAACGAAATACATGTCTAAAACTGGAGAAGTCATGAGTAAACAGAATAGAGTACGAGTACTAAGCCTTTTGTCCTTATGGCCACTGGAAAACATACAATTCTTTGTATAAGTCCCCTGAGTTCAATAATTCAAACCTTGTGTTTCGTAGGTTGAAAACTGTACTATGGTTAAGAAGAATTACACCGCTGTTGAATGCACCTTTTCTAACCATCAACTGATATAGGTAAATGTCACAGACATAATTTCAAAAAGTTATATCTCACTTTATAAAATAACGGTACATATATATCAGTTTGAAACTGGTGCATAACTACGGATATTCAAAACCAAAAATTTTCCGTTAGGCAAAAACCAGATGATTTCCTCAAATATCACCAATTACAACGAATTCCGATATAATGTGGATATAATCACCCAATTCCCAATATCTTACTCCCACTCACCATCTGTAATAACATACAGATGTGAGAAACTGATCTGGTAAATACATACCCTGGAGTTAGATTCCAATTGGGAAAACAGTTTTCACTTAACATCGCACAGTAAATCTGAAACATGAAAATGTTTTGAAGGGGTAAACTGGTATTCCTAGTAACGTCTCTTCCACTATCCTGATTCATGACAGTAATCATATACTTACCTGCCCTCACTGCAATCCCTTTATCATGACTTTACTTTTTACCTTCTGTACACCTTCTTTAGGCTAATTGGTTTTCTTCTTTCCCTACCTTTCGGCACCAGCCTAAGGTTTGGAAGAAGACTATACAATAAGCGTAATAGGTATACACTCCTTATGCCAGGAGCCCTCACAACCTGAGAGAAGGTAATAGGAAAAGACATCTGAATAATCCTATTCTATTTCTCCTAAACCGAAAACCATCCTCGAATCTGGAACGAATTCCTTCGAGTTCTTATGTAACTATACGATGGCATGTCCAAGTATTATGGACGTTCGTAGTGATACGAAATGTTCTGGAGAAATCCAAAGTGGATGTGGGAGTGGCATGGGTATACACGGTTTTGTCGTGAATGACAGCAGTCACAATTTTCTTTACCGTTATTCTAATCCCTTTATATGTCTTTACTTATTACCTTCTGTACAACACCTTTAGGCTAATTGGTTTTCTTCTTTCCCCACCTTTCGGCACCAGCCTGAGGTTTGAAAGAAGACTATCCAATAAGCGCAATAGGTGTACTCTCCTAATACCAGGAGCTCTCGCAACCTGAGAGAAGGTAAAGGGAAAAGACAACTGAATAGTCTTTTTCGATTTCTCCAAAACCAGAATCCATCCTCGAATCCGGAACAAGTTCCTTCGAATTTGTATGTAACTATATGATGGATTTATCCAATAAGTGTGGATCTTCATAGTGATATGGGGTGTTCTGGAGAAAAGCAAAGGTGATATAGAGGTGGCAATGATATATGCGACACCGTGACATTCCAAAAGCCTAAGTGTTTTAAGAAGGTTCGGTTAACATGGTTCATGAGTTTTAGTTTAGGGTCAGGTCATGGTCGCTGCCAGAGAGAGATAGATAAAATAAACACTCAGCGTGCACTCTAACCTAGATCAGAATGGTTAATCACTTTATCTAATCAGGATGGCTCCTACCGTTTCCTCGAATTCTTCTCCAAACTAAAAGGAGAATTATTTGGGATCATCTAAAATCACCCGATGAGTAATCCTACTCATCAGTGGGAATCGAGATCCAACTATCATCGCATTATAACTTGATAGAATCCACTCAAGTCACCACACTCCACAAGGTATGCACAAGCCTGGCAAGTTTCCTGTATGTTTGAAACCCCCGATGTGATTTTTTACCCCTAACGACCTATAACCTTGACGCTTGCCAACAAGTTATAGGCCACTAGTCATGTTCAACCCGTCATTGACCTGGATTAACTCGAACCCACCAGCACAAACCCTTGACGATTGCCAACAAAGCTGTATGACTGTCCCGATCAATCGCATATCCATGCCACAAATAAGTATTATTCAGCTACCGTACACTATGCCTTGACGCTTGCCAACAAATATAGCACGAATACTAAATAGTACTTATAAGAAACGACGGAGGGCTACGACTGGTTTTTGGCGAAAAACCATTAATGTAATGAACTTGATATCGTTGAAGGAACTGAGTGGTTTTACAAATATATAGTGGCGAAAACTTTTGCTAAAGAGGTCACTCCCTGTGAAGGGATCTCGGCTCTTTCCTCGTCGAATGATGTACAGGATATTCCAAACTGAATACCACAATGCAAAGAAAAAGAAATGACTATAGTGAAGTTATTACGATGGAGCAAACTTTTGCTCAAGGGGTCACTCCCGATGAAGGGATTTCGGCCCTTGCCTCGTCGAATGAGGTGCAGGATATTCATAACCGAATACCACTGTGCAAAGCAAAAGAAAGCGTCTGTAATGTCAGTTTGAAAAACTTGGTTCCAACAACATCATATATAGGTTTGTTTTATCCTTGCATTGATCAGAATCAACGCAGTCCCATCAATTAATCACACCAGAAAAGAACGAAAATATATGATGTACGTATATGCCATCCGCATTCGCCACTGGGTCCCGTCATCACCCGTTAGGTTACTTAACTAACGACAGAGCGGGGACTAGACTAGCATGGGTGCAAAACATATACAACATCTACTAGTATATATAAATATATATATAACATTCGTCCCAGGCATGATATAAGCAACATCACAGAAACATCACAGAATAACGGATAATCTAGGAGCCCCGGGTTTCCTTTGAGCCGCAAATGAAACCCGACGTTCCCCGGTCATGTGGATCGCCTGTGCAATGAAAACCTAGACCCCTACGAGCGCGGAAAGTTACCCACCAAAACAAGAAGTGAGGCAACCCCCCTCATCAAAGTGAATGGGCCACCCGACACTTCAAGGAATCCGGTAACTTGAGTACCTCTCCGTGGGTCAACCTATACCCCCTATGAGTGAGGAAAATAGCCCGTCAATTCTAGAGTAAGGTCCCCTCCATCTCAACGCCATGAGATGCAAACCTGTTTCCCTCTTGAACCCGGCTATTCGTGCACTCCACCGCGGGGTAATCCTACTATAGAAAAGAAAATAATATGTACAAGGGTGACATCGACCTCAACCCGGTCGTACCCCAAACAAATAATATATAAACAGGAAGTGACGTCAGTCCACATGTGAGATGCTCGCCCCGCAATATCAAATATACAAATAAAACTAAAATGCACTACCATTGCACCCAAGGCTATCCTTCACGACAATCCGCAAAAACCATAACCAGATTTATCCACAGAAACAAGTAACCGAATCAAGTGTGTAACCCCGTCTAATTGAGCATATAGCAATTAGACAACGTTACCAATACATCCACGCATGCAAATGAAGTCACGACATTAGAATTCCAAAACACAATTAGCGCACATCCCAAATATACTAAGGATCAAAAACCAAGTGGACTAAACATCCAAAAAAGTCGAGTTTTGAGCCAATTCGGAGGTCCGAATCAAAACGAAAAGCGTCCGAACCTTCGCGGGGAGTTAGTGCATGAAATTAACTATGAGTCGGGGGGCTTAGAGAGGGTACCCTACCCTCGATGCCACCATGAGGTGGCCAGAGGGTGAGGCAGACCCGAAACTGCCCATGCAGGGGCAGTTTTGGGTCCCCACCCCCAAGACCACCTTGTGGTTGCCTTGGGGAGTGGGCCCTGCCGTTCGGTCCCCCCGGGTCCTCCCCGAGGTGCCCACGCAGCTTCCTGCGGCTTCTCGGTTCAATCCGAGAGCCCGCGGGGTGCGCAAACATCTCAAAACTCAAAAATTTAGGACTGTTTTTTCGACAGTTTTCGATGCCCGAAAAAACGTGAATTCTAATGTCGTAACTAGCTAGTTTAAGGTGCTTGGTTGGCTCTGATACCATGTTGGGTTTTGCTGTCACCCTAGCCATCAAACCGTGGCAAAATGCGGAACAAAATTTTTCAAAACTTTTGCGCAAACAAAACCCGCACAAGATCGAACCAAAAACCTATACTAGCAAGCAATATAAAGAAGTTAGAATGGTTATACCGAATGAACCAAGTCTTTCGGGTCTTCAACTATCATTCCAAGCTCCTAGTGGTTGCGGATTGAGTTTGGTTGTTTGTCTTTCTCCATCTACGATGATCCACCCGAGAGAAAGGGCGCAAGCTTCAGCCTTGCCAAGCGAGAAAATCGACGCTCTAAGGTTGCTAGCAATGGAGAGCGGAGGTATAGGATTATCTCACTATTATTTTTCACTCATCACAAATGCTCAAAGATCAACTCAAGAAGATGAAGAGGAGGTGAGGAAACATGTGGCATGAGCAACCATGGAAAAATGGCTAAGTCTCAAGAATGAGAGTGAATGAATCAAGTGAAGAAAGAATATGTAGCATGGCATGTAAAGAATTGTGGCTACAATAATTTTCATCCATGAAAATATCTCCACAATTTTCCAACAAACAAATGTGTGTCATGCCTCTCTACATGCCAAGCCCATTCTCATACCAACTCACCCTCCACCTCATTTCCAAAATGATTTTCCAAAATTAAAATCAATTAATGAGGTGGCCATCTTCTAGAAACTATTCCATATAAATACAGAATACAACCCGGTATACGTATCGAAATACATATATGCGTATTCGTACAAAAATACGAATAGCCATAAGAGAAAATGAATAGTAAACAATAATACTAGAATACATATATAAATTATTAAATCAAAACCTGCTTTAATTAATCCGGCTTAATCCTAAGCCTCTAGTATAATCAACTGCCCGATTAAAGTCTGTGCAGCCTGTACACATATTTAATAGGACACCTGTATGTACCAACATACGTCATCTACACCATATCGTCTGAACCGTGAAAACCCTCTGTGTGGGACTCTAAAGACCCGTCAATACGCTGGCAGTGGGTTTAACCACAAGCACGTCAGCGGAACTAGCTGTACGTGACGGCTACCCAGGTATTGAGCGAAAGGAAGGCCGACGAGCAAACTCATCCAAAACCTACCGAGCTTGACAGTGACAATATCCGTACAGTCCGGTCCATTCATCTATGAGTATCGCATATCAAGTCTAGGGGGGTGGATAAAGTCAGACCCCTAATAACACGACATTTAGTGTCGGCATGAAACCCATCACCACCTGAGAAAATATAGATCCTGGATCGGTAATTTTCGACTACCCCAGCCGAGGATTTCTGGTGATGGCCACCCGTGCACAACGCGACATCAGCCCCCAATACCGGGAGATACGAATCCCCGACGATCCGCTCACTGCCTCCATGTGGCTCGGGACTGTACCTAACTAAAACCTGTTTGCATGAATCCTTTGAGCCATAGTACGGTAGTAATCAAAGCACAGTGGGAACTCACACGAGACAAATGACGATCTCAGGTCGATAGACTAACCTGTACACATGTCACCTGGGAACTGCCATCTGACAATAGGTATAATACCAACTAGAAGGTTCCCGGCGAGTCCGTCCAGTGTACTCATAACCCAATGAGCACCTGTATACTATCTTAGGTGAACAAACTAACACCAATGGCTTGTAAGACCGGGCCACTGCCCCTCGTCGGTGTCTCGATCAGTATACACTAGTCTACTCTGGAGTATCTATGCCCAGTCTCGAAACTCCTACGACTAGGGACATTTAAGGATTTGCTTATAGACCACCCAGCTCCCACGTATATGATCGCCATCATAATGCTGGTAGTCAAGCATAAATCATATGGGCTCTATCAACATGTAATAGTTATCTGTAATACCACATAAAGCTTGTACATGATGATAAAGACAAACCAAATAGCATACTATTATCTTGAGTAAGACCGTTCTACCGGTATAGGCCCACTCTCAATCATTATAATCACCTACCTGCGACTATGATAATTGCCTTGAAGGCACTATAGCCAACATAAACTCCTAAGGAGGCTTTGGAGTTGATCTCCTAACAGGGATTATGTATAGATTTAGAGTTAAACTCCTAAAAAGAGGTTTGATTTATGGAGTTAAACTCCAACAGATCTTAAATGTAGTTAAACTCCTAGAGATCTTTGGATCTTAATTTTAGCCTTGGATCCTCTCGGAATGGGATTTTGGAAATAGGTCTCTTTCTTCCTCCTCTTCGTTGGCTGGATCTTGAAGGAAAAGGGGGGTGAGATTCAAAATCTCCCCTTTAGAGATCTGATGGGAGATCCGAGCTCCCCTTTGTGGGTTTTATGGTGAAAAAGTATTTCTGTTTGAAAAAGAAAGAGTTAAACTCTTGATTTAATTCAAAAAGGGGAAGAAGGTTTAGAACCTTGAGGAAGGAGAAGGAGAAGGAGGCAAAGAAACCCTAGAATTTGACGGGAATCAATTCATTTTTTTATTTCATTATCATGTTTCCTTATATAGGATTACAAATTTACATATAGCCCCTTAGGCTTTACAAAATGGCATTTCGCCCATCCCATCCTCATGTGCTCATTTTTTTTTGCACATAAGCCATGGGCTTTACAGAAATTTGGTTATATCCCCATTTTCCTTACATTTATAACAATTACATCAAAATTGTTTATTACCTAATTTTCGCATGGGGGAGGCCGGCCTCTTCATGGTCGGGTACGACTTGGGCATGGGCCCACTTGGCCTAGGCTTGGGCCCAATTGGCTTGGGATTGACCTTGATTTTGACTAGGTCAGCCGTGGTGTAATTTTTGACTCCGACAAAGTGCCCCCCATCAATAAATGCACACCACGTATATGTGTTGTGTGCATGAAATTAATGGATCTTGGAGTTGGAGCATCATTCCGGGGGAGGAGCATCATTCCGGGGGATTAGAGCATACTTCCGGAGACCAGAGTATGATTCCAAGGATCGGAGCATAATTCCGAAGAGCAGAGCATCATTCTGGGAGCATAATTCCGGTGATTGGAGTATAATTTCGAGATCGGAGCATAATTCCGGGGATCGGAGCATAATTCCGAGGAGCGGAGCGTGATTCCATAGGTCCGGAGTTTAATTCCGAAGAGCGGAGCATAATTCCGGGATCGGAGCATCATTCCGAAGAGCATGATTTCAGGATCGGAGCATCATTCCGAAGAGAGGAGCATAATTCTGGGGATCGGAGCATCATTCCGACATGGGACAGGTGTATCCTGAGATGAAGCTTAGTTCCGGCACAAGGCGGACATTCTGACCGAAGCATAATTTCGATGCAGATGTAGATTCCCAGGTGAAACATAATTCCGACAGGGAAGGAAAATACTCCGAGGCGAAGCATGATTTCGACACGGGGTACACTCTGAGACGAAGCATGATTCCGACGCAGAGGCCAATTCCCAGGCGAAGCATAATTCCGACGGGAATGTCATTGGTTGACTTGATTCCAAGGCGGAGCATAATTCCGACAGGGAGGTCGTTGGTTGACTTGATTCTGAGGTGGAGCATAATTCCGACTGGGAGGTCATTTGTTGACTTGATTCCGAGTGGAAGCATAATTCCGACGGGGAGGTCATTCTGAGGCGAAGCATGATTTCGCCGCAGAGCTTGTTGGTTGACTTGATTCCGGGATGGAGCATAATTCCGCTGGGGAGGTCATTTGTTGACTTGATTCCACGTCGAAGCATAATTCCGATGGGGAGGTCACTGATTGTTTTGCTGATTGTGATTTGGGTTGCCATCAGCATCGCTACACTGGAATATGGTACCAGGAGTGAATCATCCTTTGCCATGAGTGGAACTGAGGATTTTGGTTTTGGTTTGGCATCAGCATCGCTACACTGGAATATGGTACCAGGAGCGAATCATCATCTGCCATGGGGAGATTTCCCTCGTTCCCAGTTTAACGACTTAGGGGTCATCTGTTTCCATTTTAAAGATTTAGAGGTCATATGTTCCCAGTTTAAAGACTTAGGGGTTTATTGGATCGGAAGTTTGGAATTTTGGGGTTGGGGTCGGCATCAGCGTTGCTAACACTGAAGCATAGGTGCCAGGAGCAATTCATTATTTGCCTTTGCCCGTTGGGGAGCGATGTCTTAGGAGACAGGTTTAGATCCCTATCAGCTAAGGCTTTTCAATTTTATGAGCCGTAAGGGTCCCATAAAAGCATTTTCTCCCTACGAGTCGAAAGGATCTCGTAGGTGTACTTTCTCCTTAGGAGTCGTGGGGATTCCCAAGTCTGTTTTTTCTTTGTGAGTCGTAAGGATCTCACGAAGGTGTTTTTTACGAGTCGAGAGGATCTCATAAGTTTGTTCTCCTCATGTATCGTGAGGACACATGAGTGGGTCTTCCCAAATAGAGCATAATTCCAAGGGCGGAGACCGGCTGCTGGAATGGTGGTTGCGGTAGGGCATGGGTGTGATGAGAATTATTTGAGCCCGTGGATTGTATACGGTAGTCAGCTTGGGGACCAATCGTAGGGCAGGGAGAATTTTGGGACATTTTTGGCGTCTGTATCGCTACACTAGAATATGGTACCAGGAGCGACTCATCATTCGCCGTTGGGACATTCAGAGATTCAAATTTTTGGTTGGCGTCTGCATCGCTGCACTGGAATATGGTACCGGGAAAGACTCATCATTCGCCATTTAGGAATTTGGATTTTGGTTGGGGTCTGTATCGCTGCACTGGAATATGGTACCAGGAGCGACTCATCATTCGCTATTGGTTTTTGTAACCGCGATTGCTTTATCATTTCAGATTTTCTTATCGCGAAGGTCGCGATTGCCCCATCATTTCGGCTTTATTTTCATCTTTATTTTACTCGCTGATTTTTATTTCGAGTTGCCCCATCATTTCGGCTTACTTTCTTTTTTTTTTTACACTTTTTTTTACACACATTTTTTTTATATTCCCAGTTTAACGACTTAGAGGTCATTTGTTCCCAGTTTAACGACGTGGTGGTCCGCTCTTTTTAGAGAAAGGCAGATATCTGAGAGAATCAGGTTCCCGAACGACTTCGGTCTCCATTTGTATGAAATTGGCGGTCGCAACTTGATTATTTGTTAACACGCTTTTAGACAGTTCTATCTCTCCTTCCTTGTATTGCTTTTCAACCCAATCTTTGAAGACGAAGCAGTCCTCAATAGCATGACTTATCACTCTATGATAGGGGCAATATTTGGGTTCGTCGGTTATATTCGCTTCTTGCGGTCTTTTTGATTCTGGCAATTGTAGACCGTTTCTTAGGGCGTCTTTGAATATTTTATAGACTTTATCCCTTCTGAAGGAATACCATCTGAAGGAATAGACCTTATCCAGCTTCTCTTTCAGTGGAGATTCTCCTCCCTCTCCGAACACTGGGTTCCGAGGCTGGTTGGCATTAGGCCCGCTCATCCCTCGCTTATTTCGGTTAGTCGAAGTGTTAAAAGATTCAGTATCGTCGGAATTTCCTCCTTTGCGATTATCGTCCTTTCGGTTTCTCCAGGACCTATTGTTATTTTAGGAATCAGAGAAAGTCTTCTGCTTTGAGCGCTCCAACATCTGGATTTTTCTGGTCAGCTCTTGGAATGTTTTGAGATCCGCGGTGCATAGAAACGGGGCCATCCAATTGTTGAGATTTCCGAAGCGGAGACCGACAGATTGGTCTTGCTCTATCGGCGGTTCACATTTGACGGAGAGATTGCGCCATCAGGTTATAAAATCCTTGCTTTTTTCGTTGTTCTTTGGCTTGGTCCTTACGAGATCGTTAATGGTGATCTTATCGCTGACGCTCTTGAACCTCTGCCGAAACAGAGATTCCATTTGGACAAAAGTTGTGACGGAGCCATCCGGTATGCTTGCGTACCAGTCGAAAGAAACATCGGTCAAGCTATTAACGAACTGGTGGAGGAGAAGCGCATCATTGCCCCCAGTATTCCTGCATGAGGATTTAAAATGGGCGATGTGCTGATTCACATTTCCTGTCCCATCAAATCTTCCGAATTTGGGGATGACATAGTCGCTAGGAAATTCTACCAGATCATACTGAGCAGGATATGTATTAGTGTATATGCCCTAGAGGCCATTACTGTATCATACTAGTATGTATATTACTTGATGGAAGCTTGGGATATTCACCTTGTATTGACAATCTTGCTCAAAATGGTAGTATGCTACTTGGTTTGTTTCTGCTTTAATGTGTGCATGTGTTTCTTTTAGCATATCGCCTTTACAGCCCTTAGGATCTTTGCTTGATTACCAGCGTTGTGATGGCAGTCACACTCGTGGGGGCTGGGTAATCCATAAGCACATCCTTATGCAGGTCCCTAGTCGCAGGACTATCGAGACAGGGCATCGATACTCCGGAATAGACTAGCGTATGCGCTTCTTATCCCAGCTTGGGAGATGGTCTGTCCCACAGCCGTCAGTACGTCGTACTTGGGATAGTATGCTGGTGCTCGTTAGGTTACGAGTACACTGGACAGGACTCGTCGGGAACTGTTGGTTGGTATTATACCTATCGTCAGTTATCAGTTCCCAGGTGACATGATTACAGCTTAGTCCGTTGACTTGACACTGTCACTTCGCCTCGAGTATGTTCCCACTGTACTTTGATTACTACCCTACCATGGCTCAAAGGAGTCGTGCAAACAGGTAGTTTTTGGGTGCAGTCCCAAAGCACTTGGAGGCAGTGATGGTTAGACAGGATTCGTCTCTCCCGGTATTGGATGTTGATATCGCGCTGTGTCTAGGAGAGCCATTACATAAAGTCCCTAGCCAGGGCAAGCGAGATAGACTGGTAGGTTTCCATTGTTATCTCAGGTGTTTTGGGCTACACTCCGACACGAATTGTACCGCTAGTAGGGGACTGACGTTTACCGCCCCCTTAGGCCCGTCATGCGATGTTCTTAGACGAACAGACCGGACTGTACGGAGACTGTCACATTCAGGCTCAGTAGGAGTTCAGATGGGTTTACCTTGTCAGTCTTCTTATCGGCATCTACCTGGGGACCGTTACGTACAGCTAGTGCCGCTTGCGGTCTGTGGTTAAACCCACTGCCAGCGTAGTGTCGAGTCTTTAGAGTCCCACACAGAGGGTTATTCGCCTTTAGGCAAAATGAGTAGAGGTCGCATGGTATTGCGACAGGGTTCGTTCACATCCGCGCACTTGTACACGTTTGGTGTCCGGACAGCTTATACTAGCGGGCTTTGGTTTAATCCGGACCCTAGTATATGATTTGGGATTGGTTTTATCTCATTGTATTCGTGTTCCTCGGAACACGGATATGGGTGTGTATGCACAGTTGACTGAGACAGAGGCAGAGGACTTTCATTAGGGTTGATGACCATTGTCATTTTCTTAACCCTAATGTTTATGTGTGAATTATGATTTATTAATATTAGTTAATTTTAATTGTGCATGGTTAGGGTTGTTGACCATTTGACTATACTTGACTTGTTGACCTAGGTTGACAAGTTGACCATCATCATTCCATATGAAAGATGCTCTTTGATCCTTGCAAAAGCATTTAATGTGAAATGATAATGGTCATTTCTTGATTAACCATGACAATTATCTTTAGCTAATTATCTATTTTTCATAAATCACATATATGTGAGAAGGTTACATTATTCTTCTCACTTGATCATTTTCATTCTCTCTCCTCCTCTTCCTCTCTCTCTAGCTCTCCCCTCTCATGAGTTGAGAACCATTTGAGCTTGAGATAATCCCTTCAAAAATACTCTTTACTCTTTCTAAGGTCCTAGGTTTAGCACACCAAACACCTTAGTTACTTCTAGTTTGAAGTTGGAGCCAAAGGTAGAGGCCCTCGGGTGGATCTTTCTTCGGCAAGAGAAGGCGACGAGACGATCCGTTCTTTCACTACAAGGAGCAAGAAGAGAAGGACTTGAAGACCTAGGTATAACCCCTTTTCCGAGTAGCTAAACTCTTTTTGCTTGTTGTTAGTTTTTGTTTAGCAAAGATCCCTCCTTTACATAGTCCATGTTGCCTAGTGTTGTAAAAATCAGATTTTTCATAACGTTTTCGCCTCCCCGCAAGCACCGGGGTGGGCAACGTGGACTTACAATATGGTCTCCCACTACTGCTGATATCTTTTTGCGCTTCGGCTTCGGCTACCAATGTTTTGACTTTGTTGGCAACCAAATCCATGATTTGATCTTGAGTTAGCGGGCCACTATCATCGGTAGCCAAGACATTTCCCAAGATAGGATGCGACTGACTTTCATGCGGTCCGCCCACCTTTGGATTTAAGGGAATAGGCTCGGCTGTCTCGGGACACCGTTTCCCAGTTCATGAGCAGAACCTTGCGCTTGATTGGACAGCTGAGAAGCAACTTGGCCGATGAGCCGCATCACGACATTCGTCAAGTCGTCAATTTTGGAGTAAAGTTTGGCCATCTCCTTGTCTTTACTTCTGAGCTGTTTTCGAAGCTCATGGAGAAGTTGCTGCTCTGTGGTCTTGGGATGAAAGATTGGCTCATCTTCGCTTTCCGAGCCCGAATCCTCATGAACCGAGGGATCTCTCTTCTTATCAGCCTCACTGGAAGGGTTTTCATTACCTCCCAGAGTATGCTGGTCTTGGGAAGTGGCAGCCACATTCATACCAGATTGGATCTGAGATGTGGTAGCCCCGTCCTTGCTCTTGCTGCGTGTGCCTACCATGTAGACAGTGTGGACCACATATCCAGCCATCTCTTTTTCTTTGGCGGGGCAACCCTGTTCTTGGAACCTCTTGAAGTTCAGCCTAGCTTGAGCCCTATCCTTTTTGTTGGCTCTATATCTAAGCCTTTTCTGTCTTATCTTCTCAATCTTGAGGGCTTGACGGGCATCCGTCATCCAGGAAGCCATCGTGAGTCGATTAACGGGGAGATTAGAGAAGTAACCTGATTGAGCAGTTGTCAGGGGCGCCACTGGCGCTTGCCCGAGATGCCTTGTTGCTTTGTTGGTGTTGATGGCCTTGCCCCCAGCTGGGGATAAAGAAAGTCGTTCAAACACTGACTTGCGTTTAGGTAGTGGTGCCCTCGAGATCACCACATTTGGCCTTCTGCCTTTCGAGGTTAATCTGTCTGTTACTGGAGCTTGAGAAGCTAGGATGGCGCTAGCTGGCATGAACAGAATAGAGCCAAATGGTAGAGGCGGCTCCTCCCACTGTCGCCTGAGACTGGCCGGGAGGACCGTCCTGGCGTCCATCTTCATCGTGTAGGAGATGGGAGTTATGCTGAGAGCTGAGATTGTCCTTTGAGACATTTTGTTGCATCCGAAGATTGTAGTCGAAAGTCGTTAACCTGCAAATAGAAGCATGATTTCAGTACATGCAATCGATACGTATATTGATTGAGTTCGCATGAACGTTTAACCAGAAATATGGGAGGAGAGATTGTGTCCCACCGGGCGTGCCAGAATCTGTAGGGTGTTTTTCGCCACCCCATTGAGATAGGAATACGCGCGTGTTTGTCTGACGTACTACATATTCCCCCTGCCTAAGGTAGACCGGGGTTTATTAATTGTGGGGATCTGAATCTCCGGCAGCTGCGGACAAAGCTGCCGTTAATTACCCCTCACCTTTGGAGAGAAGGAACCTCAGATTGACAGGTCAAACTGGTCATGTGAACTCAACGTACAGTGTGTGTGTATTGTGTTTTGAGGGGCCTTGGGTATATCAGGGGCCTCGCAGAGTTTACGGAGGTCCCACTACTCGGATAGCGGGCTGGGGGTCAAGGGGGCTAGCAGCCCCCTTGCGGGGTGCGGGGAAGCGCCCAGTTAGAAAAATTTTCCTAACGGGGGACGTGTTTCTGGTGTGGATTGCACGGAAAAAGAGGTGTGAGGAGCGTCTTAAAGACGCGTGCATGGCACATGGGCACTGGGCACCCACGGGTCACATGCCTGGCGCGTGGGCGCTTGGCGCCCGCGGGTCACGTGCAAGGCGCGCGGTTGCTGGGCGTCCGCGGGTTATGTGCCAGGAGCGTGGGCGCTGGGCGTCCGTGGGTTACATGCCAGGAGCGTGGGCGCTGGGCATCCGCAGGTTACGTTCCTGGTGCGTAGGCGCCGAGCGGGTCACATGCGCAGCACGCGCCGCTGGGCTCCGAGCGCCCGCGGGTAGCGTGAGGCGCACGTGGGCGCTTAGCACCCGTGGGTCACGTGCCCTGCATGCGATTGCTGGGCACCCGTGGGTCACGTGCCCTGCATGCGATCGCTGGGCACCCGTGGGTCATGTGCGCTGTACGCGACCGTTGGGCGCTGAGTGCGCGTGGGTCGCGTGAGGCGCACGTGAGCGCTTAGCACCCGCGGGTCACGTGTTCTGCACGTGACTGCTGGGCGCCCGCGGGTCACGTGTGAGGCATGCGACCACTGGACGCCCGTGGGTCACGTGCGCGGCACGCGACCACTGGAAACACAAGCGGAAAAGGGCTTAGCCCCTGGGTTAGTAGTTAAACTCCCAAGGGGGCTTTGGAGTTGAACTCCTAATAGGGATTATGGATAGAATTGGAGTTAAACCCCTAAAAAGGGGTTTGATTTATGGAGTTAAACTCCAACAGATCTTGAATGGAGTTAAATTCCTATAGATCTTGGGATCTTCTTTTGAGCCTTGGATCCTCTCGGAATGGGATTTTGGAAATGGGTCTCTTTCTTCCTCCTCTTCGTTGGCTGGATCTTGAAGGAAAATAGGGAATGAGGTTCAAAATTTCCCCTTTAGAGATATGATGGGAGATCCGAGCTTCCCTTTATGGGTTTTATGGTGAAAAACTATTTCTTTTTGAAAAAGAAAGAGTTAAACTCTTGATTTAATTCAAAAATGGGAAGAAGGTTTAGAACCTTGAGGAAGGAAAAGGAGGCACAGAAACCCTAGAATTTGAGGGGAATCAATTCTTTTTTTTATTTCATTATCATGTTGCCTTATATAGGCATACAAATTTACATATAGCCCCTTAGGCTTTACAAAATGGAATTTCGCCCATCCCATGCCTCATGTGCTCATTTCTTTTGCATATAAGCCATGGGCTTTATAAAAATTTGGCTATATGCCCATTTTCCTTACATTTATAACAATTACATCAAAATTGTTTATTACCTAATTTTGGCATAGGGGAGGCCGGCCTATTCACGGTCAGGTATGACTTGGGCATGGGCCCACTTGGCCTAGGCTTGGGCCCAATTGGCTTGGGGTTGACTTTGATTTTGACTTGGACAACCGGGGTGTAATTTTTGACCCCAACACCCTATGCTTCGGCTGTCGGGTCTATCATATATGCGATGTTATGTGCCAGACCGGATGTAGCTTACTCACTAAGTGTAGTGAGCAGGTATCAATCAGATCCTGGGGAGAAACACTGGACAGCTGTGAAGAACGTTCTTAAGTACTTGAGAAGGACTAAAGAAATGTTCTTGGTGTATGGTAATGGAGAACTCCAACTGGAGTCCTTTACCGATTCGAGCTTCCAGAGTGATAAGGACGACAATAAGTCGTTCTCGAGTTTTGTTTTCACCCTCAACGGAGGGGTGGTATGTTGGAAGAGTTCCAAGCAAGATACCGTAGCAGACTCGATAATGGAGGATGAATACATCACTGCCAACGATGCTGCCAAAGAGGCTGTCTGGATGATGAATTTCATAGCTAAACTTGGTGTGGTTCCATCCATTGAGCATCCAATACCCTTGTATTGTTATAACAATCGAGCTGTGGCTTTAGCCAAGGAACCTCGGCCCATCAGCGATCTAGACATATTCTTAGGTAGTATCACCTGATCAGGGAGATAGTAGATCGCCGGGAGATCAAGGTCAAGAGAGTTGACACGAAGGACAACGTAGCGGATCCACTCATAAAGGCCCTCCCCCAGACACAGTTTGAGAGACTTTTTGGTGTTTGGATGAGCTTGCTCGTGGGGTTTGGATGATCTTGCTCCTCATTTCGCTCAATACCTGGGTAGCTGTTACGTACAACTAGTACCGCTGACGTGCTTGTGGTTAAACCCACTTCCAGCGTATTGATGAGCCTTTAGAGTCCCACACAGAGGGTTTCTCTGGTTCTGGAAAAATGATGTAGTAGCCGTATTGGATACATGCAGAGTTCCGATCGATCGATTGTACTTAGTACCCAAACTTTCGATCGGACAGTTGGTAATACTATACGGCTCGGGTTTGAGACGGATTATTAAATAAGGTATTGATTTAATAATTTACGTATATGTATTTCGATACGTATATTCTAGTATTATGTTCTTTGTGTTATTCTATCTCTTTGGGTATTCGTATTTCGGTACGAATGCAGGTATGTATATACTGTACAATGTAATCCGTTTTTTTACAGATAACATTCTAGAAGGTGTCAAGATCAGTAGGGTTTCAGGATGAGTTTGCTCGTCGGCCTCCCTTTCGCTCAATACTTGGGTAGCTGTTACGTACAGCTAGTGCCGCTGACGTGCTTGTGGTTAAACCCACTGCCAGCGTATTGAGGAGTCTTTAGAGTCCCATACAGAGGGTTTTCACCGTTCAGGCGATATGGACAGGCTGCACAGACTTTAGTCGGACGGTTGATAATACTAGAGGCTTAGGACTGAGTCGGATTATTAAATCATGTTTTTATTTAATAATTTATATATATGTATATATTTATTCTAGTATTATTGGTCACTATTCATTTTCTCTCTTGGTTATTCGTATTTTTGTATGAATACGCGTATATGTATTTCGATACGTGTACCGGGTTGCATTCCGTATTTATACGGAATTGCTTCTAGAAGATGGCCACCTCATTATTAGATTTTCTTTTTAGAAAATCATTTTGGAAATGAGTTGGAGGGTCAGTTGGCATGAGCATGGTGAGGAATGTAGAGAGGTATGGGCATTGTTTTTGTTTATTGAAAAATGAGATGAGATATTTGTGTGCATGATTGAGAGAGAGAGAGGGGGCAGCCACTTTCTTTTGGGTGAGGCTATGCACTTGATTTTCATGACTTGCTTGCATTCTCTTCACACTTGGAGACTTAGCCATTTTTCTTTAGTTGCTCATGCCATTGTTTCCTCACCTCCGTCTTCATCTTCTTGAGTTGCTCATGGAGCATTTGTGATGAGAGAAAAATTATAGTGACACATTCCTACACCTCCACTCTCCATTGCTAGTAACCTTGGAGCGTCGGTTGCCTCGCTTGGCGAGGCTGAAGCTTGCGCCGTTTCCCTCAGGTGGATCATCGTAGATGGAGGAAGACCGACAACCAAACTCGATCTAGACGACCACCAGGATCTTGGAATGAAGGTTGAAGACCGAAGGACACGGATAAACTCGGTATAACCATCTAACTCTTGTTACATATTGCTAGTATAGGGTTTTGTGTAGATCCAGGCATCGGGTCATGGTAGCCCCAGTTTAGAAAATTTTTGTTCCACATTTGGCCACGGTTTGATGGTCGGGGCGCTGTTGTAACCCAACATGGTATCAGAGCCAACCCGTAACCCCCTTATTAGAAGTTTTAGACAATGTTAAATTATCGAAATCGAAACAACACCCCGATATATTCTAGTTTATGTCGATTTTTCACAGTCTTCAAAAAATTTTTTAAGCAACTGCAGAAGACTACTCTGATGACAACTAGACTGCACCCCAAATATGAGCCCATTCCAACAAAATTGACTTGGCGAGATGCTTGAAATTTCCGAGCTGGCCGGTTTTGTAGAGGGGTTAGGACTTGGAATTTTGGGTGTGGTCTAGTCTCTGGAATATTGGTTCAGTGGTATTGCTAGTTTTTCCCAGTTTGGATATTGTGTTATCTTTTCTTCAGGGGCAATTCGGGGTGTTTCAAAGTCGATAATTTAACACTGTTTAAATGTTTACAGTACATACATTACTATCTGGGACCGTGAATGTCATTCGAGCGGTACAACTCGTCTAATTGTTATATGTCCTTTTAGACGGGTTTGCGAACGTGACATTCATGTTGATGTTCTGTGTTGTGTTGTGTTGTGGTTGGATCGTCGTGGTTGATAGCTTGGGTGCAATGTTAGTACAGTTTAGTTTCATTTGTACATTTGATATTGCGGGGCGAGCGTCCGACATGTGGACTGCCGTCACTGGCAGTTTGTATATTATTTGTTTGGGGCACGACCGGGTTGAGTCGATATCACCCTTGTACATATTATTTTCTTTTCTGTACTAGGATAACCCCACAGTGGAGTGCACGAATAGTCGGGTTCTAGAGAGAAACGGGTCCGCATCTCATGGCGTTGAGACGGAGGGAACCTTACCCTAGAATTGGCGGGCTATTCACCGTACTCATAGGGGGTATAGGTTGACCCACGGAAGGGTGCTCAAGTTACTGGATTCCGTGAAGTGCTGGGTGGCCCATTCACATTGTTGAAGGGGGTTGCCTCGCTTCTTGGATTGGCGGGTAACTTGACGCGCTCGTAGGGTTCTAGGTTTTTCATTACACAGGCTATCCACACGACAGGGAACGTCGGGTCTCATTTGCGGCTTAAGTGAAACCCGGGGCTCCAAGATTATCCACCATTATGTGTTGCTTCTGTGATGTTTCTTTATATCAGGCATAGGACGATTGTTATATATATTTATATATACCAGTAGATGTTGTATATGTTTTTCACCTGTGCTAGTCCATTCCCCGCCCTGTCGTTAGTTAAATAACTTAACAGGTGATGACGGGACCCAGTGGCGAATGCGGATGGCATATACGTACATCATATTTTCGTTCTTTTCTGGTGTGATTAATTGATGGGACTGAATTGATTCTGATCAATGCAAGGATAAAACAAACCTATATATGAAGTTGTTGGAACCAAGTTTTTAAAAACTGACATTACAGACGTTTTCTTTTTCTTTGCACAGTGGTATTCGGTTATGAATATCCAGCACCTCATTCGACGAGGCAAGGGCCGAGATCCCTTCATCCGGAATGTCCCCTTGGGCAGAAGTTTCCGTCAACGTAATAACTTTAATATAGTCATTTGTTTTGCTGTGTATCATGGTATTTAGTTTGGAATATCCTGCATCTCATTCGATGAGGAAAGAGCTTAGATACCTTCACAGGGAGTGACCTCTTTAGCAAAAGTTTTCGCCACTATATATTTGTAAAACCACTCGGTTCCTTCAACGATATCAAGTTCATTACGTTAAAGGTTTTTCGCCAAAAACCAGTCGTAGCCCTCCGTCATTTCAGACGAGTATTTCTTAGTATTCGTGCTATGTATGTTGATCTAGTCAAGGCGTAGTGTTCTACAGCTCTGTAGTACTTTTCTGCTGCATGGATATGCGATTGGATAGAACAGTCGTACGGTCATGTTGACCCAGTCAAGGGCTCGTATGTGTGGGTCTAATTAATCAAGGATAATGACGGTTTGAACTTGACTTGCGACTTATGATATGTTAACCTAGTCAAGGCCATAAGCTGCTTGGGGTAAAAATCACATCGGGAGTTTCAAACATACAGGAAACATGCCAGGCTCGCGCATACCTTCTGGAGTGTGGTAACTTGAGTAGCTTCCATCAAGTTATCATGCGATGATAGTTGGATCCTGATTCCTACTGATGAGTAGGATTACACCTCGGGTGATTTTAGATGATCCCGACTAATTCTCCTTTTGGGTTTGGTGGAGAATTCGAGAAAACAGTGGGAGACTTCCTGATTAGATAAAGTGATTAACCATTCTGATCTAGGTTAGAGTGCACGCTGAGTGTTTCTTTTCTCTCTCTCTCGTTGGCAGCGACCATGGCCCGACCTTAAACTAAAACTCATGAACTATGTTAACCGAACCTTCTTAAAATACTTTGGCTTTTGGAATGTCATGGTGTCGCATATATCATTGTCACTTCTACATCACCTTTGCATTTCTCCAGAACACCCTGTATCACTATGAACATCCACTCCTATTAGATAAATCCATCGTATAGTTACATACGAACTCGAAGGAACTTGTTCCAGATTCGAGGATGGATTCTGGTTCTGGAGAGATTGAATAGGATTATTCGGTTGTCTTTTCTCTTTACCTTCTCTCAGGTTGTGAGGGCTCCTAGGATTAGGTGAGGGTACGCCTATTGAGCTTATTGGATAGTCTTCCTCCAGACCATATGCAGGTGCCGAAAGGTGGGGAAGGAAGAAAATCAATTAGCCTAAAGGTGGTGTACAGAAGGTAATAAGTAAAGAAAAATAAAGGGATTAGAATAACGGCAAAGAAAATTGCGACTGCTATAATTCACGACAAAACCGTGTATACCCCTGCCACTTCCACATCCACTTTGGATTTCTCCAGAACACTCTGTACCACTATGGATATCCACTCCTATTGGATATTCCATCGTATAGTTACATACGAACTCGAAGGAATTCGTTCCAGATTCGAGGATGGTTTCAGGTTCAGGAGAAATAGAATAGGATTATTCAGTTGTCTTTTCTCTTTACCTTCTCTCAGGTTGCGAGGGCTCCTGGTATAAGGAGTGTACACCTATTACGCTTATTGGATAGTCTTCTTCCAAATCTAAGGCTGGTGCCGAAGGGTAGGGAAGGAAGAAAACCAATTAGCCTAAAGAAGGTGTACAGAAGGTAATAAGTAAAGACATAATAAAGGGATTGGAGTGAGAGCATGGAACTATACGGTTACAGTCATGAATCAGGATAATGGAAGAGGCGTTACTAGGAATACCAGTTAACCCTTTTGAAACATTTTCATATTTCAGTTTCACTGTGCGATGTTAATTGAAAACTGTTTTCCTAATTGGAATCTAATTCCAGGGTATGTATTTACCATATCAGTTTCTCACATCTGTATGTTATTACAGATGGTGAGTGGGGGTAAGATATTGGGAATTGGGTGATTAGATCCTCATTATATCGGAATTCGTTGTAATTGGTGATATTTGAGGAAATCATCTGATTTTTCCTGATGGAAAATTTCTTGTTTTGAATATCCTAAGTTATGCATCAGTTTCAAACTGATATATTTGTACGTTTATTTTGTAAAGTGAGATATAAATTTTTGATATTATGTCTGTGACATTTACCTATATCAGTTTATGATTAGGTAAGGTGCATTCAACAGAGGTGTAATTCTTCTTAACCATAGTACAATTTTTCAACCTACGACGCACATGGTTTGAGTTATTGAACTCAGGCGACTTATACAAAGTATTGTATGTTTTCCGGTGTCCATTAGGACAAAGGGTTGGTACTCTTACATATTCTGTTTACTCATGACTTCTCCAGTTCTAGACAAGTATTTCGTTAAAATGCAAGGTCCAGATATTGAGAAGTTATAGGTATAAGAATAAAGTAGAGAACCATTTGTTGGAAGTATCAGGATTCTTCAAGGTAGTCGAAGATGTAGATACATGTGTTTGGTATTCCGTTGATAGTAATGGTTTTGAGAACTCACTTCTCTTTCGGGTTACTCATATAAGGATGTACTCTTAGATAAGTAATGCTGATTGGCCTAGTTCCACTTAGTTGATATGCACTGGAGACAGCTGCATGATTTTGAATCCGGTTCCAATTAAATTAGTGTTTTTGTTTCTATATTGGTTATATATAGAATCAATTTATATCTTAACGATGTTAAGGTATAGGGAGTTGTCCGGCTGTTGCTTAAAACCGGAATACGGATAAACTTAAGGCACATTTCAGTAATGGCAGTTTCTGGGTTATCCTGGGCTTTGACGAGGGTTAATTTTCTATCATCAGTAAGATCAATAGCGATATTGTTCTTGACTCGCCACAATTTTAGTAAAATGGATTTTTTTTCAGAAAACAGAAGTGGGAGTATGGTAGAACTGGAAGTTATTCCAGAACCACAAACGATCACTGAAGATTTAATAGAACCTAAGGATTCAATTGGATTTGACATTCCATTAGCCACTCCGCAGATTTGGTGGGTAACCTCAGGCACCCGAGAGGTACTTCGGTCTTCTCAGAGACGGTGACAGGGAGGTTCTTGTTTACCTAGACTTGCCATTACTACTATTCTAGACTATGAGACCTGGAAGGATGATGAGTATAGCATCGTTCTAAACTAGCTTTAGAAGTGCACGTGTATATGACTCTACCAGAGGGTTGTTGTAGTCAGTAGGAGCAGCGGAAGCATAGTGGGCAAGTAACTTATGTCTATTTATAGACTAAACCAGGTATAGCGGAAATATATCATCTATTTTTGATGTGACAGTCATATGTCTTGACCTCATCAGAATAAGAGATGGATCTGGTAAGAAGATAGTAGAGAGTGATGTCCAGGTATTTGGGATGACATGCACTTGATAGGAAGAGATATTCCTATACTACGATCGGTTATATAGTGGTTGTCACAAGGTGGTTTCTCCACATAGGATATGGATATAATATCAGGGATTCTGGTGACTAGATCTATGGTTTTAGATCTAGATTTGGGAAGTGTCCTAATTAGGGTACTTGACAATATTCTAAAGGTATTTTAGAATGGACGACTCTTGGCGAGGTGGTTATACTCGCAGATGATGGAGTCACCCTCTCTAAAGGATGCCTTTCAGACTAAAGGGGAGAGGGCTTTGCATGATTGGCATATCACTTTCTTAGGCAGTTGAGTCAGTCATGTGATTTCAAGTACAACACCAGATATTGTTTTAGCACTGGATGCAATAAACATATATTAATCCAATCCTGGAGAAACGTTGGGAAGCAGCTATGAACATAAGTGGATGTTCTTGGGATATGGTAATGGCAGCCTCCTTCAGGAGACGATTATCATTTCGTGCTCCCAAGGTGACCTGGATGACAGAGTGACTGTCTGAGTTATAGTTTTCCCTCTTTTCAGGGGCAGTATGTTGGACAGGTGGTCCAAGCGGATACCGAGGAAAGGCATGGCGCATGATACTAATTAAATTTAGTGGATGATACAGTCTAGGAATTTTGCTGGATTTGGAGTTCATTTGTGAACTGGGTCTCATCAGAGATCCAGACAAATTCGAAGACAGGTATTGCTCATTTCGGGAGATAGCTTTCTCCGCGAAGTTGAGATATAGAGAGATACTGAAAGAAACATTGGAGCGAATCCACTCACTGAGGCTATTTCTCGAATGCAATAGTTTCGCAAACAGGCTTTGTGAAATTGATTAGAAGAGAAGTTGGGTGTTCGGTATCACACGGGCTGTAAGTATGCGACACCGCAATAATTAGCCTTAAGTGCAAGTGGGAGATTGTTAGCTATAGTGCCCTCAAGGCAATTATCATTGTCGCAGGCAGGTGATTATGATAATTGAGGGAGGGCCTATACCGGTAGAACAGTCTTACTCGAGATGATAGTATGTTATCTGGTTTGTCTTTATCATCATGCTATTACACGTTGATAGAGCCCACATGATTTATGCTTGACTACCAGAATTATGATGGTGATCATATACGTGGGAGCTGGAGGTCTATAAGCACATCCTTAAATTTCCCTAGTCATGGGAGTTTCGAGACTGGGCATCGATACTCCAGAGTATACTAGTGTATATTGATCGAGACCCCGAAGAGGGGCGGTGGCCCGGTCTCATAATCCATTAGTGTTAGTTTGTTCACCTAAGATAGTATATAGGTGCTCATTCAGTTATGGGTACACTGGACGGACTCGCCAGGAACATGCTAGTTGGTATTATACCTATTGTCAGATAGCAGTTCCTAGGTGACATGTCTACAGGTTAGTCTGTCGACCTGAGATCGTCATTTGTCTCGTGTGAGTTCCCACTGTGCTTTGATTACTACCCTACCATGGCTCAAAGGAGTCGTGCAAACAGGTTTTAGTTGGGTACAGTCCCGAGCCACATGGAGGCAGTGAGCGGATCGTCGGGGATTCGTCTCTCCCGGTATTGGGGGTTGATGTCGCGCAGTGCACGGGTGGCCATCACCAGAAATCCTCGGCCGGGGTATACGAGAATTACCGATCCAGGATCGATAGTTCCTCAGGCGGTGATGGGTTACATACCGACATGAATTATCGCGTCAGTAGGGGTCTGACTTTACCCACCCTCTAGACTCGATATGCGATGCTCTTAGACGAACAGACCAGACTGTACGGATATTGTCACTGTCAGGCTTAGTAGGGTTTCAGGATGAGTTTGCTCGTCGGCCTCCCTTTCGCTCAATACCTGGGTAGTCGTTACGTACAGCTAATGCCGCTGACGTGCTTGTGGTTAAACCCACTGCCAGCAATTTGACGAGTCTTTAGAGTCCCACACAGAGGGTTTTCACGGTTCAGGTGATATGGTATAGAAGACGTATGTTGGTACATACAGGTGTCCGATTAAATATGTGTGCAGGCTGCACAGACTTTAGTCGGACGATTGATAATACTAGCGGCTTAAGACTGAGCCGGATTATTAAATCAGGTTTTGATTTAATAATTTATATATATGTATATATGTATTCTAGTATTATTGTTCACTATTCATTTTCTCTCTTAGCCATTCGTATTTTTATACGAATACGTGTATATGTATTTCGAAACGTGTACCGGGTTGCATTCCGTATTTATACAGAATTGCATCTAGAAGATGGCCACCTCATTATTAGATTTTCTTTTTAGAAAATCATTTAGGAAATGAGGTGGAGGGTGAGTTGGCATGAGCATGGTGAGGCATGTAGAGAGGTATGGTCATTGTTTTTGTTTATTGAAAAATGAGATGAGATATTTGTGTGCATGATTGAGAGAGAGGGGGCGGCCACTTTCTTTTGGGTGAGGCTATGCACATGATTTTCATGACTTGCTTGCATTCTCTTCTCATTTGGAGACTTAGCCATTTTTCTTTAGTTGGTCATGCCATTGTTTCCTCACCTCCTTCTTCATCTTCCTGAGTTTCTCATGGAGCATTTGTAATGAGAGAAAAATTATAGTGACATATTCCTACACCTCCACTCTCCATTGCTAGCAACCTTGGAGCGTCGGTTGCTTCGCTTGGCGAGGCTGAAGCTTGTGCCATTTCCCTCAGGTGGATCATCCTAGATGGAGGAAGACCGGCAACCAAACTCGATCCAGACGACTATTGGAAGCTTGGAATGAAGGTTGAAGACCAAAGGACACGGATCAACTCGGTATAATGACCTAACTCCTTGTTAAATATTGCTAGTATAGGGTTTAGGGTAGATCCGGGGATCGGGTCATGGTAGCGCCAGTTTAGAAAATTTTTGTTCCGCAATTGACCACGGTTTGATGGCCGGGGCGCTGCCGTAACCCAACAGATGGATATGGGCCGATCCGGACTACGGAGCCCGAGTTATGTGGATTTACATGTCGATGCTGGACACGGGTTTTCATGATGTTTCGAGTGTCGATGTTAGGCACTCAGGTTCCATGAGATTTTTTGGAGATAGTGCCCTCAGAGTCAATTATTGGATCACAGGCACGTGATTGCAATGATTGAGGGAGGACCTGTCCCAGTAGGACAGTCTTACTCAAGATGATAGTATACTATCTGGTTTATCTTTATCATCGTGTACTGCTTTAGGTGACCTTACAGGTCACTATTGCACGTTGATAGAGCCCCTAGGATTCTTTCTTGACTGCCAGCAGTATGATGGCGATCATATACGTTGGAGCTGGGGTCTATAAGCACATCCTTAAAAGGTCCCTAGTCGTGGGAGTTTCGAGATAGGGCATCGATACTCCAGAGTAGACTAGTGTATACAGTCGAGACCCTGACGAGGGGCGGAGGCCGGTCTCACAAGCCATTGGTGTCAGTTGGTTCACCTAAGATGTATACAGGTGCTCATTGGGTTATGAGTACACCGGACAGGACTCGCCGGGAACATGCTAGTTGGTCTTACACCTGACGTCAGATAGCAGTTCCCTGGTGACATGTGTACAGGTTAGTTCATCGACCTAAGATCGTCATTTGTCTCGTGTGAGTTCCCACTGTGCTTTGATTACTACCCTACCACAGCTCAAAGGATTCGTGCAAAAAGGTTTTAGTTGGGTACAGTCCCGAGACACATGGAGGCAGTGAGCGGATCTGCAGGGGTTCGTCTCTCCCGGTATTGAGGGTGAGGTCGCGCTGTGTCTAGCAGAGCCATTACACAAAGCCCTCGGCCGAGGCAGGCGATTTACTGGTAGGTATTCCAGTAGTATCTCAGGGTGTTCTGGGCTACACTCCGACACGACTTGTACCGCTTTTGGGGGTCTGACTTTTACCAACCCCATAGTCCCGCCATGCGATACTCATAGACAAACGAACCGGACTGTACGGATATTGTCACTGACAGGCTCAGTAGGGTGTCAGGATGAGTTCGCTCATCGATGTCCCTTTTGGTCAATACCTGGTAGCCCATTACGTATGGCTAATACCTCTGACGTGCTAGTGGTTAAATCCACAGCCAAGGGATTGACGAGTCTTTAGAGTCCCCCACAGACCGTTTTCTCAAGTTTCGGGCAAAACGTTGTAGAGGCCGTATGGAGATATGGCAGGGTTCGATCATATACGTGCGGTATTGCACGGATCATGATCGGACGGATAATACTAGCGGGCTTTGGATTAAGCCGGATCCTAGTATTGTACAGTGTAGATTTTGTCTCATTGCATTTGTATTCGGTCGGAATACAAATGCGGGTATGTATATACAGTAGCAGGGTTTTCCTGTAATTTATTACGGGATCAGTTTTTTGGAGTTGCCAGTTTGTTTTCCGTTTCGGCCATTTTCCTTTGTATCTTTCCTTGGCTGAAAATTGGTGGAGGAGGGCTTATTTGCAATTGTGCAAATTTGCATTGTGGAGGGTGGTCTTTGCATATTATTGCTACATGATGGTTGCACCATCATTTGACCTCTTCACTCATGATGGCTTGACTTGTGGAGACTGATTGGTTGATGGAGTGTTGAACTTGGTTTGTGATCATGGTTGATCATGATAACCCTTTCTCTCTCTTGCATTTTTTGACTCACCCATTATTCATGCTTGCATGAGTGCTTCCCCACTCTCTTGACTTTTCCCTTCCCTTTTTCCACCAAGTTTGGCCGGCCATGCTCTTGTGGGGGTGTTCAAAATTGGTGTGGGATTTTTCATTCTCTTCATGCTTGCAAAAATCTCCAAGTTCATCTCAAAAAGCTTTCATCTCATTCCTCCACCAAAAAGCAACTTCTAGTAACCCGAAGAGACAAAGAGCACTACACTTCATCTACAGCACTTCTTGGGCACGTCGGCTCTCCAACTTCGTGCCCGAGTTACCTCGGTCCAGAGGTGGAAGCCCGTAAAAGAACCCGGCGATGTGGTGCCCTTCCGACGAGGAGATGAAGACCGGAGATTCCGCGGGGAGATCGGGACGATGACGAGAAGACCGAAGGACACGGATCGCTCGGTATTTCTTTCTACCCCTTCTCTAGTTAGCTAGGACTATGTTAATGGCCCGATCCGGGATTTTTGTGCGCGGTGGTGCCGGTTTATGAAGTTTAGAAAATTTTGATTCCGCATTTTGGCCTTGGAAAGACGGCCGGGGCGCTGCCGTGGCCAAACATGGTATCAGAGCCAGGCCATTAACCTAGTCTAGCTTGCTGTAACGTGTTTACATTTTCGATCGAACGTATTTTCCAAAAACCGCATTTTCATTGCATCCGTTTCTGTTGAAATTTTTTTGGCTCGAAAATTTTTTCAGTGTGTTGCAGAAATACATGCAAGGAATTATAAGCATTCTGTGAAAATTTGGTTGCATGTTCTTACTATTCCACCGCGGAACCGCGGCCAAACCCATGCTTGGGCCGCGGTTCCGCCGCCACTTTGGATGTTCAATGCACCAAATTTATACAGAGGCCTTCTAACTTGAAAATGGGGTTTTTGGTATTTTTTTTTGCCCAGATTTTCTTTGAGTGCTGCAGTAGTGCTTGGGGCCTACTTGGGAAAATTTGATCGATCGAAATTTTTTAAACATGTTAGTTCACAGTATTTATTTTATATCTGCGACCGTGAATGCCATTTGATCGGTAAATCCTGTCTAACTGCTATAGCCCTTTTAGAAGGATTTTCGAACGTGACATTCACGTTGATGTTCTGTGTTGTGCTGTGATGTTGCGGATTGGTCGTGGGGGATAGGCTGGATGCAATGGTAGTACAATTTTGGTTGTATTATGTACATTTGATATTGCGGGGCGAGCGTCCGACATGTGGACTGCCGTCACTGCCTGTTTGTATATTATTCTTTTGGGGCACGACCGGGGTGAGGTCGATGTACCCGTTGTATGTATATTTTACTTTCTGTACTAGGATTACCCCAAGGAGGGGTGCACGGATAGTCGGGGTCTAGAGGGCAACGAGCCCGCATCTCATGGCATTGAGACGGAGGGGGCTTTACTCTAAAATTGGCGGGCTATTCGCCGCACTCGTAGGGGGTACAGGTTGACCCAGGAGGGGTGCCCAAGTTACCGGATTCCGTGAAGTGCTGGGTGGTCCATTCATGTTGCTGAAGGGGGCTGCCTCGCTTCAAGTTTTGGCGGGTAACTTGCCGCGCCTGTAGGGGTCTAGGATTTCATTGCATAGACTATCCACACGACCAGGGGAACGTCGGGTTTCAGTAGCGGCTCTATGAAACCCGGGGATCCCAGATATCTGTATTGTTCTGTGATGCTTATTACATTTCTGTGATGTTGCATTTTATCACGCCTTGAGCGAATATTATATATTGATATATATATTAGTTGATGTTGTATATGTTTTGCATCCGCGCTAGTCCAGTCCCAACTCTGTCGTTAGTTAAGTAACCTAACGGGTGATGACGGGACCTAGTAGCGAATGCTGATGGCATATACGTACATCATTATTTTCGTTCATTATTGGTGTGATCAATTGATTGGACTGCATTGATTCGGATCAATGCAAGCTTAACAAACCTATTCCGATGTTGTTGGAACAATTTTTCAAAAAGCTGTTATTGCAAGGACGTTCACTTTTGTTTTGCACAGTGGTATTCGGTTATGAATATCCAGCACCTCAGTCGACGAGGAAAGGGCTGAGATCCCTTCACCGGGAGTGACCCCTTGGACAGAAGTTTGCGTCAGGGCAATAAATTCACTATAGTCGATTAGTTTTGCTTTGCATCGTGGTATTCAGTTGGAATATCCTGTACCTCATTCTACGGGGAAAGAGCCGAGATCCCTTCATCATGAGTGACCTCTTTAGCGAAGGTTTTTGTCACTATATTTTTATAAAAAGGCTATGCAGTTCCTTCAACGATATCAAGTTCATCACGTTAAAAGTTTTTCGCCAAAAACTAGACGTAACCCTCCGTCATTTCTTACGGGTATTATTTAGTATTCGTGCTGCGTTTGTTGACTCCGTCAAGACGTAGTGTTCGGTTGCTAAGTAGTGCTTGTTTGTTGCATAAATGGGATTGGTTAGGACAGTCGTGCGGCCTTGTTGACTCCGTCAAGGGCACGTACGGGTGGGTTTAACGCAATCCAGAAAATGACGGGTTGAACTTGACTAGGACTCTTTGATTTGTTGACTCCGTCAAGGTCACTTGGGTCCTAGGGGTAAAAACACACATCGGGAGTTTCAAAAGAAACTGAAACTTTCCAGGCATGCGCATTCTTTCTGGAGTGTGGTGACTTGAGTGGATTCCGTCAAGTTATCATATGATGATAGTTGGATCCCGATTTTCACTGATGAGTTGGTATACTCCTCGGGTGATCCCGACTAATTCTTTTTTCAGGTTTGGAGGAGAATTTGATGATACAGTGGGAGGTTTCCTGATTAGATAAAGTGATAACCATTATGATCTAGGTTAGAGTGCACGCTGAGTGTTTATTTTCTCTCTCTCTCTTTGGAAGCGATCATGACCCGACCTTTGACTTTGACTCAGTGACCAAAATTAACCGAACCTTCTAAAAACACTGGCTTTTGGATTGTCTGAGTTGCATACCTCATTGCCACTCCTACTTTTACCCTTTTCTCCAGGACACCCCGTATTACTACGAACGTCCACTTCCATTGGACAAAACCATCGTATGGTTATATACGAACTCCAAGGAATTTATTCGAGGATGGTTTTTGGTTCTGGAGAAAACGGATAGAACTATTCAGTTGTCTTTTCCTTTTACCTTCTCTCAGGTTGCGAGTACTCCTTGGCTTAGGAGATAGTACACCTATTACGCAAATTGGATAGTCTTCTTCCAAACCTAAGGCTGGTGCCGAACAGTGGGGAATGAAGAAAACCAATTAGCATAACGATGGTGTACAGAAGGTATTAAGTAAAGACATATCAAGGGATTAGTAAGAGGGCAAAGTAAACTGCGACTGCTATTCACGACCAAACCAAGTATTTCATTACCACTCCCACTTCACCTTTGTATTTCTCCAGGACACTCCATATCACTACGAAGATCCACAGTTTATTGGATACTCCATCGTATGGTTATATACGAACTCGAAAGGAACTTGTTCCAGTTCGGGGATGGATTCTGGTTCAGGAGAAATAGGAATAAGCTTTATTCAGGTATCTTTTATCTTCATCTTCTCTCGCATTGCGAGTGCTCCTAGGATTAGGACAGTACACCCATTATGCTTACTGGATAGTCTTCTTCCAAACCATAGGCTGGTGCCGAACGGTAGGAAAGGAAGAAAACCATTTGGCCTAAAGGGGTGTACAAAAGATAATGACTAAAGACATATAAAGGGATTTGGAGAGATGACAAAGAATTATACGGTTACAGTTGTGAATCTAGATAATGGTAGAGGCATTACTAAGAATACCCGGATACCCCATCGAAACATTTCAATGTTTCAGTTTCACTGTGTACAGTTGAAAGAAAACTGATTTCCCAATTAGTCCTTACTCCAGGGTATGTATTTACCAGGTATGATTCTCACATCTGTATGGTTTTACAGATGATGAGTGGGAGTAAGTTATTGGGAATTAGGTGATCATCCTCATTATATCGGAATTCGTTGTAATTGGTGATATTTGAGGAAGTCACCTGGGTTGTTTGCCGGACGACAAATATTTGGTTTTGAATATCCGCTGTCATGCACCAATTTCAAATTGATATATCTGTACGTCAATTTATATAGAGTGAGATATACCTTTTTGAAATAATGTCGATGACATTTACCTATATCAGTGGATGGTTAGTTAAGGAGCATTAAACAACGGTGTAATTCTTCTTAACCATAAGTACAGTTTTCAACCTACGACACACAGGGTTTGAGTTATTAAACTCAAAGGACTTATACAGAGTATTGTATGTTGTCCAGTATCCATTAGGACAGAGGGGTTGGTCGTCGTACTATATTCAGTTTACTTATGACTTCTCTAGTTCTTAGACAATTGTTTCGTAGAAACACAAGGTCTGAGTTTTGAGAAGTTATAGGTATATGAATAAAGTAGAGAACCAGGTGTTGCAAGTATCGGGATTCTTCAAGGTGATCGAAGATGTAGACTTGTGTAGGGTATTCAGTTGATAGTAATGATTAAAGAACTTTCTTCTCTTTCAGATTACTCATAATGGGAAGCACTCCTAAGTTGAGTAATGATGATCGGCCTCTCTCCATTTAGTTGACATGCACTGGAGACAGCTGCATGATTTGAATCTGGTTCAATTAAATCAGTGCCTCTGTTTCTGTATTGGATATAGAACAGTTCATATCTTAACGATGTTAAGGTACGGGGAGTTGTCCGGCTTATGCTTAAAACCAGACTCTGGATAACTCAAGGCACGTTTCTGTTATGGCTGTTTGTGGGTTGACCCAGGCTATGGCGAGGGTTGATTTTCTACCATCTGGAAGATTAATAGTGATATTGTTCTTGACTCGCCACAGTTTTAACAAAAAAATGTATTTTTTCAGAAAACAGTAGTGGGAGTATGGTAGAACTGGAAGTGATTCCAGAACCGCACACGATTACTGAAAATTTGATAAGAACCTAAAGATTCAATTTGGTTTGACATTCCATTGGCCACTCCACAGATACGGTGGGTAACCTCACGCATCCGAGAGGTACTCCAGTAGCCTCAAGGACGGTGACAGGGAGGTTCTTGTTTACCCAGACTTGCCATTGTTGTTGTTCCAGACTGTGAGACCCGACAGGAGGATGAGTATAGCGTCGTTCTAGACTAGCTTTAGAAGTGCACGTGTATATGACTCTGCCAGAGGGTTGTCGTAGTCAGTGGGAGCAGCGGAAGCATTGGTGGACAAGTGGCTGATGTCTATTTATAGACTAAAGCAGATACAGCGGAGATAGATCATCTATTTCTGATGTGACAGTCATAGGTTTGACTTCATCAGAATAGGGGATGGATCTGTTAAGAAGGTAGTAGGGTATGATGTCCTGGTATTTGGATGACATGCACAGAGTAGGAAGTGATATTCCTATACTACGATCGGTTATACTTTGGTCGTCACACAGTGGTTTCTCCACATAGGAATTGGGTATTATATCAGACATTCTGGTTACTAGATCTATGGTTTTAGATCTAGACTTGGGAAGTGTCCCAATCAGGGTACTTAGACAGCATTCTAAATGTGTTTTAGAATGGACCACTCCAGGCACGGTAGTGTACCTGCAGGAGATGGAGTCATCCTCTCTAAAGGTGTCTTACAGACTAAAGGGGAGAGGGATGTGCATGATTGGCAGATCACTTGCTTAGGCATTTGAGTCAATCATGAGATGTCAAGTACCACACCAGATGTTGTTTTTGTAGTGGATGCAATAAATTGATATTGATCCAATCCTGGAGAAACGAACGGAAGCAGTTTTAGAACATAAGTGAATGTTCTAGGGATATGATAACAACAGTCTCTTTTAGGAGACAGTTATCACTCCAGGCTTCCAAGGTGACATGGATGACAGAGAGTTTGTCAGAGTTATAGTTTTCCTTCTGACAAGGGGCAGTATTTTGGACAGGTGGTCCAGGCGTATACTGAGGGAGGCATGGCGCAGGATACTGATTAAGTTCAGTTGACGATACTGTCTAAGAAGTTTGGATTTGGAGTTCATTTATGAACTAGGTCCCATCAGACATCCAAACATATTCTAAGTTAGGCATTGCTCATTTCGGGAGATGGCTTTTTCCGTGAACTTGAGATTAAGAGAGACATAGAAAGAAACAGCTAGGCGGATCCACTCACCGAGGCTATTCCTCGAACGCAATAGTTTCGCAAACGGGTTTTGTGAGACTGACTAGTAGAGGAGTTGGGTGTTCGGTATCACACGGGCTGTGAGTATGTGACATCGCAATAATTAACCTTGAGTGCAAGTGGGAGATTGTTGGAGATAGTGCGCTCAGAGTCAATTATTGGATCACAGGCACGTGATTGCAATGATTGAGGGAGGACCTGTCCCAGTAGGACAGTTTTACTCAAGATGATAGTATGCTATCTGGTTTATCTTTATCATCGTGTACTGCTTTAGGTGACCTTACAGGTCACAATTGCACGTTGATAGAGCCCCCTAGGATTCTTGCTTGACTGCCAGCAGTATGATGGTGATCATATATGTGGGAGCTGGGGTCTATAAGCACATCCTTAAAAGGTCCCTAGTCGTGGGAGTTTCGAGACAAGACATCGATACTCCAGAGTAGACTAGTGTATACAGTCGAGACCCCGACGAGGGGAGGTGGCCGGTCTCACAAGCCATTGGTGTCAGTTGGTTCACCTAAGATGTATACAGGTGCTCATTGGGTCATGAGTACACCGGACAGGACTCGCCGGGAACATGCTAGTTGGTCTTATACCTGACGTCAGATAGCAGTTCCCTGGTGACATGTGTACAGGTTTGTTCATCAAACTAAGATCGTCATTTTTCTCGTGTGAGTTCCCACTGTGCTTTGTTTACTACCTTACCACGGCTCAAAGGAGTCGTGCAAAAAGGTTTTAGTTGGGTACAGTCCCGAGCCACATGGAGGCAGTGAGCGGATCTGCATGGGTTCGTCTCTCCCGGTATTGGGGGTGAGGTCGCGCTGTGTCTAGGAGAGTCATTACACAAAGCCCTCGGCCGAGGCAGGAGATTTACTGGTAGGTATTCCAGTAGTATCTCAGGGTGTTCTGGGCTACACTCCAACATGACTTGTACCGCTTTTGGGGGTCTGACTTTTACCAACCCCCTAAGCCCGCCATGGGATACTCATAGACGAACGAACCAGACTGTACGGATATTGTCACTGACAGGCTCAGTAGGGTGTCAGGATGAGTTCTCTCATCGATATCCCTTTTGGTCAATGCCTGGTAGCCCGTTACGTATGGCTAATACCTCTGACGTGCTAGTGGTTAAATCCACAGCCAAGGGATTGACGAGTCTTTAGAGTCCCCCACAGACCGTTTTCTCAAGTTTCGGGCGAAACGCTGTAGAGGCCGTATAGAGATATGGCAGGGTTCGATCATATACGTGCGGTATTGCACGGATCATGATCGGACGAATAATACTAGCGGGCTTTGGTTTAAGCCGGATCCTAGTATTGTACAGTGTAGATTTTGTCTCATTGCATTTGTATTCGGTCGGAATACAAATGCGGGTATGTATATACAGTAGCGGGGTTTTCCAGTAATTTATTACGGGATCAGTTTTTTGGAGTTGCCAGTTTATTTTCCGTTTCGGCCATTTTCCTTTGTATCTTTCCTTGGCTGAAAATTGGTGGAGGAGGGCTTATTTGTAATTGTGCAAATTTGCATTGTGGAGGGTGGTCTTTGCATATTGTTGCTTCATGATGGTTGCACCATCATTTTGTAAGTCCATGCTACCCTTCCCCGTTGCTTACGGGGTTGCGGAAGTGGTGAAAAACGATTTTCAAGAGGGTAGTAACATAGACTCATAATACGGATCTTTGCTAAACAACTAACTAACAACCTAACTTGAGTTTACCTACTCGGTTAGGGGGCAATACCTTTCTTGAACTACTTCTTCTTCAACTCCTCCCGGTGTACGGATCGGCCTCACCTCGTCGTCTCCTTGCGCCGAAAATGGATCCACCCGAAAGCTTCTACCTTTGGCTTCTTCTTCGAACTTTGAAGAAACTAGAACACTTGGCTTGCTAGGCCTTGTGAACTAGAATGAGTAGAGGAATGTTTTGGTGTCTTTTTATCTCTAAGGCAATGAGTCTCAACACATGAGAATGGTTTGCCTTGAGCTAGAGAGAGCAACAGGAAGAGGGAGAGCTTGAGCAAGTGATGGAAAGAGAGAGAAATGAAATGAAAGAAAATGAGAAAGTCTTTTGCCAACCTCTCTCCCATAATCCAAAAAGAATAATAATAATAATAATAATAATAATAATTGAGTATTATGTGATGGTTCATATCATATCATGTGGCATTATCATTTCATGCACTCATATTGCAAAGCAAAACAAGCAAGCAAAAGTTTTTGCCATGAAATGATAGCCAATGCAATGATGATGGTCAACTAGTCCAACCTAGTCAACCGGTCCACAAAGTCAACAGGTCAACAAAGTCAACCACTCATCTCAACCATGACACAATAATACTTAATTAATATTATCATTAATCATATTTCTTATTCTCATTAGGGTTTAGCCAAAAGTCCACAGTCAATAGTCAACAGTTAACAACCCAAAGAGAATCCTCTGCCTCTGTCTCTCTGTCAACTGTGCATACACACCCGCATCCGCGTTCCGAGGAACACGAATAAAAATGAGATAAAACCAATCCCAAAACGTACACTAGGATCTGGCTTATACCAAAGCCCGCTAGTGTTAACTGTCCGGACACTGTACGTGCACAAGTGCACGGATGTGACCGAACCCTGTCGCAAAACCATGCGACCTGTCGCAAAACCATGCGAACTCTACTATTTTGCCTAAAGGCGAATAGCTTTCTGTGTGGGACTCTAAAGACTCGACACTACGCTGGCAGTGGGTTTAACCACAGACCGTGATTGATCGTTTCTTTGTGTGTGTTTAAGAAAATGTATAGAATCACAATCAAAAAATTATTTGACCGCAATCAACTACGGTGTCGGATTGTAGTTAGTATGTGAGTGCGGATCAATCCTCCACTGCCTCTTTGTCTTCCTGTGGCCGGATAAGTGCCAGGTAAGTGGGAAGGTACTCCACTACGTAAGTAGTGGGCCTAATTAAAAACCACTAGCCTTAGACACACTCGCCTTAGGCACCACAAGAAAACTCGGATAAGCAATGAATTAGCCACGGCCTTCTCTTGTCCTAATTGAGCGCGACGGTCCTTAGAGTCATCTCTAGATATTTTTTAATTAATGAGGGTAATGCGGATGCAAGTTTTGCGATTTTCGGGGCCTAGGAAGGGTAATGAAATCCCCACCTAATTTGGATTTGGTCGTGCCCCTTAAATTCCGTATTAATATGCAACAACCACAAGAATCAAAAACACGCACAAATTTTATTTTGCTTTGCGGCGCTGCGATTTATTTGCAAAGAAATCTGTAAGAAATTGTTAGTTGGAGAAGATAAGGTAAGAGATAAGAAAGTGAGGGACTTACAGAGCAAAATTTATGCAGAGAAGCTGGAACTGCGGCGCTTCCGCCGCGGATGTGGTACTTTAGCCGCGGATGGGCGGTTGGATTTGCTGTTCAGTGCACAGAATTTCTTCAGCAAGCTCCTGTACAATTCCTCAGCTCTCTGGAATATTCACAAAAATTTTCCCAAAGCTCCAATGATTCCAGATTTCCTCGCAATCAAACCACAACAACACGTATTAGGTTTTGTACGAGTTTAGATCTAAAAATTATAATGGAATAAATTGTTCAACTCAAATTTCAAAATACGAACTATTAGCGCACTATCCCCGGCAACGGCGCCATTTGATTGATCGTTTCTTTGTGTGTGTTTAAGAAAATATATAGAATCACAATCAAAGAATTATTTGACCGCAATCAACTACGGTGTCGGATTGTAGTTAGTATGTGAGTGCGGATCGTCCACAGGGAAAGTGTAATCGTTCGTCTTTCGAATTAGATGAATTGAATCTTTAATGAAAAGAAAACAAAACAATTCAAAATTTGTAGTTGAAGTTCAAGAACTAGAAAATACTAAATCTAAGAAAGCATTAAAAGATGGAATCAAGAATTGATCGTTTGTTGATTTTTCCAAACCAAATCTCAAGAATCGAAATGAGGCTCGTAGGAATCGATCGGATCTATAGATGTGATGTAATCTTACAATTACGTATTCTTATCCTTCGATGAATTGATACTAGATCGATGATTATCGACGAGAATTAGGGATTTCTTGTGAAACTAGGGTTTCATCTTATCCCTTGTTCATTCGTCGATGTCATTCATATTCTAGCCTCTAGTAATTTCAAGAAACGATAGTAGATCCCTAATTTCGAGCGATCACAATCAAGAAAGCATCGCTACGAAACTAGGTCATCGATTCTTGAACTTGCTAGGGTTTACAAAACTCGTAGGACTTAAAAATAGTATTAGAATTTGTTACATCATCATTCTACAATCGTCTCGACTCCTTTACGAGCGGAGTTTTATTCACACATCACAACAAGAACAACAATCACAAATTGAGATCTAATCATGATGCAAGAATTAAAAGATAGCAAGATTAAAGAAATTCACCTTTTATTGATATCAACAATTTAGTTACATTCGCTCAAGAACTACAAGAGGAAGAACTTGATCGTCGACTTGGCTTCGCTCGTCTCCGTGGATCGCGGATCGGCTTGGATCACTTGCCCGATTGAAGATCGGCTCGGCTCCTAAAAGGTTGAAGGCTTCTTGCTTGATTTGGTACTCAAGATCTTGGATTAGGAGTGGAATTAGGGTTAGGGTTTCGCACAAACCTTGTCACGAGACTTGTGGAAGAAAATGGTGTAGAATGATTATTTTTAACTAATGAAGATTTACCTCAACCCTTAGATCTAGGTTCTATTTATAGATAACTAACCCTAGATCTAGGATTTCAAATTCTAAGTTTCCCTCCAAAAGTTTGTTGAGGGAATTCAAATTTCCCTCCAAAAGTTAGTTAGGGGAGAAGCTTCTAGATGTGATTAGTTAGGAGGAGCTTCTAGAAGAGGATTAGTTTAGGAGCTTAATTAGCTTTCCTTAATCTTCTTTTCTGATCTGGCAGTAGCTTCGAGATAGTTCTGGACTTTGAAGTGTCAGAATCGACTGTGGGACCAGAGAAAGGAATTGTGCCCAAACTTGGACGGCTGGCGTGGCAGAACCGCCGCGTTTCCGCGGCTTAAGCCATCTTATGCCGCGGAAGCGCGGCGCTCTTGGAGCCTTGGGGCTTGGGCTTTCAGGTTTGGTCTTGGGCTCATTTGTGGGCCTTCTTTTGATATATAGAATTATCTAATTCCTTCTGCACTGCTACCAGATCTCAGGGCTTTGAGTTGGCGTACTTTTGATCAGCTCTTTGGTTTTTCTTCCGTATTTCCTGCACAGACTCAAGACAAGTGTTGCGCAAATACAGAAATGATGCGATGCCATGAACTGCGGTTAATTTCCTTTAAAGTGTCGGTTTAAAAGTTTAATACATGAAATCTCATATTTTGTGACAGATTTGTTAATATGTAGAATATGAATGCCGAACACTTCTAAATGTATGCAAATGTTAAGGAAATTGCCGGCTAAAATATACAATATTTTCGACTGATCAAATACCCCCAAACTTAATTTCGATCGTCTCGAGCGAATGTTTTATTAAAAAGAGAAGGAGAAAATAAAGAAAGAGAAAAACTAACTAGCACACTTTCGTAGGCAACACGATTGCACTGAGCACGTGCAACAAGCCTTTAAACCTCTAGGTGTCCCTAGTAGGAGGAGTGTTGTCTCCTGAGGGTTTTCAGCGGATTGCACCCACAAAATCCAATAATAAAAGAAAGATCATGAATATTACATTTAAAGACAAGAATTGTAAAAGAAAGACTTTGAAAATTAGGGTTTCCAACTAAGCTAGCTTTTCGGTTGTTATGAGCCATATCTTAATGGTCATGAAAAGATGTCAGAAATCACGTCCTCCCTCAATAAAACATCATCTTATTCTTCATTCCTATCTTTATTCCAAACATCGATCATATAACCCTGCGTGTGTGTAAAGGACATCCCTACACCCGGAGATATCAATTCAAGCTATCATACTCTTGCCCATCAGCCTCCGTACTTCTTGACAAACGAGATTGCTTACACACTTTCATGCGACCGTTAATACTTCTTGAGGTACTAACCGACCGATTACTAATGTGCTTGCATGCTTGGTGTATTTTCCTAATCTTGCACCACCTTAGGTATAGTAGTGACTCCCAGACCAGTTGACCTTAGGGCACTAGGTGAAGAAACACCCTTTTGCTATATATTTTTTTTTATTTCCCTTGGTGATAACAAAACTAGTATCCATTTTTCTCACCACTTTAAAACACATATTTTTTTTTCCATACTTTTGGCTTTAAAACAAGAGCATTTCAAGGTATCCTCTACTATCCCAGGCTTCAAGACGTGTGTAAGTGCGAATAGCAGGGTAGCAACGTTCAAAATGTTTGGCTTCCAGAATAGAAACTATTTTTCAGACTTATTTTTATCCTCAGATTAGTGACGTCTTTCATCTTAGTAACCCTTGGGACAACGGCTCATAACTACTTATTACTAGTTCGTATAAGAAAACTTCTAATTTTCTCAGTTTTCTTAAATTTTTCTAATCTCATGGATGTAATTGTTCACTATCTAAACTTTCATTATCTTATTTATGTACAAAAAATATTTTTATAATTTTGAAATTTTTTAAATTTTTATGGTTTTCGAAAAAAATGTTTTGTGCTTATGCAATGTATGATGCAAATGATGCGAAAATAAGCACAAACCTCCCCCAAACTTGTTTTCAACAGTGTCCTCACTGTTGCCTTCTGCTAAATCTGGAAAAACCTGTAAGCTTGGGAGGAATTTTATTAGTGGGGGCAAAATATTTAAGTGAAGAACCTCCCCGAAACTTTTTTTTGGCTCATAATTTTGTAAAAATTTTCGTTTCAAGAGCCAGAAAAAATGTACCCCCCCAAACTTGAGTTATGCAATGTTAATCTTTTAAAATCACAAGTGGGGGTCAAGAATCATTGGTCGATGCCAAGCTTTGCAAAGACCAAATGTTAACACCAACCATTCAAAAATTTTATCAATGCAGTGCTCGGGTTGGTGGAAGAAGAAGTGGGGAAAGGTTAAGTGGTGGAATAGAATGTGTGTGCGTCTCATTTTGGAGAGACGATGCAGTGATTGTGATGGATAACTCGCATTCTTTTTACAGTTCAAAAGAAGGGGTGGATATTCAATTTCATTGATTGGGAGATGATTCATCCCAACACCCGTGTCTTTTAAAAATGCGAGTTCATCAGCGATGATTTCCTCAAAAGTTCCATTAATACCCCGATGAATAATGTCATCACAAAGTGCGGGGTGATCTTCAGACTCTAAAAATGGTTCATAATCAGTGTTAATTGTTGACCCGGACATCTCAGTGGAAGAGTCCGTATGTGTATGATACATAGTTGGGTCAAACAACAACATATGAAAAGAGTCAAGATCGATATCAGGAGGATCATCAAATTCGCTGCTGTCGACATCCATTAAGTCGACAGAACATACCTGAGCAATAGGTTCGGAGGGTACACTTCCCAACTTGTAAATGTTCAGTTCTATTGACCTATTTCCGAAGGATAGGGTCATAGAACCATTACGACAGTTGATAATAGCATTGGAAGTGGCCAAAAAGGGGCGACCTAAAATCACCGGAATTTGATTCCGTGGGTTCGCTACAGGCTGTGTATCAATTACAATAAAATCCACAGGGAAGATAAATTCTCCGATTTTTATTAACACATCCTCCAGTTCTCCCCTAGGTTTGGTGATTGATCGGTCAGCCATCTGGAGAGTGCAATTGGTTGGTTTCAACTCTCCGATCCCTAACTGCTCATAGACTGAGAAAGGAAGCAAGTTAACACTAGCGCCAAGGTCTAGTAGAGCACGGTTGATGTGTTTTTCCCCAATAGAAACGGAAATAGTAGGATATCCTGGATCCTTACGTTTCCTCGGTAATTGTTGGGGGAAAGCCGTGTCTATTGTTTTTTCCATGAAAATCTTCTTAGGCACTGGATTCTTCCTCTTCCTAGTGCACAAGTTCTTAAGAGTTTTCGCATAGGACGGAACTTGTTGGATGGAATCTAGGAGAGGGATGTTGGTGTTTACTTGCTTAAAAATGTTCATAATCTTCTCCATATGTGGACTCGGTGTGTTAGCCCTTAACCGATTAGGATAAGGTGCTTTAGCAATAAGCGTTGGGTCCATCATAGGAGAAGAAAGTGTGTGTGGAACCGATCCCGGAATAGAAGTGGGGATCGTCCGTGGAGGAGAAAAAGAGGTGGGCTGAAGTGGCGAGCCTTTTGGGAAATGAAGAATAGGCTCGGAAGAAGATGGTAGGGTAAAAGAACTGGGGTCAGAAGTGTGTGTGTGTGGAAAGGTCTCAGCCGGGGTGTTAATGAATGATTTATCAGTATCATCAAACTCTTCCCCAACGTGAGTGTCAAGCACTCTTCCAGATCTCAACGTGATTGCATCCACATCATGTGAATAGCCAGAATTAGGTAAAGGTTGAGATGGAAGTTTCCCTTTCTCTCGTGCACTCATTTCGGCTTTTAGTTGTGCAATTTATTCTTCCATCGATTTGATATTATCATTTTGAGAGATAATGATCTTCATTACATTCTCGACGGAAGATTGCAAACTTGCCGTCCCTTGGATGGATTGTTTCATGAAAGTATCCAAGGTTTGTGCTAGTGCAGAGGTGTTATCTGTACCGGTCAATTGCAAAAAAATTTCATGTGGTGCAAAAGTGTTGGCCGGATTTTGGAAATTTTGTGCTTGGAAGGGGTGCTGACTCAAAAGAAGTTGTGGGTGCTGTTGTGGTGAAGGGACCCCTTGGAAATTGTTTTGCGTTGGAACCGTGTTTTGAAATTGTGATTGGTTCCAAGCAAAATTAGGGTGATTCCTCCAACCCTGATCATATGTGGAGGAAGATGGATCGTTTCTAGGTCTTTGAAATGAGGCATTGGTATGCTCAGGACCTTGAAACGGACATTCTTCCGTCAAGTGAGACGGATCAGAACAACAACCACATACAGTTTTGGAGAGTGATATTTGACTTAGGGCGGCGGCTAAAAATTTATTTTCCATAGCGTCAAATTTCTTGTGTAAAGCTGAAATTTCAGCTCTAATTCCTATGGAAATATCATTGCCATCCCTAGACGATTGACTCACACCCTCCCACTGTAAGGATTTTTCAGCGAAATCTTCGAGAAATTTCCAGGCTTCCCAATCATCTTTGGTCATAAAGTTGCCTTGACACATGGATTCAAGGGACTGTCTTGTGTAAGGAGTAATGCCCTCATAAATGATTCGGCACAATTCCCATCTCGGGATGCCGTGATGTGGACATTGGACTAACAGATCCTTGAAGCGGTCAAGACATTTTGAAAATGTTTCATTTGGAAGCTGGGTGAATTGATAGATTTCGCTACGGACTCGAGCTGTTTTGTGATGTGGGTAGAATTTCTTAAGGAATGCTTTGACGAATTCGTCCCAATTTGAAATGGAATGTGCGGAAGTGTTATATAGCTACTTCTCGGCTAAATCGCACAAAGTGAATGGGAGAAGACGAAGACGTAAAGCATCCACAGACAACTGTGAGGTACCCATCATTGCGCATATATTTTCAAATTTCGTGATAAACACGTATGCGTCTTCAGACTCGAGACCGTGAAATTTTGGTAGAAGGTTGATGTATTGGGGTTTTATTTGAAAATTTTCCCCGTTGGCTGGTGGTGTGGAAAGACAGGTAGAAAGTGGGCTTCGTGTTGGATAGCACCTCTCTTGGAGAGAGATGCGAGGTGGATTCTGCGCACCAACGGACGGCGGCAGAGTAGTGGAAAAGAAGTTCGATGGAGGTGGATCCATCGATGTGGGTGTGGTGGTGGGTAAAAGAAAGGTAAATGTAGAAATACCGACTTTTGGGTCGATAAGGGAAACGCGGACTAACGGGCACTAGAAACCCGCGTCCAGCCTATCTTGCACTAAAAAGGGTTAGTACAAGTGGCAGCGTGAATTTATAATTAGGGGAATGATATGGATGTGGTGTTTGTTTTGAAAAAGATACGGATTTTTTGAAAAAAATGATGCAACAAAACAAATGCAACACACAAAACCCTAAAAACTAGTGGTCACCTAGGTCAAACTCTGGACCGCTCCTAACTGCCAAAAGACAAGTCGCAGGATCAATCCTCCACTGCCTCTTTGTCTTCCTGTGGCCGGATAAGTGCCTGGTAAGTGGGAAGGTACTCCACTACGTAAGTAGTGGGCCTAATTAAAAACCACTAGCCTTAGACACACTCGCCTTAGGCACCACAAGAAAACTCGGATAAGCAATGAATTACCCACGGCCTTCTCTTGTCCTAATTGAGCGCGACGGTCCTTAGAGTCATCTCTAGATATTTTTTAATTAATGAGGGTAATGCGGATGCAAGTTTTGCGATTTTCGGGGCCTAGGAAGGGTAATGAAATCCCCACCTAATTTAGATTTGGTCGTGCCCCTTAAATTCCGTATTAATATGCAACAACCACAAGAATCAAAAACACGCACAAATTTTATTTTGCTTTGCGGCGCTGCGATTTATTTGCAAAGAAATCTGTAAGAAATTGTTAGTTGGAGAAGATAAGGTAAGAGATAAGAAAGTGAGGGACTTACAGAGCAAAATTTATGCAGAGAAGCTGGAACTGCGGCGCTTCCGCCGCGGATGTGGTACTTTAGCCGCGGATGGGCGGTTGGATTTGCTGTTCAGTGCACAGAATTTCTTCAGCAAGCTCCTGTACAATTCCTCAGCTCTCTGGAATATTCACAAAAATTTTCCCAAAGCTCCAATGATTCCAGATTTCCTCGCAATCAAACCACAACAACACGTATTAGGTTTTGTACGAGTTTAGATCTAAAAATTATAATGGAATAAATTGTTCAACTCAAATTTCAAAATACGAACTATTAGCGCACTATCCCCGGCAACGGCGCCATTTGATTGATCGTTTCTTTGTGTGTGTTTAAGAAAATGTATAGAATCACAATCAAAGAATTATTTGACCGCAATCAACTACGGTGTCGGATTGTAGTTAGTATGTGAGTGCGGATCGTCCACAGGGAAAGTGTAATCGTTCGTCTTTCGAATTAGATGAATTGAATCTTTAATGAAAAGAAAACAAAACAATTCAAAATTTGTAGTTGAAGTTCAAGAACTAGAAAATACTAAATCTAAGAAAGCATTAAAAGATAGAATCAAGAATTGATCGTTTGTTGATTTTTCCAAACCAAATCTCAAGAATCGAAATGAGGCTCGTAGGAATCGATCGGATCTATAGATGTGATGTAATCTTACAATTACGTATTCTTATCTTTCGATGAATTGATACTAGATCGATGATTATCGACGAGAATTAGGGATTTCTTGTGAAACTAGGGTTTCGTCTTATCCCTTGTTCATTCGTCGATGTCATTCATATTCTAGCCTCTAGTAATTTCAAGAAACGATAGTAGATCCCTAATTTCGAGCGATCACAATCAAGAAAGCATCGCTACGAAACTAGGTCATCGATTCTTGAACTTGCTAGGGTTTACAAAACTCGTAGGACTTAAAAATAGTATTAGAATTTGTTACATCATCATTCTACAATCGTCTCGACTCCTTTACGAGCGGAGTTTTATTCACACATCACAACAAGAACAACAATCACAAATTGAGATCTAATCATGATGCAACAATTAAAAGATAGCAAGATTAAAGAAATTCACCTTTTATTGATATCAACAATTTAGTTACATTCGCTCAAGAACTACAAGATGAAGAACTTGATCGTCGACTTGGCTTCGCTCGTCTCCGTGGATCGCTGATCGGCTTGGATCACTTGCCCGATTGAAGATCGGCTCGGCTCCTAAAAGGTTGAAGGCTTCTTGCTTGATTTGGTACTCAAGATCTTGGATTAGGAGTGGAATTAGGGTTAGGGTTTCGCACAAGCCTTGTCACGAGACTTGTGGAAGAAAATGGTGTAGAATGATTATTTTTAACTAATGAAGATTTACCTCAACCCTTAGATCTAGGTTCTATTTATAGATAACTAACCTTAGATCTAGGATTTCAAATTCTAAGTTTCCCTCCAAAAGTTTGTTGAGGGAATTCAAATTTCCCTCCAAAAGTTAGTTAGGGGAGAAGCTTCTAGATGTGATTAGTTAGGAGGAGCTTCTAGAAGAGGATTAGTTTAGGAGCTTAATTAGCTTTCCTTAATCTTCTTTTCTGATCTGGCAGTAGCTTCGAGATAGTTCTGGACTTTGAAGTGTCAGAATGGACTGTGGGACCAGAGAAAGGAATTGTGCCCAAACTTGGACGGCTGGCGTGGCAGAACCGCCGCGTTTCCGCGGCTTAAGCCATCTTATGCCGCGGAAGCGCGGCGCTCTTGGAGCCTTGGGGCTTGGGCTTTCAAGTTTGGTCTTGGGCTCATTTGTGGGCCTTCTTTTGATATATAGAATTATCTAATTCCTTCTGCACTGCTACCAGATCTCAGGGCTTTGAGTTGGCGTACTTTTGATCAGCTCTTTGGTTTTTCTTCCGTATTTCCTGCACAGACTCAAGACAAGTGTTGTGCAAATACAGAAATGATGCGATGCCATGAAATGCGGTTAATTTCCTTTAAAGTGTCGGTTTAAAAGTTTAATACATGAAATCTCATATTTTGTGACAGATTTGTTAATATGTAGAATATGAATGCCGAACACTTCTAAATGTATGCAAATGTTAAGGAAATTGCCGGCTAAAATATACAATATTTTCGACTGATCAAATACCCCCAAACTTAATTTCGATCGTCTCGAGCGAATGTTTTATTAAAAAGAGAAGGAGAAAATAAAGAAAGAGAAAAACTAACTAGCACACTTTCGTAGGCAACACGAATGCACTGAGTGTTGTCTCCTGAGGGTTTTCAACGGATTGCACCCACAAAATCCAATAATAAAAGAAAGATCATGAATATTACATTTAAAGACAAGAATTGTAAAAGAAAGACTTTGAAAATTAGGGTTTCCAACTAAGCTAGCTTTTCGGTTGTCATGAGCCCTATCTTAATGGTCATGAAAAGATGTTAGAAATCACGTCCTCCCTCAATAAAACATCGTCTTATTCTTCATTCCTATCTTTATTCCAAACATCGATCATATAACCCTGCGTGTGTGTAAAGGACATCCCTACACCCGGAGATTTCAATTCAAGCTATCATACTCTTGCCCATCAGCCTCAGTACTTCTTGACAAAGGAGATTGCTTACACACTTTCATGCGACCGTTAATACTTCTTGAGGTACTAACCGACCGATTACTAATGTGCTTGCATGCTTGGTGTATTTTCCTAGTCTTGCACCACCTTAGGTATAGTAGTGACTCCCAGACCAGTTGACCTTAGGGCACTAGGTGAAGAAACACCCTTTTGCTATATATTTTTTTTTATTACCCTTGGTGATAACAAAACTAGTATCCATTTTTCTCACCACTTTAAAAAACATATTTTTTTTTCCATACTTTTGGCTTTAAGACAAGAGCATTTCAAGGTATCCTCTACTATCCCAGGCTTCAAGACGTGTGTAAGTGCGAATAGCAGGGTAGCAACGTTCAAAATGTTTGGCTTCCAGAATAGAAACTATTTTTCAGACTTATTTTTATCCTCAGATTAGTGACGTCTTTCATCTTAGTAACCTTTGGGACAACGGCTCATAACTACTTATTACTAGTTCGTATAAGAAAACTTCTAATTTTCTCAGTTTTCTTAAATTTTTCTAATCTCATGGATGTAATTGTTCACTATCTAAACTTTCATTATCTTATTTATGTACAAAAAATATTTTTATAATTTTGAAATTTTTTAAATTTTTATGGTTTTCGAAAAAAATGTTTTGTGCTTATGCAATGTATGATGCAAATGATGCGAAAATAAGCACAAACCTCCCCCAAACTTGTTTTCAATAGTGTCCTCACTGTTGCCTTCTGCTAAATCTGGAAAAACCTGTAAGCTTGGAAGGAATTTTATTAGTGGGGGAAAAATATTTAAGTGAAGAACCTCCCCGAAACTTATTTTTGGCTCATAATTTTGTAAAAATTTTCTTTTCAAGAGCCAGAAAAAATGTACCCCCCAAACTTGAGTTATGCAATGTTAATCTTTTAAAATCACAAGTGGGGGTCAAGAATCATTGGTCGATGCCAAGCTTTGCAAAGACCAAATGTTAACACCAACCATTCAAAAATTTTATCAATGCAGTGCTCGGGTTGGTGGAAGAAGAAGTGGGGAAAGGTTAAGTGGTGGAATAGAATGTGTGTGCGTCTCATTTTGGAGAGACGATGCAGTGATTGTGATGGATAACTCGCATTCTTTTTACAGTTCAAAAGAAGGGGTGGAGGTTCAATTTCATTGATTGGGAGATGATTCATCCCAACACCCGTGTCATTTAAAAATGCGAGTTCATCAGCGAAGATTTCCTCAAAAGTTCCATTAATACCCCGATGAATAATGTCATCACAAAGTGCGGGGTGATCTTCAGACTCTAAAAATGGTTCCTCAAAAGTTCCATTAATTCCTTCTGCACTGCTACCAGATCTCAGGGCTTTGAGTTGGCGTACTTTTGATCAGCTCTTTGGTTTTTCTTCCGTATTTCCTGCACAGAATCTAGACAAGTGTTGCGCAAATACAGAAATGATGCGATGCCATGAACTGCGGTTAATTTCCTTTAAAGTGTCGGTTTAAAAGTTTAATACATGAAATCTCATATTTTGTGACAGATTTGTTAATATGCAGAATATGAATGCCGAACACTTCTAAATGTATGCAAATGTTAAGGAAATTGCCGGCTAAAATATACAATATTTTCGACTGATCAGACCGCAAGCAGCACTAGCTATGCGTAACGGTCCCCAGGCAGATGCTGACAAGAATACTGACGAGGTGAAACCCATCTGAACTCCTACTGAGTCTGAATGTGACAATCTCTGCACAGTCCGGTTTGTTCGTCTGATACATCGCATGGCGGGCCTAGGAGGCGGTAAACTTCAGACCCCTAATAGCGGTACAAGTCGTGTCGGAGTGAAGCCCGGAACACCTTGAGATAACACTGGAAACCTACCAGTATATCTCGCTTGCCCTGGCCAGGGACTACTCTTATAATGGCTCTCCTAGACACAGCGCGATGTCAACCCCCAATACCGGGAGAGAAGAATCCTGTCTAACCGTCACTGCCTCCAAGTGCTTCGGGACTGCACCCAACTACAACCTGTTTGCACGACTCCTTTGAGCCGTGGTAGGGTAGTAATCTAAGTACAGTGGGAACACACTCGAGGCGAAGTGACAGTGTCAAGTCAGCGGACTAAGCTGTACTCATGTCACCTGGGAATTGATAACTGACGATAGGTATAGTACCAACCAACAGTTCCCAACGAGTCCTATCCAGTGTACTCGTAACCCAACGAGCACCCGCATACTATCTCAAGTACGACGTACTGACGGCTGTGGGACAGACCGTCTCCCACACTGGGATGAGAAGCGCATACGCTAGTCTACTCCGGAGTATCGATGCCCTGTCTCGATAGTCCTGCGACTAGGGACCTGCATAAGGATGTGCTTATAGATTACCCAGCCCCCACTAGTGTGACTGCCATCACAACGCTGGTAATCAAGCAAAGATCCTAAGGGCTCCACTAATGTGTATAGGTGATATACTAAAATAAACACATGTACACATTGAAGTAGAAACAAACCAAGTAGCATACTACTATATTGAGCAAGATTGTCTATACAAGGTGAATATCCCAAGCTTCCATTAAGTAATATACAAACTAGTATAATACAGTAATGGCCTGTAGGGCATATATACTAACAATCTCCCACTTGCACTAAGGCCATATACTGGCGTATCGAAGACCTATCATCTCGATCATCCGCTCGCACAGAGTCTGGGGTAAGGCCTTTGTGAGTGGATCAGCAGTGTTATCTTCCGTAGAAACTCTCCGAACCTCGATCTCCTGACGACCCACGATCTCCCTGATCAGGTGATACCGCCTCAAGATGTGTCTGGACTTCTGATGGGACCTTGGTTCCTTCGGTAAAGCTATAGCCCCATTGTTGTCTCAATACAGATGTATTGGATCAACAATGGACGGAACCACCTGAAGTTCAGTTAATAACTTCCTTACCCAGACAGCTTCTTTTGCGGCATCTGCAGCAGCGATATATTCCGCTTCCATCGTCGAGTCAGCAACGATTTCCTGTTTGGAACTCTTCCAACACACCGCCCCTCCGTTGAGGGTAAAGACATAACCCGACATGGACTTGGAATCATCCTTGTCACTCTGGAAGCTGGAGTCAGCAAAGGCCTCAATCTGGAGGTCTTTTCCGCCATACGCCAAGAACATCTCCTTAGTCCTTCTTAGGTACTTGAGAATGTTCTTTACTGCTATCCAATGTTTCTCCCCAGGGTTTGACTGATACCGGCTTACCACACTCAGTGCATAAGCTACATCTGGTATGGTACATAACATCGCATACATTATAGAGCCTACCGCAGAAGCGTAGGGTATAATAGACATGCGATCCCTTTCCAAATCAGTCTTGGGAGACATCTCTTTGGAAAGGGTGATCCCGTGACAAGCCGGTAGATTACCGCGCTTGGAATCTTCCATACTGAATCTTTTCAGTATGGTGTCGATGTACCTAGACTGTGAAAGTCCGAGTATCCTCTTGGATCTGTCACGATAGATCCGGATCCCCAGAATGTATGAGGCATCACCCAGGTCTTTCATGGAGAACCTGTGTGACAAGAACCCTTTGACAGATTGTAGCATAGGAATGTCATTTCCTATTAAGAGAATGTCATCCACGTATAAAACGAGGAATACTACAGTTCTCGCTACAAATCTACTATAGATGCATGGTTCATCTGGATTTTTGATAAAGCCAAATTCTTTGACCGTCTCATCAAAACAGATGTTCCAACTCCGCGATGCCTGCTTTAGTCCGTAGATGGACTTAAGCAACTTGCACACCTTTCCGCTGCTCCCACTCTGAATGAAACCCTCTGGATGGTCCATATAAACACACTCCTCTAAATTTCCATTTAGAAAAGAGGTCTTTACGTCCATCTGCCAAATCTCATAATCGTAGAAGGCAACGATGGCAAGAAGGATCCGAATGGATTTCGGCATAGCTACTGGAGAAAAGGTCTCGTCATAGTCCAAACCAGGTCTTTGACGAAAACCCATTGCAACCAGTCTAGCTTTATAGGTCTCAACCTGTCCATCTACACCAATCTTCCTTTTGAAGATCCACTTGCATCCTACGGGTTTTACCCCATCTGGAGCAACGTCCAACGTCCATACTTTGTTGGTTTACATGGACTCCATTTCGGTCCGCATTGCATCCAGCCATTTTACCGAGTCAACGCTCTGAATGGCCTGCTGGAAGCTAGTCGGCTCATCATAATCTATGATGCAATCCTCTCTATCCCCGTCTATGAGAAAACCGTAGTATCTCTCGGGCGAATGAGACTGCCTACTACTCCTGCTGAGCGGCGTAGGAATGTCAATTTCTTTTGAACCCTCTGGTTCTACTAAGCTTTCAGTAATAGACCGTGGTTCTGGAATTTCTTCCAGTTCTATTTCGCTCCCACTTGTTTCCTTTTCTAAGAACTGGTGTTCCATAAAATGGGCATTACGAAAAACAATGATCTTTTGTTCCTCTGCGTAATAGAAGAGATACCCCCTGGAGTTCTTTGGGTATCCCACAAACTTGCACAGTACTGAGCGTGCCTCGAGTTTGTCCGCATGCTGCTTTTTGACAAAAGCCGGACATCCCCAGATCTTCAGATATTGAAGATAGGGTTTCTTCCCACTCCATATCTCATATGGTGTGGTAGGCACAGTCTTAGATGGAACTCGGTTCAAAAGGTATGCAGCTGATTCTAGTGCATATCCCCAGAATGATCGCGGTAACTCAGTGTTACTCATCATGGAACGTACCATATCCAATAGGGTCTGGTTCCATCTCTCCGATACACCGTTATGTTGCGGAGTATATGGAGGAGTAAGCTGAGAGAGAATTCCATTCTCTTTTAAATAGTCCAGGAACTCGGCACTCAAGTATTCACCACCTCGATCCGATCTTAGTGTCTTGATACTTTTGCCGGTTTGTTTTTCTACTTCATTCTTATATTCCTGGAATTTTCCAAAGGCTTCGGACTTATGTTTCATTAAGAAGACATAACCGTACCTTGAAAATTCATCCGTAAAAGTAATGAAGTAAGAATAACCGCTTCGCACATGTATAGACATTGGACCGCACACGTCGCTGTGTACGAGTCCCAAGAGCTCGCTCGCTCTTACTCCGTGTCCAGTGATCGGAGTCTTTGTCATCTTTCCTTTGAGACAGGATTGACAAGTGGCATACGATTGATATTCGAACGGATTCAAATATCCTTCTGCATGTAACTTCGTCAACCTTCTCTCATTGATGTGACCCAGTCTACAATGCCATAAGAAAGTCTGATTTATTTCCGGAGACTTTCTTTTGTGTGCATTCTGGACATTGAAAATCTGTGGTTGGTTTAATACGTATATACCATTGCTTAATGTACCTGACCCAATCAGGACTTGATTAAGGTGAATTTTTACAACATTACTTACAAACGCAAATTCATAACCTTCTTTAGAAATCAAAGATACATAAATGATATTACAAGTTGCGTTGGGTACAAAAAAGCAATTACGCAAAACCAAAACGTGTCCATCTGACAACCCCAGGTGATAGTCCCCCACGGCCTTAGCATCCATACTAGCTCCGTTTGCAACTTTGAGGGTCATGTCACCTGCCTTCAAAACCCTACGGTTTCTTAACGCCTGCAAAGAATTACAGTTATGAGATCCTGATCCGGTATCCAATACCCAGGAAGTAGAGTTTATTGATAGACAATTTTCAATAACCTACACACCTGAAGCTGAAGCTGCAACTTGCTTCAGATCCTGTGTTCTGGCTTTCCAAGCCCTGCAATCTTTCTTCCAGTGACCACTCTTATGACAGAAAAAGCACTCTTCCTTCCCTATAAGCTTCCCCGCTATCTTTGTTGCTTTTGCTTTTCCCTTCGTATCCACTTTACTAACACCGCCCATTGGTTTGGCGGAGGCTTTCTTCTTCTTTCCCTTGGCTTTCGCCTTGGACCTAGAAGATGAAGATCCTCCTACAAACAAAGTGGATGTTTCCCTACCTTTCTGTAGGGTGCCCTCTGCACTCCTCAGCATGTTGAGGAGCTCTGAAAGTTCAACTTCCTTTTCTTGTAAGTTGAAGTTCAGGATAAACTGGGCGTAAGTGGAAGGAAGGGACTGGAGAATCAAGTCCGTATAGAGCTTGTTCTCTAACGTGGTCCCAGGTTCTGCGAGCTCCTCAATGAAGCCAATCATCTTAAGCACGCGTTCCGCTACCGATGATCCGATGGCCAACCTTGCCGAAAATAACTTCTTCGACACTTCGTATCTTGCGATACGAGATTGCTCTCCATACAGTTCTTTTGTATGGAGAAATATGGATTCGAGGTCTATATTCTCGTGCCTCCTCTGATGTTCGTTGTCCATAGAGGCAAGCATGAGGCACTTGGCCTTCGCGCTATCGATCTCCCAAGTCTTACGGATTTCCTTATCCGCGACGCTGGAGGTGGGTCCTGGGACAGGGGGAGCTTTGGTGGTAAGGAGATACCCCAACTTGTCATAAGTGATTGCCATTTTGACATTTCTGAGCCAATCTTTGTAGTTTGGCCCTGTCAGTATGTTTTTATCTAGTAATAACTTAAGTCCGGTCATGATGTTTGGTCGTTGCAATTAGGAGAGAGAGAAGAAACATTTTAGCATGATGCTCTTGCAAGTTTAGAGTGGTTTTTAATTTGTCTAAACAGGATGGCTCCCACTGTCTCTCGAATCCCTCCTCAAACCAAAAAGGAAGAATTAGTCAGGATCAATCTCACCGTACAATACTTGCTTAACCATTCGGCCAGGCTGGTGTCGGTACTTCGAGGGAGGTTTTCCAACGCTTTCGCGAAGTTCCTTAATTTAAGAACCTCTTTTCCCTGGGGGCGTAGCCCCGCTAACACCTTTCTAGACACCTACTAGGTTTATGGCATTGATCGTTTAGTGAGAAATTTCCCGAGGAGTAGCATATACTCACAGTAGGATCGGGATCCAAATATCATCGTGTGACAAAACTGAAGGAATCCTACCAGAATCATCACACTCCAAATGGTATGCAGTGCTAGCAAGTTTCAGTTCTTTTGAAACTCCCGATGTGGACTTTTTCCCCATGCTCTTATGACCTTGGCGTGAGGTCAAAATGTCATAAGTCACATGTCAAGTTCTTCCCATCATTATCCAGGTTAATTTGAACCCACCCGTACGTACCCTTGACGTAGGCCAAAATGGCAGTACGACTGTCTCAAACCAACGCATTCTATCTATGCAACAGATAAATATCCGGCAGCTACCAATCACTATGCCTTGGTGTGAGGTCAAAATACATAGCTTGAATACTACCGAATATTTAACTGAAATGATGGAGGGCTACGGATGGTTTTGGTAAAACCTTGAACGTAGTGAACTTGATATGATCGATGGAACGAGATAGCTTTTAAAAGGAGTGGCTTAAGCTCCGCGTTTTAAAAGTTCTTTTGAAAAGAAACCGAGTGGTTTTGAAAGTGTTCCAACGACTTTTACTTGGTTTATTTTTCTTGCATTAGTTCTTTTAATGCGTCCCATCATTTAATCCTACCATTGCAGAAAACAACCAAAATATGACGTACGCTTATGCCATTCGCATTCGCCACGGGGCCCCGTCATTACCCGTTAGGTAACTTAACTAACGACAGAGCGGGGGCTGGGCTAGCGCGGTTGCAAAACATAAGCAACGCCTAAATAATATCATATATAGATATATTGCAATGATAGCCATTTAAGATACAGATGAATACATTGGATATGCTAGGAATCCGCAATTCGTACGAGCCTGTAACGAAAAGAGGATTACACGGTCTCGATGAATAGCCAATACCCCACCCTATACCCCTACGGGTGAGGCAAACTACCCGCCAAATATCCGAAGCGGAGCAACCTCCCTCAACTACGTGAGTAGGCCACTCGGCACTTCGAGATACCCGGTAGTTTGTGCACCCCACCTTGGGTCTATCCTAGGAGCAAAAACAGTGAAAAGAAATTATACAATGACTGCTACAACCCCGACCAGGTTGTGCGGCCAAAAATAATATTACATCAATTTACATATTACATGAATTGAAAGATAAAAGAAAACTCTCATCTCACAACCCCCGGCTATTCATCCGCGACAATCCAATGAATTCATATACACATAGCATCAACATTGCAGATCACAGATATGTATAACCCCCACTAATCGACGTATAGCGATTAGCGGACGTTCAATACATATAACACATCACAGAGATATACCCGTCAGCTTAAGTCTTTAGAAGTTCGATAAAAATACGGATTTTCAAGCCCTAAAACTAATTTTTCTTTCTGGAAAATCTGGGCTGAAAAGACATATTGTAAAAATCCCAAAACAACCCGAGAAATACACTGCAACAAAATTGTGCCACGGCCGAGTCAACTCGGCCGCGGAACCGCGGCGCCTTGACCGGTTCGATGGACCAATTTTGCTGGGTGTTTAAACAAAAGCCTGAGCCGATTTTTAAGATAAGATTTATCATTTTTTGGACAGAAAAAAAAATTTCGGCAGAAACTTGATTTTACGGGTTCGTTTCGCGACTTTTTCTTCGATCGAACTTCTACTTACTTTGCTAACATGTTAGATAGTGTTTAACTAGGCTCTGATACCACTGTAAGTCCATGCTACCCTTCCCGGTGCTTACGGGGTTGCGGAAGTGGTGAAAAATGATTTTCAAGAGGGTACTAACATGGACTCATAATACGGATCTTTGCTAAAAAACTAACTAACAACCTAACTTGAGTTTACCTACTCGGTTAGGGGGCTATATCTTTCTTGAACTCCTTCGTCTTCAACTCCTCCCGGTGTACGGATCGGCATCACCTCGTCGTCTCCTTGCGCCGAAGATGGATCCACCCGAAAGCTTCTACCTTTGGCTTCTTCTTCGAACTTTGAAGAAACTAGAAAACTTGGCTTGGTAGGCCTTGTGAAGTAGAATGAGTAGAGGAATGTTTTGGTGTCTTTTTATCTCTAAGGCAATGAGTCTCAACACATGAGAATGGTTTGCCTTGAGCTAGAGAGAGCAAGAGGAAGAGGGAGAGCTTGACCAAGTGATGGAAAGAGAAAGAATGAAATGAAAGAAAATGAGAAAGTCTTTTGCCAACCGCTCTCCCATAATCCAAAAAGAATAATAATAATAATAATAATAATAATAATAATAATAATTGAGTATTATGTGATGGTTCATATCATATCATGTGGCATTATCATTTCATGCACTCATATTGCAAAGCAAAACAAGCAAGCAAAAGTCTTTGCCATGAAATGATAGCCAATGCAATGATGATGGTCAACTAGTCCAACCTAGTCAACCGGTCACAAAGTCAACAAGTCAACAAAGTCAGCCCCTCATCTCAACCATGACACAATAAGACTTAATTAATATTATCATTAATCATATTTCTTATTCTCATTAGGGTTTAGCCAAAAGTCAACAGTCAACAGTCAACAACCCAATGAGAATCCACTGCCTCTGTCTCTCTGTCAACTGTGCATACACACCCGCATCCGCGTTCCGAGGAACACGAATACAAACGAGATAAAACCAATCCCAAAACATACACTAGGATCTGGCTTAAACCAAAGCCCGCTAGTGTTAACTGTCCGGACACTGTACGTGTAGGGTTTCTAGGCACGCTAATGAGGTCTCATAAGGCATCAACCAAGCCAATTTCAAATTTTACAAGTGCCGAGAAACCCTAATACGGATTCGTTGGGTAGAGTTTAGGCGAAAAGTGAAACTAGTTAACATCTTAACTAAAAGAAAGAGGCTACAACTTTTGTAGATCCGGTTCTCTATTTCCTTAGCTCCACGTAGACGTCCCCTCGCTGTCCATGTCGAATCTCGGACTCTAGCATCGGCTTCATCGGAGAGATGAGCGGACTAGTCGTCGGCTACGATGTCGAAGATGATCTACGTCGAGGCAACACAAGATCAAGCTCTAACTTCACTAAGCAATGAAACTTGTGAAGAAAACACCCTATACTACTTGGCAAGAGGTAGAGGATGAAGAAATAGGAGGTGGGTTCACTTTAGAATTGGATTTCTCACTCATTTGCTCAAGTTGCCATTGATGAAGGCAAGGTTTCTTTCATGAAGAAGAAGAAGAGGAAGATGAAGAATATGATAAGCCTCTTTTAAAAATAGAAAACAATATGATACTTATCATAATCTTAACCTTAGTTAGGTGTAGAGAATAAACTAAGGTTAGTTGGAATGGTTAGGATTAAGCAAGAGATAAGAATGGTGGACTTGTTCAAAGCTTCAAGAAGCTTCAACAAACAAACAAAATAAGCCACCATTCCTAATATTTTCCAAAATGAATAAATAAATAAATAACTAAGTAAATAAAAAAAACCCTAACCATTCATATAACCATGGTTTAATCTTTACACAAACCCAAGTGAGCAAGTATCATCAAACATGATACAAACAAGTGCACAAAAATATATCACATATACAATGTGCATCAAGTGAGAAAATCCTTTTAAAATGAACCAATACTAGTTAATGCAAAGTAATATATCAAATATATAATTATACATTAAATCATTAAATCAACACTTGATTCAATGATCCGGTCATGTCGCACATAACCGACTAGTATCCAATGTATCGACTCATCGAATCAATCATCGATTCGATAACTAGGTTATATCGCATACAACCAATCGAAACATTCATCGTGAGAATGAAATACAGTATCACATACACGCATTATTCTCGATCCCGCACATATCTCATATGCGCTCCTATTTCGTTTCGCTTGAGCCAGGAAACCTCTGTGTAGGACTCTAAAGACCCGTCAATACGCCGGTAGCAGATGATGATCATATCAAGCACCCACAAGCCGCAAGCGGTCTGCCAAAATTAACGGCCACCCGGGTATTGAGCGATCAGAAGATCGACGAGCAAGCCCGCTCACACTCCTGTGAATCCAACCAGTAACACTTACCGTACAGTCCGGTCTGTTCGTCTGATATGTCGCATATAAAGTCTAGGGGTGGTAAACGTCAGACCCCAATAACCGATAAGTCGTGCCGATGTGAGGCTCATAACGGGTCGAGAAACTACTGGTAACACTTACCAGCAAATCTCTGATCAGCCCTGGCCAGGGACTTCCCTGTTACGGCCAATCGAGCACAGCGCAACATCAACCCCAAATACCGGGAGAGACGAAACCCCTCTTATCGCTCATTGCCTCCATATGACTCGGGACTGTACCCAAAAACCACCGTTTTGCACGCCCTCATGGACGTGGTAAGGTGGAGATCAAAGCACAGTGGGAATCAAACAAGACTCTATGACGATCTCGGGTCTACAGACTAACCTGCACAAGTGTCACCTGAGAACTGCCATCTGATGTGAGGTATAATACCATCTGGGAGTTCTCGGCGAGTCCGTCCAGTGTACCCAGTCTCCACTGAGCACCCGTATACCATCTCTGATGTCAAACACCAATGGATATGGGATCATCCATCGCCCATCTCATGGGTCGAGAAGCGTATACGCTAGTCTACACTGGTATATCGATGCCCCGTCTCGATACACCCATGACTAGGGACCTTGAAGGATGTACTTATGGACTACCATGTCCCCACTAGTGTGATCTGCATCACAGTCCAGGTAGTCAAGTACACATCCTAAGGGCTTTACCAACATGTAACTATAAGACAGTTTAAAGAGACTAGTATACATGTTAAGATAAAGAGTAACCAGATAGCATACTATCATATCGAGCAAGAAAGTCATCTCTATTTATGTCCAAGCATCCAATATAATATACATCATCTGTACAATACTGGCCTCTAGGGCATATATACAACTAACAATCTCCCACTTGCACTAGGGCCAGCTGCTGTAGTATCGCATACCGAGCATCCCGAAGAGTCTCTCAAACTGTATCTGGGGAATGGCCTTCGTGAGTGGATCCGCCGTGTTGTTCTTCGTGTCAACCCTCCTGACCTCGATCTCCCGGCGATCAACTATCTCCCGGATCAGGTCATACCGCCTCAGAATATGCCTGGATCGCTAATGAGTCCTGGGTTCCTTGGCCAAAGCCACCGCTCCATTGTTATCGCAATACAAAGGTATTGGATGCTCAATGGATGGAACCAATCCAAGTTCAGTAATGAACTTCTTGATCCAGACAGCCTCTTTGGCAGCATCGTTGGCAGCGATGTATTCAGCCTCCATCGTCGAGTCTGCCACGGTTTCCTGCTTGGAACTCTTCCAGCTAACCGCCCGTTCGTAAAGGGTAAAGACAAATCCCGACCGCGACTTAGAGTCGTCCTTATCACTCTGGAAGCTCGAATCGGTAAAGGACTCCACTTGGAGTTCTCTGTTACCATACACCAAGAGCATCTCTTTAGTCCTTCGCAAGAACTTGAGAATGCTCTTCATAGCTGTCCAGTGACTCTCTCCAGGATTAGCTTGATACCTGCTCACTACACTTAGTGAGTATGCAACATCGGGTCTGGTACATAGCATCGCGTACATGATAGACCCTACAGCCGAAGCATAGGTTATCCCTTGCATGCGAGCTCTCTCCAAATCAGTCTTGGGAGACATCTCTTTGGAGAGAGTGACTCCAGAGATCGTGGGCAAGTTCCCACGCTTGGATTCTTCCATACTAAACCTCTTTAGTATGGTGTTAATGTACCTGGATTGGGACAATCCCAATATCCGTTTGGATCTATCTCTATAGATCCTAATACCCAATATGCAGGAGGCATCACCAAGATCTTTCATTGAGAATCTTTGTGATAAGAAGAGCTTGACCGATTGCAGCATAGGAATATCATTTCCTATCAAGAGTATGTCGTCCACGTACAATACGAGGAAGACAACCTTACTCTCTGCTACCTTCTTGTAGATACAAGGTTCATCTGGGTTTTTGACGAAATCAAACTCTTTGATAACGACGTCAAAGAAGATGTTCCAACTCCGCGATGCTTGCTTTAATCCATAAATGGATTTAAGCAGCTTGCACACCTTCCCGCTGCTCCCACTGTCTACGAAGCCCTCTGGCTGAGTCATGTACACGCACTCTTCTAAATCACCGTTTAGAAAGGCGGTCTTAACATCCATTTGCCAGATTTCGTAGTCATGATATGCAGCGATGGCAAGCATGATCCGGATGGATTTGAGCATAGCCACTGGAGAAAAGGTTTCGTCATAGTCCACACCTGGTCTTTGACGAAAGCCTTTTGCAACAAGTCTAGCTTTGAAAGTCTCCACTTTCCATCTACACCAAGTTTTTTCTTGAAGATCCACTTGCTCCCAATGGGTTTTACCCCTTCAGGAGCAACTTCCAAAGTCCATACTTTGTTGGTGTACATGGATTCCATCTCGGACCGTATAGCATCCAGCCATTTCACTGAGTCCCTACTCGTGATGGCCTGCTCGAAGCTAGTTGGGTCATCATCCTCCATGATGCAATCCTTGCTCCCACCATCCATAAGAAAACCGTAGTATCTCTCAGGTGGGTGAGGAACCCTACTAGATCGGCGGAGTGGCTGGGGTTCATTGGGAACTACGGAATCCTAGGGTTCATTGGGAACTACGGAATCCTCTGGTTCCACCAGATCTTCTGTTGTTGCTTTTGTAGCTGGAACCTCTTCCAGTTCTACCTCATGACCACTAATCTCTTTTTCAAGAAATTCCTTTTCTAAAAAGGTGGCATTCCGAGAAACAAACACTCTTTGTTCCTCAGGATGGTAGAAGATATACCCTTGTGAATTCTTGGGATATCTTACAAATTTGCATAGAACAGATCGTGCCTCGAGTTTGTCCGGATTTTGTCGTTTGACATAGGCTGGACAACCCCATATCTTAACATAGTTAAGACATGGTCTCTTTCCTTTCCATATCTCATATGGAGTGGTAGGCACAGATTTGGTGGGGACCATATTCAATAGATGTATGGCTGTCTCAAGCGCATACCCCCAGAAGGAAATAGGTAACTCAGCTGTGCTCATCATAGAGCGCACCATATCTAATAGGGTGCGGTTCCTCCGTTCTGATACACCATTGTACTGTGGTGTATATGGAGGAGTCAGCTGAGAGAGAATCCCATTCTCTTTTAGGAAGTCCAGGAATTCATTGTTCAAGTATTCACCTCCTCGATCAGATCGAAGGATTTTAATACTTTTTCCGATTTGGTTCTCGACTTCTTGTTTATATTCTCTAAATTCTCAAAAGCTTCAGACTTGTGTCTTATCAAGTACACATGTCCGTATCTTGAGAGATCGTCAGTGAATGTAATGAAGTACGAAGAACCATCCCTGGCATGTATAGACATGGGACCGCATACATCACTGTGTATTAGTCCCAAGAGTTCAGTAACTCTTTCTCCGTGTCCCGTAAACGGAGTTTTGGTCATCTTACCTTTGAGACATGACTGGCAAGTGTCATAAGATGAAAATTCGAATGGTTTCAATTATCCATCCTTATGCAACTTAGCCAGTCGTGTCGCATTGATGTGACCGAGTCTACAATGCCATAAGTAGGATTCGTTCAGTTCTGAACTCTTCTCTTGTGTGTGTTTGTTATGCTCAGAACTGTTGATTGATTTAGAACATAAATGCTATTGCATAACGTGCCTGATCCAACCAACTTTTGGTTACGGAAAATGTTCATAACATTGTCCTGTAATACAAAATTATATCCCTCTTTACTCAACAAAGAAACCGATATAATGTTGTATAGCAGGTTCGGCATGTAATAGCATTCGTTCAGAACCAATGTATTACCAGTTGGTAATGCAAGGTGATATTCCCCGACAGTCTTAGCTGCAACAATTGCACCATTTCCAACTTTAATGTCTTTATCACCTTCTCCAAGTTCTCTACCTTTCCTGAGCCCATGTAACTGATTACATATATGGGATCCTGACCCGGTATCTAATACCCAGGACGTGGAGCAAATGGAGAAACAGTTCTCTGTAACGAACACACCCGAAGAAAATGCATCATCATGTACTTTCTTCATTCGGGTGGTATGGGAATCCTGGTATTCCCCTAAGTCCTGATCATTCCTATAACTCTTATAAGAAAGAACGGAACCAACGTTCCCCAGCACAGTATAACATGCGGGTTTGGTCAATACATCCATATTATTATCTTGAATAGGGCATGAAATGGTCGCTACCTGGAGAGAGAGAGAAGAAAACACTTTAGCGTATGCTCGTGCAAGATCAGATTGGTTATTATCTTATCTAATCAGGATGGCTCCCACTGGTTTTTATCAAATCTTCCTTCAAACCCTAAAAGGAAAGACTAGCCGGGATTAATTATACCCTACAACTTCGTCGATCTTTCAGCCAGGCCAGTGTCGGTACTTTGAGGGAGGTTCCCCGTGCTTTCGCACGGACCTAATTAAAGTAAACCTCGTTTTTCCAGAGGCGTAACCCCGTTGACACCTTTCTAGACACCTACTTGATCGGCTAATTGTAATGTGTAAAACTCTCCCAGGAGTAACTCTTACTCGCAGTGGGTATCGGGATCCAACTATCTCATAGAAGGAATGCAATCTCATTACAAATTTCAACACTTGAAATTCCCGATAATGCTTTTGCCCCTAGCGTGCTATGACCTTGACGAAAGCCAACAAACCACAGCCCGCTAGTCAAGTTCAACCCGTACATTTCTTGACTGAATTAAACCCATCCGCATGACCCTTGACGAAAGCCAACAAAGCCGTACGACTACCCTAATCCAGTCGCATCATATGCAGCAGATAAGCAGCACATAGCTACCGCACACTACACCTTGACGAAAGCCAACAAATGTAGCACGAATAGTATATGTAACTTATCTAAAATGACGGAGGGCTACGTCAGGTTTTTCTAAAAACCAATTGCGTAATGAACTTGATATCGTTGTAGAATTGAATGATTTTGAAATGGAGTGTTTTTGAGGCTTTTTCTAGTTTTGCTAATGGGGTCACTCCCGGTGAAGGGATCGTCGGCCCTTTCCTCGTCGAATGAGGTGCGGGATATATCATATATATCACTGTGCAAAGCAGAAACTATAGAAGCAATCAAAAGACAAACCGAGTGTGTAGCATCTGCCAGTTATTGCTAAAGGAGTCACTCCCGGTGAAGGGATCTCGGTCCTTTCCTCATCGAATAAGGTGCAGGATATATCACATATACCGCTGTGCAAAGCAAGAACTGTAGCTACCTTTTTATTTAAAATTTGATTCTACAACATCTTAGGTTTCTTTTCATTCATTAATCACATTAATGAAGTCCCATCAATTATATACCTAAACATCACAGATAAATACGACGTACACTTATGCCAACCGCATTCGCCTCGATGTCCCCTCGTGCACCGTTAGGTTAGGTAACTAACGACAGAGTAGGGCAGGGCTAGTGCGGGTGCAAAACATAAGTAACGTCTATATAATATATCATATATACTATATACTGTATCCATCAGAACATATCAAATGATCATATCACAGATATCGCAGCAGAAAATATCATATGAAATATTGGATATACTAGGACGTCTGTGTTTTCAATACGAGCCAGTATAAAACACGGATTTCACGGTCGTGATGAATAGCCAATCCCACACCCCTAGACCCCTACGAGAGCGGCAAGCAACCCTACCAATTCTAGGGTTAGGAGACCCGGACTCGACTCCTCGAGATGGTCTCCCACTGGACCCTAGAACCCGGTTACTTGTGCTCCCCTCCTTGGGTCTATCCTAATGCGGAAAAGTAAATAATATACATCAACGGTGACATCTTCCGCTACCTGGAAGTGTCCCAATAAAAGAATATTACATACAAGTTTTTACATGAATGAAAATGAAAAACACTCATCTCACATAAAAACCCCCGGCTATTCAAACACGACGATCCAATATAACATATCCAGCAACACATAACATCACATGTCATCAACGTAAGTAAGTATGCATACCCCAATTGTCGTTGACGTATAGCAACGAAACCGGCGGTATCGACATACTACACTTACGGTCACAGAAAAGAAAGTGTAAAACTACAACAGTTGGAATCCGCAACCTCTTTAGACATCGCATGCCTAATTAAATGAAATACTTAGACATTACATGCCTAACAATTATAAACCCTGCATTTTAGTCTCATTATCGAAAACTCTTTTCAATATCAAGTGAAACTAAACCGCTAGATTTATAACATTCATTCAGTTATCTCATAACTGTTTGTGAATTCCAATTATTGTATCCCATTCCGGATAAATAGAAAATATTAAACTTTCCGATCGAACATTCGAATACCCAAGTTTTCCCGAAACCGATCAACACATGAAATAAGTTCAAAGACATTCACTTCATGCCTCAGTACCAACGGTCCAGCCGTAGAAGGGTCAAGCTAACGCCTCACATGTGGCACGCCGTACTGCCCTAAATCCGAAGGTTCAAAGGGTAGTTCAAGACGGTCACATAATCGAGTTAAGGTTTGTTGTCTTCTAGAGGGACCATCGCGTTACTTGCACTACTTAGAACATCATTAAACTACGGAAAAGTCCAACAATTGGAAATTTCCCGGCAGGGAAAGATTGGGTATTTATATCCGGTCGAACTTTTTAACATATTCTAAAATTTATCCGGAAAAACACATAGACAAAATTTGATAATCCGATCGAATCTTCGATTCCCTATACAACTCCAGAATACTCAACTCTTGAGTCATAATAAAAATACCCAGAAAATATAGCATTAAAATCTAAGAATTACTGTGCAGAAACCAATAGGAGAAGAGACAAAATTGACGCGGAACCGCCGCATTAGCCATGCTAATGCCGCGGTTCCGCCGCACTTTGGTGGAATCATGTGATCGTACTTCACTGTAATTCTTAGAAATTCCTGCTTAGTTTTCTGCATATTTTTAATTCACAAAAATCCAAATTTTCAGAAAATTTCCAGAGAGCATTTTTGAATTAGGGTTTCGGTTCGATCGGGTTTCAAACGTCGTCTACACTTCTCCTAAGGCTCTAGCTAGGCTCTGATACCACTGTAGGGTTCCTAGGCATGCTAATGAGGTCTCGTAAGGCATCAACCATGCCAATTTCAAATTTTACAAGTGCCGAGAAACCCTAATACGGATTCGTTGACTAGAGTTTAGGCGAAAAGTGAAACTAGTTAACATCTTAACTAAAAGAAAGAGACTACAACCTTTGTAGATCCGGTTCTCCACTTCCTTAGCTCTACGTAGACGTCCCCTCGCTGTCCATGTCGAATCTCGGACTCTAGCATCGGCTTCATCGGAGAGATAAGCGGACTAGTCGTCGGCTACGATGTCGAAGATGATCTACGTCGAGGCAACACAAGATCAAGCTCTAACTTCACTAAGCAATGAAACTTGTGAAGAAAACACCCTATACTACTTGGCAAGAGGTAGAGGATGAAGAAATAGGAGGTGGGTTCACTTTAGAATTGGATTTCTCACTCATTTGCTCAAGTTGCCATTGATGAAGGCAAGGTTTCTTTCTTGAAGAAGAAGAAGAGGAAGATGAAGAATATGATAAGCCTCTTTTAAAAATAGAAAACAATATGATACTTATCAAAATCTTAACTTTAGTTAGGTGTAGAGAATAAACTAAGGTTAGTTGGAATGGTTAGGGTTAAGCAAGAGATAAGAATGGTGGACTTGTTCAAAGCTTCAAGAAGCTTCAACAAACAAACAAAATAAGCCACCATTCCTAATATTTTCCAAAATGAATAAATAAATAAATAACTAAGTAAATAAACAAAACCCTAACCATTCATATAACCATGGTTTAATCTTTACACAAACCCAAGGGAGCAAGTATCATCAAACATGATACAAACAAGTGCACAAAAATATATCACATATACAATGTGCATCAAGTGAGAAAATCCTTTTAAAATGAACCAATACTAGTTAATGCAAAGTAATATATCAAATATATAATTATACATTAAATCATTAAATCAACACTTGATTCAATGATCCGGTCATGTCGCACATAACCGACTAGTATCCAATGTATCGACTCATCGAATCAATCTTCGATTCGATAACTAGGTTATATCGCATACAACCAATCGAAACATTCATCGCGAGAATGAAATACGGTATCACATACACGCATTATTCTCGGTCCCGCACATATCTCATATGCGCTCCTATTTCGTTTCGCTTGAGCCAGGAAACCTCTGTGTAGGACTCTAAAGACCCGTCAATACGCCGGCAGCAGATGATGATCATATCAAGCACCCTCAAGCCGCAAGCGGTCTTCCAAACGTAACGGCCACCCGGGTATTGAGCGATCAGAAGATCGACGAGCAAGCCCGCTCACACTCCTGTGAATCCAACCAGTAACACTTACCGTACAGTCCGGTCTGTTCGTCTGATATGTCGCATATCAAGTCTAGGGGTGGTAAACGTCAGACCCCAATAACCGATAAGTCGTGCCGATGTGAGGCTCATAACGGGTCGAGAAGCTACTGGTAACACTTACCAGCAAATCTCTGATCAGCCCTGGCCAGGGACTTCCCTGTTACGGCCAATCGAGCACAGCGCAACATCAACCCCAAATACCGGGAGAGACGAAACCCCTCCTATCGCTCATTGCCTCCATGTGACTCGGGACTGTACTCAAAAACCACCGTTTTGCACGCCCTCATGGACGTGGTAAGGTGGAGATCAAAGCACAGTGGGAATCATACAAGACTCTATGACGATCTCAGGTCTACAGACTAACCTGCACAAGTGTCACCTGAGAACTGCCATCTGACGTGAGGTATAATACCTTCTGTGAGTTCTCGGCGAGTCCGTCCAGTGTACCCAGTCTTCACTGAGCACCCGTATACCATCTCTGATGTCAAACACCAATGTATATGGGATCGTCCATCGCCCATCTCATGGGCCGAGAAGCGTATACGCTAGTCTACACTGGTATATCGATGCCCCGTCTCGATACACCCACGACTAGGGACCTTGAAGGATGTACTTATGGACTACCATGTCCCCACTAGTGTGATCTGCATCACAGTCCAGGTAGTCAAGTACACATCCTAAGGGCTTTACCAACATGTAACTATAAGACAGTTTAAAGAGACTAGTATACATGTTAAGATAAAGAGTAACCAGATAGCATACTATCATATCGAGCAAGAAAGTCATCTCTATATATGTCCAAGCATCCAATATAATATACATCATCTGTACAATACTGGCCTCTACGGCATACATACAACTAACAGTACGTGCACAAGTGCACGGATGTGATCGAACACTGTCGCAAAACCATGCGACCTATCGCAAAACCATGCGACCTCTACTCTTTTGCCTAAAGGTGAATAGCTTTCTGTGTGGGACTCTAAAGACTCGACACTGCGCTGGCAGTGGGTTTAACCACAGACCGCAAGCGGCACTAGCTGTGCGTAACGGTCCCTAGGCAGATGCCGACAAGAAGACTGACGAGGTGAAACCCATCTGAACTCCTACTGAGTCTGAATGTGACAATCTCTGCACAGTCCAGTCTATTCGTCTGATACATCGCATGGCGAGCCTAGGGGGCGGTAAACGTCAGTCCCCTAATAGCGGTACAAGTCGTGTCGGAGTGAAGCCCAGAACACCCTGAGATAACACTGGAAACCTACCAGTATATCTCGCTTGCCCTGGCCAGGGACTACTCGTGTAATGGCTCTCCTAGACACAGCGCGATGTCAACCCCCAATACCGGGAGAGACGAATCCTGTCTAACCGTCACTGCCTCCAAGTACTTCGGGATTGCACCCAACTACTACCTATTTGCACGACTCCTTTGAGCCGTGGTAGGGTAGTAATCTAAGTACAGTGGGAACACACTCGAGTTGAAGTGACAGTGTCAAGTCAGCGGACTAAGCTGTACTCATGTCACCTGGGAACTGATAACTGACGATAGGTATAGTACCAACCAACAGTTCCCGACGAGTCCTGTCCAGTGTATTCGTAACCCAACGAGCACCCGCATACTATCTCAAGTACGACGTACTGACGGCTGTGGGACAGACCGTCTCCCACACTGGGATGAGAAGCGCATACGCTAGTCTACTCCGGAGTATCGATGCCCTGTCTCGATAGTCCTGCGACTAGGGACCTGCATAAGGATGTGCTTATAGATTACCCAGCCCCACTAGTGTGACTGCCATCACAACGCTGGTAATCAAGCAAAGATCCTAAGGGCTCCACTAATGTGTATAGGTGATATACTAAAATAAACACATGTACACATTGAAGTAGAAACAAACCAAGTAGCATACTACTATATTGAGCAAGATTGTCTATACAAGGTGAATATCCCAAGCTTCCATTAAGTAATATACAAATTAGAATGATACAGTAATGGCCTCTAGGGCATATACACTAACACATTTGACCTCTTCACTCATGATGGCTTGATTTGTGGAGACATGATTGGTTGATGGAGTGTTGAACTTGGTTTGTGATCATGGTTGATCATGATAACCCTTTCTCTCTCTTGCATTTTTTGACTCACCCATTATTCATGCTTGCATGAGTGCTTCCCTACTCTCTTGACTTTTCCTTTCCCTTTTTCCACCAAGTTTGGCCGGCCATGCTCTTGTGGGGGTGTTCAAAATTGGTATGGGATTTTTCATTCTCTTCATGCTTGCAAAAATCCCCAAGTTCATCTCAAAAAGCTTTCATCTCATTCCTCCACCAAAAGGTAACTTCTAGTAACCCCAAGAGACAAAGAGCACTACACTTCATCTACAACACTTCTTGGGCACGTCGGCTCGCCAACTTCGTGCCCGAGTTGCCTCGGTCCAGAGGTGGGAGCCCGTAAAAGAACCCGGCGATGTGGTGCCCTTCCGACGAGGAGATGAAGACCGGAGATTCCGCGGGGAGATCGAGACGACGACGAGAAGACCGAAGGACACGGATCGCTCGGTATATCTCTCTACCCCTTCTCTAGTTAGCTAGGACTATGTTAATGGCCCGATCCGGGATTTTTGTGCGCGGTGGTGCCGGTTTATAAAGTTAAGAAAATTTTGATTCCGCATTTTGGCCTCGGAAAGACGGTCGGGGCGCTGCCGGGGCCAAACAAGATTTACGGATATGAGGGCCGATCAGAGTGACGACGCCTGAGGTATTCGGATTTGGGGCGTCGTTGATGGACACCGGGTTTTTCCACGATGATGATTCATTGATGATGATTATTTTTTATCCCCCACTCAGTATTATTTGATATGCATTGTTTCATATAGTTGTAGTACCTTGATGGTGTACCTTGATCATGATTATTGCATATCTATATTACCATACTTAGGCTATCAGATTGCATGTGATAGATTATCGCTGTTCTTGCATACTTGCGATTATCTGTATGATGTTATTTACTATTCATGAGTTGAAAACTCATCCCCGTTGTGCCACAGTGTTTTGCAGGCTTGACCCTCAGAGTAGTCGCAGCTGGGCTCCTTATTGTATCTATTTCTGCGGATACCGCTACGGTTGGCTGTGAGGCCTTTTTGGTGTAGATGGGTTTGCGGTTATCCGAACACATTTATTGTATATCTCATTGTATCTAGTACTCTCCATCTACCACTTTCATGTATTGACTTAGAGACGAGTTTGTGAGGATCGATATTGTATATTATGTGACTCTGGGTGTCGTGCTCGTATTAGCCAGCCTTTCTTATGTTGCTTTATCTCTTTTATGTTGTTTTTATTTTTATTGTCTATTTCGCCGCTACGGCGTCATATATATGCTTGTGGTGATTGTTTTCCTCTTTTGGGCCTGATTTGCTCCCGTTTGAGAATGCTTTATTTATATCCTGTGTTTGTACCCGTTTCAAGGATAGTTTTACAAAGGAGGTGCTGCCAAATTTTTTAAGAAAATAAACTTAAGTTTTAAGATTTTTACTTAAGATTTCCAAATATTTTAACAATGTTTTTTTTCACTTACTTCTTCTTATGGTTTAGATTTCTGGGTTTTCAGCTTACTTAAATTGCGTTACGCCTGTTGACGTCACGTGGTTTAAGTGTCGGCCACGTTCCTAAATTGGGTCGTGACAACTCCAATCCTTTTATATGTCTTTACTTGTTATCTTTTGTACACCATACTTAGGCTAATTGATTTTCTTCCTTCCCTACCCTTCGTTACTAGCCTATGGTTTGGAAGAAGATTATCCAATAAGCGTAATAGGTGTACTCTCCTAATACCAGGAGCCCTCGCAACGTGAGAGAAGGTAAAGAAAAAAGACAACTGAATAATCATATTCTATTTCTCCAGAACCAGAATCCATCCTCGAACTGGAACAAGTTCTATCGAGTTCGTATGTAACTATACGATGGCATATCCAAGCAATATGGATCTTCGTAGTGATACGAAGTGTTCTGGAGAAATCCAAAGGTGAAGTAGGAGTGGCAGTGGTATACGTGGTTTTGTCGTGAATGATAGCAGTCGCAATTTCTTTTGCCCTTACTCTAATCACTTTATATGTCTTTACTTATTACCTTCTGCACACCACACTTAGGCTAATTGGCTTTCTTCCTTCCCTACCTTTCGGCACCAGCCTAAGGTTTGGAAGATGACTATCCAATAAGCACAATAGGTGTACTCTCCTAACACTAGGAGCTCTCCCAACATGAGAGAAGATAAAGGGAAAAGGCAACCGAATAATCCTATTCAATTTCTCCAGAACCAGAATCCACCTTCGAACTGGAACAAGTTCCTTCGAGTTCTTAAGTAACTATACGATGGAATATCCAAGCAATATGGATTTTTGAAGTGATACGAAGTGTTCTGGAGAATTGCAAAGGGGATATAGGATTGGCAATGATATATGCAACTCCGTGACAATACAAAAGCCAAAGTGTTTTAAGAAGGTTCGGTTAACTTGGTTCATGAGTTTGGCCATGGTCGCTGCCAAAGAGAGAAAGAAAAGAAACACTCACCGTGCACTCTAACCTAGATTAGAATGGTTAATCACTTTATCTAATCAGGATGGCTCCCACTGTTTCCTCGAATTCTCCTTCAAACCCTAAAAGGAGAATTAGTCGGGATCATCTAAAATCACCCGATGAGTAACACCTACTCATCAGTGGGAATCGGGATCCAACTATCATCGCATGATGACTTGTTGGAAGCCACTCAAGTCACCACACTCTAGAAGGTATGTACATGCCTAGCAAGTTTCCTGTATGTTTGAAACTCCCGATGTGATTTTTACCCTTAGGACCCAAGTGACCTTGATGAATAATCAACAAATCAAAAGATCCTAGTCAAGTTCAACCCGTCATTATCTTGATTGCGTTAAACCCACCCGCACGATTCTTGATGAATAATCAACAAAGTCGTGCGACTGTCCTAACTAATCCACATGTCCATACGACAGAAAAAGCATAACAGAGCTACCGCACACTACGTGTCACGACCCAAATTAGGAAAACGACCGGCACTTAGATAACGCAACTGTAACATTTCAGAAATATAAAATATTATTCTTGGAAATTTAATATTAAAACAATATATTTCGTGAAAACTATTCGATTTGCGAAAAGGGATTTTTCATAAAATGGTATAAGTATATACCAATATTTGGAAATTTATCGGAAATTAAAATGATTTATTTATTTTAATGATAATTATCGGATTTTTGGCCAAATCCGTGTTTTTTACATTTTTCCATGGCTAGTGCACCATGTCATGTGCATGTTGTGTTTGTGAGTTTGTGTGTGTGTGACTTGTGAGATTAAAAGAGAAAAGAAAAGAGAAAGAAAAAGAAATGCAAAGAGAGAAGAGAGTTATGTGTGTAAAATAAAAAGAGAAAGAGAGGAGAGATATTTGTTGAGGGGTGAGTGTAGGGGATATTTAGTGTGAGAGAGTGAGAATAAGAGAGGGAAAGTGTGACTTGGATGCCCTCCTTCATCTCCCCCATTGTTTTCCTCATATTTTCTTCATCTCCTTCATTCCTATACTACCTCCATGCCTTATCTCTAAATACTTCTCAAAACCCTATGCAACCTTCACATAAAACATGCACAATATCATTCTAAACCCTTAGAACCATTCAAGTTTGGACTTTGAAGACTTTGGGAAACTCTAGAAATTTCCTAAGTAGACAATGAGGTAATCCCTTCACTTTAGTTATGTATTTGTGTTAAATATCGTAGTTTAGTTTAGAAATTGAGTTAATTAGGTTTGTGATCTTGGAAAATTATAAGTTGCTGTTAAGTGACCAATTGAGGTGTAGTGAGTGCTTACAAGACTTTAGAGGTTGAATTCCTAACCTGGAAATGAGTTTAGAACCAGAAATACGAAGTTTGAATTTTCCCGTGTCGGTTTTGTGAAACCTTATGGCCTACAGGGTATTTGGAGCTGTCTGGGATTTTTATAAGAAAATCAAGCAGGTCCATTAACCTAGATGGACCACTAGAAGACCACTACCAAAACAAGAGCCCGTTTCACCCTATTACGGCCGACAAGGCCGGATTTCCTCTCTATGTCGCCGGACCCCCTGTTGGCATTGGTGATGTGGTTTTTCCTGTAGCTCACTTACCCTATAACCTATCCCCTGTACTTACTTGTTTAGTTCCTATTTACCTGAGCCAAAATCTAGGAAGTACTTGAGAGTGTTTTGGCTATGTTTTCCGATATGTGAATTCATGGTTTTTGTATTTGGTGTTGGAGATAATGCCCTCAGAGTCAATTATTGGATCACAGGCACGTGATTGCGGTGATTGAGGGAGGACCTATCCCGATAGGACAGTCTTACTCGAGATGATAGTATGCTATCTGGTTTACCTTTATTATCGTGTACTGTTTTAGGTGACCTAACAAGTTGCTATTACACGTTGATAGAGCCCCTAGGATTCGTGCTTGACCACCAGCAGTATGAGGGCGATCATATAAGTGGGAGCTGGGGTCTATAAGCATATCCTTAAATGGTCCCTAGTCGTGTGAGTTTCGAGACAGGGCATCGATACTCCAAAGTAGACTAGTGTATACAGTCGAGACCCCGACGAGGGGCGGTGGCCGGTCTCATAAGCCACTGGTGTCAGTTGGATCACCTAAGATGTATACAGGTGCTCATTGGGTTATGAGTACACCGGACAGGACTCGCAGGGAACATGCCAGTTGGTCATATACCAGACGTCAGATGGCAGTTCCCTGGTGACATGTGTGCAGGTTAGTTCATCGACCTGGGGATAGTCATTTGTCTCGTGTGAGTTCCCACTGTACTTTGATTACTACCCTACCACGGCTCAAAGGAATCGTGCAAACAGGTTTTAGTTGGGTACAGTCCCGAGCCACATGGAGGCAGTGAGCGTATCTTCAGGGGTTCGTCTCTCTCGGTATTGGGGGTGAGGTCGTGCTGTGTCTAGGAGAGCCATTACACGAAGTCCTTGGCCAAGGCAAGGAGATTTACTGGTAGGTATTCCAGTAGTATCTCAGGGTATTCTGGGCTACACTCCAACACGACTTGTACCGCTTTTGGGGGTCTGACTTTTACCAACCCCCTAGGTCCGCCATGCGATGCTCATAGACGAACGGACCGGACTGTACGGATATTGTCACTGACAGGCTCAGTAGGGTTGTCAGGCTGAGTTCGCTCACAGACGTCCCTTTTAGTCAATACCTGGTAGCCCGTTACGTATTGGCTTATACCTCTGACGTGCTAGTGGTTAAATCCACAACCAAGGTGTTGACGAGTCTTTAGAGTCCCCCACATTCAGTTACTCAGCTTTCGGGCGAAAAGTTGTAGAGGCCGTATGGAGATATGGCAAGGTCCGATCAAATACGTGCGGTATTGCACGGATCAGGATCGGACAGTTTGTTCTACTGGCCGTATGGTTATATGGCAGGGTTCGATCAGATACGTGCGGTATTACACGGATCAGGATCGAACGGATATTACTAGCCGGCTTTGGTTTAAGCCGGATCCTAGTATAGTACAGTGTAGATTTTGTCTCATTGCATTTGTATTTCGGTCGAAATACAGATGCGGGTGTGTATGCACAGTATCGGGGTTTTCCTGTAATTTATTACGGGTCCAGTTTTGTGGAGTTGCCAGTTTGCTTTTAGTTTCGGCCGATTTCCTTTGTATCGTTCATTGACCGAAGTTTGGTGGAGGAGGGTTTATTTGCATTGTTGCAAATAGGCATTTGTGGAGGGGGTCTTTGCATTTTGTTGTATCATGATAGCTTTTCCTTGACCTTGACTTCTAGCTTGACTTTGTAGACAATCATGGTTGTTGATGATTGTTGGTTGAGTATTGGTTTTGGGAGTGATCATTGTTTCTCATCATCACTTGCTTTTCAACCACCTCTTTGTCTTAACTCTCTCTCTTGGATGATAGATGAGAAAGCCTCCCATTATCTTTTGATACACCACACTTTCACTCTCTTCTCTTCCTAATTGATATGGCCGGCCACCAAGAGGGAAGGGGCTGTCCAAACATTGGGAGTGGGGTTTTTTCTTCATTTCATGCTCCAAAAATCCCCAAGTCCCTCCATATAGTTCTTGTATCATTCCTCCACCAAAAATGGCAATCTCCACAACCCCAAATGAGACTTGTACATTATATTCTACAGCAAATCTTGGGCACGTCGACTAGCCAGCTTCGTGCCCGAGTTGCCTCGGCATTAAGGTGGGAGCCCGTAAAAGAAGTAGGCGATGTGGTGCACTTCCGGCGACGAGGAGGAGACGACACATTCCGCAGGAGATCGGGACGACGACGAGAAGACCGGAGGACTCGGATCTGTCGGTATATCTCTCTTCCCCATCTTATAGTTAGCTAGGACTAATTAATGGTTCGATCCGGGTATTAGTGCGTGGCGGTTTGCCAGTTCAAGAAAATTAAAGTTTATCACCGCTTCCGCATTCCGGCGTCGGATTGACGGTCGGGGCGCCGCCGTGCACTTACAGTGGTATCAGAGCCTCGCCATTAACTTAGTCTAGCTTTGTGTAATGTGTTTGCATTTCCGATCGATCAAAAGTTCCAAAACCGAGTTTTTCAAAGCGACAGTTTTCTGTTGAAATTTTTTAGTCTCCAAAAATTTTTCAGGTTGTAAAATATTGATGCACTGGAAAATCTAAGAGCTCTGTAAAAATTCGATGAAGTGACTCCACAGAGGGAGAGCGGAACCGCCGCGAAAACCCCCTTCCCGCCGCTGTTCCGCCGCGCACTGTGGAGATCCCTGCACCAAATTTCTACAGTGTCTTTGTGGGCTTAAAATTGGGGTTTTGGAATATTAATATTGGGCCCAGAATTTCTTGATCTGCTACAGTAATGCTTGGGGGCCCACTTGTTAAAATTTGATCGATCGGATATTTTAAACACATTATTTCACAGTATTTACATTATATCTGCGACCGTGAATGTCACTCGATCGGTAAATCCGGTCTAACTGCTATAGCCCGGTTAGACGGATTTGCGAACGTGACTTTCACGTTGATGTTATGTTTTTGCTGTGATGTTGCGGATCGGTCGTGGGGGATAGCCTGGATGCAATGCTAGTACAGTTGTGGTTGTATTATGTACATTTGATATTGCGGGGCGAGCGTCCGACATGTGGACTGCCGTCACTGCCTGATTGTATTGTTATTTTGGGGCACGACCAGGTTGCGGTCGATGTACCCGTTGTATGTATATTTTACTTTCTATACTAGGGTTACCCCGCGGAGGGGTGCACGGATAGCCGGGTTCTGGAGGGCAACAAGCCCGCATCTCATGGCATTGAGACGGAGGGGGCTTCACTCTAGGATTGGCGGGCCATTCGCTGCACTCGTAGGGGGTACAGGTTGACCCAGGAGGGGTGCCCAAGTTGCCGGATTCCGTGAAGTGCTGGGTGGTCCATTCACGGTACTGAAGGGGGCTGCCTCGCTTCAGGTTTTGGCGGGTGACTTGCCGCGCCCGTAGGGGTCTAGGATTTCATTGCACAGGCTATCCATACGACCAGGGGAACGTCGGGTTTCAGCAGTGGCTCTGTGAAACCCGGGGATCCCAGATATCTGTATTGTTCTGTGATGCTGTACTTTTCTGTGATGTTGCATTTATTATCACGCCTTGAGCGAAATATAATATATTGGTATATATATTAGTAGATGTTGTATATGTTTTGCATCCGCGCTAGTCCAGTCCCCGCTCTGTCGTTAGTTAGCTAACCTAACGGGTAATGACGGGACCCAGTGGCGAATGCGGATGGCATATACGTACGTCAGTATATTTTCGTTCTTTGTGGTGTGATCAATTGATGGGACTGCGTTGATTCGGATCAATGCAAGTTAAAAACAAACCTAATCTGATGTTGTTGGAACACTTTTTCAAAAAGCTGTTATTGCAAGGACGTTCACTTTTGTTTTGCATCATGGTATTCAGTTGGAATATCCTGCTCCTCACTCGACGAGGCAAAGGCCGAGATCCCTTCACCGGGAGTGACCCCTTGGACAAAAAGTTTGCGTCAGGGCAATGACGTCACTATAGCCGATCACTTTTGCTTTGCACCGTGGTATTCAGTTGGAATACCCTGCACCCCATTCTACGGGGAAAGAGCCGAGATCCCTTCACCGAGAGTGACCTCTTTAGCAACGGTTTTCGTCACTATATTTTCAAAAAGCTATCCGTTCCTTCAACGATATCAAGTTCATTACGTTAAAGGTTTTCGCCAGAAACCATTCGTAGCCCTCCGTCGTTTCATATGGGTGGTCAATAGTATTCAAGCTGTGTATGTTGGCCAAAGTCAAGGCACAGTGATTGGTAGCTATTGGGGTATTCATATGCAGCATAGATAGATGCGTTGGTTTGGGACAGTCGTACTGCCATTTTGGCCAAAGTCAAGGGTATGTACGGGTGGATTCAAATTAACTTGGAGAATGACGGGTAGAACTTGACATGTGACTTATGATATGTTGGCCAAAGTCAAGGTCATAAGAGCATGGGGCAGAAATCACATCGGGAGTTTCAAAAGAACTGAAACTTGCCAGATATGCGCATACCTTCTGGAGTGTGACACCGTGAGCGGATTCTGTCACGTTATCATGCAATGATAGTTGGATCCCGATTCCCACTGATGAGTTAGTTTACTCCTCGGGTGACCCCGACTAATTCTTCTTTCAGGTTTGGAGGAGAATTTGACGGTACAGTGGGAGGTTTCCAGATTAGATAAATTGGTAACCATTCTGATCTAAGTTAGAGTGCACGCTGAGTGTTTCTTTTCTCTCTCTCTTTGGCAGCGACCATTGACCCGACCCTAAGACTTTGACTCAGTGACCAAGTTGACCGAACCTACTTAACACTGGCTTTTGGATTGTCAGAGTTGCAAACCTCATTGCCACTCCTACTTTTACCCTTTTCTCCAGGAGACCCCGTATTACTACGAACGTCCACTTCCATTGGACAAAACCATCGTATGGTTAGATACGAACTCGAAAGAATTTATTCGAGGATGGTTTCAGGTTCTGGAGAAAACGGATAGGATTATTCAGTTGTCTTTTCCTTTTACCCTCTCTCAGGTTACGAGTACTCCTTGGTTTAGGGGTAGTACACCTATTACGCAAATTGGATTGTCTTCTTCCAAACCTTAGGCTGGTGCCGACCGGTAGGGAATGAAGAAAACCAATTAGCATAACGATGGTGTGCAGAAGGTATTAAGTTAAGACAAAGCAAAGGATTAGTAAGAGGGCAAAGTAAATTGCAACAGATATTCACGACCAAACCAAGTATCTCTTCGCCAATCCTAAATCACCTTTGTATTTCTCCAGGACACTCCGTATCACTACGAAGATCCACAGTTTATTGGATACTCCATCGTATGGTTATATACGAACTCGAAAGGAACTTGTTCCAGTTCGGGGATGGATTCTGGTTCAGGAGAAATAGGAATAAGATTTATTCAGGTGTCTTTTATTCTCACCTTCTCTCGCATTGCGAGTGTTCCTAGGATTAGGACAGTACACCCATTATGCTTATTGGATAGTCTTCTTCCAAACCATAGGCTGGTGCCGAACGGTAGGGAAGGAAGAAAACCATTTGGCCTAAAGGGGTGTGCAGAAGGTAATGACTAAAGACATATGAAGGGATTTGGAGAGGTGACAAAGATTACAGGGTTACAGTTGTGAATCTGGATAATGGAAAAGACATTACTAGGAATACCATGATACCCCATTGAAACATTTCAATGTTTCAGTTTCACATGTGTACTGTTAAAGGAAAACTGATTTCCCGATTAGACACTTGCTCCAGGGTATGTATTTACCAGGTATGATTCTCACATCTGTATGGTTTTACAGATGATGAGTGGGAGTAAGTTATTGGGAATTGGGTGATCATCCTCATTATATCAAGATTCGTTGTAGTCGGTGATATTTGAGGAAGTCACCTGGGTAGTTTGCCGGTCGGCAAATATTTGGTTTTGAATATCCGCTGTTATGCACCAATTTCAAATTGATATATCTGTACGTCTATTTTCATAGAGTGAGATATACCTTTCTGAAATTATGTCTACGACGTTTATCTATATCAGTGGATGGTTAGGTAAGGAGCATTAAACAGCGGTGTAATTCTTCTTAACCATAAGTACAGTTTTCAACCTACGACACACAGTGAATGAGTTATCAGACTCAAGGGACTTATACAGAGTATTGTATGTCGTCCAGGGTCCATTAGGACAGAGGGGTTGGTGCTCGTACTATATTCGGTTTACTTATGACATCTCTAGTTTTTAGACAAGTGTTTCGTGGAAACACAGGGTCCGAATTTTGAGAAGTTATGGGTATTTGAATAGAGTAGAGAACCAGGTGTAGCAAGTATCGGGATTCTTCAAAGTGATCGAAGATATAGATACTTGTGTATGGTATTCAGTTGATAGTAATGATGAAGAGATCTTGCTTCTCTTTCAGGTTATTCATAATTGGAAGCATTCCTAAGTTGAGTAATGATGATCGTCCTCTTTCCATTTAGTAGACATGCACTGGAGACAGTTGCATGATTTGGATCTGGTTTAGTTAAATCAGTGCCTCTGGTCCTATATGGGATATAGAACAGTTCGTATCTTAACGATGTTAAGGTACGGGGAGTTGTCCGGCTTATGATTAAAACCAGACACTGGACAACTCAAGGCATGTTTCTATAATGGTTGTTTGTGGGTTGACCCAGGCTATGACGAGGGTTGACTTTCTACCATCTGGATGAACAATAGCAATATTGTTCTAGACTCGCCACAGTTTTATTAAAAATGGATTTTTTCAGAAAAACAGTAGTGGGAGTATGGTAGAACTGGAAGTGATTCCAGAACCACAAACGATTACTGAAGATTTTAAAAGGAACCAAAAGATTCAATCTGGATTGACATTCCATTGGCCACTCCGCAGATAAGGTGGGTAATTTCAGGCACCCGAGAGGTACTACGGTAGCCTCAAGGACGGTGACAGGGAAGTTCTTGTTTACCCACAATTACCATTGCTGTTGTTCCAGGCTGCGAGACCCGGCGGGAGGATGAGTATAGCGTCGTTCTAAACTAGTTTTAGAAGTGTACGTCTATATGACTCTGCTAGAGGGTTTTCGTAGTCAGTGGGAGCAGCGGAAGCATTGGTGGACAAGTAGCTTATGTCTATTTATAGACTAAAGCAGATGTAGCGGAGATAGATCATCTATTTCTGACGTGACAGTCATGGGTTTGACTTCATCAGAATAGGGGATGGATCTGTTGAGAAGGTAGTAGGGTGTGATGTCATGGTATTTGGATGACATACACAGAGTAGGAAGTGATATTCCTACACTACAATCGGTTATACTTTGGTCGTCACACAGTGGATTCTCCACAAAGGAAATGGATTTTATATCAGACATACTGGTTACTAGATCTATGGTTTTAGATCTAGATTTGGGTAGTTTCCCAATCTGGGTACTTAGACAGCATTCTAAGAGTATTTAGAATGGACGACTCCATGCACGGTAGTGTACCTGCAGAAGATGGAGTCACCCTCTCTAAAGGTGTCTTACAGACTAAAGTGGAGAGGGATGTGCATGATTGACAGATCACTTGCTTAGGCAATTGAGTCAATCATGAGATGTCAAGTACCACACCAGATGTTGTTCTTGCACTAGATGCAATAAGTTGACATTTAATCCAACCCTGGAGAAACAGTCGGAAGCAGTTTTAGAACATAAGTGGATATTCTAGGGATATGATAGCGACAGCCTCATTCGGGAGACAGTTATCATTCCAGGCTTCAAAGGTGACATGGACGACAAGGAGGTTGTCAGAGTTATAGTTTTTCCCTCTAACGAGGGGCAGTATTTTGGACAGGTGATCCAAGGCAATACTGAGGGAGGCATGGCGCAGGATACTGATTAAGTTCAGTTGACGATACAGTCTAAGAAGTTTGGATTTGGAGTTCATTTATGAGCTATGTCCCATCAGACATCCAGACACATTCTAAGACAGGTATTGCTCATTTCGGGAGATAGGTTTCTCCGCGAACTTGAGATATAGAGAGACATGGAAAGAGACAACAAAGCGGATCCACTCACTAAGGCTATTCCTCGAACGCAATAGTTTCGCAAACGAGCTTTGTGAGACTGACTAGTAGAGGAGTTGGGTGTTCGGTATCACACGGGCTGTGAGTATGCGACATCGCAATAATTAGCCTTGAGTGCAAGTGGGAGATTGTTGGAGATAATGCCCTCAGAGTCAATTATTGGATCACAGGCACGTGATTGCGGTGATTGAGGGAGGACCTATCCCGGTAGGACAGTCTTACTGAAGAAGATAGTATGCTATCTGGTTTACCTTTATTATCGTGTACTATTTTAGGTGACCTGACAAGTTGCTATTACACGTTGATAGAGCCCCTAGGATTCGTGCTTGACCACCAGCAGTATGAGGGCGATCATATAAGTGGGAGCTGGGGTCTATAAGCATATCCTTAAATGGTCCCTAGTCGTGTGAGTTTCGAGACAGGGCATCGATACTCCAAAGTAGACTAGTGTATACAGTCGAGACCCCGACGAGGGGCGGCAGCCGGTCTCACAAGCCACTGGTGTCAGTTGGATCACCTAAGATGTATACAGGTGCTCATTGGGTTATGAGTACACCGGACATGACTCGCAGGGAACATGCCAGTTGGTCATATACCAGACGTCAGATGGCAGTTCCCTGGTGACATGTGTGCAGGTTAGTTCATCGACCTGGGGATCGTCATTTGTCTCGTGTGAGTTCCCACTGTACTTTGATTACTACCCTACCACGGCTCAAAGGAATCGTGCAAACAGGTTTTAGTTGGGTACAGTCCCAAGCCACATGGAGGCAGTGAGCGTATCTTCAGGGGTTCGTCTCTCCCGGTATTGGGGGTGAGGTCGTGCTGTGTCTAGGAGAGCCATTACACGAAGTCCTTGGCCAAGGCAAGGAGATTTACTGGTAGGTATTCCAGTAGTATCTCAGGGTGTTCTGGGCTACACTCCGACACGACTTGTACCGCTTTTGGGGGTCTGACTTTTACCAACCCCCTAGGCCCGCCATGCGATGCTCATAGACGAACGGACCGGACTGTACGGATATTGTCACTGACAGGCTCAGTAGGGTTGTCAGGCTGAGTTCGCTCACAGACGTCCCTTTTAGTCAATACCTGGTAGCCCGTTACGTATTGGCTTATACCTCTGACGTGCTAGTGGTTAAATCCACAACCAAGGTGTTGACGAGTCTTTAGAGTCCCCCACATTCAGTTACTCAGCTTTCGGGCGAAAAGTTGTAGAGGCCGTATGGAGATATGGCAAGGTCCGATCAGATACGTGCGGTATTGCACGGATCAGGATCGGACAGTTTGTTCTACTGGCCGTATGGTTATATGGCAGGGTTCGATCAGATACGTGCGGTATTACACGGATCAGGATCGAACGGATATTACTAGCCGGCTTTGGTTTAAGCCGGATCCTAGTATAGTACAGTGTAGATTTTGTCTCATTGCATTTGTATTTCGGTCGAAATACAGATGCGGGTGTGTATGCACAGTATCGGGGTTTTCCTGTAATTTATTACGGGACCAGTTTTGTGGAGTTGCCAGTTTGCTTTTAGTTTCGACCGATTTCCTTTGTATCGTTCATTGGCCGAAGTTTGGTGGAGGAGGGTTTATTTGCATTGTTGCAAATAGGCATTTGTGGAGGGGGTCTTTGCATTTTGTTGTATCGTGATAGCTTTTCCTTGACCTTGACTTCTAGCTTTATCATGATGGCTTGACTTTGTAGACAATCATGGTTGTTGATGATTGTTGGTTGAGTATTGGTTTTGGGAGTGATCATTGTTTCTCATCATCACTTGCTTTTCAACCACCTCTTTGTCTTAACTCTCTCTCTTGGATGATAGATGAGAAATGCTCCCATTATCTTTTGATACACCACACTTTCACTCTCTTCTCTTCCTAATTGATATGGCAGGCCACCAAGAGGGAAGGGGCTGTCCAAACTTTGGGAGTGGGGTTTTTTCTTCATTTCATGCTCCAAAAATCCCCAAGTCCCTCCATATAGTTCTTGTATCATTCCTCCACCAAAAATGGCAATCTCCACAACCCCAAATGAGACTTGTACATTATATTCTACAGCAAATCTTGGGCACGTCGACTAGCCAGCTTCGTGCCCGAGTTGACTCGGCATTGAGGTGGGAGCCCGTAAAAGAAGTAGGCGATGTGGTGCACTTCCGGCGACGAGGAGGAGACGGCACATTCCGCAGGAGATCGGGACGACGACGAGAAGACCGGAGGACTCGGATCTGTCGGTATATCTCTCTTCCCCATCTTATAGTTAGCTAGGACTAATTAATGGTTCGATCCGGGTATTAGTGCGCGGCGGTTTGCCAGTTCAAGAAAATTAAAGTTTATCACCGCTTCCGCATTCCGGCGTCGGATTGACGGCCGGGACGCCGCCGTGCACTTACATTTGGAATGCGTGGTTTTTATGTTTGGATTTGATTTCGTCGTTGGACATTTGTACGTCAACGGACGAGGGTTGTTTGGTTGTTTTTGCATGCGTAAGCTATAGGTTCTAACCTATAAGCAATCCGTGTGCCGTATCGGTTTTCGGATATTGGTTTTAATAGAATTGGGATTGTGTATTGATTGTAGGTACTTTCGTATGGACTTCCGTGACGACGAAGCACATTGACTTCAGCTAAGCGAGGAGTTTAGTAGGTGAGTAGATTTATATCTATGGGGGAAGTCTGGTGGATGGCGTATAGCACCCACGCAAACATTGATATGGAAGATTTTGATATAAATTATAATCAAATAAATGATATGCTACGAGCTTAAGATAACCTTTTTATAGGATTTAGTAAGTTTTAGTATGATAAAAGTTAACACTATTTGATATATGAGAATATGAAATGAGAAAGTGAATCATGATAAGTATGAATTGGAAGAGAACAAGTATGAGTTGATGAAGGTGTGATATGAGTTTGAGATCGATAAACACGACACGAGATTGAGATAGATGTGTTGTTGTAAGTCTACGTTAGCGCCCCGGCCGTCTACAGACGCCATAATGCGGAACAAAACTTTTAAACTGGCGCTATCGTATACTTTAACCCGGATCTGCCATTATTGCTAAACTAACAAACTGTAAAGAGTGTAGAATGGTTATACCGAACGATCCGAGTCCTTCGTTCTTCAACCATCATCCCACGCTCCGTTGCGGCTGCTCCGATCTCGTCGATCTCCGATCTCCTCGTCGAGGTGGCACCACATGATCGGTTCTTTAAACGGGCTCCCGCCTCTGACACGAGGCAACTCGATCGTCAAGTTTGCTAAAAGAGACGACCAAGATTGATGTAGAGAATGAGTAGATGACTTTGTCTCACTTCGTCCAAATCCGTGGACGATCGGTTAATGAAGTTGCCGAGGGAATTGGGTGATGGAATGAAATGAACTGTAAAATTCCATGCACCCCAAATACTATCATATCTTTTTCTAGCAAATGAAACATCAAGTGAGAGAGAGTGTATGAGAGAGGAGGCCATCCATTCCTATATAAAGGAGGAGGGTGAGTGTAGGAGAAGATAAGGAGGTGACCATATACCACCATCCTTATCACAATATGAACACAAACTAAATATCTTACAAAAAGATCTTAAGCATAACAAGAAATGGTTGATTACAAAGCATGAGTCATTAGGCTAGTCACCAAAAGCTTTAATGACACCATTAATGCCTAATGAGTCATGAAGCCACTTCATCACTTCTAGAAGCTTCTAGAATGATGACTCACTCATATCAGATAAAAAGATAAATCCGTCTTTAACCGAATGTTAAAAGACGGCTGATAGAAAACTGGAAACTGGCAACTTCCAAAAGTGATCCTAAAAACGAATTTCAGGACAACCCCGAAACTGTATAAATATACCCGCATTTGTATTACGACCGAATACAAATGCAACTGAGACAAAGATATTATACCTACTCAATATAATACTCGGATCCGGCTTAAACCAAAGCCGGCCAGTATCATCAGCCCGAAAACTGACACGTGCGTAAACGCACGTGCATTTTCCGAACCCTGCCATAAAACCATACGGCCTCTACAACGTTTCGCCCGAACTTGGGAAACTGCCTGTGGGGGACTCTAATGACTCGTCAGCACCCTGGCAGTGGGTTTAACCACAAACCGTCAGCGGCACTAGCAATGCATAACGGCTGCCCACGGACTGACCTCAAGGGTGGCCGAGGAGCGAACTCAAGGGAGACCGATGAGCGAACTCCTCCGAAAACCCTACTGAGCCTAACAGTGACAATGTATATACAGTCCGGTCCGTTCGTCAATGAGTATCGCATATCCGCCTAGGGGGCTAGTAACGTCAGACCCCCAGAAGCAGTATAAGTCGTGTCGGAGTGAAGCCCAATCACACCCTGAGATACTACTGGAGTACCTACCAGTAAACCTCCTGCCACGGCCGTGGGCTTTGTGTAATGGCTCTCCTAGACACAGCACGATCTCGCCCCCAATACCGGGAGAGACGAATCCCCTGCCGATCCGCTCACGTGCCTCCATATGGCTCGGGACTGTACCCAAAAGCTACCTGTTTGCACGACTCCTTTGAGCCGTGGTAGGGTAGAAATCAAAGCACAGTGGGAACTCACACGAGACAAATGACGACCTCAGGTCGATGAACTAACCTGTACACATGTCACCAGGGAACTGCTATCTGACGGTAGATATAATACTAACTAGCAGATTCCCGGCGAGTCCTGTCCGGTGTACTCATAACCCAATGAGCACCTGTATACATCTTAGGTGATCCAACTGACACCAGTGGCTTGTGAGACCGGCCACCGCCCCTCGTCGGGGTCTCGACTGTATACACTAGTCTACTCCGGAGTATCGATGCCCTGTCTCGAAACTCCCACGACTAGGGACTACAATTAAGGATATGCATATAAACTACCCAACTCTCACGTATATGATCGCCATCATACTGTTGGTAGTAAAGCAAGATCCTAAGGGCTCTATCAAAGTGTAACATGCAATCAGTCACCTGAACATGTACACGACTGATAAAGGCAAACCAGATAGCATACTATCATCTCGAGTGAGACTGTGCTACCGGGATAGGTCCTCCGCAATCATTGCAATCACGTACCTGCGATCCAATAATTGACTATGAGGGCACTATCTCCAACAATCTCCCACTTGCACTCAAGGCTAATATTGCGATGTCGACTACTCACAGCCCGTGTGAAACCGAACATCCAACTCCTCTACTAATCAGTTTCACAAAGCCCGTTTGTAAAACTATTGTGTTCGAGAAATAGCCTCGGTGAGTGGATCCGCCTAGAAGTTTCTTTCTGTATCTCTCTTAATCTCAAGTTCGTGGAGAAAGCCATCTCCCGAATTGAGTAGTACCTGTCTTAGAATATGTCTGGATATCTGATGGGACCTTAGTTCATAAATGAACTCCATATCCAAACTTCTTAGACTGAATCGATCACTGAACCTAATCAGTATCGGGCACCATGCCACCCACAGTATCCTCTGGAACCACCTGTCCATAATACTGTCCCTCGTCAGAGGGAAAACTAAAACTCTGACAATCACTCTGTCATCCATGTCACCTTTGAAGCCTGGAATGATAACCGTCTCCCAAAAGAGGCTGCCGTTATCAAATCCGTAGAACATGTACTAATGTTCTAAAACCGCTTCCTTATGTTTCTCCAGGATTGGATTAATACAAACTTATTGCATCTAGTGCAAAACCAACATTTGGTGTGGTACTTTACATCTCATGATTGACTCAATTGCCTAAGCAAGTGATCTGCCAATCATGCACATCCCTCTCCCCTTTAGTCTGTAAGACACCTTTAGAGAGGGTGACTCCATCACCTGCAGGTACACCACCATGCTAGGAGTCAACTATTCCAAAAACCATTAGAATATCTGTCAAAGTACCCACATTGGGAAACTACCCAAATCCAGATCTAAAACCATAGATCTAGAAACCAGAATGTCAAATATTATATCCATATCCTGTCTGGAGAAACAACTGTGTGACGACCACAGTACAACCGATCGTAGTATAGAAATTTTACTTCCTACTCTGTGTATGTCATCCAGATACCATGACATCACACCCTACTACCTTCTTAACTGATCCATCCCCTATTCTGATTGAAGTCAAACCCATGACTGTCACATCAAAATTAGATGATCTATCTCCGCTATAACTGCTCAAGTCTATAAATAGATATAAGCATCTTGCCCACTATGCTTCCGCTGCTCCCACTGACTACGACAACCCTCCTACCGGGTCTCATATCCTGGAACAACAGTAGTGTCAAGTCTTGGTAGATAAGAACCTTCCTGTCACCGTCTCTGAGGCTACCGAAGTACCTCTCGGGCGTCTGAGGTTACCTACCATACCTGCGGAGTGGCTATTGGAATGTCAAACCTGATTGAATGTATAGGTCCTATTAAATTTTCCGTAATCGTTCGCGGTTCTGGAATCACTTCCAGTTCTACCATACTCCCACTACTGTTTTCTGAAAAAGATCCATTTTTACTAAAACTGTGGCGAGTCAAGAACAATATCACTATTGATCTTCCAAATGGTAGAATATCAACCCTCGTCATAGCCAGGGTCAACCCACAAACAGCCATTACAGAAACGTGCCCTGAGTTATCCAGTGTCTGGTTTTAATCATAAGCTGGAAAACTCCCCGTACCTTAATTTCTTTTAAGGTACGATCCATTCTATATCCAATACAGAAACTTTGGCACTTATTTAATTGGAACCATATTCAATCCATGCATCTGTCTCCAGTGCATATCAACTTAATGGAAAGAGGCTAATCAGCATTACTCAACTTAGGAATCTATCCAATTATGAGTAACCTGAAAGAGAAACACGTTTCTCAAAACCATCACTATCATCTGAATACCAATCACAAGAATCTACATCTTCGATCTCTTTGAAGAATCCCGATACTTGTGACACCTGGTTCTCTACTTTATTCTTATACCCACAACTTCTCAAAACTTAGACCTTGTATTTCTACGAAACACTTGTCTAAAAACTAGAGAAATTATAAGTAAACAGAACAAAGTACGAGGACCTACCCCTTTGTCCTGAAGGACACTTGGACAACATACAATACTCTGTATAAGTCCGCTGAGTTAAACAACTCAAAACCTGTGCGTCGTAGGTAGAAAACTGTACCCTGGCGATTTCCTCAAATATCACCAATTACAACGAATTCCGATATAATGAGGATAATCACCTAATTCCCAATATCTTACTCCCACTCATCATCTGTAAAACCATACAGATATGAGAATGAAACCTGGTAAATACATACCCTTGGAGTAAGTGTCTAATCGGGAAAACAGTTTTTCCTTTAACAATGCACTGAAACATGAAAATGTTTCGTAGGGGTATCCTGGTATTCATAGCAATGCCTCTTCCATAATCCAATTCATGACTTCAACCGTATATTTTATTGCCGTCTCTCCAAATCCCTTTATTTGTCTTTAGTCGTTACCTTCTGTACACCATCGTTAGGCTAAATGGTTTTCTTCCTTCCCTACCGTTCGGCACCAGCCTATGGTTTGGAAAAAGACTATCCAGTAAGCATAATAGGTGTACCCTCCTAAACCAAGGAGTACTCGCATCTCGAGAGAAGGTGATGATAAAAGACAACTGAATAATACCTTATTCTTTTAAAGGTGAAATAGGAGCGGCGATGAAGTACGCGGTTTTGGTCGTGAATGATATCAGTCGCAACTTACTTTGCCCTCTTTCTAATCCCTTTATTTTGTCTTTACATATTACCTTCTGCACACCCTACTTAGGCTAATTGGTTTTCTTCATTCCCTACCTTTCGGCACCAGCCTATGGTTTGGAATAAGACTATCCAATAAGCGTAATAGGTGTACTCTCCTAAACTAAGGAGCTCTCGCAACCTGAGAGAAGGTGATAATAAAAGACAACTGAATAAACCAATTCTATTTCTCCTGAACCTGGATCCATCCCCGAAGAAGTCCCTTCGAGTTCGTATATAACCATACGATGGATCTATCCAATGGAAGTGGATATCCGTAATAATACGGGTGTTCTGAGAAATTCAAAGGGTAAAAGAAGGAGTGGCAATGACTTATGCAACTCAGACAATCCAAAAGCCAGTATTTTAAGAAGGTTCGGTCAAACTGGTCACTGAGTCATAGTCTAGGGTCGGTCAAAGGTCGCTGCCAAAGAGAGAGAGAGAAAAGAAACACTCTGCGTGCACTCTATCCTAGATCAGAATGGTCATCACTTTATCTAATCCGGAAACCTCCCACTGTCCTGTCAAATTCTCCTCCAAACCTAAAGAAGAATCAATCGGGATCACCCGAAGAGTAAACCAACTCATCAGTGGGAATCGGGATCCAACTCTCATCGCATGTTAACGTGATGGAATGCATCCACGTTATTCATACTCCAGAAGGTATGCGCATACTTGGCAAGTTTCAGTTTCTTTAGAAACTCCCGATATCATTTTCTTGCCCCATGCTCTTATGACCTTGGCGAAAGTCAACAAATCATAAGTCACATGTCAAGTTCTGCCCGTCATTATCTTGTTAATTTGAATCCATCCGTACATACCCTTGACGAAAGCCAACAAGGTAATACGACTGTCCCAAACCAACTCATCTATCTATGCAACAAATGAATACCCAGCAGCTACCAAACACTATGCCTTGACGAAAGCCAACAAACATAGCTTGAATACTACTGACCATCCATAAGAAATGACGGAGGGCTACGACTGGTTTTTGGCGAAAAACCTTTAACGTAGTGAACTTGATATCGCTGAAGGAACCTGATAGCTTTATAAAAATATAGTGGCGAAAACCTTTTGCTAAAGAGGTTTTTCCCGGTGAAGGGATCTCGGCTCTTTCCTCATGGAATGAGGTACAGGATATTCCACTGAATACCGCTATGCAAAGCAACTTGTAATCGATTATAGTGAAGTTATTACTCTGACGCAAACTTCTGTCCAAGGGGTCTTTCCCGGTGAAGGGATATCAGCCCTTGCCTCGTCGAATGAGGTGCTGGATATTCACACCGAATACCGCTATGCATAACAAAAAGAAACGACTTTGTAATAACACCTTTTTAAAATTGTTCCAACAACTCAAACAGGTTTGTTTTACTTTGCATTGATCAGAATCAACGCAGTCCCATCATTCAATCACACCAGAAAAGAACGAAAATAAAATGTACGTATATGCCATTCGCATTCGTCACTGGGTCCCGTCATCACCCGTTAGGTTACTTAACTAACGACAGAGCGGGGACTGGACTAGCGCGGGTGTAAAACATATACAACATCTAATAGTATATAAACCAATATACAATAATCGCTCCAGGCGTGATAGTATGCAACATTACAGAAAAGTAATAAGCATCACAGAACAATACAGATATCTGGGATCCCCGAGTTTCACAGAGCCGCTGCTGAAACTCGACGTTCCCCTGTCGTGTGGATAGCCTGTGCAATGAAACCTAGACCCCTACGGGTGCGGCAAGTTACCCGCCAAAACCTGAAGCGAGGCAGTCCCCCACAGCATAGTGAATGGAACACCCGGCACTTCACGGAATCCGGTAAATTGAGCACCCCTCCTTGGGTCAACCTGTACCCCCTACGAGTGCGGCGAATAGTCTGCCAATTCTGAAGTGGGGCCCCTCTGCCTCTCAAAGCCATGAGATGCGGACCCGTTGCTTTCCCGAACCCGGCTATCCGTGCACTCCGTCTCGGGGTAAAACCTAGTACAGTAATAAAAAATAGTACAATAGGTACATCGACCGCAACCTGGTCGTGCCCCAAAAGAATATTATACAACAGGCAGTGACGGCAGTCCACAAGTTGGGCGCTCGCCCCGCAATATCAAATGTACAAATAAACTCAAACTGTACTACCATTGCACACTGCTATCCACCACAACAAATCCGCAACATCACAGCACAACACAGAACATCAACGCGAATGTCACGTTCGCAAACCCGTCTAAAAGAACTATAGCAATCAGACGCAGTTTACCGATCAAATGACATTCCCGGTCGGAGATATAATGTAAGCACTGTAAACTAACGTGTTTAAATTACGATCGACCAAAGACCAAATATCAAAAAATGGGCCCCACGGCTTACTGGTGAACAGTAACAAAACCTGGGCGAAAATGATATATACCAAAAATCACAAAATCCCAAATAAAGCAAACTGTGAAAAATTGGTGCACTGTTCCCTCTGAAGCGCGGCGGTTCCGCGGTCAAACCCTAGGTTTGACCGCGGAAGCGCGGCGCTTTAGTGGGATCACGTGACCGTTTTTTCTCAGATGTCTTAGAAAACCCTGCACTGATTTTTAAGATATACAGAAATCAATTTTGACACCGTTTAAAATTAACAGAAACTGTCGGGTTGAAATTTTGCAATTTTGGTTTTTCGGTTCGATCGAAGTTTTGAACACGTTAGCACAAGTTAGTATAGCAAAATGGTTAGGCTCTGATACCACTGTAAGTCTACGTTAGCGCCCCGGCCGTCTACAGACGCCATAATGCGGAACAAAACTTTTAAACTGGCGCTATCGTATACTTTAACCCGGATCTGCCATTATTGCTAAACTAACAAACTGTAAAGAGTGTAGAATGGTTATACCGAACGATCTGAGTCCTTCGTTCTTCAACCATCATCCCACGCTCCGTTGCGGCTGCTCCGATCTCGTCGATCTCCGATCTCCTCGTCGAGGTGGCACCACATGATCGGTTCTTTAAACGGGCTCCCGCCTCTGACACGAGGCAACTCGATCGTCAAGTTTGCTAAAAGAGACGACCAAGATTGATGTAGAGAATGAGTAGATGACTTTGTCTCACTTCGTCCAAATCCGTGGACGATCGGTTAATGAAGTTGCCGAGGGAATTGGGTGATGGAATGAAATGAACTGTAAAATTCCATGCACCCCAAATACTATCATATCTTTTTCTAGCAAATGAAACATCAAGTGAGAGAGAGTGTATGAGAGAGGAGGCCATCCATTCCTATATAAAGGAGGAGGGTGAGTGTAGGAGAAGATAAGGAGGTGACCATATACCACCATCCTTATCACAATATGAACACAAACTAAATATCTTACAAAAAGATCTTAAGCATAACAAGAAATGGTTGATTACAAAGCATGAGTCATTAGGCTAGTCACCAAAAGCTTTAATGACACCATTAATGCCTAATGAGTCATGAAGCCACTTCATCACTTCTAGAAGCTTCTAGAATGATGACTCACTCATATCAGATAAAAAGATAAATCCGTCTTTAACCGAATGTTAAAAGACGGCTGATAGAAAACTGGAAACTGGCAACTTCCAAAAGTGATCCTAAAAACGAATTTCAGGACAACCCCGAAACTGTATAAATATACCCGCATTTGTATTACGACCGAATACAAATGCAACTGAGACAAAGATATTATACCTACTCAATATAATACTCGGATCCGGCTTAAACCAAAGCCGGCCAGTATCATCAGCCCGAAAACTGACACGTGCGTAAACGCACGTGCATTTTCCGAACCCTGCCATAAAACCATACGGCCTCTACAACGTTTCGCCCGAACTTGGGAAACTGCCTGTGGGGGACTCTAATGACTCGTCAGCACCCTGGCAGTGGGTTTAACCACAAACCGTCAGCGGCACTAGCAATGCATAACGGCTGCCCACGGACTGACCTCAAGGGTGGCCGAGGAGCGAACTCAAGGGAGACCGATGAGCGAACTCCTCCGAAAACCCTACTGAGCCTAACAGTGACAATGTATATACAGTCCGGTCCGTTCGTCAATGAGTATCGCATATCCGCCTAGGGGGCTAGTAACGTCAGACCCCCAGAAGCAGTATAAGTCGTGTCGGAGTGAAGCCCAATCACACCCTGAGATACTACTGGAGTACCTACCAGTAAACCTCCTGCCACGGCCGTGGGCTTTGTGTAATGGCTCTCCTAGACACAACACGATCTCGCCCCCAATACCGGGAGAGACGAATCCCCTGCCGATCCGCTCACGTGCCTCCATATGGCTCGGGACTGTACCCAAAAGCTACCTGTTTGCACGACTCCTTTGAGCCGTGGTAGGGTAGAAATCAAAGCACAGTGGGAACTCACACGAGACAAATGACGACCTCAGGTCGATGAACTAACCTGTACACATGTCACCAGGGAACTGCTATCTGACGGTAGATATAATACTAACTAGCAGATTCCCGGCGAGTCCTGTCCGGTGTACTCATAACCCAATGAGCACCTGTATACATCTTAGGTGATCCAACTGACACCAGTGGCTTGTGAGACCGGCCACCGCCCCTCGTCGGGGTCTCGACTGTATACACTAGTCTACTCCGGAGTATCGATGCCCTGTCTCGAAACTCCCACGACTAGGGACTACAATTAAGGATATGCATATAAACTACCCAACTCTCACGTATATGATCGCCATCATACTGTTGGTAGTAAAGCAAGATCCTAAGGGCTCTATCAAAGTGTAACATGCAATCAGTCACCTGAACATGTACACGACTGATAAAGGCAAACCAGATAGCATACTATCATCTCGAGTGAGACTGTGCTACCGGGATAGGTCCTCCGCAATCATTGCAATCACGTACCTGCGATCCAATAATTGACTATGAGGGCACTATCTCCAACAGTTGTGGACTTGATAAGATATGACGTTTATATATATATATATATATATATATATATTTATGAGTACTGAGTGATATGCCGTACGAGACTTTAGATCTGTACCCTCATTATTGTATAGGTCGATAGATTCCCTATTCTGTTTGATGACCCCGTACGATGGATTACCGTATGTGATGAGATGTACCGGATAATTGATCTGCGCTAGTGATTTGAGGATGATGATCGAGTATTATTGTCATATCGGATGTTATGAGACGGGATCGCCGATATAAAGATTTCCACCTGAACCATACCTATTTTCAAAACGACGATGTGTACCGTTTAAAAGTGGTTGTATGATTCTTGTGTAGATAGATACACCATTTATTGTTCATGCTGTGTAGGATATTATTCTTCGTGTGATACCTATCATGTTTCCAGTATTTAATGTTATATGATATCATTGTTAGTACACCTGCACAATTACCGTTGATGCGCATGTAACACTTATATAGATTTGCCGGCTCACACACATTCATCATCGGGAATTTCCATGCCACTTATACAGTAGAACTGCCATATCATGATATTACTCTTAACCGTAAAAATACATTCATTGTTCAGTATTATCACTTGACATGCTTGCATGATATACCCGATATGCTCATATTACTACTCTATGTTGCATACATTTTACTTTATGGTTATATGCATTAAGATGTTGTTTGTATGAGATCTCTGGATTTCAGAACCGTGGTATATTTCAAAGGAAATGGTGTATTGTTTTAAAAACCCGGTTTCTCTTCATATGATATTTCGAGACGTCCACCATGAGTTTTCTCAGTTATGAGCTTGTTTTCGAGACCCGGTTCGAGGAGTTGGAGGATGTCGTTTGCCGGTACATGGTGGACCCGGTATGGTACCCCGGGGAAAGAAATGATTTTTCTGGTGTAGACGATGAGCCTGGCAGTGGGCACATTACCTACCGGTGATTGTATAGAGCTCGGCGAATATCCGGAGGATACCGTTTTGGAGTTGTGATATGAGATGGATATGAGGACCGATCTGAGGATGCGGCGCCTGAGATATGAGGATTTACGTGTCGATGCTGGACACGGGTTTTCATGATATTTCGAGTGTCGGTGTTGGACACTCAGGTTCCATGATTTTGATGTGTCGTTGATGGACACACGTGGTAGATATCCTCATATATATATACAGGCTTATGTTTTCATGATGTTCGAGTGTCAATGTGGGACACTCAGGTTCTATGATATTGTTTGTGTCGTTGATGGACATGCGGATGATATCCACATGCATACAGGCAGATGATGTTAGATGTTTATTTATATATATGTCATTGCATTTACTCGATTGTTGACACATATGCGTACTTGGTCACCCTATATATCATAGTATTACCTTCAGGATATAGTGACTTAGGAAATCGTTGTTTTATTCGATTTCTACTTACTGATGTTTTCTACTCACAAGTTGGTAACCCACCCGCTTTGTGCCACAGTTCTTGCAGGTTTGACCGCTTGGGATCAATTGCAGTATTGCTGGCACACAACTTCTTCCAGGATGCTTTGCTTTAGTAGGTAGGGCACATGTTGGATCGTACCCACTTTCGTACTTTATATATTACGTTGTATCTAGATAAACTCTATCAGATCACATTAAATCAGAGATTAGAATTGTATATTGGTAGACCTAGTCAGACTTGGGTTTTGTGTGAGACTTAGAGCGATGGGTATTGATCGCTTTCTTGAGTTTTGATGTCTTTCTTATTATTTGTTCTTTCTGGGTTGATTCTTCGCCGTTGGGCATCATATATATGTTATTGCGTGGTTGTGATTCCGCCAGTTGGCGAAGAGCTAGCTCCCGCTTGAGGATGCCTATATATTGTTGTGTAAATGTTTTTGGATCAAAATATACAAGGGAGGTACTGCCCAAAATTTTAAAAGACAAATTATGATTCATTATAACTTTATTTGAAAACTGCAACCCCACTATTTTCCGCAAAAAGGTTTAGATTTTCTGGGCTTCGGCTTACTTGATTTACGTTACGCCTTTATACGTTGCGTAATTTAAGTGCCGGTCACGTGCTAAATTACAGGTCGTGACAAAGTTGGTATCAGAGCGTTAGGTTTAACCTTGGTTTGAGTTCGGGTTTGACTATGCGGAGTGTAGGGCGTATATATTTTGGAACCTAGGCTTGACCTTACGGAACTTAGACTTAACGAGGGGTATTTGACCCGAACTTTCGTTTCATAGGTTGACCTTGATTGATGGAGTAGGTATCTTGTGTAGAGTGACGTACCGTACGTGTGTTCATCGGCATATTTACGATACGATACTCCACATAAGAAACCTTAGGATGTACTTATCTTGAGATCTGTGATACTATTCGTTCCTATGATCATATATCTATTTGGGATCTGTTGATTCTTTCATTCATTGATCTATCTTCTTCGATACCTTCTTGAGGTTCCTGTCACCATAGTTTGAGCGCAGATTAAGCTGTTGCTAGTGTTGCGGTCAGAGTGAGCTTGTCACGGACGAGGGCTGACCATGTTGTTTTCTGGTGACATAGGGATGTGTTGGTATAGTGTTGTGTTGTGATCTCATTTTTGAGGAGAGTGTTTGGTTTTGCACCGGATGATCGAGCCATTGATAGAGGCTGCCGGATTGAGAGGACTGTTGATGTACAACATACCTCAGAGATTGTGATGTTGTCTACCATGTAGACAGATGACCCAGCTGTTGCTGATATTGATGGGATGTTGATTCCAGAGTTTATGAGCTGAAACCACTGGAGCTTTCAGACAGAGATGTGATAGGAGATAGCTAGTCTATCTCGAGTGGAGCGACGGATATGATTCGCCAGATTTGATGTGCCGATGTAGGCTCAGTTGAGTTGAAGAATTCCAGTTGAAGGATCTTGCTTGGATCTAGAGTAGATCGATCAAGAGATGACGTTGTTCGTAGGATGCTACGATGTGAGATCGGTAAGTTGACCAGTTTCAAATAGAAAGACCTCACCTAGATGTGTTGTGAATTGTTCGAGAACGGACGAATAAAGTGTATTCCTCCGATGATTTGGATGAGTTTCCGAGGATGTGTTCGGCTAGATATATTCCACAGAGTGATGAAGGTACCGAGTTTGTAATTTTGAGTCCATATGAGAGACTCCAGATTGACCGTAGCCAAGAATGAATTGCAGTATGCAGACAGCAAGAGATGACGTCGAAGTGGACGATAATAAAGACGAGTGAAACAAGAGGTTTGTGCGAGATGTTAACGAGCGGTTGTTACTCTCCGTTGATGCCAGAGGATTGATATGTGTGCAGAGGCGTTAGATACAGCCAATTTCCAGAGGAAAGCCGTGCTGAGAACACAGCTGTCCGGTTATGAGAAAAGAGTTACGCAAGAGTGCCAACCTTCGTATAGTTCGGCATAGGTGAGATCGGAAGAAGCCGTGAGCAGGTTTTTTCCAGGACACCACAGCGATAGAGATTTGTGCCCAGGATCAGTTATATCATGCGTATTTAGAGGGCCAGATGCCGCCGTCAGTAATGTGTCGTTTGCGAGTGGTCATGTTGATTGGCCAAACGGTGATCAGAGGAGTTCCAGAGCGGGACTGTTCCGTTAGTGCACCTGACCGAGCCAACGAGCCGAAGGATCATGAGATTGGTAATCCACAGAGAAAACGAAGACCCAGAGACCGGAGATGCCAGGCCGTGAGCAGAAGGCAAGTAGATGATCTTGCTTTGCCAGTTTGGGCGCACCGGCATATTTTTCGACATTGTAGGAGGTGTACCTCAATGTCATTTATTGCGATTTGTGTTTTGTGATCCGAGTATCACACTTTTATCGATTAGACTTAAGTTTCGATGATTGGGTTTCTGTAACACCTTAGAAATGCGATTAGTGTTAATTAACGATAATGCGTGTTTTTCATAAAATCTCCTAATTAATAAATTTCCACATAAACTGGAATAAATAAAAAATTTATAGTGAAAGTATGTAAATAATTATATAATAGTGTTTTATTAATTACTAATTAGTTTAGTGTTCACTCAGGTAGCAAATTTTCTTAACTTTTTTTAAGCAAAATTTAGTTAGCATGCATGTACAATTTTCACCCTAGGTTAATTGGTGCTTAGCAACCATAACAACTTAACACATAATGTAACACATTCTTCATATTTCCTCTGATCCTTATAAAACCATAACAAAACAAATCAAATAAAGAAAATAAGAAAAGAAAAGAGAGGCATGGTGCATTTAATGAGCATTGATGGCTTGACTTTGAGGCACACTTTCTCTCTCTCCCATTCACTCAGCAGCAGCAGAGGCTCAGCAACCCCCCCTCATTCTCCTTCCTCTCATCAATTTTAACCTCAAATCTCCATTAAAAACCATCATTCATCACACCAACCTGACATTTATCACTCCAAGATCACTCCATTGTTGGTTTTCAGCCTACTCTGAGCTCTAGGAGGCAAGGCCAACAAGTTTGTGCCACCACTTGGCCTTTGTGAGGTATTAAGCCTACTTTAATCACCTCTTTGCTAAACGTATAGTTTATTTAGCTTTAATTAGTGTTTATATGGGTTTTAGTGCTAATTAGGTGGTTTAAGTGAAGATTAGGTTAAGTTAGGGTTGTTTTGACTTGATTAACTTAATTAAGTGCTATTAGTGTCGTTTAACCCAAGTCTTTGCTTCAGTTTACACTAAAATACCATATTGTTTTAGCTTAGGGTTAATTAAACGTTTTAGTTAAGATTTTGGGTAGTTTTGTGATCTGCTTTTTAACCGAGTGCTTCAAACAAAAGTTGCAAATACTGGGACTTAGTTACTGAGCTAGGAACACACACACAACGCACGAGACTCCACCTTCTATCCTAGGCCGCAGAAAAATTCGTTCTGGCCGCAAATTGCGGCCAGAGGGGTGAGTTGGATGTCGGGTTTTTTTTCTGTAGGTGTCTGCTAGGTTTTTGTAGGTGTTTGGTATATGAAACTTTTCATATTTCCATTCGAGTCAAAATCTGGGATCTAATACCTTGTTTTCAATACTTTTAGACCTGCGCGACACACATGTTATGAGTTTGGGTCTAGTGTGTTCTGCGTATCACGGCGTGTCAGGGTGGTTCCAGGCGCTTGCACACACGTTTTGGTGTCACGTTTGCATACGCGTTAGCTTGCGACGATAGTTTTTCATATAGTCTTGATATCGTGTTTTTGCAGGACTTTAGCCTTATGTGTGTTGCCTTGTGTAAATTCTAAGATCGCAGGCAGGGACTTCGGACACCGCGAAGAAAGGGAAACAGGTGGTCGGATACACCTATCTCTAGATCACCGGTGAGTAGATTTAACATCTACAGGGGAATCGCCCGCATGGCGTTATGCGTTTGGGACAGATCAAATGACATGACAATTAGTTAGAAGTATACGGATATTGTATTGTTTAGGGACATTGAAACATGATCCTATTTCCTTTTGTGCATATGACATATAGCTTACCTGTATACCTACATGCTTACACATATGCCTTGACATGCATACATGCTAGTTACCCATATACCTATATGGTATTGTACCATTAGTGATAAGTATATACACATATGAGACATAGCTACATGCACATTTTGCATACATACTTACACTTATACCTGGAGGGTATTACATCATTACTGATAGGTAGATACATATACCTTGCTATACCTACATGTTTACACATATATCTGCCTATAGCTACATGTTCACCTTTATTTGATGTTATTTGGACTTGGAGAAACTAGGAACCGCATGATATATATATATATTAACTTGTTGCAGTTAAATAACGGCTTTTCCTTTATATGCTCGCATTACAGTTTTATATTGCATATATTATTCATGGATTTTCGCATTGAGATATGGATTTTTCATGTTGTTTTCTGGATTTGAGTACCGTGGTAGTTTCATGAAATTATGCATTATTTGAAAAACCCGGTTTCTCTTGATATGATATTTCCTCAGCCACCATGAGTTTTATCGGTTCTGATATATATATATATATATACCCCTTGTGAGGAGGCGTCGTGGGCCGTGTGCGGGTACATGGTGGGGCCCGGAGGTACCCCGGGGCAAGAAAGGTATTTCGATGGACCATGCCGATGAGCCTGACAGGGGAACCATACTTACCGGTGACAGTACCTATGACTCGGCGGTTATCGTGGGGATACCGACCGGATGGATACGTCAAATTTCGAGTGTCGAAGCTGGGCCCTCGAGTTTTTGGGTTAGCGTATGATACATACCTATCAGGAGGGCCAGTCGTGGTGACAGCGCCTGATAGATCTGTATTTATGTGTCGATGTTAGACACTTGTTTTCATAATATTTTTACTCCTAAATATATAACAGTGGAATGGGACGCTGTTATATATACATATATATATATATATATATATATATATTAGTGGAATTGGACGCTAATATATATGTATACATATCTAATTTATATACATCTTCATAATAATCTTGCAAATATATTCACTCGGGATATATGAGATTTACTTGATATTGGATACAGGATATATGAGATTCACTTGATATTGGACACTCAGGATATATGAGATTTACTTGATATTGGACACTCGGGATATATGAGACTTACAGGATATGAGGGCCAAATATGGGGGCTGATTTGTGGAAGTTTGGGATTTTGATTGTCTTGTTGGACTTTGTTCCTATCACGAGGTTAGGATTCCGTAAGGATGACATGTTTTATCCCATACTCCGTATTTATTTTATGCACTGCTTCATGTATTAGAAGTACCTGATAGAGTACCTTTCATGACTATTGCATATACATATTGACATTTATTGCTTCATATATTAGTAGTACCTGATAGAGTACCTTTCATATTGTTGCACATATATTGGCATTTATTACCACCAGCTTGCATGTGTTAGATTCGTGCTGTATGTGCATACTTGCGATTACCTGCATATGTTATTTACTATTCATGAGTTGGCAACTCACCCCCGTTGTGCCACAGGGTTTTGCAGGTTTCCCTCAGAGTAGTCGTTGGCAGGGCTCTTCTACCTATCATATCATCTTTTGCAGTGGATACCGCTTCGGCTGACTGTATGCAGTTTTTCTTAGGTGGGTTTTGCGGTTATCCGATGTTGCTTATTGTATATTCGTTGTATCCTGTACTCTTCATCTACCACTATCATGTTTTGACTTAGTGACTGATGTGAGGACGATATTGTATATTACTTTGTGACTTGAAGGTATTTTATGCAGTTTTATTTATATTGTCTTTTGTTTCTTCGCTACGGCGTCGTATATCTGTTGTGGTGGTTGTTTTCTGCCTTTGGGCGTGTTTTTTCTCCTGTTTGGGGATGCTTTACTTATATCTTTGTTGTACCCCTTTTTGGGGCTGTTTTTTACAAAGGAGGTGCTGCCAAATTTTTAAAGGAATTAAATTTGGACTTTAAAGAATTTGGTTTGAGATTTTCAATAGCTTTAACAATGTTCTTATCTTTTACTACTTTTGATGGTTTAGATTGCTGGGTTTTCGGCTTACTTAGATTGCGTTATGCCCGTAGACGTTGCGTTGTTTAAGGGCCGTCACGTGCCAATTTCGGGTCGTGACATAGTTGGTATCAGAGCACTTGGTTTTACCTTTCGGAGTGTAGGATGACCTTGGTATGATGGAGTAGGTAGCTTAAGCAGAGTAACGTAGTGTGTGTATGTTCGCGGCATACTCACGGCACGGTACTCCGCCTAAAGTGACCTAAGTACTAATTGCTTGAAATTCCTTCCTTGATGATACATATCCTTGTGATTCGATTTCCGTGTTCTTATCGAATCCTATTTCTTTTCATAGCCTTTGCCGCCGATGACTATGAGGACTCAGAGAGGTGCGGCGAGGGCCGAGGTCAGAGTTGACTCGTGTGGGACGAGGACTGACCAGGATGGCACGCTCGTTGCAAAGGAGCAGATGGATCCGCCTTTGATAGATCGTATCACTAGGCTTGAGGCAGAGATGCAGGACTTGCGCCATACGATGAGTTCTTTGGTTGAGGCCAGTAGAGCGCGGCGACAAGAGGTTGCCACCCCTGTTACCCAGTTATTCCTTGCGATCAACACACAGTATAGTGTTACGTATACAACACCTGTGGATGCAGCCCGTTTAGACGAGAAGCATCATTCCGAGACTTTTTGAGTTCGAGGACAAAGGAGGGCTCGTGCAGGTGTACCAGCCCAGAGACAGAGGTTCAGTCGCCGTGATAGGTTTCGTGCATGTCGCGGGAGTAGTAGAGGCTTAGGACGAGGACATTCATTCACTCTCATCCCCAGGAGGGTCAGCTGTCATCGCGTGGATGTTTCTGGTGCGGGAGACTTTATCACCTCATTAGGAATTGTTCCTTAGCACCGCGTCATACTCGTGTTCAAAGAGGTCGTGGTCGTGGAGGGTTCGCTCAGAGTGGACAGGTTGGTAGAGGAGGAGTTCAGCCAGTTGCGGGTAGAGGGCAGACACGATAGTTTGCTTCCACTCATCAGGACGCGCGAGCGTCCAGTTCAGAGTTTTCAGGTATTCTAAATTCATATGTTCTTTTGTTTCGCAGGTTTGTTTTAATTCGGAAACTATGCTCTCGTTTGTTTTACACACTTTGTGCCGTGGTTGGGCCGAGAGTCGTGTTAGCTAGATCAGTCGTTTGTTGTGTTAACTTCTGTCAGTGATTCTTTTGTTGCGCGACACGTATTTCGGTCGTATGTCAATCAGATAGGAGATAGAGATTCGTCTGTCGATTTGATCCTTCTAAAGATGTTGGACTTTGACGTTCTCCTGGGCAAGGACTGGTTAGCTACATGCTTTGTGTCTGTGGACTGCCGCGAGAAAACAGTCAGGTTTTGTTTTCCCGGCGAGTCAGTTCTTGTTGTGCAGGGGGGACAGTGGTGCCGCCCCTCACAGCTTGAATTCAGCCTTTTTCGCTAGCCGTTTTTTGAGGAGAGGAAGTCGAGGATTCTTGGCTTTCATTCGGGATGCTGGAGCCACAGTGGGTTTGTTGGACCGTCTTCCTATCGTGCGAGAGTTTTCCGACGTTGTTCCAGATGAGCCGGCGGAGCTTAGGGAGCTTAAGGATCAGCTGCAGAGTTGTTGGTTGGGGGACTTGTTCGTCCAAGTGTTTCGCTTTGGGGAGCTCCTATTCTGTTCGTCGGGAGAAGGACGACAATTGAGGTTGTGTATTGATGGATCGTCAATTGAACCGAGTTACGGTGCAGATAGATATCCTTTACCTCGCTGGACGATTTCTTTGATCAGCTCCAGTGTGCGAGACATTTTCTGGGTTTGTTTGGGATCAGGTCATCATTGGTTGCGGGTTCGAAGTGATGACATTCCGAAGACTGCTTTTGTGCGTGCTACGGGCAGTATGAGTGTTGGTGGTGTCGTTGGACTCACCGATGCCCTAGCAGCATTCATGGATGTGATGAATCAGATTTCTTCAGGCCGTTCCTCGACCAGTTGATTGTTGTGTTATTCATGACATTCTGGTCTATTACAAGAGTCGTGAGGAACGTGAGCAGCACTTGAGGATTGTTTTGCAGACATTGGGAAAGCACCAGCTGTTTGCTAAATTCTCGGAGTGTTCCTTCAGGCTTGATTGTGTTGACTCCTAGGTCTTGTAGTTACTGGAGACGGTTTTCGTATGGACCCGAGGAAGATCGAGGCCATACAGCTTTGGCCCAGACTTTTGAACGGGACGGAGGTCCGCAGATTTTTGGGCTTAGCGGGTTTTTACCGCCGTTTCGTGCAGGATTTCTTGTGTATCGCTGCACCATTGACTGGACTGACAGGAAAGGAGGTTCCTTTTCTTTGGACTGAAGCATGCATGCGGAGTTTCAGCAGCTGAAGACTCGGTTGACGACTGCACCGGTTCATTCTTTGCTTTTGGATCGGGCGACTTTGTTGTTTACTGTGATGTTTCGCGAGTGGGGCTCGATTGTACTGATGTGGTATTATAGAGTTATCTCTTTTTCTTCCCGACGGTTGGAGGAAGTACGAGCAGGATATCCCACTCATGATCTGGAGATGGCTGCGGTGGTCGTGCATTGAAGATCTGAGGACACTACTTGTGCGGAGAGTTGTGACAGATTTTCATGGACCACAAGAGCATAATGTGCATCTTCCTGCAGCGGGTTTTGATTGTTGTGACAGCGCCATTGGATGGAGCTTGTGAAGGATTATGTTTGTGAGATCCTCGTTACCCGTGGCAAGGTGATTGTGGTAGCTGATGCTGGAGTCGTAGGCCCGGGGTTGCTTGTCCCAGTTGTGCGCAGTTCTGATACAGTCTTCTGCAGAATTACAGTTCTTGTGCGATCGTTGAGTATAGATTATGTTCGCCTCTACTGAGGGGACATCTTGCTCATGTCCGCACCCATCCACTTTTCCTTAATCGCTTTCGCGAAGCACAGCCTGCCGATGCTCGTTTGTCTGAAATTCTAAAGCATGTTCGGCCGGGTAAAGATTCGGAGTCCTTGATTTGTGACCAGGATGTGCTACGTTTAGGGACGCGTTCGTGTGTACCTGATGCTGATGGGTAGAGACGCGAAATCCTAGAGCAGGCACATCAGTCAGCTTTCAGTGTTCATTCAAGTTCCACCAATTTGTAGCGTGACTTGTGAGATAGTTACGGGTGGACAGGGATGAAGAGTGAAGTTTTGGATTTCATTTCGAGGTGTCTGTCTTGTTGTGAGCTAGGGTCGAGCATTTGAGACCGGCTGGAGAGTTGCAACCTTTTTACCGTTCTGAAGTGGGAATGGGAGCAGATCTCCATGAATTACGTTGTGGTGTCTACCCAGGTCTAGACAGGGTGTGACTCCATTTGGGTGTTTGTTGTCCGGTTATGCTCAGTTTTCTCAGTTGTTCTTCGTTAAGTTTGTGTTTTTGCACGGAGTTCCTTCATGTGTTGTATCCAATGGAGGCACCCTGTTCACTTGTCGTTCTTGGCAGAAGCTTCAGGAAGCCTTGGGTACTGGTTGAGCTTTAGCTCCGATTTCCATCCGTTGGCCGATGGTTAGACAGAGCGGACTATACAGACTCTGGAGGATATGCTTGTGCGTACGTACTAAGTGGTTGTTGGCAGTTGGGATCGTCACTTGCCATTGTTAGGGTTCTCCTTCGATAGCTGTTATCAGGAGACATTCTAATTAGCAACCTTTAGGCTTGTTGTTAGGTGGTGTCGATCTCCAGTCTGTTTTTCTGACCCAGCGTGAGTAGGATTTTTGGACCCCATCTTGTCGAAAGGCTTCGGATATGATCCAGTTGATTCAGGTCAGGATGAGAGCAACCCAGTGCAGACAGAGGTCTTATGCCGACCGTGGTGGTCGCAGACTTGAGTTCGCAGTGGGAGATCATGTATTCCTACGGATTTTCCGATGAATGACGTATTGAATATTGGGAAGTTTAGTCCCAGATTGTAGGTCCTTTTGAGATCCTCAAGCGAGTTGGTACCGTTGCCAATAAATTGGCACTTCCGCCTAGATTATTGAGTTTTCACCCCGTATTCCTTCTGTCGATACTTTGCAAATACCTTCATGACCTTTCTCACATGATTCAGCATCAAACCATTTAGATTTGACGCGATCTTTTCGTTCACCAAAGGCCGATGGTGTTAGTGGATCGACAGGTGGAGAAACTTCGGTCAAGGGTCTTGCCATCTGTGGAGGTTTCTTTGGCATAGCCGTATAGTGAGGTAATCACTTGGGAGGCTGCGAGCAAGATTTGGGAGTTTTGTACTCATCTCTTTGAAGGTACGCTTAGTAAGAATTTTAAATTCGGGGAAGAATTTTTTTTTAAGGTGGGGGGGATTGTAACACCTAAGAAATGCGATTAGTGTTAATTAGCGATAATGCGTGTTTTTCATAAAATCTCCTAATTAATAAATTTCCACATAAACTGGAATAAATCAAATTTTTATAATGAAAGTATGTAAATAATTATATAATAGTGTTTTATTAATTATTAATTAGTTTAGTGTTCACTCAGTTAGCAAATTTTCTTAACTTTTTTTTAAGCAAAATTTAGTGTAGCATGCATGCACAATTTTCACCCTAGATTAATTGGTGCTTAGCAACCATAACAACTTAACACATAATGTAACACATTCTTCATATTTCCTCTTATCCTTATAAAACCATAACAAAACAAATCAAATAAAGAAAATAAGAAAAGAAAAGAGTGGCAAGGTGCATTTAATGAGCATGTAGGGCTTGACTTTGAGGCGCTCTCTCTCTCTCTCTCCCCCTCCCATTCACTCAGCAGCAGCAGCAGCTCAGTAGCCCCCCCTCATTCTCCTTCCTCTCATCAATTTTAACCTCAAATCTCCATTAAAAACCATCATTTATCACACCAACCTCACATTTATCACACCAAGATCACTCCTTTGTTGGTTTTGAGCCTACTCTGAGCTCTAGGAGGCAATGCCAACAAGTTTGTGCCACCACTTGGCCTTGTGAGGTATTAAGCCCACCTTAATCACCTCTTTGCTAAACTTATAGTTTATTTAGCTTTAATTAGTGTTTATGTGGGTTTTAGTGCAAATTAGGAGGTTTAAGTGAAGATTAGGTTAAGTTAGGGTTGTTTTGGCTTGATTAACTAAATTAAGTGCTATTAGTATCGTTTAACCCAAGTCCTTGCTTCAGTTTACACTAAAATACCATATAGTTTTAGTTTAGGGTTAATTAAACGTTTTAGTTAACATTTTGGGTAGTTTTGTGATCTGCTTTTTAACCGAGTGCTTCAGGCAAAAGTTGCAAATACCGGGACTTAGTTACTGAGCTAGGAACACACACAAAAAACACGAGACACCACCTTCCATCCCAGGCCGCAGAAAAATTCGTTTTGGCCGCAAATTGCGGAAAGAGCGGTGAGTTGGATGTCGGGGGTTTTTCTGTAGGTGTCTGCTAGGTTTTGTAGGTTTTTGGTATATGCAACTTTTCATATTTCCACTCGAGTCAAAATCTGGGATCTAATACCTTGTTTTCAATACTTTTAGACCTGCGCGACACACATGTTCTGAGTTTGGGTCTGGTGTGTTCTGCGAATCACGACGTGTCAGGTGTAAGGTTTACCTAGCAACTCATGAAGGGTTTGCAAGCATCACATGTCTCAAAATTAAATTTTTAAGGTGCTAAGTGAACATGCAAAGAATCATCACTAGAATTTTAGGGTTTCTTAAACATATACATCATCATAAGTAGATAAAGCTAGGTTTTTGAAAGTACAACCTTTGTAGCTCCCTACGCTAGACTCCTTGGCTACTTGAAGGTTGGAAAACGTCTGCTTGAGAACCTCTAGGTCCACGGTGATCCATCCGGAGTCCTCTTTGTCCAAGCTTGTAACTTCGCAAGATCAAGATAAGAAAATGGAAGCTAACACTCTTCACAAGTGGGCAAGACTAGTATAGAATGGTGTTGTGGTTGGTTTTCTCACTTCAAAATCCTAACTTGATGAGTGTTTTGCTCACTTGAGAAATCTAGAGAGCAAAAGAGCAAGGAGAAAGAAGATGATGGCTTTTGAAATATCAAGAGAATGATAATTGTGTTTTGAAAAATAGAAAATATAAGTATATATATTTTCCACTCTTCATCTCAAACCATAGTTACATTATATGGATATTATTGCACTTGAGTTAAAACACAAAAGAAAGATTAACACATGGTTAAAAAGTAGGTGAACATGGTTAGTTCAAAGAAGAGTGTAGAAGATAATCATGTATTAACCTTTTTCTTTTCTTTTGTTTTAAAACAAATTCAATATATATCCATATATATAATTATAAGGTGTGAGTCTTATATTGCCACCATCTCCTATATATACAACCATGATAACCTTTACGTATGCATGTATGTTTGTATGCACATCCTATGTGCATGAATGAGAATGAATGAGAATGAGTGCATACATGCATGCATAAAGACAAGAAAGGATTTCAAGTGAGAAACTAATGGTTAAATGATAAATCAACACTTGATTTATCAACCCGGTCATATCACATACGACCCGACCAAAAGCAAGCCGTCCGATTAATATACGGTATCTCATACGCGCATTTTAACCGGGCCCACGCACATATCGCATATGCGCACCACAACTTTTCGCCTGGACTAGGTAAGTCCTTTGTAGGACTCTAAGACTCGTCAATACGCCGGCAGTGGGTGATGATCATATCAAGCACCCCCAAGCCGCAAGCGGTCAGTTAAACGTAATGGCCACCCGGGTATTGAGCGATCAGAAGAAAAAAAGCGAACCAGTTACAACTCCCGTCGAGCCAACCGGCAACACTACCGTACAGTCTGGTCTCTTCGTCAGATATGCTGCATATCGAGTCTAGGGATGGTAACGTCGACCCCAATAACTCAATAAGTCATGCCAATGAAAGGTCTATAACAGATCGAGAAACTACTGATAACACTTATCAGCAAATCTCAACAGCCCTGGCCAGGGACTTACTGATATAGCCAGTCGGGCACAACACGGCATCAACTCCCAATACCGGGAGAGACGAAACCCCTCCTATCGCTCATCGCCTTTGTGTGTCTCGAGACTGTACCCAATGGCCACCTGTTTGCACGACTCAATAGATCCGTGGTAGGGTGGTAATCAAAGTACAGTGGAAGAACACACAAGACTCTATGACGATCTCGGGTCTACAGACTAACCTGCACCAGTGTCACCTGAGAACTGCTATCCGACGATAGATATAATTCCATATAGGAGTTCTCGGTGAGTCCGTCCAGTGTACCCAGTCACCACTGAGCACCTGTATATGATCTCGATGTCAAACATCGATGAATGTGGGAACAATCCATCGCCCATCATATGGGTCTAGTATCATATACGCTAGTCTACACTGGTATATCGATGCCCCGTTTCGATACACCTACGACTAGGGACATTCCAGGATATGCTTATAAACTACTGATGTCCCACTAGTATGATCTTTATCATAATCAAAGTAGTCAAGTCAATATCCTTAGGCTTTATCAACATGTATGAATGAATAAAAGCATGATCAAATCAACATGTCAGATAAAGAAGAACCAGATAGCATACTATTATGTCGAGCATGAATGTACACTGAATATATATATATATATATAAATGTATAAATACATCCACTATCACATAATGGCCTCTGGGCATACATATATCCAACAATCTCCCACTTGCACTAAGGCCAGTTATTGGCGTATCTCATACCTAACATCTCAAAAAGTCGCTCTTGCTGGGCTGAGGGAGGGCTTGGTGAGTGGATCCGCGTGTTATTCTATGTGTCAACTCTCTTATCTCGATCTCACGTGATCAAAAATCTCCCGGATCAAATGAAAGCGCCTCAGGATGTGTCTGGACCGCTGATAGGACCTGGGCTCCTTGGCTAACGCCATAGCCCCATTATTATCACATACAATGGTATTAGATCAATAATGGTTGGAACTACTCCCAGCTCCGAGACAAACTTCCTCATCCAGACGGCTTCCTTGGCGGCATCATTTGCAGCATTGTACTCAGCCTCCATCGTAGAGTCTGCAACGGTATCCTGTTTGGAACTCCTTCCAACTTACCGCCCCTCCATTAAGGGTAAATACAAACCCTGAGATAGATTTGCTGTCGTCCTTATCGCTCTGGAAGCTCAAATCGGAAAAGGCCTCCATTTGGAGATCTCCATTACCATACACCAAGAACAATTCTTTAGGTCCTTCCGCAAGTACTTAAGAATGTTCTTCACAGCTATCCAGTAATTCTCCTCTGGGTTGGATTGATATCTGCTTACAACACTAGTGCATAAGCTACATCTGGGCGTGTACATAACATCGCATACATATAGATCCTATTGCCAAGCATATGGTATAATGCTCATGCGAGCTCTCTCTTCATCGGTCTTTGGACAAGATCCTTGGAGAGAGTGACCCCATGGGCAAGCGGGTAAGGCACCCCGCGTGGAGTCTTCCATACTAAACCTTTTTAGGATGTTGGTGATGTACTTGGTTTGGGACAATCCCAATAACCTCTTGGATCTATCCCTATAGATCCTTATGCCCAGGATTTATGTGGCATCACCCAGGTCCTTCATGGAGAACCTTAGTGATAAGAAGATTGACCAACTGTAGCATAGGAATATCATTTCTTATCAGAAGAATGTCATCCACGTACAATACGAAAATGTGACAGCTCTTCCTACAGCCGTCTTACTAAACACAAGGTTCATCTGGATTTTTGATGAAATCAAACTCTTTGATAACATCATCGAACAGATGTTCCAACTCCGTGATGCCTGTTTTAACCCATATATGGATTTAAGCAATCTACATGCTTTCCGCTGCTCACTGTCAATGAAGCCCTCCGGCTGATCCATATAAATGCATTCTTCTAAATCCCCATTAGAAATGCCGTTTAACGTCCATCTGCCATATTCATAGTCATAGTGAGCAGCAATAGCAAGTAGGATCCGAATGGATTTAAGCATGGCTACGGGCGAAAAGTCTCGTCATAGTCCAAACCTGGTCTTTGACGAAAACCCTTCGCCACAAGTCTTGCCTTGTAGGTCTCTACCTGCCCATCTACACCAATCTTTCTTTTAAAGATCCATTTGCATCCCACAGGTTTTACCCCAAGGGATACAACATCCAAAGTCCAAACTTTGTTGGTGTACATAAACTCCATTTCGGATCTCATGGCATCCAGCCACTTCACAGAGTCACGACTCATGATAGCTTGCTGAAAACTGGTAGGATCATCATCCTCTATGATGCAGTCTTCTCTGTCACCATCAATGAGGAAACCGTAGTACCTCTCCGGTAGGGCGAGAAGTCCTACCAGACCTACGGAGTGGCCGAGGTTCCTCAGTTTCTATTGGAACAGCCGTTCAACAAGTCGTCAGTTGTAGTTTGTGTCTCTAGATCCACCACATTGCCGTCATCCTTTAATCTGTGAAAAACTCTTTTTCTAAGAATGTGGCATACTGAGAAACAAACACCTTTTGTTCCTCTTTGTGGTAGAATAGATATCCATAAGAGTTCCTTGGTTATCCCACAAAGTTACACATGACTGACCGTGTCTTGAATTTGTTCGGATTCTGCTTTTTAACATAGGACGGGCAACCCTAAATCTTAATTCTCTTAA